>CM060902.1:363668704-364918704 GCA_030737815.1 Allium fistulosum | reverse complement strand
GTTCTCTAGTGTTCTATTTAAGTTATAATATTGTCAGATGGATTTTTGTACTTCAATTCAAATAATATAATGGTATTAGTGCCAGATGGATTTCTGGTTCTCTATCCAAACTAAATTATATTGGATTTTTTCTCAAGTGAATTTATAGTTCTCCTAGCAAGCAAACCTTTAGTCTTCTCAATTAAACTTTGCTTTACATCGAAATACAAAAACCTCATTATGAAGAAGAGGATAAACTAATCTTTATTAAATCCAAAAGGGAATGTCCAAAGTCCAATATAAAGTTAATAGTGAAAATCATACTCATTTATTTTATGTTTTTCAGAAAAAATAGGATTGATGAGAAAATCTTATAGATAGTCAAAAAAGTGGGAAAATTCTTGGTTTTACGGTGAAGTGTAAAAAGCTTCTTTTATACACGGAGGGGGGAAATGTTATCCACATGTTTTCTAAGAGGAATAAACATGGAAGCAAGGGAAGATAATGTTACTTCAACCAGAGAATGTCATGCCACAAAGAATGTTGAAATTAAAGACAAGAAAGTATACCGAACTTCAAGGGACTCCAAAAAAAAGATGTCAGACTTCTATATAAATATGTCGAATTACTAAGAGTATCGAATTCCAAACAATTGGCCAACCCAGAAAAATATCATACATAAACATGGCAAGGAGGTTGTCGAACCTCAATAGTGAGAAAGGTATCACATTATGGTTTTGACCCTATAGAGATGTCGAACGATAACAATCTCATAAGTTATCGAATGTATAAGGAAGCAGATGATATCGAATTTTTATGACCCTTTGAAATGTCGGGCATCTAAACATACAAGAATAACAGGGAATAATGAATATAGAGGGAATGTCGAATTACAACAAAGGAGGATGTAATCAAGCATTTGCAAATAAAGAATAATGTGGAATATCTAGCAGAATAGCTGGCTTCGACATCAAGAATGTCAGGAAGAACTGTTGCTGAATGCTAACAGTAAAGCATGAAACTATCAAACTTATGAAAGCAGAATGATAAATAACGTTGAACGACAACATTGAAGAAGTATCGAATGTCTAGCAACAAGAAGATATCAGATCTCAAGCAATTCAAGTGACATCGAGCCTCTGCAACTTAATGTTTTAGAGCATGAAGCAAAGGAAGGATGTCGAACTTTAAAGAGGTGTGGTTGATATCAAATAACTGTGATACAATAGATGTCGTGTATCATCCCTAGAAAGACGAATGCCGAATACTAGCAGTTATGAAGGATTTTGAACTTCATAAGATATGATAGGTTGTCGCATATCAACAATGAATAGAAGGTTGCCGTAAAAAATCAGTGTTCAGAAAGGTTGTTGTAGAACATTGGTGTTCGGGAAGGTTGCCGTAGAACATTAGTATTCAGGAAGATTGTTGTAAAACATCGGTGTCCAGGAAGTTTGTCGTAAAACATCAGTGTTCAGAGAGGTACCATAAATCATCAATATTCAAAGGGATGGTATAAATAATCAATGTAAGGAAGCTTACATCATATCATCAACACAATAAAGGACGCCAAAAATCAATGATGCCGAAGGACACGTGGCTGCCATGCCGCATGCCACTACTCCTATAAATAGACCTCTTGGTCGTTCAAAAAGGGGCAAATCATTTCTTTTCCTCCTTCTTAAATTTGAAAAGTTGTAACCCTAAATTGAATTAGAGAAAAATCAGGAATGCTTTATATCTTTCAAAACTAACGAGAACAAGGATTTGGATAATTTGGCATAGCATATTTATCATGAATTGTGCATATATAATCGTTATCGAACTACGAATGTGCATATGACAAATTTTTGACTTGGATTCGGGCTTATAATAAAATCATTTTAACCCTTATCTAAATTAAGGATTATCTTGCATATGCCTAACGTGCCAAGATGACATATAAACAAAAAGGACGGTGACTTGTGAGAATCATTTACTTAGTCTATTAATAAATAAATAATGGAGTATTGTAAAATTAAGAGACTTACCTATTTTGCCTTTGGATATACGGTTCAAACTTTTTAACAACTTTATTACCCTCAAGAAAGTCTACAGGTATTATAGGACTATTTGGAATATCAACATTATGTACTAATTCTTGAGTCAATCTTTGGTTTAACGACACCATCATGACATCGTGGATGTTAAACTAAAATTTGGTTTGGAATGGCAAAATAAAGACAGGCCAGTTTTTGGTTTAACATTTTTGTTTACTTCTCTAGCAGCAATGGATTGATATTGGCAAGTTTTTACTTGATCAGAGGATTGATTTGGACTTTTCTTTTGAGATTAGTATCTATTATTTTTTGGCTAGCATCACCATTCTCATTCTAGAGATTGCGGTTATCATTCACTTGTTTCATATTTAGTGCATTTGGTGAATGACGATTGTGAGATGCGGAAGGTTGAGGAGAAAATGATTGGTATAAAGCAATGGTTCTTTTAATCCCTTCCATATGTTCATTCAATTTTTTTTAAAACTTGGAGAGAAGCAAGGATGGAATCCATAGGGAGTTCTACATAGATGCCTACCTCAGGTTGGATCATAGAAGTAAGGATTTTTGTTTTGTTTTTTTAAGGTACGGTGAAGTTGTTCCTAGATAGGTGGGGTATTGGAATCTATGGGACTGATGGTATTATATTGGTGTCTAAAGGAAATTTAAGTAAGGTTTGTTAGAGAGGGAAGTCTGCCCTTCTTCTAGCACCAAAAATGTTGATGTGATTTTTTTCTTAAAAACGGCTAAGTATTTTTTTGAAGAAATCACATCGCTGAACACTTACGCGATTAGGAATAAGCACAATTAATTAGTGTTAAGATTACCTTTAGAAGAAGTAATTATGCGCAATAGTGGTGTTATCCACATTATTTCTAAAGGGAAAATGATGTCGAAATTGATGAAATCTACAATTGGGTTTTCGAAATAATAATGCAACAAACATAGGCATGTCGAACTCAAAGACACGATATGGGTTATCGCACCTATAAGCATAAAGCATCTAGCACAGCAAGAAGCTTCTCGCACTAGAAAGTGTGAAGGGTAGAATCAAGCAATCCAATATTTAATAAAAGAAGGATGTCGAATCCTTAGAAGAGCATCATCACCCGACATCAAACTTTAGCACTAAAGGGGATGTTATGTATCAACCCTAAGAAGAAGGAACGATGTCGAATGAATGATGTCAAAAATGTGATATAAGAAGAATGTCAAAACCTTATAGAGGAAAGGGTCACCACATGATATCAAATATTAGCATTGAAAAAGATATCACATATCATTATTGCGATATGGAATGTCGTTAGCCATCAATATAAGAGGTATATTGTATATTATCAATCTCACATATCGTCAGTAACGAATGCTGAATGAGGAATTTGAGCCTCAAGAAACCATATGCTTGAGTTTGCCACCTACAAACAATGTACAAAAAGCATGTCGCGTCACAACAATGCCACCTGTTACTACAATCATGATACCGAAAATATGAAAGCATGTCAAAAGCAAGAATGTCGGAAAGGAGTGTACAAGAGGTGATAGTCGATATCGAAAGCCTGAATGCAGCATGTATGTAACATCCCACATTTTAAGGCCGAAACTAAGCGCTACAAATGTTGCAGTCATCTATAGTATCAATTTCTGGTGACAATATGTGGTCATGTTAATGGTATCCATAATATCAGAAGCATAAGAATATGAAATAATTTTAAACACAATTTCAAAGAAAACTTTCACTCTCATTTCAAAGATAATATTCCATATTCGTTACATAATCTCAAACATTGCCTAGGTTCAGATAAAATATAATTATTACAAAATACTCCAAGAGAAACATACGAAGATGACTCTTTGGTCCACCAGAGTTACTAAATAGACAGATACATCCACTGTCAATACAATCCTATAACATCTGACATAACAAAGTGGATAATACTAATAAATAGACTCCTAGATAGCTGTCTTTGCCTCATGCACATCTCCGGAAGCTTTATTTGCCAAAACCTACTTAACTTGTAAAGCTCTTAATCCTGATCCACTCAAATCAAATTTTGAGCACCCAAGAGTTTAAGGGGAAAACATAAACTTTGAGTTAGACAAAAAGCCAAGTTCGAATAATAATATGCCATCTTGGTTTGTATATATTAAGTGAGCCACACCACTGAGTGGAACCGATTTTCCCCTTGCTAATATCCTATTTTAAAATATAACTTTTGCAAATCAATTCTTGCAACCAAACTGGTTAAAATAAACAATATAAACTACAATGTGTATGCATGCTATGTAGGTAATCTTGACTATCTGTCAAATCAGTGGACTATGCGTCTCTATGTTTAGTTTTCACAGGTTAACTACCAACCTACTAGCTGAATTGGGCCTACCAAATATACCAATTCTCTAACTGACTGTTAGAAGAAAACTGGACGGTTTGTCTAAATAAGCTTAGCCTAGTGTTTACCTGACTATCTGTCAATTCATAGTTTTGCTAAGCTTACTATAAACCAAAAGGTTTGGCAAGCCAACCTATAACCTATCTTATCTTCATGCATTCCTTTCTTTATGTAAATCTACTTTTTGTCTTACCCTTGACAAAGACCTACACATTGAAATTTTGGACTCATATCAGCTAAGGGCTAATGGCTGAAGTATATGGTACTACCCTACACCTATCACATCTGGTTTCTAGTCTCTGAGTTAGTTCATCCTATCACAATCTATCTAAAAGTGAAAAGAACAATCATTTCTTTAGTGAAATTCTGGGCTAAATATCCTTTTCTATTTCCTTGAAAATACTTTCTTTATAATTGATTTAATCCTTAAAATTGCAGTTTCAAAACAAGGAAATTATTGCCCTTTACTTTTTCCAGAAAGATTATGTCATGATATATGCTTTTATAAAACAATATTGATGAATCTCAAAATCACTTGGAAGTTAACTCACTTTGAAACAATAGGCCATAGAGCCAAAATAAAAAAACCATTATATTAATAACGTTAGCAACCTTATCGCCACTAAGGGTCTTCGCCCCTCTTTAATATAAAAATAAGTTAAAGTCTTTAACTTATAAAACACAAGGCCTTAGGGCCGATAGCATTCATATCGTACTTCATATAGTATTGACATTCTTTTGTATAATAGTGGGCTTGCATAATTTAAAGTCTTAAAGACAAGCGGCGCCATTGATGGATCTCGGAATCAATGCCTTAAGGAAAATAGCGGCTTCATTAGAGCCGAACTCAATATAAGCGGGATCATAGCCCACTCCGAAAACATAGGACATTAAATAAAGGTGGCGTCGTAATCATCGATGTCGACATAAATAAAAACGGCGAGCATTAAAGTCGAAGTTATAACACACGGCGCTATATAGCCGAAGTAATCAGTAGCGGCATAGTTGCCTATGGAGTCGAATTTGATATGTTTAAAACATGCAGCATCATTATTGCCGCTATAAGTACTTCGCAAGCAATAGGGTCGGCGACGTTATAGGTATGCGGCTCCACACCCTTATATATAAATATAAATATAAATATAAATATAAATATAAATATAAATATAAATATAAATGCAGCACTATAACAATGCATGCAGCAAGGTCGACGTCGACGATGAAGATGCTGACTTCGAACTCCTTCAACCCTAGCTGATTCATTACATATAACACAGGTCGGTATCATGCACATCGAAATCGACTGACATCATAGTCATAGCAGTGATGTAGATGAATTACAATGTTGTCATTGCAGACATAGCATTTTCGTGTTTAATATTAAAATTGTTTATTTGCTAATAAAAGTAAGTTCTTTTCTACCAACCCCTATTGTTTGTTAAAATCTTATTGGTTAAGAAATACTTTTTCATAATTCTTTTTAGAAATCTGCCCATTACCAGAATTTATCATTCCCAAAACAATTTGTAAACCATTAACTTATATTAATATTTTAATATAAATATTAAGCTTTTCTAGCTTAATAAATTTATATAAAATCATAAACTCATGGGAAAAATCCCCAAAAATCTTGATAAATCCGATTTACTATATTCTTAAACATAAAAATTTCGGGGCAAAAACATAATTTAATTATTTTTAATATTTAAAACCCGAGATAAACCACTTTCTAACCTTAAGAAATTCACTAAATATTCTCTTTAAATTAGAAAATTATGAAATTAAAAACTCATTTCTAAAATAATGCTTATAAAATCATATCAAAATATCAAGTCATTTGAGTATCATATGATAGGTTTTCTAACTCAAACATATCACTTAATTTCATAAATAACTTCTATAAATTCACCAATAAATATATATTCATTCAAAATATCATAGCATGGCATAATATAAGTAAAAGAAACACATTTATACTTAAAGCCGAAAATAATAATTAAAACATGAGATGCATAACTATTATTCATCTTGAATTGCTAAAGAAGGTTGAGATTAGCATTTGATTTGATTCCACTAAGCTTTGATCTTGTTTCCCTAGCTTTACTTCCTTTGAAACCCTTGTTAATGGCCGGCGTAACTCTTATCTTTTGTTTATGTTAATGAAAGGAGGAAGAGATGAAAATTAGACGGTTTAAGTTAAGGAAATATGCTCTTCTCCTAGTTTGCCCCACTTCATATCCTTCTTCTTATTAATGTTCTGGTTAATTCTATTAGTTCATTAATTAGGCTTGACCCATACTAATCATCAAATATCAATCTCCTTACCATTTTACATTATATTATTTAATTTATCCAATTAAATCTAATGAATAATGTTAATTAGAATTAGGGTTGTTACAAACTCCCCTACTCATAAAATTTCATCCTCGAAATTACGGTAAGGTACATACATCAAACATAAAAGCATAGATGAAAAACATACCATCAAATAGGTCAGGATAAGTATCCCTAATCCTGCTCTTCATTTCCCAAATACAGTCTCTCTCATCGCCACTCCATTGGAGTTTTACTAGTTTGACTGTCTTGTTCGTTAGCTTTTTCTCATCCGTAGCCACAATAAGAACTGGTTGCCTAACAATAGTCATGTCCGGTTCCACTACTAAATCTTCCAATGAAGTCAGAGTAATAGTAGTTTTCGAATCTTAAACACACTTCCTTAGATGAAAAATTTGGAAAACATTGTGAATTCCTACCAAACTACTCGATAACTCTTTCCTATAAGAAAGTTTCTCGATCCTTTCTATAATAGGAAATGGTCCAACAAACCTAGGTGCCAATTTCTCCGAGTTCCAGAATCTTACAACACCCTTCATTAGTGATATTTTGATGAAAACATAATCTCCAACTGAGAACTCTAAATCTTTCTATCTCTTGTCCGCATAACTTTTCAATCTAGACTGAGCTTCTTTCATTCTAGTTCGAATCAACTCGATCTTTTATGCAGCTTCTCTTACCATATCCGGACCAAGAACCAATCTATCTCTTGTCTTTAATGAACTAATGGATGATTTACATGGCCTTCCATATAAAGCTTTAAAAGGTGCCATTCTTATACCAGTCAAATAACTATTATTATAAGAAAACTCAACCAAGTGTAAATGGTCTTCCTATGGCCTACCAAAATCTAGTACACAAGCTCTTAATAAATCTTCAAGTATCTTATTGACTCTCTCTGTTTGCCAATCTGTCTGTGGGTAATAAGCAATACTCATCTTAAGCTTGGTACCTAAAACCTCTTGTAGACTCTTCAAGAATTTGGTAGTAAATAAAGAATCTCTATCATTGACTATACTACTAGGAATCCCATGCAGTTTAACTATGTTCTTCATAAACAACATAGCTAATACATGCGCAGTCCTGGTTGACTTGACATGAATGAAATGACACTTTTAATTAGTTTATCCACCACAACCCATATTATTTCTGTTTGGACCAAAATTGGGCACAACACTCTTCGGAAGTCTTTGAAGAGATAAAGTGAAAAAATTAAATGGAAAAAGAGGAATTATCTAACAAAAACTCCAAATTTCAGAAATGAGAATAACTAAAATGCAGGGAGACATAAGAATTTAGAGTGGTTCGGCGTATTGCCTACGTCCACTATGAAGTAGTTTGCTTTATTGATCTTTCTTTAATGTATACAATTGATTTCAATGAATTACAGTGAATAACAATGATTTGCAGCAGTGAAATTCGCTGGTAGCAGCAGCAATGGAGTTGAGATCTGGATCTGGCGGAGTCCGGGCGTTGGAGATCTCAAAGAGGAAGAAGAACCCCTTTTCTATTGGCTTTGGGGGTCTATTTATAGGTGTAGGAGGCTGGTATTTCGCTCAGATCTCGGGAGACCCTCTCTGGCACGTGACCAGGCCCGCACGCCCAAGCCCGTGAAGTTTCGGTCCAATCCGTGATTGATACGAACAGATTTCGTATCGATCAAGATTTCATCCAATGGAGTCAAAATTTGGCGTGGACATTCTGTAGCATGCATATAGTCTTCTGTGAAAATTTCATAGTATTTGGACTTGTAGATTGGGAGATATGATCGATACGAAATGAGGTTTTCGGTAGGCTGTTTGGTTCGACTCGCTTATGTTTCGACTCGCTTTTCATTCGACTCGGTTCTGTTTGACTCGATGACGTGGCGGCAACTTGTATTGACTGTTGTGCTTTGTTCTACATCGATAGACACGAAGTAGAAGTCTTCAGATGGATGCGAAGTCGACGAAGTGGAGCGAGTCGAAGAATGACTCGAGGTGGAGCGAGTCGAAGAAGGCATCTGATGGAGGCGAAGTGGAGCGAGTCGAAGTGGTCGCTTCTGAATGTATCATAGCGAGTCGAAGAAGTCGCTTCCGAGTGTAGCGAAGCGAGTCGAAGTAATCGCTATTGATGGTTGTGAAGCGAGTCGAAGGGAGTGAGTCGAACTGCGATTGGTTTTCATCCAATTTTGTATCGTTCATAACTTGAGCATACGAACTCGGATTGACTTGAAATTTGGAACGTTGACTCTCATGGATTAGTTTGTCATGTCCTACCAATTTTGGCTCGATACGGACTCGGACAAAATTCGCGATATCCATAGCGAGCCTATGTACAACTGATCTCTAGGACGGGCCGTCATTGGTTACTAGTCAATTCCTTGGTGTCACGGCCTTGCCAAAAGGCGGGATAACATTTGCCCCCCAAAGTACGTCTTGTGAAAACATGATGTGCTTTGAAGTGCTGCAATCTTCATTCTGAATAGTCATCGTCTTTTCGATGAAAGCTGTAATCTTCGATTGTTTTCTCTTGAAAATGCAAGCTGTTGACGGTCAACTACTGTAACCTGTATTGTTGCGACTGATTGCTGTATGCCAGTGGTTACCCGTTTGTTGTTGTAATCATTATTGGATGAGTTTCTGATTCCTGGAAATCTGGAATATTGAATATTAGTCCGATATTCATGCATATATGTTAACCTGACTCTCGTTGACGTTTGTACGTTCTCGAGTCGTTGTCAGTTTATTTTATTTTTGAATTCCGCACCGATCCTCTCCTGAACCGATGTGAAATTCGTTGTAACAACGCTTGACGGTTGCTTTTGAATGTTCCTTCGTAACGATCCTCTCCTGAATCGATGTAAAGGATTGAAACATCGAAGATAATTTTTATTGAATTTATGGATACGGAGTAAGAATTCCGATTCGATGGAGTTGGCCTCTGGAAGCCATGATTTGATGGGTTCGATGGATGCGAAGCGCTTGTTCGACTTGGTGATGGACTCGAACTGAGCGAGTCGAAGTGGAGCGAGTCGATATAGACTCCCTGATGGATTCGTACTGCTCGTTCGACTCGGTCTTGGGTTCGAGCTGCATAGGATTTAGAGTCGAAATGCATAGGAGACGGAGTCGAAATGGGTTATCGATACAAAGGGTGGTCTCATATCGATGAAGTCGAACTGGACACGAGGATGGAGTCGAAGGCAAGCGATATGAAGGGGAGCTTCGCATCGATGCACTGGAGATGGAGTCGAAGTGCATGTTCAAATCCATCGGGATACGACTCGTCTATTCCTTTTGTTTCCAAGTCCATATAAATACTTTGTACTTAGCTGTTTTTCACTTTTTACCTTTCTTTTTCCTTCATTGCCTTCGTATCGCTCAAAAACTCGAGGAGAACGAACGAAACATTCCTGCCTTCGAACCGATTCCTACCTTCAATCACTTGAACTAACTGACAGATCTAGGTAATCCAATAAGCGAATCCACGCGTAAACGATGAGGCTCGGGTTTTCTTAACACCAAATCAATTAGAATCGTGATCGATCGAAAGTTCTCTGGCCTCAGCTTCGCGTCGATCTGTAGTAGGGGTTTCGAGATGATGAGGCGAAGGCCTTCGTATCGATCGATGGTGGGGCTTCGCATCGAGTCGAATGCTTCGAATTCATGGATCGATATGAAGGGGTTGCGCCTGATGAACTCGAAAGGATGGCCTTGGATTGAGTCGAAAAGGATGGTGTTCGATCGAGTCAAAGTGTGTAGTCTTGGGAGCGAGTCGAACTTCGTGTTCTTGGGACCGAGTCGAACTCGATGGTCTTGGGAAGCGAGTCGAACTGTGTGGTCTTGGGAGCGAGTCGAACTTCGTGTTCTTGGGACCGAGTCGAACTCGATGGTCTTGGGAAGTGAGTCGAACTGTGTGGTCTTGGGAGCGAGTCGAACTTCGTGTTCTTGGGACCGAGTCGAACTCGATGGTCTTGGGGAGCGAGTCGAACTGGAGGCCTTTAATCGATTCGAAGTGTGGTGCTCTGATCGATTCGAAATCCCCAGCCTCTAGTTCGAGTCGAACTTGCATGCTAACCTTCTGACCGAGCCTAACTCATACGTAGATGATCATGACTTATTGATGCGAACACGGCTCTCGTGAGCGATACAAATTTGATTATTAAAAAGTTTGAAAATTCTCACACACTTGGACAATTGCCTCCGACGAGCTTCAAATTTGCATAACTGGACTTAACCGTTTCACTGCATATCTGATTGCCTATCGAAGCTCGTTGATGAAACTGAAACTTATCAAAATGACAACAAACTTTGACTTGGAATGATAGTCAATAGTTGGATGGTACGGTTGTGACGGTCAGCGATGACGGTCCTTCCGACTGAATTCCGAAGTCTCGTCGCTTACACGCTTCTTCAATCCTGTTGATCTTCTCAAATAATATACAGTACTGCACCGCACAACACACTCACACACTTTACACCAGGGGATGCACGAGTGTTATTTGTCAGTTTAACAATGATTTTTTATAAGCTAGCTAGTCATGGACCCTTCAAGTTCTCAGCAGCCGGAACCCCCAAGTTCTATTCCTCCAACCATAGAGATACCGGTTATCGAAGCCGAAGTTATGGAGCCAGCTCCGGATGAGCGTCCGGGTGCTCGGTTTATTTGTAATCCAACAGATTTTGTGCCATCGGGTATCTCTGAAGATATGCTAGGACGAATTTGCTTAAGGCATGGTTTGTCGCTTGACGACGTACTACTTCCTGGGCCAAATGACAGGCCACACAATCCCCCGGAGGGGTTTACTGCTTTCAACCGTCACGCTTGCACAACGGGGACACTTCCTCCCTTCAATCAATATATAAAGGAGATGTTATCGTTTCTTGGCATAGCTCCATCTCAGCTACATCCCAATGGGTATGCCTTGTTGAACAACACCTTTGTCCTCTTTGTGGAGATCCTCTTTCGTCTGCCGAAGCCGATTGAAATCAGATATTTATTCAACGTCAAGAGCCGTGGAGACAACCCTTCTTTCACCTTCGTGGAAGCGATCTAAAACTGCCACATTGTACTGGGCTCCTGGGGGAGGCTAAGTTATTATAAAACTGAATGGTTCTATGTTCAGTGCCCCCCTGGATTTGCTGGGCGGTGGTTGGATAGACGTAAGTGTTGCCTTTTCCCTCTTGAATCATTGAGATATTAGTAACTAACTCCGAAACTGACATACTTTTCCTTGTTTATAGCCACAATCTCTCGACCCGACGGCGCATACTTCAGAGAGCTTGTTTGGATTCTTCAAGCGTTTCCGGGCGAAGAGAGGCATATCAACTTGGTCCTGACCGACAGGAATTTGAGGACTGTCGGGCTGATAGAATGGAGACAGAGCATACATCTAGAAGGGATACATAGAGTGGTCCCAAAGAAATGAGTGAAGTGCAAAGCACCCGCAGTCGTAATCGCCGAGGAAGTTGATCCAGAAAGAACGCCTACCGATACCGAGCTTCCATCTGGGCCTTCTACCGACGTCCAGGATTCGGGAGGAAGAAGAAAAGACAGGGCTGCTGCTCACAAACGCCCTAAATCCGTGGTCGTGTCTTTACCTTTCCCGGGGATTAGAATTTCGGAGGCTCCTCCCCCGCAAGTAGAGAGTCCTTTTGCAGGGCTTGCTGATATTCCAATCCCAGATTTTGTGTCGTCTCCACACGAAGCCGGGACGGAGGAGCTTGATAGCGCTCTTGAACTGAGCGGGTCGCTTGCTACGAGTGCGGCCGACATTTCCAGTTGGTCGGGGGGTTGCACATTCATACACTTCACTACACTACATGATTCACAACTGTACATCGTCCAACTTAGGAAGTTATTAACTCTTTCTTCGTTTATCATTTTCAGGTACTATGTCTGGAAGAGGATCTATGCTCGGGAATCTTCGCTCAACCCGAAAAACTTCTGGTTACTATGATTCCCGCAGGAGGGATTCGGATAGAGATCGCGATCGCGAATACTCTAACCAGGATAGGTATGGGAGGGATAGAGAGTATAGACTGTTGATTCATGAGTTTTGATTCATGACACAAGCTTCAGAGATCATATGACGAGAATACTATACGAAAGCGACAAAAAGAGAATAAGTGCATATTGTGTACTACAAAGGAGACAAGACTACAATCCAGAGATTAGTATGAATATTTTATTTTATTGAGTCTTAGAATATTGTTAAAATCATTCCTCAAATAGTCACACACACACAAAACAATTTATATTAAAAATGTGTACACTGTGCAAGTAACACCAGGTCGGCTGACCGACCAGGATCCTTGGTCGACCGACCCTGTGTTATGTGCACAGTGACTTTCTGTTTTGTATACGATTTCAAACTCAGCTGACCGGCCAGGTTTTCCGGTCGACCGACCAGAGAATAACGGCTAGTTTTCTGAAGAGATGCGATCATTTCATGAAGAGGAATGTCCTTTGTTTCAAGAGATATGGACACAACTATTGACTGAAACTCTTCATGAAAGATTATAACTCTTCTACAATTATATAAACACATTCAATTCATTTCTACAATTACCGATTCTTGTTTATATTTCTGAAATCTAATCTCTATTTATTTCTACAAATAAAAGCATTCGTTCTCATTCAATATCACTAGAATCCTTGAATTATTTCATATACTTCGATTTTACGTGATTATATTCCTTCTAAATCTTCACACACATATATACTCTTGAGGATTTGATTATAGGAAAGTTGTACTATCAAAGTGTTATTCAGAACACATTCGTCAACAAACTATTTGTATTAAGTTGAAGTCCTCTTCGGTTGTTGAGGCGGAAAAATTCCTGTTCGGTTGCTCAGGTGTCGTATACCTATTCCTCTGGGTTAAGTGAGGGGTTTAGTTTAAATCCAGAGGGTATTCTGGGACTGGACGTAGAACGGGAGGTTCGAACAAGTATAAAAATTCCTGGTGTGCTTACTTTAATTTTTATTTTACTATTATTACCAGTTTCCGCATTTATATACCATATTACACGATCCTTAGTACTACACGTACACTTTCATTTGGTATCAGAGCAAGGTCATCCTATAACCATCACAAAGTTATTTGATATTTATTTTTAGTAATATGGCAACCACACAAATTAACGATGTTAACACTCACACTAATTCTAGTTTCACAGAAGGTCAATCAACTTCACGACCTCCAGTTTTCAATGGTATAAATTACAATTATTGGTCAACTAGAATGAGAATCTATATGCAATCAAGTGGATTTGATGTCTGGAATATTATACAAAGTGAGTACACAACTCCTACTGGAGAATAATCAACTTGGAGTAACACACAATAACTAGATGCTACATCAAATGCTAAGGCTATGAATATTTTGTTTTGTGCATTAGATAGAAATTAATTCAATAGAGTTAGCATGTGCACTTCCGGTTATGAAATTTGGAGAACTCTTAAAGTTTCACATGAAGGAACGAACAAAGTTAAATTAAGCAAAATTTCTATGTTGAAACATCAATTTGAAAATTTTAAAATGAGGCCAAATGAATCTATAAATGATATGTACTCTAGATTTCAGGATATTTATCATGCTTTATTATCACTAGAACAAAAGTTTACTGATTTTGATGTTGTTACAAAAATCTTAAATTCTTTAACGGACGAATGGGAATGAAAAGTCCTAGCTATTGAAGAAGCAACTGATTTGTCAACATTAAAACCAGAAGAATTGATAGGTAATTTAATGTCCTACGAAGTAAATTTCCAAGCAAAACGAAATGGAGTACAAGAAAAGAAAAATGTGGCATTCCAAGCAGAAAAAGATGATTCCGACTCAGATAATGAAGATATAGCAATGATTGCTAAAAATTTAAAAAAGTTTTTGAAATTCAACAGAAACAAATTCAATGGAAACAAAAATAATTCCATAAACAATTCCAATAACAGCAAACCATCATCTTCAACAATGGAATGTTATGAATGTCATAAGAAAGGACACATGAAGAAGGATTGTCCAGATCGTAAAAAGAATAACTTCAAGAAGGATAAAACCAAACGAAAAGCTTTTTCAGTCACTTGGGACGACACTGACTCATCATCCTCATCAGAGAGTGAAAGTGATAATGAACAAGAAAATGTATGCTTCATGGCTTCGTCAGACGATGTACCACATAAGAAGAGAGGAAAATGGATTTTAGATAGCGGTTGCTCAAAACACATGACTGGAAACAAAGAAATGTTGTCAAACATCATATACTCATATGGAGGAGAAGTCACCTTTGGAGATAACTCAAAAGGATATATCATCGGCAAAGGCGATGTCAGTAGCAACGGTACCTCTAATTTACCTCTCATTACTGATGTTTTATTAGTTAAAAATTTAAAACATAATTTATTAATTATTAGTCAGCTATGCGATAAAGGTTTTAATATAACTTTTTCTGAAAATAAATGTAATATTTTCGATAAAAATCATAACACTATTTTCGAAGGAAAAAGAGATAAAAACATTTATATCTTAAATATGAATGTTAATAATGATTCAAACTTGTGTTTAGTAGCTAAAGAAAATGATTCTTGTCTTTGGCACAGAAGATTTTGTCACATTAATTTTAATACTATAAACAAACTAGCTAAAAATCAATTAGTTAAAGGATTACCCAATATAAAATTTAATACTGATATATTTTGTGATGCATGTAAATTAGGAAAATTAACAAAATCTTCTTTTAAATCTAAAAAGGTAATATCTACAGAACAACCACTTGAGCTTTTGCACATGGATCTTTTTGGTCCAACTCAAGTGCAGTCTATTAATCATAATAGATATGTATTCGTTATTGTAGATGACTTTTCTAGATATACTTGGATTTTCTTCTTAAAAAATAAAAGTGATACTTTTGATAATTTTAAAATTTTTGTTAAAAGAATCCAAAATATTACAAATCTAAAAATTAAAAATATAAGAAGTGATCATGGAGGAGAATTTGAAAATGAAGCTTTTGAACAATTTTGTAACAAGAAAGGTATTAATCATAATTTTTCGTTTCCTAGAACTCCACAACAAAATGGAGTTGTAGAAAGGAAAAATAGAACGTTACAAGAATGTGCAAGAACTTTATTAAATGGAACCACTTTATCAAAACATTTTTGGGCAGAAGCTATAGCTACTGCTTGTTATGTATTGAATCGTGTCTCTATTCGACCGCTAACTAAGAATACTTCATATGAACTTCTAAATGGAAGAAAACCAAACATTTCATATCTTAAAGTTTTTGGGTCAAAATGTTTTATATTAAACACTAAAGATCAATTAGGAAAATTTGATCCAAAATCCGATGAAGGAATATTCGTTGGATATTCGGAACGTAGCAAAGCTTATCGAATATATAATAAAAGAACTCAAATTATTGAAGAAAGTTTACATGTTTCATTTGATGAAAATTTTAAAAATACAAGTCCAAATATTACTATCGATTCTGATGATGAAACTACTCAGACTGAAAATAGTAATCTAAATGAAAATTTTGATATTCATGAAATAATTGAAAATACAAGCATTACTTCTAATATAATAAAATCTCCACCTAGAATTTTAAGAGATCATCCTGTGCAAAATATAATTGGAGAAGTTAATATGAATGTTAAAACCAGACATCAACTAAATCAAGTTGGTCATGTAGCTTTTCTCTCTAACATAGAACCTAAGAATATAAAAGAAGCTTCAACTGATGACTACTGGATTCTTGCCATGCAAGAAGAACTAAACCAATTCGAACGAAACGAAGTTTGGGAACTCGTTCCTAGACCCAGTGATCAATCAGTCATCGGTACTAAATGGGTTTTCAAAAATAAGGCAGATGAACTAGAAAATATAACGAGGAATAAAGCTAGATTAGTTGCACAAGGATATAATCAAGAAGAAGGAATTAATTACGAAGAGACGTTTGCTCCGGTCGCTCGACTTGAAGCAATACGAATATTATTAGCTTACGCGTGTTTTCATAATTTTAAACTATATCAAATGGATGTTAAAAGTGCATTTTTAAATGGATTCATAAAAGAAAATGTTTTTGTGGAACAACCACCTTTGTTTAATCATGAAAAATTTCCGGATCATGTATATAAACTCAAAAAGGCGTTATATGGTTTAAAACAAGCACCACGTGCTTGGTATGATCGGCTTAAAGGCTATTTATTAGAATTTGGTTTTGAAATCGGTAAAGTAGATCAAACACTTTTTATTAAGAAAACTAATAAAGATATTTTAATAATTCAAATATATGTTGACAATATTATTTTCGGATCGACAAATGAAAAACTATGTCAAGAATTTTCAACTATAATGACGAATGAATTTGAAATGTCTCATATGGGAGAATTATCATATTTTCTTGGATTACAAATTAAACAAATTGAAAATGGAATATTTATTAATCAAGAAAAATATTGTTATAATTTAATCAAACGTTTCGGTCTGGAAAACACTGCTGCCAAACCAACTCCTATGAGCACAACAATTCATCTTGATAGAGATGAAGATGGCAAAAGTGTTGATCAGAAGCTATATCGTAGTATGATAGGTTCTTTACTTTATTTAACAGCAAGTCGACCCGATATTATGATGATTGTTTGTTTATGTGCTCGATTTCAAGCAAATCCCAAAGAATCACATATGAGAGCAGTTAAACGCATTATTCGTTATCTAACTAAAACCAAAGATTTCGGACAATTTTATCCGAAAGAATGTCCTTTCGAATTAGTTTCCTATAGCGATGCTGATTTTGGAGGAAGTCGGACGGATCGAAAAAGTACGAGCGGAACGTGTCATTTCATTGGACGTTCCTTAGTTTCTTGGTTTAGTAAGAAACAGAACTGTGTTTCTTTATCAACGTGTGAAGCAGAATATATATCTGCTGCTCTGGCATGTGCACAAGTCATTTATATGCAACAAACACTACAAGATTTTAATTGTCATCTTGAAAAATCAATAATTTATTGTGATAATACTAGTGCAATAAATCTTTCTAAAAATCCAGTCAATCACTCACGAACAAAACACATTGATATTCGTCATCACTTTCTTCGTGATTGTCTGGAAAAAGGATTAATAAATTTAGAATTTATCAACACTGAAAATCAAATAGCTGACATTTTTACTAAACCGCTAAATGAAAATACTTTTATAAAACTAAGACGTGATTTAGGTATAATGTCGTTTAAAGATTTATGAATAAAAATTTGCAAAATATCGAAAAACAAAAAGTATTTTATTTCTGACCAAAGCGGAACTCGAACTCATGACCTCTGACTTATTTGTTAAATGTTGTATTATAGCCACTTGAGCTATGGGTGTTTCTTGTTTAGCTCTCTTTAAATTTTTTTTTTGTTTAATCTGTTTTTCAGACTAACTATATTTAGCTCTTGAATTATAAATCATACATATAGAAACAATTTTTTCTTAAAATTCTGTGATTACAATTAAAGTTTGTTTCAAACCACTAATTTTTCAGAAAATTTATAAGTATATATATGCACTATGTTTATTGATTAAGAACATATACTACAAAACTTTTTGCAAAACAAAACTTGAAACAAAAATGTCTTCTAACAATGACGTCTACAATTCTGAAAATTCTCATCTTTCATACACATCTCCGGACGACGACTATTCTAATCGCATCCCCGAAAATGGTCCCTATCCTACTTTTCCAATGCCTAACCGTGTTCTAGAATTCTCCTCTTCAGATAATGACCCCCGACACAGGTGGAAACCATGGGAAGACTCCCATACAGGCTATACACCTGATAAAAAGAAAGGGAAAAATACAATGGTAGTATCTCCATCAACCAAACAAAATATTGATGAAATACATCACTACCAACAACAGCAAATGAATATGCAACGGGAACTCTATTACGAACAAAAAGTCACGGCAAAATGTTTAAGTTTACTTGAAAAGATTGCCATGAAAATTTGTTCATCTAAGAAGGATGATGTTGCTGAACCTTCTTACAGATCTCCATCACCTTCAAACCCCGTTCAAACTCCAATTGCACCAAGATGGTCACCAATAGAAAATGTTCCGTCCCCAAACTCATGGGAACGTAGATACTGATGAACCATGGTTATAATTTAATATATATATGTTATTATTTTCAATAAGATGTATAGATATACATGATGTAATAATATAATTTATATTTCTATATTTCTTTTTGAAAAACAGCAGAAATTTGTTTGTTCACATGCCTCGGTCGACAGAACTCCCTGACTCGGTCAGCCGAAGCCATCCCGAGATGTTTTTTTTAAAAACATTTTTCTGCCAGGTCGGTCGATCGAACTTCCTGAGTCGGTCAGCCGAACTTGTTTCCCGAAAATCTACTAGAACATTTTTTTTGAGTCGGTCAACCGAATACCCTGCCCCGGTCGACCGAAGCTCTTCCCGAAAGATTCAGCACTGTTCTGAACCTCAAGTCGGTCGACCGACCCAGGTCGCTCAGCCGACCGAGCCTGCTATTCTGTTGAAATTGCCTACATATTTTAACTCATCCACTCACCTTTTCATCTCACCTCTTCACTTTTACTCTCCCAAAACAGATTTTAACCCTAGCCCCCATTACAACATTCCCAAACTTCTTCAAATTCTTCAAAAAAAAATGGCCCCCAAGAAGAAATCTAAGACTACTACTGGCTCATCTTCATCAACTCCTGTAGACTCTCAAATTGCTTCTTGGCTAGTAAGTGAAAAAGCTTTAGAAAGATGGATAAGGCTTCAAGATGCCAAAATTTTTGAGGAATCATTCGTAAGTTATCTTGATTTTACTTCCTACGGTATTGAAAATGCCGCCCTTGAAAGTGGTCTTGATACATTTCTTGACCATAGGAAAAATAACTTGAAAATAAATCATATAATGGTCAAGTTATTTCTAGCGAATCTCAACCTTATAAATTCACCAAGAAACACTGAAAATTGTGTTTGGACATCGGTGTGTGGCACTTCGATTTTTCTATCCATTGATCGAATTAACCATATTTTAAATGCTCGACCGGGTGGAATTTCTTTACATGATGTAGATTGTAATACATCGACTCGTGACCGTCTAAGTCATCTATTTTTTGAAGATGACGCTACCGATTTAAGGCAAACTTCATCCCTCCGACCTAAAGCACGACTCTTTCATCGATTCATGATGAAGTCTATTGTTCCAAGAGGAGGGTCATAGCACTTAGTATATCCCGAAAACTTCAAGGCGTTATATGCTATGTGTGGAAATATTCGAGTAAATTGGACACAACTTCTTATGGATGAATTTCTTACTTTCAACCAAGGAAAGATGCTCCATATTTATTATGGAGAATACATAATGCGGTTGATTAATAACTTTGTCACCCATGCTCCGGAATCCGAAACATCCAAAGTTCGTACCTTTGACTCATGAACCATAAAACTAATGAAGTTACCCGATGCACCATCCCAAATTACAACTTTTCAACAATGGCGTACTACTCCTCGAGAACAACTACGTCGCAGCTATTCTACACCTCAACCATCCACTCATTCTACAGAACGTGTAACTCGTCAAACCTCAATTCAACGACCACCTCCCGGTACTAGCACAGCGGCTGCCATTGATATTTTGGCTCGAAATCAACTAGCTTTGGATTCTCGCCTTCGAAAGATTGATGGTCGTTTCAAGAAGATCAAAGGCTTCTTCGTAAATTTATGGGATGCCTTATCATGTACTTCTGAAGCCGGTGCTTCATTTGTTGCTCCTGGAAAAAGACCAGCACCAAATTTCTCTTGGTCTACAACCGATAACACAAGTTCCAGCACATCAGCAACTCCTGCACCTACCAGTCGAAGACGGGGTAAGGAACCGGCTCCTCTGGATGAAAATATTCGTCCGGAATTTTCAGATTCTGATGATGATGAGGAGTAATTGTAGTGTTTTACATTTCATTTTCAAGAATTTCCTTCTGAACTATTTGTTTTTTTATTATGCTGTGTATTAAGCGAACATCTTTAATTATTCCTATTTTGGTTTGAACATGTACTATTTAAAAATTCAATATTTCGCATATTACATCTAGTAAGTATTCCTTTTTGTCGATGACAAAGGGGGAGAAAAATATATGAAAGCTAACATATTTTTCTGCAGAAAAGTCGCCATATATTCAGGGGGAGAATTATAATATAGATAGGTTTTACTTCGTCACATAAGTATTGTCATCAATCAAAAAGTGGGAGAATGTTGATTCATGAGTTTTGATTCATGACACAAGCTTCAGAGATCATACGACGAGAATACTATACGAAAGCGACAAAAAGAGAATAAGTGCATATTGTGTACTACAAAGGAGACAAGACTACAATCCAGAGATTAGTATGAATATTTTATTTTATTGAGTCTTAGAATATTGTTAAAATCATTCCTCAAATAGTCACACACACACAAAACAATTTATATTAAAACTGTGTACACTGTGCAAGTAACACCAGGTCGGCCGACCGACCAGGATCCTCGGTCGACCGACCCTGTGTTATGTGCACAGTGACTTTCTGTTTTGTATACGATTTCAAACTCAGCTGACCGGCCAGGTTTTCCGGTCGACCGACCAGAGAATAACGGCTAGTTTTCTGAAGAGATGCGATCATTTCATAAAGAGGAATGTCCTCTGTTTCAAGAGATATGGACACAACTATTGACTGAAACTCTTCATGAAAGATTATAACTCTTCTACAATTATATAAACACATTCAATTCATTTCTACAATTACCGATTCTTGTTTATATTTCTAAAATCTAATCTCTATTTATTTCTACAAATAAAAGCATTCATTCTCATTCAATATCACTAGAATCCTTGAATTATTTCATATACTTCGATTCTACGTGATTATAATCCTTCTAAATCTTCACACACATATATACTCTTGAGAATTTGATTATAGGAAAGTTGTACTATCAAAAGACAATCAGTGTTATTCAGAGCACATTCGTCAATAAACTATTTGTATTAAGTTGAAGTCCTCTTCGGTTGTTGAGGCGGAAAAATTCTTGTTCGGCTGCTCAGGTGTCGTATACCTATTCCTCCGGGTTAAGTGAGGGGTTTAGTTTAAATCCAGAGGGTATTCTGGGACTGGATGTAGAACGGGAGGTTCGAACCAGTATAAAAATTCCTGGTGTGCTTACTTTAATTTTTATTTTACTATTATTACCAGTTTCCGCATTTATATACCATATTACACGATCCTTAGTACTACACGTACACTTTCATAGACATCGATCTAGATCACGCTCTCCTCCTCCTAGACTTCCGTCTCCACCTCCTATTTCTGTCTCACATCCGCCTGAACCTCCTCGTCATAGGCCGTCTTCTCATTCTTCTAGACCTGAGACTCATCTTCAGAGAATCGAGACTACAGCCTCCATGATTACTGAGCAGGTCTCAGCTGAACCCACAGGAGAAGGGGCTCTTAAGTTGGCTCAGATGAGGAAGGATTTTCCGAATATCTGCTTCGATGGTTATGTCTTCCCACCACACTTAAAGAGAATTCCATCAGGGGTGGAAAACACGGTGCATGATTACGTTCACGACATATACACCCAGTACCGAGATTGGGAAAAGGCTGCCGAAAAAGCTTCCAAAGTGGCCTTCGAGCAAGCCAAAGCGCTCGAGAAGATGGAGACCAAGCTCGCAAAAAGGGATTGGATTATTCAGGTACTCACCGCTGAGTCCGAGTCTTCTCGGAATTCTGAGATTGAGGCCGTTAAAAGGGCTGACGAAGCGAAGGCGGAAATGGAGAGGTTGGGACAGACTCACGTTGCCCTGGTGGAGGAGATGGGCCACCGGAACACTAAAGTCATTGCCGAGCGGGACGCGGCGGTCAAGGAGCTTAATGATCTCAAGGCAAATTTGCTGATATGGCCAAGGAGAAAGATGACGCGAACAACGCAGCCCAGGAGGCATGCGAACAAGCTGTTCTGCTCAGGGGTGAACGGGATGCGGCTGTGGCTAAGGTCCAGAAGGTGGAGACTGAGGTCGAGGAGAGGGTGAAGTTGGCCGAGTCCAGGCTAGAGGCTGACATCGAAGACCTTCTCGTTGTTTACAACGCTAATGTGCTGAGGCACAGGGGTCTAGCCTGGCTCGATGATTTTTCGACGCATCTCTACAATGCTTGGAGCTGACTGGTTGAGGAAGAGAAAGAGGCGCATCAGGGCGAGTCCGTGGATGAATTCGAACTCGAGAATCGCATTCTGACTGATGATGAAAAGAGGGTTCTCCATGAGTCGATGATTCTGCGTGAGAAGGAAAAACTTGGCGCCCAGCACTTTGAAGTGGGAGAGGGTTTTGGAGTTGACCATCATGAAGCAAGTCTTGAAGTTCCAACGTCAACCCAGCCCGAACCCTCATCTACGGTCGATCCCCAGGCTGTTCCCGCTTATAATCCAGATCAGCCGCAGATGTCACCGGCTGCAATGCAAGTTATCGACGCCGCTCTGCCGCCTACGAGCCAAATTGAGGAAGGTATTCTGAACATTCTTCATATCTTTCTCAAGTCGAAATCTTTGATTGAGCTAAGTTCTAACAGTTCTCTTATTTTTCGTCCAGTGATCGATGCTGCATATGTCGGGCCTCCTGCAACTCAAGAATCATATCAGACACAGGAGGCTATCGTCACTGAAGCGATCATCGTGACTACGTACTGCAGCGCCTCTTGACGATATTCAGGGAGGCACACTTGTTTTTGACGAGCAACTGATGGAGGAGCTCTTTCGCCGTCATGGCGACCTTTTGGCTGATCTATCATTTGTCATGGGTGGAGGAGTTCCCACCACGAGTTTTCTGATTCCGACTGCTGACACTCCCAGCGAGGCTCGGCCGGCAGCTGAAGAGGAAATCTTGGCACAAATCGCTGCTGAAATGGATGCCGCAACACATGGTGGCAGTCTTGGAGGTGGGACGGCGGCACTTGATCCAGTTCCGCTCAGAATGATATCGCTTGGCGGTACGTTCTTCAATGCTAGTGCGGCTATTCCATCTTCCACGTTTGATCCTATCCCTCCGACTCCTCCGGCGGGAAGCATCCCGGTTCCTTCGAGTTCGGAGGAAGACGTTGAAATTATGCCCTCGCCCGGAGACCGTCCACCGATAGGCAAAGGCTCGAAGAGGAAGGATAGTGGTGGCTCCGGTGGGCCTGTGCCGAAAAGGAAGCTGCGGAAGAAGTAATATTAGACACGCTTTCCCGGTTTATTTTGACTTGAATTTTGTTAGTCGTGTATAGATGCAAGTTCGGCCCCTGCTAGTAAGAATTTTTGGGACAAACTTGTACACGAACTTCTTTTATAAACAATAGAAATGAAACTTCTCTTTTTTGACTTCTTTTTTGTCATTGTGTGAAATGCACTTGTGAAGTTCTAGTTTCCGAATGAAGTTTGTTTTTGTTTGCCAAGCTCGGAGACTGTGGACATGGCCTGCGACTAGGAAGCGAGTTGAATTCTAACGTCGCATTGCTTCAATCAATGGTTGATTCTTAAGTCCTGCCCCCCAGTCTTGGGGTTGAGTTGTAGACCGTCAGTCGGCGATCGCTTCTTACTTATAACATGTTGAGTCTAGTGCCACCGAGCGGATGTCTGAGGCAAGCGGAGATTGAGTAATGCATCCATGCTTGTTGGATTGTCGATGATCATATCCACACGCCGGGGAGTCCCATTTGTTTATCGGCGGTTGGTCACGCCGGCTTAAGTTTCAACCATATGCCCACGATCTGGGCACTTGGAATTGATGTTAATACTCTGACTCGCGCTCTAGGAGTTTGGAGTTGATATCTATGCTCTGATTCATGCTTCGGGAACTTGAAGTTGGTGTCTACGCTCCGCTTCATGCTCTGGGAACCCGGAGTCGATGTCTATGCTCCGACTTGCACTCAGGCAGTTCGAAGTTGTCGTTTATACTCCAATTCGCGCTCTGGGAATTTGGAGTCGATGCTTATACTCCGCTTCGCACTCTGTGAACTCGGAGTTGATGTTTTTACTCCGACTCACGCTCTAGGAGTTCGGAGTTGAGGTTTATACTCCGCTTCGCACTCTGGGAATACGGAGTTGATGTTTATACTCTGACTCGCGCTATGGGAATACGGAGTTGATGTTTATACTCCGACTCACGCTTTGGGAGTTCGGAGTTGAGGTTTATACTCCGCTTCGCACTCTGGGAATACGGAGTTGATGTTTATACTCTGGTTCGCACTCTGTGAACTCGGAGTTGATATTTATACTCCGCTTCGCACTCTGGGAATATAGAGTTGATGTTTATACTCCGACTCGCGCTCTGGGAGTTCGGAGTTGATGTTTATACTCCGCTTCGCACTCTGGGAATACGGAGTTGATGTTTATACTCTGGTTCGCACTCTGGGAACTCGGAGTTGATGTTTATACTCCGCTTCGCACTCTGGGAATACGGAGTTGATGTTTATACTCTGACTCGCGCTCTGGGAGTTCGAAGTTGATGTTTATACTCCGCTTCGCACTCTGGGAATACGGAGTTGATGTTTATACTCCGGTTCGCAGCGTCACTACCATTCAACACCAACACTGGGTCAAGGCTTACAGCTATAAATACACCTAACATTGCAAAAGAAAAAAAACCGAAACAGAAAATGTGACTTCTCCTCTCCTCCTCAAAAATCTCTTGTAATATGAAACTACAAGTGATAAATAAATTATAAAGTGGATGTAGGCCATAGATTTCGCCGAACCACTATAAAAATTTCGTCTCTTTTATCTTTTCTTCTTTTTATCTTCTTATTTTTGTGATCTGTGTTGCTGTTTTCTGGATTGCCGTTAAGTCTGGTGCTTTCACACTCAAATCAGGGTGTTGATCCATTTTTTGGGTTAACAATTTCATTTCTTCTGTTCGATCTTGGCAACTTGTAAGCAAAATCCATGGATATTGAATCCCATTTCCAAACTGGTATATCTAAAGGATGAAGCAATCCACTAGGCTTCTAATGTTTAGCTTTTACTTGCTGACAATTCAGACACTATTTAACTCATAAGCTTTCATCCCTTTTCATACCTTCCCAAAAGAAACTCTTTTTCATATCCCGATACATCTTGGTTCCTCCAGGTTGAATAGTAAACTTCGATTGATGGCATTCCCAAAGAACTTTTTTCCTTCGGTCACCCACATCTGGAACACATATCTATCCTTTCTTTCTTAACCATCCATTATGGTCAAGGTAAAAATCCTTCAAATCATCAATCTCTGTTCCACCTTCCAATCTTCTAATTCTTTCAACTAACAATGGATCACCTCTTTGCTTAAAAGTAATTTTTTCGATCAATACCGGTCGAACTTCCAAACAAGATAACATTGCGGTTCTCTGACTAGAACTGGCGGTCATTCTTAACCGCACACTATAAGTAGTTAATGCTTTCAAATCTTTCCATTCAGGTATCATAGATAACACTACATTCTGATGTTTCCTGCTAAGTGCATCTGACAAATTATTTTCTTTCCCTAGTGTGTACCTAATTCCAAAATCATAAGTAGCCATAAACTCCAACCACCTCAGATGTCTCATATTTAACTCCTTCTGGGAGAATAAGTATCTTAGAGAGTTGTGATCCGTGTACAACTCGAATAGTTCTCTCAGTGGGTAATGTCTCCACTCCTTCAAAGAAAATATTATGGTAGCCAACTTTAAGTCATGAGTCGGATATCTAATCTCATGCGATATGAGTTGTCATGAAGCAAAGAATAGGCAATCACTTTACCCCTTTGCATTAACATAGCTCCTAGTCTTGTTCCACACACATCAGTATACACCAACGAATCTTGATTCCTTTCTAGAACAACTAACATAGACGCATTGGTCAATAAAAGTTTCAGCTTTTGAAACGCCTCCTCATATTTATCAGTCCAAACATACTTCATGTCCTTACTTGTTAGCTTAGTTATCGGTGCTGCTATACGAGAGAAATCCATGATGAATCTCCGGTAGTAGCCAGTTAATCCAACAAAACTCTTTATCTCAGTCACAGTCTCGAGTCTCTTCCAATTATTTACAGCTTCTTTCTTAGCTGGATCTACTAATAGCCTTTTCTCTGAGACTGCATGACCAAGAAACTTAACTTCTTTCTTCCAGAAATGACACTTCGAAAACTTCACTTTTAACTGATGTTGCCTCAGCTTCTCAAGCACTATTCTAAGATGAACTCCATGATCTCTTTCATCCTTAGAATATACCAAATTTCGTCTATGAATACCAATACAAACCTATCCAAGTGCTCTCGGGAAATTCGAATCATTAAGTCTACGAAGGCATGCACATTACAAACCGAATTACATTACTAACTACTCGTACAAACCATATCTTGTTCTACATGTCGTCAATGGACTATTGTCCTCCGGCACTCTCAATTGAAGGAAGCCGGTCGCCAAATCCAATATGCAAAATACTTTAGCGCCACTGAACTGATCAAATAAGTCGTCGATTCTGGCAAAGGATATCGGTTCTTTATCGTCTTTTCATTAAAGTTACGATAATCGATACACAGTCTTAACGACCAATCCGGTTTCATCACAAACATCGCAGCCGCTCCCCAAGACAAACTACTTGGTCTAATAAAATTATTTCCTTCTAAGTCCACTAGTTGCACCTTTAGTTCCCTTATCTCGGTAGGTGTCATTCTACTAGGAGGTCTACTCATGGGTTCATCTCGAGATACAAGATCTATTCAAAACTCATTAGCTCATTTCGACGGTAGCTCTGTAATAGGCTCAAAGACATCCGCAAATTCTATAACTACGAAAACTCAATTCAACTCATCTTCCTTCTCTATTACACCCAACAAAGCACAAACATCAAAATTTGGATTATCTATTGAGTATATAATTCGGTCACTACTATAAGGGTGTCTTAGTGATATTTGCCTATCTTGGAAAAATATCCCATCATCATACTTACTTAACCACTCCATACCCAAATAATCCCAAAGCCTACGAAATCAAACACATGAATATTGTAGGCAAATATATAACTTAATAATTCAAACTTTAAGTGGTCATATCTCATCCCTAGAGTTGCATACCCTCCTATTAGATTCACAACCCTTAAGGAAGTAGTTAGGTATGAAGTTTCTAGGTTAAGCTTATTGACCAAACAATGGGATATAAAAGAATGCGATCCACCGGTATCAAATAGTACTCAAACGGTATACCACCAATCAAAAGAGTTCCTCCCATCGCAGCTTTCCTTTTCTCCTCGGCTATTAGTTTCAAGGTAGCCGGTTCCAAAGCAAATACTTTTCCTTTTTCTACCTTGGCCACTTCTGGACATTAGTTCTCATAATGTCCCACTTGGTCGTAGTTAAAACACTTAATGTTCTTCTTCCCAAAATCTTCCTTTCCCTTACCGGTTTGGCACTCATGAGCATAATATCCCTTATTATCACACCTCTAACATACAACCTTGGACTTTCCTTTCTTGGCAGCTCCACCCTTCTGAGCTCCCTTCTTTTGGTAAAACTTTCTCTTCTGTTTCTATCCACCCTAACGCTCTGCTAGCTTGTTATTACTGAACAAAGTAAGCACCTCCTCATTTCGCAAATCCATCTCTACTACTACATCACATGGATCCCTGAGATGTGGTAAAGTTGCTCGAGCGAGCTTAGGTCTCAGTTCAAAGATGAACTTCTCATCCCTTTTGATCACGGTATCCACGATAGCATACCCATATCGAGACAGGTCCTTATATCTGGTTGCGTACTCAAGCATCATTATATCACGTTGCATCAACTCAGCAAACTTCCTCAACAAAGTTGACTTAGAGATCTCAGATATAAATCTTTCTTCAAACCTCCTTTTGAATTTAGCCAAAGTCAAAGCCTCTTCTGCTACCCTAATAGTCGCACTATTCCACCAGTACAACGCAACTTCTTGCAATTGTTGGACGCCAATCCCCTCTTATGTTCTTCATTCAAACCAAGATCAGCGAAAATCCTCTCACAATGAAGCAACCAATTCTCCACTTTAATTTCATTCTCCATTATAATAAATGGTTTCCCTCCAAGTCTTACATAGTCTCTACTTAAAACAGCATAATTGTTGATAACTAGAACTTCCAGATTAGCTCCTCCAGCATTTCCACCAACTAATCCAGAAGTGGTTCCTGCTTGCATCATGTTGACAAAGAACTGATACATTGCTCCCATATCAACCGGTGGTGTTCCTGCACCTATGTTCGCCGCTTTCTATGAACCCATATTTCCCTTAGTGTTGGGCCAGACATTTCCATTGGTAGTTGTGCTTCCTCCATCAATTTCACTCTTTTGTTTCCTACCTCCATATATTACTCTCCTAAATCTGCATTCGAACCTTAGTAAGATACTAAAGAATGGTTTAAGTGATAGGGAGAATAGAGATAAAGCATATACTTATATATAACAAATATAAGTACGTTACTATAGCATTATCCCATATCCCAATCTTATCCTCTGATTAATTAGGATTACATTTTCAAGACTCTTTTAAGTTCAAAAATTCTTTTAGTTTTACATAAACATATACTCTAATACCAAGTTGTAACATCCCTAATTTAATTTTAAGGCCCAAAACTAAGCGCTACAGATGCTATACTCATCTATAGTATAAATTTTCGGTTTTCGGTGAAAAATGCAGTAATTTTAATGGTCATAATATCAAAAGCACAAGAATATGAAATAATTTCAAATACAATTTCAAAGAAAACTTTCTCATTTCATTTCAAAGATATATTCCATATTCGTTACATAATCGCAAATGTTGCCCAAGTTCAGATAAAATATAATTATTACAAAATACTCTAAGAACGACAAATGAAGATGCCCCTTGGTTGATCAGAGTTACTAAATAGACGGATACATCTATTGTCAATATATTCCCACAAAATTTTACATAACACAACGGATAATAGTAATAAATAGACTCCTACGTAGCTATCTTTGCCTCCTGAATGCTTCAGAAGCTTTATTCGCCAAAACCAACATAACCTGTAAAGCCCTCATTCTCGACCTACTCAAATCAAATTTTGAGCACTAGAGAGTTTAAGGGGAAAACATAAACTTCGAGTCAGAAAAAAAGCCTAAGGTGAATAATAATATGCCATCTCGGTTTATAGATATTAAGTGAGACAACGCCGTTGAGCGGAGCAGGTCTTTCCCTCACTAATATCCCTTTTTAAAATATATCTTTTGCAAATCAATTTCTGCAACCAAACTGGTTAAAATAAACAATATAAACTACAATGTGTATGCATGCTACATAGATAATCATGACTATCCATCAAATCATCGGACTATCCATCCCAATGTTTAGTTTTCATAGGGTAACTACCAACCTATATGGCTGATTCCGACCTACCAGATATACCAAATTTTCTAACTTACTGTTAGAAGAAAACTGGACAGTATGTCCAAATACACTTATCATAGTGTTTACCTGATTATTTGTTAATTTTACAGTTTTGTTAGGCTTACTATGAACCTAAAGGTTTTTACAGAGCAATCTATAACCTATCTTATCTTTATGTGTTCATTTCTTTGCGTAAACTTACTTTTTTCCTTACCCTTGACAAAGCCTACACACTGAAATTTTGAACTTATATCAGCTAGGGGCTAACAGCTGAAGTATAAGATGCTACCCTACACCAGTCTCAACTGGTTTCTAATCTCTAAGTCAATTCATCATATCACAATCTATCTAAAAGCAATAAGAACAATAATTTCTTTATTTAAATTATAGGCTAAATACTCTTTTCTATTTCCTTGAAAACACTTTCTTTATAAATGATTTGACCATTGAAATCACACTTTCAGAACAAAGAAATTATAACCCTTTACTTTATTCAAAATAAGTAAGCCATGATAAATGCTTTTATAAAATAATATTGATGAATCTCAGAATCACTTGGAAGTTAACTCACTTTAAAATAATAGGCCATAGAGCCAAAACCATTATATTAATAACGTCAACGACCTTATCACCACTAAGGGTCTTTACCCCTCTTTAATATAAAAGTAAGTTAAAGTCTTTCACTTATAAAACAAAAGGCCATAGGGCCGATAGCATTCATATCGCACTTCATAGAGTGTCGACGTTCTTTTGTATAAGAACAGGTTTGCATAACTTAATGTCTTAAAGACAAGCGACGAAATTAATGGATCTCGAAATCAATGCCTTAAGGAAAATAGCGACTTCAATAGAGCCGAAGTCAATATAAGTAGCATCATAGCCCACTTCAAAAACATAGAACATTTAATAAAGGCGGCGTTGTAATAATCAACGTCGACATGAATAAAAGCCGCGACCATAAAAGTCGAAGTTATAACACACGGCACTATATAGCCAAAGTAATTAGTAGTGACACAGTTGCTTATAGAGTCGAAGTCGATATGTTTAGAGCATGCGGTGTCATTATTGCCGCTATATGTACTTCGCAAGCAATAGGGTCAGCAACGTTATAGGTATGCGGGTCCATACCCTAATACACACACATACACACACAAACATACACAAACGCAACACAATAGCAATGAATGCGGTATGGTCTACGTCGACAATAAGGATGCCGACTTCGAATTTCTTCAACTCTAGCTGATTCGCTACATACCGACATAGGTTGGTATCATGTGCATCGCTATTGGTTGACGTCGAAGTTATAGCATCGATGAAGAGGAATGACGACGCCGTTATTGCCGACATGGCATTTCCATAATTAATATTAAAACTGTTTATTTGGTAATAAAAGTAAGTTCTTTTCCACAAATACCTATTGTTTGTTAAAATCTTATTGGTTAACAAATACTTTTTCATAATTCTTTTTAGAAATCTGCTATTATCAGAATTTATCATTCCCTTAACAATTTTCAAATCATTAACCTATATTAATATTTTAATATAAATATTAAGCTTTCTAGCCCAATAAATTTATATAAAATCATAAACTCATGGGAAAAATCCCCAAAAATCATAATAAATTTGATTTACTATATTCTTTAACATATAAAAATTTTGAGGCCAAAAATATAATTTAATTATTTTTAATAATTAAAACCAAGAATAAACCACTTTCCAACTTTAGAAAATTCACCAAATATTCCCTTTATATCAAAAAATATGAAATTGAAACCCGCTTCTAAAATAATGTTTTTAACATCATATCAACATCTTAAGTCATTTAGATGTCATATGATAAGTTGTCTAACTCAAACATACCACTGAATTTCATAAATAAATTCAATAAATTCACCAATAAGCATATATTCATTCAAACCATCATAGCATGACATAATATAAGCAAAAGAAATGGATTTATATTTAAAGCCAAAAATAATAATTAAAACATGAGATTCATAACTATTATTCACCTTGAATGGATAAAGAAGGTTGAGATTAGTTTTGATTTTATTCTCCTTAAATTTGATCTTATTTCCCTAGCTTTACTTCCTTTGAAACCCTTGTTAATGGCCGGACTTACTCTTATCTTTTGTTTGTGTAAATGAAAATGAAGGAGAGATGAGAATATGAAGGTTTAAGTTAAGGAAATATGCTCTTTTCCTATTTTGCCCACCTTCATATCCTCTTATTATTAATGTTCTAATTAATTCCATTAGTTCGTTATTTGGCATGACCCATCATTATCATTAAATATCAATCTCCTTAGCATTTTAAATTTTATTTAATTTATCCAATTAAATCTCCTAAATAATGTTAATTAAAATTAGGGTCGTTACAATGTCGAAGTCCATTGTAACGACCCAGAATTTGACTACTTGAAAATATACTATTTAAAGTGATTTTAAATATAAAATATAAAATATTTTTATGATCTAAATGATATTAGATAGGATTTGCAAAGAGAAATATACACAAAAATAGGAATTATTGCTTATATCGACAAAAGTGACAAAATCATGATTTCAAAAAAGTAAGTTTCAATCGATAAAAAAATAATTTTAATTAATTTATCAGTGTTTACATTTTTAAATAAATTATACAAATTTATTTTTAAATTTGGTTTACATAAATAAATAGTTTAACTAAAACGTCAAAATGCGAGCATAAAATATTTTGTCGAAAATTAACGTTTTGTCGATTTAAAGTTGTCGCAACGTTGTTGCACCTTTATTTTCTTATATATGAACATATATTCAAATAGTATAAGTACTAATTAATTCATTAAACCAATTTACTTTTACTAAACAAGATTAGAAAATTCTTGAATGTAATTAACAAAAAGTAAGCATAAAAAGACGAAAAGTGTTATAATCAAAAAGTAAACATTAAATTAAACAAACATAACTATTATATTCTTTACTTAATACTTAAGTGAAAATGAAATAACGCAAGATGTGAAAGGTGATGGTAAGTGTCGAAAAAGTAAGTTTACTTTAAGTTGAAGTAAGGGTATTTTGGTCATTTTACATAATAATGTTTTATTCCAAACGTTTTTCTATAAATAACTACCACTTCTTTCACAAATTCCGCACACTTTCCATTCTTCTTCTTCTTCCTTTTCTATGCTTCTCCTTCTTCTTCCTTAGAGCTTTAATGGTTTCCATGCTTCTCTTAAAAGATTCCAAAAGCGTAACAAAGTTATGGCAAAAATAATCGACAAAAGTATAATACTTAAGTCAAGTTCAAGCTAGTTAGTTCCATCCATCCACCCACGACCATGCCCAACTAGATTCCATCTCAATCTCTTTACATCTCAGCTTCTAGGATAGCTGGGCTATAGCTGGATTTCAAGAAGTTTCGAAAAATAGTAGCGAAGCTATAGTCAAATACGTAGTGACAAAGTTAGCAAAATTAGTAGGAAGTGTGGTTTAGATCTAGAGTTCCTTGCCTTAAAGTTTGATGGAGTGGAGTCCAAAGTGAGTTATTTCTTCCTTTAAATTCATTAGAATAATTGCTAAGTTGAAGCAACTTTAAGTGTTAAGTGTTGTTTAAAAACCCTTGTTGAATGCTTGTTTACTTTGTTTGCTAAAACAATGGTTTTATTTTCTTGCTTGACTATTTGGATGGTTAATTAAGTATTTTAAAATTTAGAAGTTAAATACTTAATGGGGTAAACGGAAACGACTAGTACACATGTTTCGTCTGTGAGATCCAAGAAGACTTGGGCGAGGGACGGAACATGTCGAAGGGGAAGCCCAGATGCTCTAAATAAATATTAAACCATTTTAACCCAAGATAAAATAAAAAGTATTATAAATATTTGATAGAATGAAGTGTTGATTTATCATTTATTGTTGTGTTTATTTTGTTGACTTATTGTTTGGTTGTTTCGATTGCGCACGGCCAGTTTATAAGCACTGATTATTATTTATTGATTATTGACTTTGCATGACCAGTTTATAGCAATTAATTATCTATATGCATGGGTTGGGTAGAAGATAATTGTAGGCTAACATCTTGTGATTTATTTAACGACTGGACTATAAGATGTTAGCGGTAATATTTGATTCACTTCAATTTAATGAATTGTTTTAAAAATTGGTTTTCAAGTTGAAATGTTTTCCTTTAAAAGTGAAAAAAAGAGATGTTTGAGAATAAATATTTTGAAGTGATTTTATATAAAATTGATTTATATAAAGAATGGTTTTATAAAAATGTTTTATAAAACAGAAAGAATTTCGAGGACTAAACCCAATGGTTTTAAGATGATTTTTAAAAGGATTTGAAAATGGAAATTATTACAGATTAGAAGTATTTGTAATTATTAGTGTAAATGATTTTACCACTTCGGGATAGAAAGTAAATTGTTATATTACCAAAGATTCGGGTAACCCATAATCTACGAAACGCATGGGCAATGGTGGTGCAGATGTTCTGTAGCCTCGGTGTAGTCCGCTCTTGGAATAGAGGGATGCGCTAATCTATTATTTATTTGGAAGGATAGACCCATGGGCCTGGTTATGGCTAGAAACCTTCCGAGATTTGGTAGCATATAGTTTTGTATGCTTGTATATAAGTATCGTTTCAAAAGGTGATTTGTTTTCAGATCCCAAAGTTAATGACTAGTTTGAGTATAAAGGATATATATATATATATATATATTTCAAAAGTTTTGAAATAAGAATTCGGGAAGAAAGTCCAAAGAGATAATTTCCGTAAAGTAAATTAGATTGGAAAATCTAAATGTAAAGATTAAGCCTAAGTGGGTAGTTTTGGGAACTGCATATTGTTTGTTGCATCGTAGGCTCCATGAGTCCTATTTGCGGTAGGAGAACTACGTTGGCTTGACCTTGTATCAAATTGGGTACCCAATTAGATAGAGGTACGTAGGCAGTCACAAGTGGTAGTGATACAGCCTCAATAATAACATAACATTTTTCTGTTTATTATTTGCCATATATCGTGCATTGATGTATTTTTCTTGCTTATTATTTTATTCCGTTTTTGACAAGTTTATAGAGTCCGCAGGAATGGCTATTGCTGTCTCTCTCATCAGAGTTGTGCAGCGGTATATTTATTTGTATTTGCATTTGGTATATATTAAAGCACACCTAGTAGATTAAATTGATTACTCTGGTAACTTGTGAAAATTGAAATTGTATCCTATACATTAAATAGTTTTGAATATTTATCAAATATTGTATGTTAAAATGGTAGTTTTCATTTGAAGTTTTAGGAAGGATGGATTTTTTGGCGATTTTGACTGGTCCGAAAATCCGGGTCATCGCATTTGGTATCAGAGCATATATTAGGTGCCTAAGTAAAATTTGTCTACGTCAGTAAATCAACCTAGGAATTTTAAAAATGAAACTACCTTAATTTGATAAATAAAATGGATAGGATATGGCATTGTACCTCCGACCGGGATTATAGGTGATATTACTATTTTTTCTGTGCTTAACTTTCGTTAATTGTTTTTTCTTCATTATATTTTTCCATCCTTGTAATTTCGAGGACGAAATTCTTTTAAGTAGGGGAGAATGTAACGACCCAGAATTTGACCACTTTAAAATAAACTATTTAAAGAGATTTTAAATATAAAATATATAACATTTTATGATTTAAATAATATTAGATAGGATTTGCAAAGAGAAATATACACAAAAATAGGAATAATTGCTTATATCGATTAAAGTGACAAAATCCTGATTTCAGAAAAATAAGTTTCAATGGTTAAATAAATAATTTTAATTAACTTATGAGTGTTTATATTTTTAAATAACATTATACAAATTTATTTTTAAATTTGGTTTACATAAATAAATAGTTTAACTAAAACGTCAAAATTTGACCGTAAAATATTTTATCGAAAATCATTGTTTTGTCGATTTAAAGTTGTCGCAACGTTACTTTTACTAAACAAGTTTACTTTTACTAAACAAGATTGGAAAATTCTAGAGTGTAATTAACAAAAAGTAAGCTTAAAAAGACAAAAAGTGTTATAAAAGTCAAAAACTAAACATTAAATCAAACAAACATAATTATTATATTCTTTACTAATACTTAAGTGAAAATTACATAAAATAAGATGTGAAAGGTGATGGTAAGTGTTGAAAAAGTAAGTTTACTTTAAGTTAAAGTAAGGGTATTTTGGTCATTTTACATAATAATATTTTATTCCAAACTTTTTTCTATAAATACCTACCATTTATTTCACAAATTCCACACGGTTTCCATTTTTCTTCTTCTTCCTTTTCTAAGCTTCTCCTTCTTCTTCCTTAGAGCTTTAATGGCTTCCATGCCTCTCTTAAAAAATTCCAAAAGCGTAACAAAGTTATGGCAAAAATAATCGACAAAAAGTATAATACTTAAGTCAAGTTCAAGCTAGTAAGTTCCATCCACCCACCCAAGGCCATGCCCAACTAGATGCCATCTCCACCTCTTTCATCTCAACTTCTAGGATAGCGGAGCTATAGCGGATTTCAAGAAGTTTCGGAAAATAGTAGCGAAGCTATAGTCAAATTCGTAGTGACAAAGTTAGCAAAATTATTAGGAAGTGTAGTTTAGATCTGGAGGTCCTTGCCTTAAAGTTTGATGGAGTGGAATCCCAAGAGAGTTATTTCTTCCTTTAAGTTCATTAAAATCATTACTAAGTTGAAGATACTTTAAGTGTTAAGTGTTGCTTGAAATCCCTTGTTGAATGCTTGTTTACTTTGTTTGCTAGAACAATGGTTTTATTTTCTTGTTTGACTATTTGGATGGTTAATTAATTATTTTAAAATTTAGAAGTTAAATACTTAATTGGATATGCGGAAACAACTAGTATACGTATTTCGTCTATGAGATCCAAGAAGACTTGGGCAAGGGATGGAACATGTCGAAGGGAAAACCCGAATGCTCCAAAATAAATATCAAATTGTTTTAACCCAAGATAAAATAAAAAGTGTTATAAATATTTGATAGAATGAAGTGTTGATTTATCATTTATTGTTGTGTTTATTTTGTTGATTGATTGTTTGGTTGTTTGGATTGCATACGGCCAGTTTATGAGCACTGATTATTATTTATTGATTATTGACTTTGCTTGACCAGTTTATAAGCAATTAATTATCCATATGCATGGGTTGGGTATAAAATAATTGTAGGCTAACACTTTGTGATTTATTTCATGATTTGACTATAAGGTGTTTAGCGGTAATATTTGGTTCACTTCAATTTAATGAATTGTTTTGAAAATTGGTTTTCAAGTTGAAATATTTTCCTTTAAAAGAGAAAAAGGAGAGATTTGAAAATAAATATTTTGAAGTGATTTTATATAAAATTTATTTATACAAGGAATGGTTTTATAAAAATGTTTTATAAAACGGAAAAAATTTCGAGGACTAAACCCGATGGTTTTAAGATGATTTTTGAAAGGATTTTGAAATGGAAATTATTACAGATTAGAAGTATTTGTAATTATTAGTGTAATTAATTTTGCCACTTCGGGATATAAAGTGATTTGTTATGTTACCAAAGATTCGAGTAACCCATAATCTACAAAACGCATGGGCAATGGAGGTGCAGATGTTCTATAGCCTTGGTGTAGTCCGCTCTTGGAATAGAGCGATGCACTGATCTATTATTTATTCGGAAGGCTAGACCCAGGGGCCTAGTTATGGTTAGAAACCTCCCGAGATTTGGTAGCATGTAGATTTGTATGCTTGTATATAGGTATCATTTCAAAAGGTGATTTGTTTTCAGATCCCGAAGTAAAGGACTAATTTGAATATAAACGATATACTATTTCAAAAGTTTTGAAATAATAATTAAAAGACCAAAGAGATAATTTCCATAAAGTTAATTAGATTTAAAAATTTTAAATGTAAAGATTAAGCCTAAGTGGGTTGTTTTGGGAATTGCATATTGTTTGTTGCATCGTAGGCTCCATGAGTCCTATTTGTGGTAAGAGAACTACGTTGGCTTGATCCTGTATCTAATTGGGTATCCAATTAGATATGGGTACTTAGGCAGTCACAAGTGGTAGTGATGCAGCCCCAATAATAACATAACATTTTTCTATTTATTGTTTGCCATATATCGTGCATTGATGTATTTTTCCTGTTTATTATTCCGCATTTGACAAGTTTATTGAGTCTGTTGGAATTGCTATTGCTGTCTCTCTCATCAGAGTCGTGCAGCGGTTGATTTATTTGTATTTGCATTTGGTATGTATTAAAGCACACCTAGTAGATTAAATTAATTACTCTGATAACTTGTGAAAATTGAAATTGTATCCTGTACATTAAATATTTTTGAGTATTTATCAAATATTGTATGTTAAAATGGTAGTTTTCATTTGAAGTTTTAGAAAGGATGGATATTTCGACGATTTTGACTGGTCCAAAAATCCGGGTCATCACATCCATGATGTCAGATATAAAACAAAGAATCATATAACAAATATTTATGCATGTCAGAGCACCTTAAAGGGATCTCGAAAGCTTACAGCTAGTGATAATGCCGCATACCATCGATTCCACTCTGCACCAATGCAATAAAAGATGTCGCATCCCATCAAAATAGGTAATGGAGGATACCACATAGCAACAGCGCACAGAAGCATGTGGCAAGTCATTAGTGTGTGAAAGAATACCGCATGTCACTAATGCAGCACCTTATCAATAAAATAAGAGATGTCGGAGGCAAGAAAATAAGGAAATATCGAAAAGTGGCAATAAAAAGATGTCGTAAGCCATGAAGGCAATATGGATGTAGGAGACTATCAGTGCTTACAAGTACTATTGTATATCATTCATGTGGCAAGGATGTCGCACATCATCAAAGCAAGAATGGACGTCATCAATAATTAATCAAGCATAATGCCATATATTAACAGCATTATGGGAATTATGGAAAACAACAATTGGTAAAGGAATGCTGTATGAGTAATTTCGTGAATCACCAATCCTTGGTGGATATAGTAACTCACCAATATATCAAAGGATGTTGCAAGGATATCAAATAAAGCATGGAACTGAATGACATCGATATAGCCGAAGGTCAGGCATTACGAAAGACACATGGCAACTAAACTGCCCATCTCCATCCCATCAATGGAGCAGGGGATGCCACATGCCATCAACATGATGAATGATTCCGAATAGCAAGCATTTCTAAGTGCCACATAGCAGAGATGTCGCACCACCCCACCCCTATAAATAGACCCCACGGTCATTTAAAAGGGGGCGATCATTTCTTTTCCCTCTTCTCAAAATTAAACAGTTGTAACCCTAAATCGAATTGGGGAAACCATGAATTGATTGTAAACTTTGCAATTTTATATGTGCAAAGACTTGGATAAATATCTAGTATAGCCATATACCTTGATTGTGCAGCTCTAACATGGATATGCATATATAGAGCTCATTGGGCACTAAGTCTCGTCTTGACTTTATCTCACAAAAAGTCATATGAGCTTCGGCCTAAACTAGTGTTTATATGCATAACCTCTATTTTGCTTTGAGCAACGGATTATGAACCATGGGGATTACTTACTTAGTTCACTAACAAATGCTAAATGAACTATAGCACTGACTTGCAACTTATTCTTTCTCTCCTTTGATCATGTGACATGAGCTTTGTAATAACTTTATCAAAGGTTCATGGGCATCATGGAGCCATCTTTCAATGGCATCATCATGTGCTAAGCCTTAATGGTGGGCTAGATCTTGATTTCTTAGCACTACAACTAAGCTATGACCAGTCGTACCGTCGAGGGTGCATAAACCAAGTTTTGGCTCATCATATATGGGTTTTATACCAATTTTTGGTTTAATTTTTTTTATGCTAGAAGGAGAGCTCGAACGTCCAACTTATTGTTTCCTTATTTAATTCTAATTATGTAGTTTATTTTCCTTTCTAGGGAAATGGTGAAAACTAGAAGAATCAACATTCTGAATGAGGAAATAGTGCAACACACAATATTGGAGAATAATGTTACTCCTATCTTCAATCCATAAAAATTGCAAACTGGTCAACCTTCAAAACAGCAAAGGCAATAGATTGTGAAGCCAAAATCAAAGTCTAACGCAATAAATGATAGTAATGCAAGAGTTACTATAGAAGGTCCATTCATAGAAGTTTCTTCCAAAACAACAAGGCTCACTGGAGGAGAAGAGGAAGAATCTCCAAGGAGGAACCTTAATGACCTAACACTCAAAAGTAAGGAGAGACAAAAGTACCATGGGTCCACCAAAAAAGAGAGGATCTCAAAATGAAGGGTTACCATTGCGCTCCTCAAACTCATAGGACAATCAAATTAAAATGAATCAACAAAGAGAGAATCAATAAATAATGGTAAAACGATCTTCCGAGCAAATTGGCAGCTCAGTTTTAGGAAATGAGTATAAGCCCAAAAGGAAAGACTATTGTGATGATAAATCATACTTGAAGGACATTGCCAACAAGATTATGAAGGATATACTCAATCTCAAGGGAAAACGAACCTTGACCCCAAGGGTGAAATATAATCCTCATGAGGCCCCATTCATGGAAGAGATAATAGCTGTTAGAATCCCATCCCATATTAAGGTTCCCATACTAAAGTTTAATGGAAGCACTGATCCACACAATGCATCAGGAGCAGTTCATTGTAGACTTTTTCCTACTACCTTTCAAGGAGTCGCAGCTAAATACTACAAACACTATCGAAAAAGAACTATATAATCATAGGAGCAATTTTCCTATGAATTCTCAGTAAAATTTTGCATCTATAAAGATCCCACTATTGATTCCAGTGAATTGGCCAATGTTAAACAAAAGCTGGGGGAATTGCATGAAAAATACTTAAAGAGGTTTAATACGGAAGCAATAAAAGATGAAAATATGTATGACCGAGAGAAGTTGATGGCTGTACGATCATGATTAATTGAGAAAACTCCATTCTGGAAGGAACTCTACATTCACAAATGTAGAGGTTTGTAGGATTTCTACTTTCAAGCTAACAAGTTCATCTATATGGATGAAATGTACCATGTAAAGAAGAAATCTCAATCGAAGGAAAAAACAAGAAAATCTGGCTTCGACCATCCCAACAAGAGATCGAGGTAAGATGAGAATAGAAGGGGAAGATGGGAAGAGATCCTAAATTCCAATTACGCAGCCTTAAATAAACTAAGCTCTTACATTTTTGCTACAGCTAAAGACAGTGGCAACTTCCTTATCCCTTTAAAAGGAAGGAGAAACCCTGTACTAAGAAGGGGGAGATTATTATGCCTATCACAAGGCCAATGGACATAAGACCGATGAATGTCATGTATTGGCAGGATTAATTCAAAATATGATTCGGTTTGGACTTCTGAATGAATTCATTAAGGAGAGTCAAAAGCCTGCTCATCTTGAGGGAAGTAACCATAGGCTCCTAAGCAACACTGCAAACCTTGTGGAAAACGATTCTCAGCCAGATTTTATTCCAGCAACCAATCGAATAGATATTATTCATAAAGGTCCACATCTAGCAGGAAATAACAAGAAGGCTAGAAATAGATACATAAGAGAGGCCAGGGATGAAATCTTTTCTATCCAGGAGGAAACACTACTTAAAAATCGAAAATATCAACTTCAGATGCACAACCTAACTATAACCCCATAGGAACCGAGAGGAGTCCGCCATCCATATAATGATCTGCTAATGATAACTGCGCAGATCGGGCTTTTTATAATGACCAAAATTCTAGTGGATACTAGAAGTGCAGTGAATGTTATCTTTAAACATGCCTTTGATCAGATGGGGATCCCAGAAGAGAAGTTAGAACCAAGCTTCATGCCCATCTTCGAGTTCAATAACAAAGGGTTCATTCTGGTGGGGTAGTTTAAGCTTCTAATGTAAATGGGGTTTCCACCCTGCTCAAGAACATTCGAAACTTTATTCGTCATAATAGACCAACCTTTCTACTACAACGCCTTCTTTAGGAGGCCAGCCCTGGACGAGGTGGACGCTTTTGTATTGCCAAAATTTATGATGGTGAAATTTCTAACTAAAAATGGATGGGAAATGATAAGAAGAGAGCAATTCAGCTCTTAAGAATTGTATTTTACTATTCTTGATCAATGCAAAAGAGATAATCTTTCTTGTTATGATGCAGAGAAAGACAAACCAGTAGAAATTAAAATTAAAAAGCCCTTAGATTATTGTCCTTCAAACCAACAATCCGAGGCAACTAAGAAGAAGTGTTAAGAAGATTTAACCTTTTCAAAAGAAAGAGAAAGAGAAAGGAAGCTAACCCGATAGATAAAGAAGTAAACATGAGGAAATCATCACGTAATTAGACTGTAGAGTTGAACAAGGAAGGATGAAGCCCACTGAAGATCTTGAGGAGATATGATTAGATCCAATAGATCCAATGAAGATAGTAAAAGTTGGGAAGGAGCTAAATGCCAAACTCAAAGAAGAACTCATTCAATTATTTCGATCCAGCAACGATGTATTTGTTATTTGCTTGGACTTATTCGGATATGGTCAGAATAGATTCAACAATCAAGAGTCATGAACTGAACATAGATCTGAATAGTACACCCATTCAATAAAAGAAAAGGCAATTTGATAAGATCCGAACTAATGCTTTAAAAGAGGAGGTCAAAACGTTACTTAAAAATAGATTCATTAGAAAGGTGCTCTATCCGAAATAGTTGGCAAATCCGGTATTAGTCAAGAAGCCTAATGGAAAGTGGAGAACATGTGCTGATTACACTGACTTGAACAAAGCTTATCCCAAAGATTGTTACCCCATTTCAAGAATAAATCAATTGGTTGATGCAACGAGTGGACATAAAATCTTATCCTTTATGGATGCATATTCAGGGTATAACCAAATTCGGATGTTTAAACTAGATGAGGAAAATACAAGTTTTATAATAGATTGGGGAGCATATTGCTATATAGTATTGCCTTTTGGAATAAAGAATCCCGGGGCAACATACCAAAGGTTAGTAAATAGAATATTCAAAGAGAAAATTGGGCGAAACATAGAACTATACGTTGATGATATGCTAGTAAAATCCAAAGAAGAGAAAACCGTCTAAAGGATCTCGAAGAGATGTTTAGGGTATCAAGGAAATATCAAATGATGCTCAACCCGTAGAAGTGCATTTTCGAAATTCAATCTTGAAAATTTCTAGGACACATTGTTAGTGCTCAAGGAATCGAAGCCAATCCCGACTAAATTCAAGCTATTAAGAATATAGCAGAGTCAAAAACAAGCAAAGATATGATGAGCTTGAATGGAAGAGTGGTAGCATTGAATAGATTTATTTCTAAAGCCACTGATAAATGCATACCATTCTTTGAAGTGATTAGGAAGAAGAAAATTTTGAATGGGTTGAATATTGCCAAAAGGCCTTTAAAGAGTTGAAAGATCATTTACAAAAGCCTCCAATCTTATCTAGCCAGTAGAAGGGGAGAATCTTTATCTTTATATGGCAGTGTCCAAGCATGTAGTAAGCTCTGTTTTAATAGGGGAAGGGAACAAAACTTGGTTTTCGATATACTATTTTAGCAAAACTCTCATGGATGCAAAAATTAGATATTCGGTCATAGAAAAGTTGGCATTCTGCTTAATGCTTACTGCTCGAAAGCTAAGGGCCTATTTTCAAGCATACCCAATTAAAGTCTTGAATAACTTTCTGCTCAAATAAGTTTTCAGTAAACCTGAGGTGCCAGGAAGATTAGTAAAGTGGAGAATAGAACTCCACTAATATGATATTGATTTTAACATCGAGTAGCAATAAAAGGGAAAGCTCTAGTCGATTTCATAAATAAGTGCACATGATTTATTGGGAAACAATCAGAGAAGGAAAGAAATTTAAAACCCAAATGGCAATTGTTCATTGGTGGAGCTTCAAATGAACAACGAGCTGTGTAGGATACGTGATTATTACCTTGGACAGAAATCGCTTACATTATGCAATAAAGTTAGGCTTTCCCACCACTAATAATGTGGCAAAATATGAATCAATGGTAGCTGGTCTCACCTTAGCCCTGCAGGTGAAAATTCCAAGAATTGAGATCTTTAGTGGCCCCCAACTGATGGTAAACCAGCTAAATCAAAAGTATGAAACAAAAGATGCTAAATTGACCATTTATGTTAAGAAAGTACTAAAAATATTGACCTATTTCAAGGATTGTTCGATACATCAAGTACTGAGAAGAAAGAATTCCTAAGCTGATTCTTTAGCTAAATTAGCTAGCTCGTGAGGAGCACCTGAAACTCGAGTTCTGCCAATTGGCTTCCAACCAAGACTGTAACAACCCTAGATTTTACATATAATTTAAAATTGATTTTTATTTTATTTTGAAATTATTTTTAAGCTTGTTACATTTCAAACATTTCATTTTTAAATATAAATGTTGATGATTATGTGAGTTATAGTTTCAAACTGATATAAATTGAATATTTTACTGAAAAGTGAAATTCTGGTCAAACTGTTCAATCTTTGACTTTTAAACTTCAAATTTAAATTATATAAAATCTTAAATTTTATCTTTTATTATGAAAATAGATGTAATAACTTGAACACTGCTTTTTGTTTCGTTGAAAACGGAGTTAAACTGTAAAAGTTATGTATATTTCAATATTGAGTGCAATTTGTTTTATTCTGCAATTTTGTTATTTTAAATTGTATAAATTTTATTTTCTTTGTCATATTTTATTTTAATATGTGTTAATATGTTATTTTATGTATATTTTTATCTTTTAATAATTTTAAAGTGATAGTATAATTTTTCTAAAGTTTACTTGTTTATTTCAATTTATGAAACCTAGTTTCCATTTTCTTTGCTATTTTCTTAATTTAATTATATATAATTAAAATTTATTTATTTATATTATGCATTCACTTTTATTTGCTATTTTACTTTATTTATATTCATTCTACAGGTATTTAAACTAAAATAGATTTTTCCAAAGTGTACTGAAGTTATTTCTAATTTTTAAAGCCTAGTTTGCATTTTTAAGCCATTTTCTTAATTTAAATTCTATTTATTCAAAATTTAATTATTTATTTTATATATTTATTTTATGTAACAACCCGCATATCTATCGATTTTATATTTAAATATTTTATCGTTAGTCGGATGTTAGTCCGAAAAGCTACTTTTTGCATACGGTCAAATTAGGACTCGAGACCACCCCCATTGAGTTCAAAATGACGTTTGCGATTTTTTGAGTGTAAACTTCGATATGTTTGGAGATAGTGAAATTTTCGTCACTTTTCCCGCTTGTGACTTTGGGTTGGACTGCACTTCCTTAGTTCAGCCCAACCCTCTTCCTCACTCCATTCACCATTTGTTTTAACATTCAAGCTTCATCAAAAATGGTGGTGGGAAGTGGAAATTAAAACTCCAAACTCAAATTCTATTGCAAATCCGAGATTCAACTCCAAATTCAAGTAGAAGATAGTGGATTCAAGCTTTGGATTGCTTCTCCTTGCTTTCAATCTCCATCTTCATCAAATTCCGTGAAAAGGTGAGATTTTTGATCTCACATCTTGCCTATAATCATCATTGGACTGTTGGGAATGATTCCTCATCACTTTAGCATGTTTGTTGCATTTGGTTTGGATTGGATTGGCGAAAAACTCCAAATTTTAGTGATTTTGGTGAAAAACTGCTACTAGGTCGTTCTGGCCATTTTTAGCTCGTTTGGAGTTAGGTCGCTCATCCATAGGTCGTAGGTCGCCTACGAATTAACCCTAGGTCGTGGTGAAGATGGGTTCGTAGGCGCGTGGAAAAGTCGCCTGGAGTTAAGTCGTAGGTCATTGCCGACCTATAATCTCCAGGCAAATGTTAGGTCGTATCGACCTTAGGTCGTAGGTCGTATTCGACCTTAAGTCGTTAGGTCGTATCGACCTTAGGTCGTTAGGTCGTATAGACCTTAGGTCGTGCACCTTTAGGTCGAAGCATTTTAGGGCGCTTCTCCTGGACCTCGTTAGGTCGTTCACCTCTAGGTCGCGTGTCTTTAGGTCGCAAGCCTTTAGGTCGCGTATCCTTAGGTCGCCAGTTTAGGTCGCTGGTTCTCATGCCTCTTAAGTCGCTCGACCTCGATAAGTCGTAGGTCGCCCACGAGCTAAGCGTTAGGTCGTTCGACCTGCTTACTGTTTGGGTCGCTTAGCCCTATTCCTTTTAGGTCGTATGACCTTATCCCTTAGGTCGCTCGATCCCACTAAGTCGTAGGTCACCTCCGACCTTACCCTTAGGTCGTATGATCTATCATCCACTAGGTCGCGCCACTTAGGTCGTATCCCTTAGGTCGTGAACTCTTTAGGTCGTTAGACCTCATTTTGCTTTAGGTCGTAAGCCGCTTGTCTTCACTTAGGTCGAACCCCGTATTACTCTGCGTAGGCAATCTTATCTGAAAAGCATTCATCAGAATTTCCACTTTGATGCATTTTGAGCTGATTTCCTTGGATTTTGTTCACGTCTTCGAATGTGAATTTTTGTGCTAGATTGTTTCTACAATCGTTTTATGACTTGTCACTTTAAAGATATATGAAGGTTTCAATACTAGTACTAAATATCAAAACTCTTTCATCAAAGCAATTTCAACACTATTTTAAATATCAAAAGTTCGTTTTTCTCAAACCGATTTCCAATCTACTAGTATATACAAGCCTTTAGTTCACTCGAATGAGAAATCGACTTAAACGACTTAGTAAAACGAGTGGTATGAAACGCTTGCGTTCACTTTGTCGGTTAGCTCTTAGACTTGTTCGATTGAACCTTTTTGTGACAATTTCCTAGTGAAGATTTACAGCTTGTTCGTAAATATTTAAGTTAAGCAAGTAGTTATGGGACATGAAGCTAAACTCATATATTTACTAGCTTGGTGTAATTGACACTTCTCGTTGATCATGACGATCATTTTATGATTTAGACTAGCAATTGTGCGATGTCTCTTTGTTTGCAAGGTTAGACTAGACCGCAGTGGTGTGATTCCGACTCACACATATCTCTTTGTCTGCAAGGTTAGTCTAGACCGCAGTGGTGTGATTTCGACTCACACATACCTTTTGTTTGCGAGGTTAGGCTAGACACCACTTGTGTGATTCCACTCACACATACCTTTTTGCTTTTTGGTTAGCCTAGGCCTCAATCAGTGTGATTCCGACTCACACATATGGGGTAGCGCCCCATGGTCTTCGGACCATCATGTGATAGGCCTCTTTCTCTTTTTATGATTTCTGGATTTCTTGTTTTGATTTCTGGATTTTTATGTCATTGACTTGTTATGAGTACAAGTTTAGGGTATGATGCCCTCTTTGGATCTTTGAGAAGATTCTCGTGATATTGATCATTTCTCATCGGTTGATCTCCTGTTGATCATCATTTTCATACTTATAGTAGTATGTCAGTATGGATATTTTATGTTTATGCCATATCTCTTATTTTATATCATGTCATCTGATATTTATAGTTAGACTGATCCGTTTATTATTTTCTTAAATAATACTCGGGTCAGACCGAGATGTTACAGGTGCTTCTGCTTGACTTCCTTCCGGGATTTGCTACTCTGACTTTTGGCTGACTATTTAGTTTAGCAGTTTTTGTTGTATACACTTGAGATATGGACTCATAGTTGTATTCTTTTGGTATAGCACGTGTTGCTATTCTTTTGTATTATTGTGGAACTTTTTTACCACTACTCTGATGTACACTTTCATGTGTTAGTTATATATTCATATCTTCTTCCGCCTTTGTGATATGGATGTCTGTGACTGCTTTGTGTTATGTTTATTTCTATGTTTGTTTCCGAAGATTATTTTATAGCCACCGTGTGATAATCAATTACATGGATGGTCGCTCCTCAACAACCTTATTCTCCGTGCTAGTTGACAGCACTACATCGTAGTGTCCTTGGCTAGCGTGGGTATTGAGGTGGGGCGTCACATTTTATTTCTGAGTTGTTATCTTTATTTCTCAGTTTTTATATGTATTTATAAACTAAAAATATATATAAAAGAAATTTGAAAAGGTTGTGTCTCTTTAGTTGCTTTTGTCTCTTGGTTTTCCCGTCTCTTCATTTCTTAACCTTTCACTTGCTTGACTTTTGGGCTGTCCATTCCTCAACTTCAGCCGTGTATTCCTTATCATTATTCACGTAAAAAACTCCTTTCTCATCACTTCTCACACATACTTTCAGATCTGAACAAAGAAACCTTGGTAATGTCTCCTTTTCCATCTCTTTTTCCACCTTTTTATTTGTTTTTCAAGTGATTTTACATTGCCTTCTCCTTGCATTGGATCGGCCACACTCCTCCACCACCCTCTCCGACCTATTCCACCACCATCCTCAGCCTCTTCAGCCCCCTTCCCCTCTGCCATGACCAGGCCGTACCATCCCCTTTAGCAAATCCCATAAAAACTATTGAAAACATCACTTACATGCCTAACCAAGACCATTCACCTATCACCACCTCTCTCTTCCACCTAGGCCGACCAAGCACCACCTCCACTAGCCAAATTCCGACCTGACACACCTCTACAAACCACTACCTGAACCCACCTGAAATAGCCATGCCCTCCTTGGCTTTGGCCGAGCCCATTAGTGGCCTTGAATCCATGATATTGCCTTGTAGTGATTAGCCTCATGCTTCACCAACTAGTGCACCATCTTTCCTAGGCTAGGCCGACCCCTATAGGTCCACAACCAGACCCTAGAACAACCTATAGCCATGTATTTTGCAGCCATGGCTGAGCCTATGAAGGATGAAGGCAAATGCAATTGGTTTGGATTTGATTTATGCATGAATACACAAGTTGTTTATAAATATGTGTAGTGTTTTATTCATGTATATTTGTTTGGTTTATTTGAATTGTATTCAAGGGAATTTATCTTTGGCTCACCCACTCGTATCTTGTCGTGCTATCGTGCTTATTTGAATCTCTTTTGTGCATTCGTTGTTGTCATCTCCAGCTTAAACCGGTGAGGAAATCTAACCAGACTAATATGTACTTATATAATTAATAAACTGACATCACTTGAATCAGTAAATTTATATCATCCTGTTATAACTGTTATATTATGATTATATAATGTTCATCCCTATTTATACACATGTTATATCATCTGTTACTGTTATATATTGTATACTGTTTATTTATATCAGTTTATCACACTGCAAGTTCCCTATAGATTAGAATCACTATGGGTTGAAATGATAAATACCCGAACGGACTTTAGAATAGGGAAAAATCGTTATGGGCTGAAATGATAGGCCTGAATGATTTTTATACATTTCATATTACTTGGGATTGTGGGTTTGAAATGATAGAACCTGGTTTTTCTTTGTAAATTACGGGTTGAAATGATATATATCCGTATCACTTGACCTAGGTTAGAAAATTATATACAGACCCGTGGTTTATATATTTTTCCTGAAAATTTTAAAATGTTTTAAAAATGTAAATATTATGATATTTTGATTTAAATTTTATTAAAATGATTTCTATAAAAGATTAGTGATTTTCTACAAATTAAATAAGTGAATTAAGTAAATAGTGAAGTAGAATTTGAAATATAAGTTAATTTTGGAATTTATGATTTTGTTTTTAAATGGAATTTATGTAAAGTAAGAATATATGACAAATTTGATTTAAAAGATGAATTTAATGATTTTATTTAAGTAATAATATTTTTTAAAAATGTTAATGATTCTGTATAAATTAAAATATGAAATAAATGAATGTTTAAGTTGAATTTTTGAAATATAACTTAAGTTGGGAAATTGTAAATTTTGTTAAAAGTGAGATTTTAATTAAGTAAAATAAATGGAAATAAGTTATATTTTGGAAATTTAAACTTAGTTGTTAAGTTAAGAATTTAATTAAAGAAATGAAAATTTAATTGTTATTTAATTTGATTTTTGTATGGAAATTTGACTTTATAAAATCATAGAAATAAAGGTATTTAAATGATTGTTTTTAAATGTGAAAATATATGATTTTATAAGTTAAAATGATTTATATTAAAAGTTAATTATGTGTGAAATTGTAAATTAAAACTCTGAATTTGATTTGACAACATTTTTGAAATGTAATGTAAAGATATTACAGCATTGGAAAATGTTGTAGTTGTTTTAAATGAACCTAATAGAAAATTTGAACTAAGGGTTATTATAGCACTTTGTTAATGCTATAGTTGTTAAATTAACTAAAATTTTAATTGAAACTAAATTAAGATATTAAAACATTTTAAATGTTGTCTTTTGTTAATGAACTGTTTTAAAACATAACATTTCGTAGCATTTCCTGAGTGCTGCGAAAGTTGAATTTTCATTGTTTTAATAAACTTAAATGGATAAATGATCTTTGAAAAAGATTAAATTTTGTAAATTAAATATTTAATTATTAAATATAATGAATTGACTTTAAATGATTTAAATGGAATAGTTGATTTGGAAATACAACTATTTTGAAATGTGATTAAATGGTATTTAAATTAAAGTAAATAAATGATGTTTTGAAATGATATTTTGAAATGAATTTGAAATAATATTAAATCTTGTAATGAATAATTGAAGTTTATATTAGTATGGAAAATATTTGGTTTACTTGTAAATTGTAATTTGAATCTATTTAAAAGATATTGGACTTATGAAATATAGGATATTAAAGCTTTGGAATTTATTTTATATTTTGAATAGTTATTTTGTGGATTTAATCTATATTTGAAATTTATAAGATTTGAAATGGTCTATGGAAATTTAATTGAAATAAATGATTGAATTGGATTGAAATTTTGGAAATTTTAATACTTGATTTGAAAGTATAATAATTACACTTTTAAATGGTTTAAATAAATTATTTTAATTGAAATATAAACTATTTAAACGGGTGACTTGAAATGATAATAAATGAATGATATCTTTGAATTTAAAAAGTATAAAAAGTTGAATATTTAGATTTGAACTCAAATGATATTTTGATATATTAAAATGATTTGAAATGAAGTTTGAAAGGATATGATATTTTGATATATTAAAATGATTTGAAATGAAGTTTTGGAAAGATATGATATTTTGATATATTGAAATGATTTGAAATGAAGTTTGGAAATGATATGATATTTTAAATTATTGAAATGGTTTGGAATTGATTTAATCTTTATTCTATTTGAAGTATAAACTGTTTTAAATTATAACCACGGGTTATAATAACGATTGGTTGTTAAAGAGACCGGGATCGGATATGGACATACTCTCTGTCGATACCAAAAACCACTTTGACAACTGTGTACGCGGTGGAGTTTCCAGAATGAAGTAGGATGGTGGCGATGATCCTAAGGTATATACGTGGACCCAACTCCCGTGAGTTGGCATAAGGTGGCTAAAACAGGAGCGATTGACGGACCATTGAGGTAGCACCTCTGATCGGACACACTTCTTCGATACCATTCTATTACTTGTGATTGATTTGGTGCGCACCCTTGACTTGGGAGTGTTGTTCGAGGTGGGCGGTAGTAGTTGCTATGCGTCACCACCAGTCCGGATGCGTAATTGGTATATCTACCCTGGCATTGCCTAGTTGTGCCGTGTCACCTACCATATCGAGCCCACTACGATTTTGGTTTAAAGATCCGACCGCGTTAAGGTTCACCATCCCCTTAAAGCTATTTTCTATATGATTATACTTTACTAATTAGACACTACTGTATATAGCGTATATTACTACATAGTAGATAGTTTAACGGATCCTTAAAGAATGGCGATCCCAAGCATTCTTTAAGTTACTTGTACCTTATTACAGTTCACTTGAGTTGGTTTACATTATATAAGTATATATTGTCTTGACTCGAGTGTTTTGTGTTTTGCTTTACGCTCGGGTCAGCCTGAGTTATTCACGGATTTGGATTTCCACTCTCTTGGAGATTTGAATCGCTGGAGATTATCTGCTTGTCTTGTCCTATCTATTTCAGTTCCATTGTTCTACTCGGCTTGTACTTGGTTATTGTATTGAGACTTCTGTTGTACTCTATTTCTTCTGTTATATCTTATGTAACTCTGATATATTTATATAGTAGCTTCATGAACTACTATTTCTTTTACTTCCGCTGCATTATTTTACTCTGTGTCTGTGATATGTGATTATTTATTTACTGTATATTCTGAGATTTGCCAAATTTTATTTACAACGCGGTATTTTGAGCAATTCAAGTTCGACATGTGCGGATGCGAATGGTTGAAAATATCGGGTCATTACAAAGACCTAGCATAGAAAAAGAAATATCCAAATTAGAAATTGAGACATTGGTACTGACCAATTATAAATAAAGTAAATATAAATTGGAAATTTGAGAACGTAAGTTTCGAGGTTCTGAAAATTGGTTTTCAAAGAATTTTGGGATATGATATTATTATTATTATTTGGAAGTATTTTTGAATATAAATATTTTCAATGTGATTTGAAGGAAATATTTTAAAGGAATTTTAGAAGGAAATAAGTTATGTACTCCTCTCTCTTGTCGTTGGAAAATAATTTCGATGATGAGTGCACGCATCATCGATGTTCATTTTCAAGTTTCAAAGTAGGAAGACCGCTGCAGTAGTTTTACTGCATATTTGTTTTGATAAACAAATCTTAATTTTAATTTCTAAATATGATTGGATATATATAGGCTATGAGTATATGTACAAGATTTGAAATGGAACCCGGTATTTAGTTCTTAAGTTTCTGTAAATTAGAAATTTTAATTATTATAATGAATGAAATCTTAACTATATTAATAATGGAAAACTTCTAAAATGAAAAATAAGAAATTAAGTGTTGTGTGATCTTTGGCCAAACCATCCTACAACCGAATCAATGCATCTCCGAGCGATGCCGAACCAAACTTCACCGAGCCACTGCCGAATCAGGGGCCTACCGAACCACCTAAAACAACCTACTCACCTCCTTCCACCGAACCAAGTACCACCGAACCAACTCCACTGCCGAACCATCCTCCTTCCACCGAACCACCAGACCAACCAACTCACCTCCTTCCACCGAACCAAGTACCACCGAACCAACTCCACTGCCGAACCATCCTCCTTCCACCGAACCACCGAACCAACCTACTCACCTCCTTCCACCGAACCAAGTACCACCGGACCAACCTACTCACCTCCTTCCACCGAACCAGAGTAAACCAGACCAGCTCCACCAGGCCAGATTGCGTCAGCCCAGGCCCGCCAGCTGCTATATACCTCCAAGACCCCTACCCCCAGCCTCACTCTATAAATAGAGGGGCATGGGTACAACAATGGGGGACAATTTTGAGAGCTCAAGCATGGAGAGAACTTTCAAACAACTTTCTTTTACTTGTATCAAAGCTTTGTACTTGTAATCAAAACAAGAGAAGAGAAATAACATATAAAGTGGACGTAGGCACATTCTGGCTGAACCACTATAAATCTGCGTGTCTTTTTTACAGTTTAGCCCCTGCTTTTCATATATTTGCATAAATCTCCAAAATCACTAAGAACAACATAAGATCTACTAAATCATACAACTTTGAGGTGTTTGTCCATTTTTTGTGCAAACATTTTTGGTGCTTTCACTGAGAGCTAGAAGCTCGAAGCTTCAGCTTCACCCACTGTTGTGTGCATTTCTACCACCGAACCAAGAGGCAAGGACCAACTCTCATCTGGTCTCCCACCGAACCGACTATCATCCGGTCGCCCACCGAACCAACCTACATCTGGCCTACCACCGGACCAAGCTTCCACCGGACCACCATTCTCCTACCACCGGACCAAGCTGCCACCGGACCACCAAGCTCCTACCACCGGACCAAGCTTCCACCGGACCACCAAGCTCCTACCACCGGACCAAGCTTTCACCGGACCACCAAGCTCCTACCACCGGACCAAGCTTCCACCGGACCACCATGCTCCTACCACCGGACCAAGCTGTCACCGGTCCACTCATTCTCTTCCGCCGAACCAAGGCAAACCGAACCAACTCCACCAGGCCAGGTTAGATTAGCCCAGGCCCATCAGCAACCATATACATCCAAGACCCCTGCTCCCAACCTCACTCTATAAATAGAGGGGCAGGGGTACAACAATGGGGACAAGTTTTGAGAGCTCAAGCACGGAAGGAACTTTCAAACAATTTTCTTTTACTTGTATAAAAGCTTTGTACTTGTAATCAAAAGAAGAGAAGAGAAATAACATATAAAGTGGACGTAGGCACATTCTGGCTGAACCACTATAAATTTGCGTGTCTTTTTACAGTTTAACCCCTGCTTTTCATATATTTGCGTAAATCACTCAAATCGCTAAGAACAACATAAGATCCATTAAATTATACAACTTTGAGGTGTTTGTCCATTTTTTGTGCAAACATTTTTGGTGCTTTCACTGAGAAAATAGAAACTCGAAGCTTCAGCTTCATCTACTTAACGAGTTTTCCTAACAGCATCGTCCGCCACTTGGAAAACATGCCTCCCAAACAGAGAAAAGATGTTAACAAAGGAAAAAACATCGCATCCAGTAGCCTTCCTGATCCAGCTGCCGCGAATCAAGTAAATCATCCTCCTCCAGCAACGACAACAAATGAAGGACAGGCTAACCCAACCACTCCTGTCACAGAACAGCCTGCAGCAATTACTAGGGCAGATTTGGACAGAGTTATTGTTGAAGTAACTAACCGCTTCACGTCCCAGCAGGAAGCCTTGGTGGACCATCTCATGTCACGCTTGAGGGACGCTGAAGAATCCAACCGCAACACTGAATCATGGGGCGAGTCCCAGTCTGGAGGATCTCAGAGACAGCAAAGATCTTCCTTCTTCGAAGGAGCTAACGGCAGGAGTAGCCGTGGTAGGAGCCGAGACCGAGCCCAGCCCGAAGTTAGGCCTGAGGAAACGTTTGGTGCCGAACCCAACGGGGAAGGTACCGGGCGAAGGTCAACTGCAGCTGAGCCTGTCATGCTGCCTAACCACAGAAACACCAGTGAACGGGGCCGAGCTAGAGTTCAGCCCGAAGTTGGACCCGAGGAAGTGCTTAGATCAGAACCCAACAGGGAAAGATCAAGGCAAGGGCCAACTGTAGCTGACCCAAGCATGCTCCCAGAAGATCAAAGGCAGCCACTGGAAAATATGAGGAATGATAGACGATACCATCCCTACAGGTTGTCTGGACGGAATCAACCCCACAGAACAGAACCAAACTCATTTCTGTCCGCTCCAAATTCTGATGAAAGGATGGCGCGCTTATTCAGAGAGTGTGTCCAACGGGAGCAAAGAGATCGAGGGATAGGCGCTAGGGTAACCAGCCCTTTCGCCCGCAATATCGAAATTGCTATCACCCCCCGAGAATGGAAGATGCCAACAATGGAACCCTACAAAGGAACCTCCGATCCCGTTGTACACTTACAGAGGTACACGCAGCATATGCTCATGAGTGGAGCAACAGAGGTAGTGCTGTGCAAATGCTTCCCGCTCTTCTTAGCAGATCTTGCTACCTCCTGGTTCTATCATCTACCCCAGGGATCCATCAGCTCATGGGAAATGTTGAAAGAAAAATTCATCAGTCAGTTCCGCATTCATGTGGAGCAACCTAAGGACGCTTATTCCTTATCCATCGTCAAACAGAAACCTGAAGAAAAGCTGCAGCAATACCTGACCAGATTCAACGCCGCAGCAGCCGCAGTTCAAGATGCCGATGAGAAGCTTATCCTAATGGCCCTCTGCAGTGGGGTGCATCCGGACACTAAATTTGCTAGGAGATTGACAAAAGAAAAACCAGCTACTTTACCCGATTTCTTCCATGAAGCCGGGAAGTACATGAGGCTTGAGGATGCTGCCATGGAGGGGCAGTCAGGACAGCAAAGTAAGACGACCCATGGCAACGCCCCTGCTGTGGCGAGGGACGTTCGAAGAAATGATTCCAGAGACAATGCTGGGGGCAAGAAAGTAGAAAAACGCCTATATCGGCCAGGACCAAGATTCGACTCTTACACCCCTTTGAACGAGACCGTCGAAAATATCTTCCTTGCCACCCAAGGCGAAGTTAGATACAAACGCCCACCGTACAAGAAGGAATCAGATAGCGCACAGAAATCTGGAAAATTCTGCCGCTTCCACGAATCCCACGGACATGATACCAACGAATGCCATCATCTCCGAGATCTGATTGAGGAACACATCAGAAGAAAGAAACTGGAACGCTATGTAAAAAGTCAAGACAGGACTCCAGCTCCTGCCAATGAAAACCCAAGGCTACCCTCACCAGGGACCGGCAGAGGCGACCGCAACGCTAGCAGCTCTAGTCAAGAGAAGATAGTGGTCCATACCATCTCAGGAGGGCCGCACATCGCAGACAGAAGTTGGAAAGAGATGGAAAGATATGGGAAGTCACTTAGAGACAGTAGAGACTGTGTCAATACGGTTATAGAAGAGCGCCACCCAAAGCGGAAAGAAAATGATGACATCACATTCAGTAAACGCGACCTAGAAGGAAGACAGTACCCTCACATGGATCCCATGGTTATCTCTGCCCGACTCGGTCCCGCCGAAGTTTACCGAATCCTGGTAGATACCGGAAGCTCTGTAAATATCCTGTTCAAACACGCATTCGACAAAATGAGGCTATCAATGAAGGATGCATCTCCCTGCGATAAACCGCTACACGGTTTCACTGGAGATGCGAAAATGCCCATCGGGCAGCTGGACCTCTTCGTTGAAATTGGAAGCCATCCCCGCTCCGTTGTAAGGAAACAGACGTTTGTGCTGATAGAAAACCATTCGGCCTACAACGCCTTCCTAGGAAGACCAGCCCTATCTGACTTCCAGATTGTCCTAGCCCCGTGGTGCCTGAAAATGAAATTTCCGACAGACAATGGGGTAGGGGAAGTGGAAGGAGACCAAGATATTGCACGAGACTGCTATGTAACCGAACTTCGCAACAACCACAGGAGAGATAAAGGGAAAGGTGTAGAGATTGCCCTCTGCACAAAAAGCCTTGAAGCATAGCAACTAAAGAAAGCCCCTCCTCTTCGATACACCAGCGACCCTTTCAATGAATTAGACCCTAGGGACAAAGAGGAGGAGGCCACCGCCGAGCCTGCAGAGGCTATGGAGTTTATATCTGTAGACAAGCACGACTCAAGTAGGCTACTAAAAATTGGGTCACAACTGAAAGCTGAGTTGAAGGAACAACTCATTGATTTTCTCCGCCACAACTTGGATGTATTCGCTTGGTCACACGCTGACATGACCGGAATCTCCCCCAACATAGCGTGCCACGTATTAAAAATTGATCCTACCAAGGCGCCTGTAAAACAAAAAAAGAGAAGTATGGGGGCAGAGCGATCAGCAGCCCTCGATGAAGAAGTAAAGAATCTACTCGCCAATGACTTCATACGAGAAGCTATTTACCCAGAATGGATCGCCAACCCGGTATTAGTAAAGAAGGCTAATGGGAAGTGGCGGACCTGCATTGACTTCTCCAACCTAAACGACGCCTGCCCAAAGGATTGCTTCCCGCTTCCCAGAATCGATCAACTTGTAGACAGCACAGCCGGACACGAACTCCTGTCTTTTATGGATGCATACTCAGGATATAACCAAATTCCTATGCATGCTCCCGACCAAGACCACACTAGTTTCATCACCGACCGGGGTTTGTACTGCTACAAAGTGATGCCCTTCGGACTTAAAAATGCAGGAGCCACCTACCAGCGCCTCGTCAACAAGATGTTCGCAGGGCTAATAGGACGAACAATGGAAGTATATGTAGACGACATGCTGGTAAAATCACGGAAAGCCAAAGATCACGTAAGCCACCTAGGCGAAATGTTCCAGGTACTTCGACAGTATGGAATGAAGTTGAATCCACTAAAGTGCTCCTTCGGAGTGTCATCGGGAAAATTCTTGGGATTCATCGTCCATGCCCGAGGGATAGAAGCAAACCCTGAACAAGTCCGAGCATTAAGGGACATCAAAATACCTTCCACCCGAAAGGAAATGCAAAGCCTAAATGGAAAAGTGGCTGCCCTAAGCCGATTCATCTCCAAAGCAACGGACAAGTGCGTCCCCTTTTTCGAAGCTCTAAAGAAAGATAAAGGAAAGTTCGAATGGACGGACGAATGCTTGACCGCTTTCCTTAACCTAATCGAACACCTCCAGAAACCACCGGTACTCTCGACCCCAAGCGAAGGCGAAGAATTATACCTATACCTTGCTGTGTCATCTCACGCTCTAAGCGCTGCCTTGGTAAGGGAAGATAACCGCACGCAACGACCAGTTTACTTCGTCAGTAAAAGGATTACTGGGGCAGAAGTCAGATATCCTAAGCTTGAAAAGTTAGCATACTGTTTACTAATCACTTCACGAAAGCTGCGTCACTACTTCCAATCCCATTCCATCAAGGTTCTGACCGATCAACCACTGAGGCAGGTACTCCATCGTCCCGACACTTCCGGGCGACTACTTAAATGGTGTATTGAGCTGAGTCAGTATGATATCACCTATCACCCTCGCACCGCCATCAAGGGGCAAGCCATGGCTGATTTCATTGCAGAATTCACTACCAACGAGGATAAGGAGCAACTGGAGATAACAGAGGATATCAAGTGGAATCTCTTTGTGGACGGTGCATCTAACGAACAAGGCTCGGGGGCAGGTGTGATAATAATCACTCCCAGGGGAAATAAACTGCACTATGCTATAAGGTTGGAGTTCGCTGCCACCAACAACGATGCAGAATATGAAGCCGTAATAGCCGGATTAGAAATTGCTATCGAGATCGGAGCCAAGTCTTTGTGCCTTCACAGTGATTCTCAGCTTATTGTTAATCAAATACTAGGGGAATTCCAAGCTCGAGAAGAACGACTCATAGCATATCTAAAGAAGACCAAGTCGCTTCTCAACCGATTGGACCACTACTTAGTCAAACACATCCCTCGGGAAGAGAACCAAGAGGCCGACGAATTGGCAAAGCAAGCAAGTATGAGAGACGTCGCCATCTTCGGGGCAGTAACTGTCTCAAAGCAAACGATCCCAAGTTTTGAGCAAGTAAATCTGATAGCTGCAACCGAAGAAGCAACTTGGATGGCTCCCATCCGAGACTACCTACAAAATGGCACACTACCCGACAGGCGTAACGAAGTCAAGAAAATCTTGAGGAAAGCGTCCCGCTACACGATACAAGGAGACATCCTCTATCGGCGCGGGTTCTCTAACCCATTGTTAAGATGTGTCGCCGGAAGGGAAGCCAAGGAAATCTTATCCAACATTCATCAAGGAAGCTGCGGAGATCACACCGGAGGGACAACGTTAGCAAAAAAGATACTCCGATACGGATATTTCTGGCCCACCTTAAGCAAGGACGCCTTAGATTTCGTCAAGAAGTGTGACAGATGCCAAAAATTTGCTAAGATCCCTCGGCTACCAACAACCGAGATTACTCAGATGACCAGCCCTTGGCCCTTTGCAGTATGGGGAATTGACTTAATCGGTGAACTGCCAATGGGTCGAGGCGGCGCCAAATATGCTATAGTAGCAGTCGACTATTTCACCAAATGGGTGGAAGCAGAACCTCTAAATAAAGTATCTTCAGCGAAAGTTATCAACTTCTTAATCAAAAATGTTCTGTGCAGGTACGGAGTCCCACTAAAAATCATATCAGATAATGGACTTCAGTTTGACAGCGAGGAATTCGCCAACTGGTGCCAAGAACACGGAATTCACAAAAGCTTCTCATCCGTAGCATATCCCCAAGCAAACGGACAAGTCGAAGCAGTCAACAAAATTCTGAAAACTCTGATCAAAAAGAAGCTCGAAAAGTCAAAGGGCGCTTGGGTGGATGAACTCCCTACGGCACTATGGGCCTACCGCACATCTTTCAGAACATCAACAGGGCACACTCCTTTCTCTTTGGCATACGGATCGGAGGCTATGCTCCCAGTTGAAACCATTGTGCCTTCCCACCGTAGGATCCACTATAACCCAGAAGAGAACGAAGAGCTCCTCAACATGTCTTTGGATCTAGTCGAGGAGAGAAGGAATGATGCAGTCCTAAAAACAGCAGCCCACAAGCAAAAGGTGGCAGCACAATACAACTCCAAAGTTAAGCATCGTACCTTACGAGAAGGGGATCTTGTCCTCAAGCGAATCTTCCCTCGCCCCGGAGCACTAGACCCAATCTGGGATGGACCATATGTAATTCATAAAGATCTCCACAACGGAGCCTATATTTTGTCAACAGTGGACGGAGAGGTGTTCCAGAGGGCATGGAACATCCAACACCTCCGTCGATACTTTTCTTAACTTGTATTGCCCATATGAAGTGAATTAACAAAGAGAATCAGTGGACGTAGGCATTTTTTCGTGCCGAACCACTTTAAAAAAGCCTTGTCTCTTTTTTAACTTGTTCCTTTGTATCTTGGCTGCTTGTTAACTTTATCCTTTTCTGTTGAACGAAATCCTGAGCATGTAGCATTTCTATTCAAAGCACTCCACAATGCAACTTCGCGTGGACGAGACACAACAGGTACTATGCGAATCTATGCCCTCGTCAATGAGACACTTTTGCTCCAGCATCCCTCTGCTGCGGGTTAACTCATTGCTCGCGACGGCCCTTAAAGCCAACTGTAATGAGCCGATTATAAGCCACCGAGAAGGCCGACTATAGCCGAGGCAGCTCATTACGGCGTTAGGCTCGCCGGCAACTGTGAGCCGATTATAAGCCCCAACATAAGGTGTGGCCAGCCAGGGGCAGTTCACAGTTGACGATCGGCACCCACGCTAGCCGGCCACAGTAAGTCGAATAATACCCATGAGTACGGGCCATAATGGCCCGGGTAGTTACTGTGCGCGATCTCGGCTCCGGTGTGTCTTAAGTGCGGCTGTGGTAAAAAAGAATTAACTCCCCGCGGAGGCGTAAGATGGGTGACAAATGTCTCCAAGACCCACGGCTAGGGAAAGTGACTACAAAACCCGTTTGCCACGAACTTAAGCACATCGAAGGCCTTCCGTGACTGGAAGTTTTACTATTTCACGTATTTCAATTTTACTTAAAAAACTTTCCTCCTATCCTCTATAACAAACAATAAAGTACAGGATGCAGGGTAAGAAATACCCGCCAATGGATGCAGAGATTCACAATCAGATGGCAGGGCATTCAACTGCTTTCCATGCTCGGTCATACAAGATATTCGAAACTGCCATTTACAAACAGAACATGAAAGGCGGTATTTTCTTCCTTTATGTGCAGATGCATGACTGTAATTTAATTTTTTCACACCACACGCTAACATTGCAAGTCATGAGACTATGATTTAAAACCAGAATCTGACATCAAACACAATTTAATTACAAGAATATACATAGCTACATTTCTCATACGATATGTCGAAATAGCAACAAATATTCAAGAAACGACAAAATCAGCTTAAGTTAAAAAAATTACACGTCAAGAATAATGTTGATTATTACAAGTAGTAAGAATTACAACTTAGAAGTTACTCTACTATCTTAAGACTAACAGATACAACACTGCCAAGCCTACAAAAAGAATTTTTCAGGTCCAATCAAGGGGCTGGTTACATCGAAGTCTTGTCCTTGCTCTTTTGCCCACCTGTCCGGTCATGAAAAGGATTCATTAGTGATGAGTAACCAAGTTAACGGAAAGACTAGAAAGGGAAACTTACCAGCACCTGCTTCTTGACCGTCCTGGTCGTCATCCTCTACCTGCACACCTGCCTCTTCAGCAGCAAGCAGCCACATACCCTCCTTTACCGCCACTTTCTCCTCCTTGGTAAATTGGGCAGTGACCACATCCATACTGAAGACCGTTCCACCCTCTTTATCTACATCAGCCTTAGCCTCCTCCAAAGCCCGAAGATAGGTCTTGGCCATGACCCTGGGATAATCATCCATCCAAGAGAGATTGCCCTTCTTCCAGGTCCGGAAATACATGTCCTGGAGCATGTCATCCATCATTCCCTCGTTCTCCTCAAACTCCCTCATCCGGGCATCGGAGGCCGACAACCTTTCGACGGCAGCATCTCTCTCCAGTCTGTATCTCGAGCAATCGGCCTGAAGGGACCTCCGCATCACCTCCATCTCTTCACTCAACTTAGCTTGGGCAAGCTCTGCAGCCTCAAGTTTCTCGGACAATTCCTCCACCTGCTCGAGATCCGCTCTCCGAACCTCGTCCACCGTGGCAATAGCCATGTCAATCCGCTCTTTGCAAGCAGCTTCCATTTTCCGCAATTCGGCCCGACTGGCCTCTTCCATGGTTTTCCTTAATCGCCCAGTAGCAGCCTCATGCTGAGAAATCTGGATGGCCTGATCCGCAAGCTGCTTGGCCTGATCCGAAACCACCAATCGAAGTCGGATATTGGCGCTCCCAATCTCCTCTCCGGCCTTAACCAGCCGAGCATGATGCCCCATCAGCTTTTTGGTCTCCTCTGCCACCCGATCAATGTTAGCTTTGGCCTCGTCTCCCATAGTGACTATACGAGTGGTGAGTAGATCGAGATCTAAGGACTTGGCTTCATCAAGTACTCGTACCATGGGGTTACGGGGGAGAAGGTGTTCACCAGTGACTTCGTCAAAAGTAATATCATGAGAACCTGGATCCAGATCAGGATGACCCGCGAATGGATTACGGGCCAAGTCGGGACGGTCGATATGAATAACAGAAGGGTTTCCGGGCGAGTGCGGAGAAGGTACAAACTCGCTACCCTCCTCGGTAATATCATGAATAGGCTGAACCGGAGGCTGAGGACTGAGCGAAGTTTCGGATAAAGGATGACTCCTCTTCCTCTGCTGAATACCCTCTTCGATGACCCCAAGAAGAGGACGGTATCCGACTACATCCCCGGAGCGTTGGGTTGAGGGCTTCGGCTTAGCAGAAATTTTGGAAAGTTTATATTGCTCGAGCCTGTGTCGAAGGTCTGAAGCTTTGGGCGTCTTGCCTGCTCCTGATATAAAGAACAAGTGTCACCATCTTATATTACTATATGATTCAAGAAACGCGGTAAATTACAAGTTAGAAAAGGAAAAGAAACACAGCTGTGGTTGTACAAACCCTGGGGAGGAGTGGGATACTGCAATAAGTCCTGGATTTCATTCCAGGACGGGAGCGGGTCATAAAATATTCCTAAGTCTCTATCATTAGTGAAGCGTGCAGGGGTCAAGAGTTCACCTTGAGTCGTCAAAGCCACCTTGGCCGGAATAGTCGGAGAAGACTCACTTGCACCAGTCCTGGCTTTGTCCGCCTTTCCGGTCTTCTCTACCAAGGCCGGATCATCATCCAACCCCTCAAAAGCTTGGCGGAGAGCATCATCCGTCCACTCTTGCATTTCGCCTACTTGTCCAGAAGATAGAGAACCATCACCACCCTGTCCATCGCCACCATCATCACCAAGACGCTCAACGTCACTTCCGCCCTCCACCTCACCTCTTTCTTCCTCCGCATCTATCTCCCCCTGAGTAAGTGGACAATTGCTGGGAGAAGGACCGTCCGACCTCTTAAGTTTCTTACCTCCGACGGCTGGAGGTTTCGTGAATGGTTTTCTCTTTCCACCCTCTGCCGCAACGCCTCCCTTAGCCTGAGCAGCCGCCCTCTCTTCCGCCGTTTCCCTCAACTTAACTACAGACTGCTGCGGAAGGATCAAGTTATATTCCAGAAGGATCGCATTTCTAATCAAGTAGGCAGATGATCTGTATTTCCCAAGAATGGCTTCTATCTCCGCCGCCGTCTGAACCAGGCGGTCGGTCTCCACAACCGGAAAGCCACCTGTCGCTAGCAAAAATGAGAAAGTATGAGAAGAAGCATCGCAATCGGAATAAGAATTATAAGTAAAAGCACCAACTTACATCCTGAGGTAAAGCGCCGGATGGAAACGGAGTCGTCCCTAACAAAGAACCACTCTTTCTTGAACATGCTGAATTTAGAGTACAGGTCCAGGACCGGCTTGAAGGTCACAGCGGACTCCAAGCTAATATATGGGGACCCCTTCTTATAGCCTCTTAAATTATACAAGTACCGGATCTCCCGGTTGGAGGGTGCGCGACCATACTTTCTCCGAAAGATAACGAAAAGGCTCACCAGTATGGCATAAGAGTTGGACTGAAGCTGGAATGGAGCCACCTTCAGGTACGTGAGGAAGCTGACTACCCAAGCATTGAGAGGCGGGATAGCACCACACATGCAATGATACCTACTATAAGCAAAGTATCCTTCGGGAGGACTGTATGGCATGACTCCTGGGCCCGGCAGCAGCATGAGGGCTCTATCGATCCCAAAGGAACGGGATATAACATCGAGTTGCTCCTCTTTGAGAGAGCTAGGAAAGCAGTCAGGCGGGGAATCCAGCAACTCCTGGGGACCATACCCATCCACTAATGACCTCGGGGTGGGCCCATGACGCTCCGATCCTGATTGAGCTGGGGGCACGGCCGAGGACTCTCCTTCACCCCCGGATCTCCTCTTATCTGATCGAGTTTCAACTTTTCGAGACATTTATCTGCAAACATGGGAAAAGTATATCGTTAGAATATACAAGCAGTGTAATCTGGAATTTCGCTTAAAAATTCGAAGTATGAAACACATGTTCACTTGATATAAAGTTCATTCGGCGCTCAACTCATGAGTTCATTCGGCACTCAACTCGTGAGTTCATTCGGCACTCAACTCGTGAGTTCATTCGGCACTCAACTCGTGAGTTCATTCGGCACTCAACTCGTGAGTTCATTCGGCGCTCAACTCATAAGTTCATTCGGCAAATAGAACCTCACCTTGATTCGGCTAGCAACGTGATTCGGCAAAGAAGCTGATTCGGCTGAGAATGATCTGGTCCGGCTGTTACACTTGGTAGGGAATAACGGTGGCACGTAGCCTCTACTTATAGACGAAAGTGGACTACCGGACCGGTTGGCTCGGTAATGAAAACCGAAAGAAAGCTCCTCCAAACTTAAAGCAAAGCACGCCATGCGCACGCGCATACCCTACTTTGGGGGGCAAGTGTTGTGTGCATTTCTACCACCGAACCAAGAGGCAAGGACCAACTCTCATCCGGTCTCCCACCGAACCGACTATCATCCGGTCGCCCACCGAACCAACCTACATCTGGCCTACCACCGGACCAAGCTTCCACCGGACCACCATTCTCCTACCACCGGACCAAGCTGCCACCGGACCACCAAGCTCCTACCACCGGACCAAGCTTCCACCGGACCACCAAGCTCCTACCACCGGACCAAGCTTTCACCGGACCACCAAGCTCCTACCACCGGACCAAGCTTCCACCGGACCACCATGCTCCTACCACCGGACCAAGCTGTCACCGGTCCACTCATTCTCTTCCGCCGAACCAAGGCAAACCGAACCAACTCCACCAGGCCAGGTTAGATTAGCCCAGGCCCATCAGCAACCATATACATCCAAGACCCCTGCTCCCAACCTCACTCTATAAATAGAGGGGCAGGGGTACAACAATGGGGACAAGTTTTGAGAGCTCAAGCACGGAAGGAACTTTCAAACAATTTTCTTTTACTTGTATAAAAGCTTTGTACTTGTAATCAAAAGAAGAGAAGAGAAATAACATATAAAGTGGACGTAGGCACATTCTGGCTGAACCACTATAAATTTGCGTGTCTTTTTACAATTTAACCCCTGCTTTTCATATATTTGCGTAAATCACTCAAATCGCTAAGAACAACATAAGATCCATTAAATTATACAACTTTGAGGTGTTTGTCCATTTTTTGTGCAAACACCCACTTAACAGTTTTCCTAACAGCATCGTTCGCCACTTGGAAAACATGCCTCCCAAACAGAGAAAAGATGTTAACAAAGGAAAAAACATCGCATCCAGCAGTCTTCCAGATCCAGCTGTCACGAATCAAGTAAATCGTCCTCCTCCAGCAGCAATAACAAATGAAGGACAGGCTAACCCAACCACTCCTGCCACAGAACAGCCTGCAGCAATTACTAGGGCAGATTTGGACAGAGTTGTGGTTGAAGTAACTAACCACTTCATGTCCCAGCAGGAAGCCTTGGTGGACCATCTCATGTCACGCTTAAGGGATGCTGAAGAATCCAACCGCAACACTGAATCATGGGGCGAGTCCCAGTCTGGAGGATCTCAGAGACAATAAAGATCTTCCTTCTTCGAAGGAGCCAACAGCAGAAGTAGCCATGGTAGGAGCCGAGACCGAGCACAGCCCGAAGTTAGGCCTGAGGAAACGTTTGGTACCGAACCCAACGGGGGAGGTACCGGACGGAGGTCAACTGTAGCTGAGCCTGTCATACTGCCTAACCACGGAAACGCCGGTGAACGGGGCCGAGCTAGAGTCCAGCCCGAAGTTGGACCTGAGGAAGTGCTTAGATTAGAACCCAGCAGTGGAAGATCAAGGCAAGGGCCAACTGTAGCTGACCCTAGCATGCCCCCAGAAGATCAAAGGCAGCCGCTGGAAAATATGAGGAACGATAGACGATACCATCCCTACAGGTCATCTGGACGGAATCAATCCCACAGAACAGAACCAAACTCATTTCTATCTGCTCCAAATTCTGATGAAAGGATGGCACGCTTATTTAGAGAGTGTGTCCAACGGGAGCAAAGAGATCGAGGGATAGGCGCTAGGGTAACCAGCCCTTTCGCCCGCAATATCGAAATTGCTATCACCCCCCGAGAATGGATGATGCCAACAATGGAACCTTACAAAGGAACCTCCGACCCCGTTGTACACCTACAGAGGTACACGCAACATATGCTCATGAGTGGAGCAACAGAGGGAGTACTGTGCAAATGCTTTCCGTTCTTCTTAGCAGATCTCGCTACCTCCTGGTTCTGTCATCTACCCCAGGGATCCATCAGCTCGTGGGAAAAGTTGAAAGAAAAGTTTATCAGTCAGTTTCGCATCCATGTGGAACAACCTAAGGACGCTTATTCCTTATCCAGCGTCAAACAGAAACCTGGAGAAAAACTGCAGCAATACCTAACCCGATTCAATGCCGCAGCAGCCGCAGTCCAAGATGCCGATGAGAAGCTTATCCTAATGGCCCTCTGTAGTGGTGTGCATCCGGACACTAAATTTGCTAAAAGGTTGACGAAAGAAAAACCAGCTACTTTACCCGATTTCTTCCATGAAGCCGGGAAATACATGAGGCTTGAGGATGCTGCCATTGAGGGGCAGTCAGGACAACAAAATAAGGCAACTCACAACAACGCCCCTGCTGTGGCAAGGGACGTTCGAAGAAATGATTCCAGAGACAATGCTGAGGGCAAGAAGGGAGAAAAGCGCCTATATCGGCCTGGGCCGAGATTCGACACTTACACTCCTTTGAACGAGACCGTCGAAAATATCTTCCTTGCCACCCAAGGCGAAGTTAGATACAAACGCCCACCATACAAGAAGGAATCAGATAACGCGCAGAAATCTGGAAAGTTCTGCCACTTCCATGAATCTCACGGGCATGATACCAATGAATGCCATCATCTCCGAGATCTGATTGAGGAACACATCAGAAGGAAGAAACTGGAACGTTATGTAAAAAGTCAGGACAGAACTCCAGCTCCTGCCAATGAAAACCCAAGGCTACCCTCACCGGACACCGGTAGAGGAAACCGCAATGCTAGCAGCTCTAGCCAAGAGAAGATAGTGGTCCATACCATCTCAGGAGGACCGCACATCGCGGACAGAAGCTGGAAAGAGATGGGAAGGTATGGAAAGTCGCTTAGAGACAATAAAGACTGTGTCAATTCGGTTATAGAAGAGCGCCACCCGAAGCGGAAAGAAAGTAATGACATCACATTCGGTAAGCGTGACCTAGAAGGAAGGCAGTACCCTCACATGGATCCCATGGTCATCTCTACCCGACTCGGTCCCGCCGAAGTTTACCGAATCCTGGTAGACACTGGAAGCTCAGTAAACATCCTGTTCAAACACGCATTCGACAAAATGAAGCTATCAATGAAGGATGTATCTCCATGCGATAAACCACTACACGGTTTCACTGGGGATGCTAAGATGCCCCTCGGGCAACTGGACCTCTTTGTTGAGATTGGAAGCCATCCCCGCTCCATTGTACGGAAGCAGACGTTCGTGCTAATAGAAAACCATTCGGCCTACAATGCCTTCTTAGGAAGGCCAGCCTTGTCTGACTTCCAAATTGTCCTAGCCCCATGGTGCCTAAAGATGAAGTTTCCAACGGACAATGGAATAGGGGAAGTAGAAGGAGACTAGGACGTTGCTCAAGACTGCTATGTGACTGAACTTCGCAACAACCACAGGAAGGATAAAGGGAAGGGTGTAGAGATTGCCCTCTGCACGAAAAGTCTAGAAGAGTAGCAACTAAAGAAAGACCCTCCTCTTCGATATACCAGCGACCCTTTCAATGAATTAGACCCTAGGGACAAAGAGGAGGAGGCCACCGCCGAACCTGCAGAGGCTATGGAGTTTATATCTGTAGACAAGCATGACTCAAGTACACTATTGAAAATTGGGTCGCAACTAAAAGCCGAATTGATGGAACAACTCATCGATTTTCTCCGCCACAACTTGGATGTATTCGCATGGTCACATGCTGACATGACCGGAATCTCCCCCGACATAGCATGCCACGTATTAAACATTGATCCTACCAAGGCGCCCGTAAAACAAAGAAAGAGAAGTATGGGGGCAGAACGGTCAGCAGCCCTCGATGAAAAAGTAAAGAATCTACTCGCCAATGACTTCATACGAGAAGCTATCTACCCGGAATGGATCGCCAACCCGGTACTGGTAAAGAAGGCTAATGGGAAGTGGCTAACCTACATTGACTTTTCCAACCTAAACGACGCTTGTCCAAAGGATTGCTTCCCACTTCCCCGAATCGACCAACTTGTAGACAGCACAGCCGGGCACGAGCTCCTATCTTTTATGGACGCATACTCAGGATATAACCAAATTCCTATGCATGCTCCCGACCAAGACCACACTAGTTTCATCACCGACCGGGGTTTATACTGCTATAAGGTAATGCCTTTCGGACTTAAAAATGCAGGAGCCACCTACCAGCGCCTCGTCAACAAGATGTTTGCAGGGCTAATAGGACAAACTATGGAAGTATACGTGGATGACATGCTGGTAAAGTCAAGGAAAGCCAAAGATCACGTAAGCCACCTAGGCGAGATGTTCCAGGTGCTTCGACAGTATGGAATGAAGTTGAATCCACTAAAGTGCTCCTTCGGAGTGTCATCAGGAAAGTTCTTAGGATTCATCGTCCATGCCAGAGGGATTGAAGCAAACCCTGAACAAGTCCGAGCGCTAAGGGATATCAAGATACCTTCCACTCGAAAGGAAATGCAAAGCCTGAATGGGAAAGTGGCCGCCCTAAGCCGATTCATCTCCAAGGCAACAAACAAGTGCGTCCCCTTTTTCGAAGCTCTAAAGAAAGACAAAGGAAAGTTCGAATGGACTGACGAATGCTTAACCGCTTTCCTTAGCTTAATCGAACACCTCCAGAAACCACCGGTACACTCAACTCCAAGCGAAGGTGAAGAATTATACCTATACCTAGCTGTGTCATCTCACGCCCTAAGCGCTGCCTTGATAAGGGAAGACAACCGCACGCAGCGGCCAGTTTACTTCGTCAGTAAGAGGTTTACGGGGGCAGAAGTCAGATATCCTAAACTTGAGAAGCTAGCGTACTGTTTACTAATCACATCACGGAAACTGCGTCACTACTTCCAGTCCCATTCCATCAAAGTTCTGACCGATCAACCATTGAGGCAGGTACTCCATGGTCCCGACACTTCTGGGCGACTACTTAAATGGTGCATTGAACTAAGACAGTATGATATCACCTATCACCCTCGCACCGCCATCAGGGGACAAGTCATGGCTGATTTCATTACAGAATTCACTACCAACGAAGATAAGGAGCAATTGGAAACAACAAAAGACATCAAGTGGAATCTCTTTGTGGATGGCGCATCGAACGAACAAGGCTCGGGGGCAGGTGTGGTAATAATCACTCCCAGGGGGAATAAGCTGCACTATGCTATAAGGTTGGAGTTCGCTGCCACCAACAACGATGCAGAATATGAAGCGGTGATAGCTGGATTAGAACTTGCCATAGAAATCGGAGCCAATTCTGTGTGTCTTCATAGCGATTCTCAACTTATTGTTAACCAAATACTAGGAGAATTCCAAGCTCGAGAAGAACGACTCATAGCATATTTAAAGAAGACCAAGTTACTTCTCAGCCGATTGGACCACTACCTAGTCAAACACATCCCTCGGGAAGATAACCAAGAGGCCGACGAATTGGCAAAGCAAGCAAGTATGAGAGACATCACCATCTTCGGAGCAGTAGCCATCTCAAAGCAACTGACCCCCATCCGAGACTACCTACAAAGTGGCACACTACCCAACGGGCGCAACGAGGTCAAGAAAATCTTGAGGAAAGCCTCCCGCTACACAATACAAGAAGACATCCTCTATCGGCGCGGATTCTCTAACCCGTTATTAAGGTGTGTCGCTGGGAGGGAAGCCAAGGAAATCTTATCCAACATCCATCATGGAAGCTGCGGAGACCACACCGGAGGACAAACATTAGCAAAAAAGATACTCCGATATGGATATTTCTGGCGCACCTTAAGCAAGGACGCCTTGGATTTCGTCAAAAAGTGCGATAGGTGTCAGAAGTTCGCTAAGATTCCGCGGCTACCAACGACTGAGATTACTCAAATGACCAGCCCTTGGCCCTTTGCAGTATGGGGAATTGACTTAATCGGCGAACTGCCAATGGGCCGAGGCGGGGCCAAATATGCTATAGTGGCGGTCGACTATTTCACCAAATGGGTGGAAGTAGAACCTCTGAATAAAGTATCTTCAGCAAAAGTTATTAACTTTTTGATCAAAAATGTTCTGTGCAGGTACGGAGTCCCATTCAAAATCATATCAGACAATGGACTTCAATTTGACAGCGAGGAATTCGCCAACTGGTGCCAAGAGCACGGAATTCACAAAAGCTTCTCATTCGTAGCGTATCCCCAGGAAAACGGACAAGTCGAAGCCGTCAACAAAATTCTGAAAACTCTAATAAAAAAGAAACTCGAAAAGTCAAAGGGCACTTGGGTGGATGAACTCCCTACGGCACTATGGGCCTATCGCACATCTTTCAGAACTTCAACGGGGCATACTCCTTTCTCTTTGGCATACGGATCGGAGGCTATGCTCCCAGTTGAAACCATTGTACCTTCCCACCGTAGGATCCACTATAACCCAGAAGAGAACGAAGAACTCCTTCGCATGTCTTTGGATCTAGTGGAGGAGAGAAGAAATGATGCAGTTCTTAAAGCAACAGCCCACAAACAAAAAGTGGCAGCACAATACAACTCCAAAGTCAAGCATCGTACCTTACAAGAAGGGGACCTTGTCCTCAAGCGAATCTTCCCCCGCCCCGGAGCACTAGATCCAATCTGGGATGGACCATATGTAATTCATAAAGATCTCCACAATGGAGCTTATATTTTGTCAACAGTGGACGGAGAGGTGTTCCAGAGGGCATGGAACATCCAACACCTCCGTCGATACTTTTCTTAACTTGTACTGCCCATATGAAGTGAATTAACAAAGAGAATCAGTGGACGTAGGCCTTTTCGTGCCGAACCACTTTAAAAAACCTAGTCTCTTTTTTAACTTGTTCCTTTATATCTTGGCTGCTTGTTAACTTTATCCTTTTCTGTTGAACAAAATCCTATGCGTATAGTGTTTCCACTCAACGCACTCCACAGCTCAACTTCACCTGGACAAGACCCGATAGGTACTATGCGAATCTATGCCCTCGCCAATGAGACACTTTTTCTCCGGCATCCCTCTGTTGTGGGTTAACTCATTGCTCGCGACGGCCCTTAAAGCCAACTGTAATGAGCCGATTATAAGCCACCGAGAAGGCCGACTATAGTCGAGGTAGCTCATTACGGTGTTCGGCTCGCCGGCAACTGTGGACCGGCTATAAGCCCCAACATAAGGTGTGGCCAGCCAGGGGCAGTTCACAGTTGACGATCGACACCCACGCTAGCCGGCCATAGTAAATCGAATAATACCCACGATTACGGGCCATAATGGCCCGGGTAGTTACTGTGCGTGATCTCGGCTCCGATGTGTCTTAAGTGCGGCTGTGGAAAAAAAGAATTAACTCCCCGCGAAGGCGTAAGATGGGTGACAAAATGTCTCCAAGACCCACAGCTAGGGAAAGTGACTACAAAGCCCGTTTGTCACGAACTTAAGCACATCGAAGGCCTTCCGTGATTGGAAGTTTTACTATTTCGCATATTTCAATTTTACTTAAGAAACTTTTTCTCCTATCCTCTGTAACAAACCCTGAAGTGCATGACACAAAACAGGAGACACTCACTAATAGAAGCGGATACTCACAGCAAGATACTGGACCGCATCCCTTACTCAGTCACACAGGATATTCAAAGCTGCCATCAACAAGCAAAATATAAAGGACGATATTTCCTTCTTTCATATATGCCTATAATTTGTTCACACCTCACGCTAACACTGCAAGTCATGAAATTATGTTTTATACAAGAACCTGACATCAAACAAAATTTAATTACAAGAATATGCATGGCTATATTTCTTATGCAACATGTCAAAATAGCAAAAACATTCAAAAGACGACAAAATCAGCTTAAGTTAAAGAATTGCACATCAATAATAGAGCTATTTATTACAAGTAGCAAGAATTACAACCTAAACGTTACTCTACTATTTTAAGACTAACATATACAGCCATGTCAAGTACACAAAAAGAATTCTCCAGGTCTAATCAGGGAGCCGGCTGCGTTGGAGTCTTGTCCTTGTCCTGTTGCCCACCTGTCCGGTCATAAAAAGAAATCATTAGTGATAAGCAACAGAGTTAACAAAAGAACAAACTAGTGAAGTAGAGGTTACCAGCAACTTCCCCTTGATCGTCTTGGTCGTCATCCCCTACTTCCACGCCTGCCTCCTCAACCACGAACAACCTCATCCCCTCTTTCACCGCTGTCTTCTCCTCCTTGGTAAACTGAGCAGTGACCACATCCATCCTAAAGACCGCTCCACCCTCCTTATCCGTCTCAGCCTTGGCCTCCTCTAGAGCCTTGAGGTAAATCCTAGCCATAACCCGGGGGTAGTCGTCCATCCAAGATAAGCTGCCCTGCTTCCAGGTGCAAAAGTACATGTCCTGCAGCATATCGTCCATCATCCCCTCATTTTCCTTGAACTCCCTCATACGAGCCTCAGAAACCGATAGCCTTGCAATGGCCGCATCCCTTTCCAGTCGGTATCGCGAGCAGTCAGCCTGAAGGGACCTCCTCATCGCCTCCATCTCCTCCTTTAGCCTGACCTGAGCAAGCTCTGTGGCTTCAAGCTTCCCCGACAGCTCCTCTACCTGCTCAAGATCCGCCCTCCGAACCTCGTCCACTATCGAGATGGCCATATTTATCTGCTCCTTGCAAGCAGCCTCCATCTTCCGCAATTCCGCCTTACTAGCCTCCTCCATAGTCTTCCTCAACCGCCCGGAGGCAGCCTCATGCTGAGAAATCTGAATGGCCTGATCAGCAAGCTGTTTGGCCTGGTCCGAAACCATCAATCGTAGTCGGATGTTGGCACTCCCAATCTCCTCTCCAGCCTTAACCAGCCGGGCATGATGCCCCATCAGCTTCCTAGTCTCCTCCGCCACCCGATCAATATTAGCCTTGGCCTCATCTCCCATGGTAACTATCCGAGTGGTAAGTAAATCGAGATCTAAGGACTTAGCCTCATCAAGCACCCGTACCATGGGATTACGGGGAAGAAGGTGCTCACCGGTGTCCTCGTCGAAGGTAATATCATGGGAACCTGGATCCAGATCAGGATGACCCGCAAATGGATTACGAGCCAAACCAGGACGTTCAATCTACGTAACGGTAGGATTTTCAGACGGGTGCGGAGAGAGTGCGAACTCAGTATCCTCCTCCGTGATATCATGAAGAGGCTGAACTGGGGGCTGAGGACCGGGTGAAGGTTCGGATAAGGGATGACTCCTTTTTCTCTTCTAAATACCCTCTTCAATAACCCCGAGAAGAGGACAGTAGCCGACTACATCCCCGGAACGGTGGGTCGGAGTCTTCGGCTTGGCGGAAGCTTTGGAGAGCTTGTATTGTTCAAGCCTGTGCCGAAGATCTGAGGCCTTGGCCGTTTTACCTGCTCCTGATATAAAGGGCAAGTGTCACAAGCTTACATTGATCCATAATTCGAGAAACGCGGTAAATTAAAAGTTAAAAGAAGAAAGGAAACACATTAGTTATACAAACCCTGGGGAGGAGTAGGATACTGCAATGAGTCCTGGATTTCATTCCAGGACGGGAGCGGATCATAAAATATTCCTAAGTCCCTGTCATAAATGGAGCCTACAGGAGTCAAAAGTTCACCTTGAGTCGTCGGAGCCACCTTGGCTGGAATAGTCTGAGAAGACTTGCTTGCACCGGTCCCGGCCTTGTCAGCCTTCCCGAATTTCTCTACCAAAGCCGTTTCTCCATCCAGCCCCTCGAAAGCTTGGTTGAATGCATCATCCGTCCACTCCTGAATCTCGCCTGCTTGCCCAGGAAGCAAGGCCCCGATGCCATCGCCACCATCACCACCTTCCCGGTCATCTCCACCCTCACCTCTCTCCTCCTCCACATCTTCCTTCCCCGGAGTAAGTGGACAAGTGCTGGGGGAAGGACCATCCGACTTCTTAAGCTTCTTACCTCCGACCATTGGAGATTTTGAGAAAGGTTTCCTCTTGCCACTCTCTACTGTGACCTCCCTTAGCTTGAGCAGCCGCCCTCTCCTCCGCCGTTTCCCTCAGCTTGACTACTGACTGTTGTGGAAGGATCAAGTTATACTCCAGAAGGGTCGCATTTCTGATCAGGTAGGCAGCTGATCTATCTCTCTCGGGGATAGCTTCTATCTCAGCCGCCGTCTGAACCAGGCGATCAGTCTCCACAACCGCAAAGCCACATGTCGCTAGCAAAAATGAAAACGTATGAGAAGAAGCATCGCAACCAGAATGGAAATTATAAATAAAGCGTCGACTTACATCCAGAGGTGAAACGCCGAATAGAAACAGAGTTGTCCCTGACGAAGAACCACTCCTTCTTGAACATGCTGAACTTAGAATACAGATCCAAGACCGGCTTGAAGGTTACACCTGACTCCAAGCTGATATATAGGGACCCCTTCTTATAGCCCCTCAGATTATATAAGTACCGGATCTCCCGGTTGGAAGGAGCACGCCCATACTTCCTTTGGAAGATGACGAAGAGGCTCACCAGTATAGCATAGGAGTTGGGTTAAAGCTGGAATGGGGCCACCTTTAGATATGTAAGGAAGCTGGCTACCCAAGCATTAAGAGGTGGAATGGCACCACACATGCAATGGTATCTGCTGTAGGCAAAGTACCCTTCGGGAGGGTCATATGGCATAACTTCTCTCCCTGGCAACAGCATGCGCGCTCTATCGATTCCAAAAGAACGGGAGATGACATCAAGCTGCTCTTCCTTAAGGGAGCTGGGAAAGCAATCGGGAGGGGAGTTCAGAAGCTCCTGAGGGCCGTACCCGTCCACTAGTGATCTCGGAGTAGATCCGTGACGTTCCGGTCCTGGCTGAGTAGGGGGCACTGCGGAAGATTCTCCTTCACCTTGAGACCTCTTTTTATCTGATCGAGTTTTTGCTTTTCGAGACATTTATCTGCAAACACAAAGAAGTGCGTCGTTAGAATAGAGGAAGTAAAGGAGCGAGTGTGTGCAGTCTGGAATTTCGCTCATGATTCAAGTCATAGAAATGCATTCGGCACCCAGAGTACAAGTTCATTCGGTAGTACAGTATAAAAGTTCATTCGGTAGTACAGTATAAAAGTTCATTCGGTAGTACAATATAAAAGTTCATTCGGTAGTACAGTATAAAAGTTCATTCGGTAGTAAAAAGGTCACACCTGGTTCGGCTAACACAGCTGATTCGGCAAAGGGTAGAAATTTTAATTCGGCAATCAATCGGTTCGGCTATCTCAAACGGTGAGGAAACAACGGTGGCATAGCTCCCATACTTATAGGCAAGGGAGAGGCCACCGAACCAATCCATTCGGCACGCAGGACCGAACAAGGACGACCAGGCTTAAACAAAGCATGCCCTGTGCATACACACGCCCTACTTTGGGGGGCAAGTGTTGTGTGATCTTTGGCCAAACCATCCTACAACTGAATCAATGCATCTCCGAGCGATGCCGAACCAAACTTCACCGAGCCACTGCCGAATCAGGGGCTTACCGAACCACCTAGAACAACCTACTCACCTCCTTCCACCGAACCAAGTACCACCGAACCAACTCCACTGCCGAACCATCCTCCTTCCACCGAACCACCGGACCAACCAACTCACCTCCTTCCACCGAACCAAGTACCACCGAACCAACTCCACTGCCGAACCATCCTCCTTCCACCGAACCACCGGACCAACCTACTCACCTCCTTCCACCGAACCAAGTACCACCGGACCAACCTACTCACCTCCTTCCACCGAACCAGAGTAAACCAGACCAGCTCCACCAGGCCAGATTGCGTCAGCCTAGGCCCGCCAGCTGCTATATACCTCCAAGACCCCTACCCCCAGCCTCACTCTATAAATAGAGGGGCAGGAGTACAATAATGGAGGACAATTTTGAGAGCTCAAGCACGGAGAGAACTTTCAAACAACTTTCTTTTACTTGTATCAAAGCTTTGTACTTGTAATCAAAACAAGAGAAGAGAAATAACATATAAAGTGGACGTAGGCACATTCTGGCCGAACCACTATAAATCTGCGTGTCTTTTTTACAGTTTAGCCCCTGCTTTTCATATATTTGCATAAATCTCCAAAATCACTAAGAACAACATAAGATCTACTAAATCATACAACTTTGAGGTGATTGTCCATTTTTTGTGCAAACATTAAGAGTTAAGTGATAGTGAAATGTAAAGAAATTAAAGGTTGTCACTTATAAATTAAAGGGTAATGAAAATTTAGAAGATGTAATTATTGAACATTTTGTTAATTAAAATGAATAAGATAAACTTGAGTAACATTCAATTACATTCTAAAAGACATATATATAACTTACCAGAAATGTTTAGGAAGTTGTAATGTTAAATAGGAATATGTAATAGAATATTATACAAGTAAAACTTAAGTAATGAAAGTATTCAATGGAATATGTTTATAAATGAAGAATTAAGATGTATAAGAATATTATAAACTTAAGTTAATAATTTGAAGTGCTACAAATTAAATTTAATAAAAGGGGTGAATACTATAAGTAAATGACTATAAACTTAAGTTAATGTTTGAAGCTATTTATAATTGAAGTGAATAGTAAAAGTGAATAATATATATGAAAGAGATAAATGTGAAAAAGAAATAATCTATTAATGGTGGATTAAAATTGTAAAGAGACTTACATAATATTTTAAGAACTGATTATGGATGATCTGAATAACTGAATGAAAATAACTTATGTAAGTAAATGAATGCAAATGAATGGAAAAAAGATATTATATGAATGAATGAGAATAAATAAAAAGTAAACAATGATGTGAAAGGAAACTAATAAGAATAAACTTAAATGATATTTGAAATTCTTGGTTGTTTTGTTTTACGGGATGTTGGGGAATGATACTTCTAACTGTATAAGGATGTATAAATAATCTATTAAGTTATTATTTGAGGCTGTTGAGCGTAGGGTACACTTGATACTCTATTTATCACCTTGTAGGATTAAAGTTTCTGAACCTGAACAAATCATTTGTTTGGTCGCTATGGATGTATGATTGATTACTTTGGTTACATGTGATGATTGTATTGTTTTGTTTGCAAGTGACTATTGTTATGTTATGTTGATTTGTTTTGTTACTAATTAAAACAACTTAAATATTTCTCTTTTTACATAATTGTTAACTTCTTTGGATTGTAAAAGTGAAATACAAGTTTACCAAAGCAATAGCTACTGCTTTTGGTTTAATAAATAAGGCATTGTTTGCCCAACAAATAGGTACGCTTTCGGACTATGGTTTTATAGCGATATTATATTGTTTTCTCGTGGTTTGGGATATTATATTTTGATATATGATATATATATATGGATATTATTGATATTATTATTTCTCCCGGACCTCTCCTTACAAAGGAGACTCTGCCGAATTTTTCCGTGAATTTTGGAAATTTTTTGTGAAAGTGGAAATGTTTTTCAAACTTTTATTGAACTTGAATATGAAAGATTTAATTGTTTATCAATTGATATATTTTATTTAATTATGTAAATTAATTGTTTATAAATTGAATACTTTGAATAAAATATATTAATTCGTTAATTCCTTCTTTTCCCTTTTCGAGGACAAAAAGTTTTGAGTGAGAGAGAGTGTAACGACCAGTATTTTCCGATAATTAAAATATTAAATTAAATAAGTTTTGAAATTTAATGTTGTGGAAAATTAAAAAAATTTAAGATTTAATAATGACAAAAATAACTAGAATGTAATTTTAGTCATTTAATTTAGGGTAATCGTTGACTATTTGAATGTAATTTCAAGTAATTGAAGTAATTGTAAAGTTAATTTGGCGATAATTGTACATAAGAAAATAAAATTTAATGTTGAATTTAATGTTGTAATTATATATTATTAATTGGAATATGAAAATAAATTAACTAGTATGTAAAGTTAGTAGCTTTCGTTTGTAAACAATAAGCTTGGGAATGTGTTTGAATTAGTAATGTATAATAATTGCTTCAATTATCATTTGGTTATCTAATCCGGTAAATTAATGTGGAATTCAGTAAAAATTATTACAATTGAAATATTGCAATTAAACTAATTTAATATTGCAGTTAATATGAATTAAGATGATAATTATAGTGTATTAATGTAATAAGATGTAAGCCAATGCTAATTATGTCCGTAAGATGATAGTTGATTGAATAAGAAGATGAAAATCAAAATAAATGAACTTATTGGATTTTAAAATTAATTAGTGAATTTATTGCAATTGAAATTGAACACCGTCATTAGTGCAATATTCAACATTGGTTTTGACATGGAAATTTATTTTAAAAGATTTTAAATTACTGGGTAAGCAAAAATGATAAAAATAAACTAACTTTTGTATTTGAATTAAAAAGTAATTTAATCAATTTATTAATAATTTATTTAATTAACGTGAAAATAGCCATTTTGGCCACTATCTCAGATTTCGACGAAACCAGTTTATCGGATCCATAACAGTGAATTATTGTAGGATTTCAAGTTTCGTAGCGATCAGACTTGTCGTTTGATCGTGCGGGTTCGAAACTCGTAGAAATCAATTTAATGAATTTAATTTGAATAAGTTGATTTTAAAAGCTAACTTTTGTATACAATGGAATTTGGATTTGAAACCTATTCCATTGAGCTCAAAAATAACGAAAACATCTATTTCGATATATGGGATGACCCATTTTCGTTTCGAAAGCGGAACGGGCTTTTTGGGTCGTTATTGTCATTTCAAACCGATTCGATATGTTATTCATTCTTATTGGGCCCTTGTCTATATAAATAGTTTTTCTAACCCTAGCAGCCTTTCTATTTCTTATTCCTATACGTACAAATCTGTCAGTCTATTCCTATCTCCTCTCTCTAATGGCAGAAACCTATTTTCAATTCCAAAAACCCTAATTCAATTTCAAAATCAAATCGAAAAATTAAAACTCCTCAAACTATATCATATTATATATCGTTGGAATGCTTTCGACGAGCGTAATCTACTGCATCAATTCATTTTTCAATTTGGTGCATCATTTGAACAGAAATCAAGGATGAACCTCGGCCGTCCATTTCTAGGGTTTACGATCTAGCAGTGGATCGTCAACCGTTTGACGATCGGGAGGCGGCGTTGGGAAGAGGGGGTCGAGCAGGTGGTGGATCAGGGGTTCGTTCGTCTCCAGGTCATTGTAGTTCACCAGAAAACGTTGATAAAGGGCGGCGGTGGCGCATACGCCTGGAAGAGTTTGAGGGGGCCGTGACTTGGCTGTAGGGGCGGCGTGGGCTGTACTTTGCGATGGTGGCTTCAGATCGATGGTCATGTGGTCGTGGCTGCGGCAATAATTCGATGGAAGGTGGTGGTCAGGTTTCTCGTGCGTGCTAGGGTTCTGTAACGATGCGTTCGGTTTCAAAAGGAAGCAGGTATGACGTGTCTTTATTTATTTATTTTATATATTTTATAAAATCGTATAACTTCGAATCGTTATAACTTTTACGTACGAGGTTGGATTTACGCGCGGTTTCTTCCACTGCGATCGTATTGAAATTCCGAACATTATGGAACTAGTTTGGACAAATTCTGAGACCGTTCAAATTTGGGCCTTTATTTGGATTTTAAATCGTTAATAAATCAAAGGTGAGTGTTTTAACCCAATCACAACTACTAAATTGTCTTATGTTAGTTAAATTGATTTATGATGTGATTAGAAGTTGATTGATTGCTGCTTGATATATTTAATTTGTCATGCCAGTTAAATCTGAATTTTATTGGATTAGATCGCCAATTAATTTAATATTGAATTTAAATTGCAAATTAAATACCTATTAATGATAATCAGTTAATTATTATTATTTATTGATTGATTTGAATGATGATTGTGATGGATGTTTAATTTTTGATATTGGATGACTGGATGTTATATTTATATATTGTTATCACACTGCAAGCTCCCTTAGTTATTGTTAGAAAATCACTAAGGGTTGAAATGATACATACCCGAACGATCTATAGATTAGGGAAAAATCGTTATGGGTTGAAATGATAGACTCGAGTGATTTTATGGATTTTGAATTTTAATCGGGATTGCGGGTTGAAATGATATATACCCGTAAATTTAAATCTATTGCGGGTTGAAATGATATATATCTGTATCACTTGACCATAGGGTAGAAAATTATATACGGACACCGGATTGGTTAAAATAAATGGTTTTAAATCCTATTTTTTTTTAATTCAGTTAAATGATATTTTGAAATAAAATTTGAATTATATAAACTGAATTATTTTTGAAAATCCAAGCTTTAAATGTTGAAATTGGAATTGGTTTAATGAATCGTTTAAAGAATTAAAATGGAAATTTCAAAATTGAATTTTGAAATATAAATGAAATTTATCGAAAATTGAGTTATTGAAAATGTTTGAATATTTAAACTTTGAAATCTATGAAATTGAAGTGGTTTAAAATTGTAGTTCAAACATGAATTTGAAATCGATATAAATTGAAATGATTTTATGGGAATGTGAATTGAAAGAAAATTTAGTTTTGGTGAAATCTGGATATGGTCCAGATTTGTTGAAATGGATGAAATAGTTTAATTTGATATTAATTTCAAATTAATTATTATAATGTAAACTGTTTAAAGATATATTATTTTAAATTCAGATTTATTTAGATTTTCAAAATATTTACTATATAAACCATTTCCAATAATCAAACTATTTTATTTTAAACTATTAAAACAGTTTTAAATCTATTTTTAAACTATTTTAATCTAAACTATTTAACTATTTTAATCTATTTTAAACTACTTTAAACTATTTAACCATTTTAATCTATTATTAAAATATTTTTAATCTATTTTAAACTATTTCAATATATTTTAAACTATTTTAATTATTTAAAACTACTTTAATCTATTTTAAAGTATTTTAAAGTATTTTAACTATTTTAAACTATTTTAAAACTATTTATAACTATCTAAACTATTTTCTAAATTTCAGACTGTGTAAAGTTGAAGTGTTTATATTAAAATCCTTGATTTAAAAGCGAGTATAGTTAACTGATGTTATAACTTATATTGGAATTTGAAATGATATTTTCTAGCGAAATGACATATTTTGAGTAAATATGATGATTTGAAATAAGGGTTTAGCATATTTTATGGATATGATTTCGAAAGCGATATGATTTTGAAAATGAATATGATTTCGAAAGTAATTTTGAGAATATGATATTTTGATATCAATTATGAATTGATTCTGGAAGTGTAAAAGAACCATCCGGTGTGAAATAAGTATTTGGTTGTTAAAGAGACCGGGATCAGATATTGGCATACTCTCTGCCAATACCGAAAACCACTTTAACAACCGTGTAAGTGGTGGAGATTCCAGAATGAAGTAGGATGGCTTGGCGAATGATTCTGTATGAGGTATTATCGTAGCCCTGACTCCCTCGGGTCAGCTTGATATGACTAAAACAGGAGCTATACTGGGCCAAGTGAGGTCGCACCTTCGATCGGACATGCTTCTTCGATACCATACTATGACTTTGTGATTGATTTGGTGGCCACCCCACGATTTGATTTTGGGAGTGTGTTCCGAGGTGGGTGGTAGTAGTTGCTATGCATTACCACCAGTCCGGGAGTGCAAATGGTAGAATCCTACCCTAGCATTGCCTCGTGTGCCTTGTCACATGCCTTATCGCGCCATTACAAGTTTGGTTTGTGTCGTACCTATAGAGTGCTCCCTGATAGCCCACCAGTTTACGATGGAGTTTATAGTACTGTATAGACTACGCCATTTATATAAAATGTGTTAAGGGGGATATGGGTAACGCCTTAATGCTATTTTAATATTTTACTTTACTATAGACATATTATAATAGCGTATTGTACTATGTATGTACATAGTTTAACAGATCCTTAGGAGATGGAAATCCCGAACATCTCTTAAGTTATTGCACTCACGTTAGACACTGGATAGGAGATGCCAAACCCCGTAAACATCTTCGATGCCGTTACACTCATATTTATTTACTGTTGATTTAACTTACATAAGATCTTTTAGTTCTGACTCGAGTGTTTTGACTTTTCAATTCGCTCGGGTCAGTCTGAGCTTTTCAGTGTATCGGAGACTGCTTTTCTGGAGGACGAAGATGAAGATTTAGTACTATTATTATTTATTATATTTATTCCACTGCATCATGTTGTTCCGCTGCATTATTTATTTATCCTTGCTGTATGTACTCTGGTTTTTGTATTGTAAAATGTAATCATATGTTATTTGTAAAACATCTTCATGAACTATTTATTTGATTATTATATTTTGTCATTCTGCTGTGAGATTCCGTGTTTTGATTTTTTTTCTTTCTCTATTTTTTTCTTATTCACCCCCTAACAATCCTCCCTTTTAAATGGTTTTAGTTTGACATGTATGGTTTATTGTCGATTTAAACCGTCCAAAAAGGTGGGTCGTTACATCCATAGATACGAGGCATGGCCAGTAGGGTTGGCAAACCCATAGGGTGCAGCCGGCTCCACCTAGAAATTGCTTTTAGTTGTTATGCATGCATTGGACGATGCATTCGGTCTTAGCAAGACCTGCTATGTTTTCCCTATTGTACATCACTAGGGATGTATGCTGCTTCGGAAGGATGTCTATGATTCTTGTGTAGAAGCTAGTGGAGTGACGAAGAGAGAGACTGTATGTAACAATTTGTAATTTTATAACTTTAATTTGAATATTTAATTAATTTTTAATATCCAGATACTGTTTTAAATGATGAATAATTCACTTTAATTATTATATAATTAAAATAAGTGACTTATAATGTTTTTATAAATATATAAACTTATTTTATAAAGATATATAAACTTTATCGCATTCTAGCAGTTCGACATCGTATTTTTATAAGTGGACATTCATATTTTTTTAAAATAGTTTTATGCCGTAAATAATCTTTTTTTAATTATTTAAAGATGATAAGAAATTTATTTTTAAGTTTTGTTTACATAAATAAATAGTTTGATTAAAGTCTGAAAATTTGACCGGGATTCGGATTCTGGATTTTTAACGGTTTAGCAAATAAAAGTTATACTTGAATGTTGCAAAGTTGAAAGTTAAAAAGACATTTGTATGCATACATAACAAATCAATAACATGTAAGTTAACCCTAATTAATTAAAACTAAGTGTTATTAGTAAAAGTACGTAAGGAAGATATTTTTCACAAAAGTTAAAATGAAAAACCAAAATTAAAATTATCTCACCATCACTTACGCACCAACACATCTAAGGCATCATGAAGTGATGGAAGACATAGAAGGGAGTTCGGCAAGAGCTATGATGGAAGGGGAGGGGCATTTTAGTAATTTCAAGCATAAGAATTTCTACCCTATAAATACACATGCATATCCTCTTCCTTTCTTCAATAATTCACTTCACTTCTCTTCTTTCTTCTTCTTCTTCTTGAGCTCTCTAATGATCTTCTTCAATGGATTCCTAAGTAGTAAAAAAAATTTCAACATCGTGTTGAAGTTATGCTAAAATTGTTGTCATACACGTATGATATCAAATTGCTTCAAAAAGTTAGCCAAACTCCACTTCTTCCTTACTAAAATGCACCGCCCACACTACCACCATATCAAAGACGAGCTTCCATCTCCATACAAGCTTGACTAAGCATCACAAAGGTCCGGGGGAAAATTCCACAAGCTTAGTTGCGGAGAAATGGATCGTTTCGTCGATTAGAAAACACTTAGAGTCAGATAGCATGAAATCAGAACACTACTTCCATATTCTTTAAATTTATCTTTAAATTATCTATGATTTGTGCTATGCAAGTATACTTGGTTGATTATCATAGTTTGGATACTAATATTATTGATTATTGGGTTATTGGTTGATAATATGCTTGCTTGGTATGGAAATTATTCACGGTAAAATACACGTCGAATTTACACAAAGGAATTAGTTACATTTATGAATTATAATGGTATATATAACATTGTTAACTTCTTTAAAAATGCATAAAAATGGTTTCTAAATTTTTTATAAACATTAAAACTCATTTTGGAAAAGTTTGAAGAGGATTTAAAAATAGAGTCAAAATAAGCGCGTCGCGTAATGGTGATTCACGATTTCGCACCTTAAAAAGTTAAATCCATGTGTAGAATGGAATATGAGCCAGAATTCTTGAATTTTACGGACTCTCATAACTATAGTTTTTGAAAGGAAAAGAAAATTCAAGATTTCATTTAGTAAAGTTTGAAATGTGTCCAAATCAAGTTTTCAAAATCGCCGCGTTTTAGCAGTTCGAAAAAAATTGGTTTCAGCACTTTAAAAATTGATATTTTTAATCTTTAAAAAAATGAAATAAATTCAATAAATATGTTAAAATGTTTTAAAAGGGATTTGAGTCATAAAAATGGACATAAATATATAATGGAATAAGTGTTTTGATCTACAAAGCTGTAAAATCACTATTCATCGGTAATTTATCAATTGAATTTGAAAATTTTGGAATAAATGATTTAAACTTGGCTTTCTCTTTCTCAATCTTTTGGAAATGATTTCCAAAAAGAATATTTCTAGTGGAACATCTTTCACAATCCCTAGAGAGATAGTTCTCTGATAGACCGAGGGATAAGTAATTCGACTCATTCACATACAGATCATGAATGTTTGGAATCCATATTATGAAAGGAGACATTGCTTTTGCTAATTCGAATTGAAGGGTGATATCAAATCGGTCTATTTTCGGCGTCATATACATAGTTTGCACATTCGTCATAGTTAGCAGCTCTGTATCAAGGTCATCATCAATATCGTCACTATCATCAATATGGATATCGTCACTATCATCAATATCGATATCATCAATAAGATACTCTTTAGGCTTGTCATCCAGGAACTTGTTCGGAAATACCGTAATGAAAGGAACATAGGAGTTTGCCGCTAGGTTTTTGACCAAACAGGATCGTCCAGTTCCTATAGAACCTATCACTAAAATACCCCTAGAAGGGGATAGGGCTAAGTGGAGCGAAAAGGGTCAAATCATAAATATCGACAAATTCTTGTCTTTTCTGATCACAAATTCTTTGAATTCTTTTAGGTTCATGTTCTACTCCGGGGAAAGATCTATCTGAATTCTAGTTGTACATATAGGACAAATTCATATAAGTATTTTAAAGGTTTAGAGTAGACCAAATAACTTGACCACCCCAAGGATGACAAAGAGATAGTCTATAGGTTGGAATTTAGGAAACCAGTTGCCTGCTTTCCCTAGCCATCCGGACTGGCACAACGAAGGGGATAGTTAATTTGATTTACTCGGACTGCATTTTTCCTAAGATAAAGGAAAATATATTGGGAGTATTTTTCCAAAATTTAAGTAAGATTAAAATAGAATTTTGATGGTAAAGAGAACGGTCTGGTTAAACTCTATATTAAATTCCGAGGAGGGAATCCATACAATTCATGTGAATTTAAAAGGTTTTCACCGTTATTCAACGAACAGTAAAGTTGAATATGGAAAGTAGTATTGAGTATAATTAATCAAAAAGCTATGAATTCTTTTTACTCAGTAGTACTTGGTTTGGGTATACAGTAAATGATGTCTTAAATAACATTCTTTTTAATCCATGAAAAGATATGTTTTGGAAATAAGTAATCTCCATTTAGATTGAAATTATACCAATAATAAAAGATGAAAATATTTTCCTAAGTAATTTAAAGGAAATGATTCAGTATTTCTAAAGTTAAAGGAGGTTTAATAAATCTGTATATACCAAGAAGAAATAGTTTAAAATATATCTCTAAAGATATCTTATTGGATATAAAGATATTTATTGATTGAATGATGATCACCAATCACCTACATACTTGACATCTTTTCTATTGATAATTGGTTCGGAGATACCGGGATCAGATTTGGGTAGTTTATAAAATTAACTAAGTTTATAATAATAATGAATTAGCTAAGTTTATAATGATAACAATAACAACAATAATAAATTACAAAGTTTTCAACATCTTTACATCTAATTCATTTTATAAATTTCTAAATTATATAAAAAATAACTAAGTTTATAAACGATGATCAATGAATTTTATAAATACAACTAAGTTTTATAAAAAATAATCAAGTTAATAATAATAATAATATATAATAATAATTAAGTTTATAATAGTAACAATGATAATGAATTAACTAATTTTGTAATAATAATAAAGTAATAAATTATAAAATATTAACTAAGTTAACTAAGTTTTATAAACAATTACTAAGTTTATGTATAATAATAAATTAACTTAGTTTATAATAATAATACTAACAAAAACGACAAAAATAGTCATAATAGTAATAAAAATAATAAAAAAGCTAAGTTTAAAAAAATTAACTAAGTTTAGAACAACAACAACGAGAAATGACCGAATTCACCTCGAAGTTGACTTAAATTAATTGTTAAATAGACCATGCCATCACAATAATATTTTTAGGACGATAATATTTCTATGAGAAAACAAGGATTCGATTATAACACTAAAGTTATAGTAATAACCCATGTGCGTAACATCAGTTCGCACTAGTTGACTTTAAATAAGAGGTTCAATGATATCCCATTTAGCACATTGGTATATCTCTAGGTTTTACATTTAGATATAGTAGGATCGATTCTCATTGACATTAATTAAACTATGTTCAAAAGAATACGAGGTTCGAGATGTCGATGCTCGTGGCCTAGTAATACTTCCAAGATCTATGTAGACCTTATAAATTCAATTCAACTTTCAATGGATTATGTTATGGTGTGAAATGGTATCCAAATATAACCATTATATTTCACAAATTTAATTTTCTTCATATCATGTAAAGTTTACCCTTTTTTCTACGACTTTATTGTTTTCAAAAGGAAGCTTTAAGCTTAGAAGGACTTTTGATTTTTGGTTGCAAACACAATGAAATAAGTGGACCATTTTTTTATATATTATAAATTAGTGTGTGACTCATCACTGTTAATCATGTGCAGGATTTTAATGATTTCCATAACATTTGCAAGATGCCAATATCCCATCAGTAACTTTTGTACCAGTCAGGAATTGGTACTTTCAGTAAAGCATTGAACATGTGACAATTGCACCAGAGGAACATGCTTTGTTAGTCATTAATTTGCAAGTTTCTTTAAATATTATGTATATAGATACTGCTATTCTGTTGGTACTTGTCATTATGAAAATGAGATATTTTAATTAGAGTACGAGATTTGAAAAAATTAATAAATCTTCATCAATCTAATAATAGAAGGTACTACCAATAACCTGTAATTTTCATCACCATTTTATATAATTATTTTCAAATTGTTTTGAATTTTCAGGAAGTACTACCAATGACCGAAGACATGCATGAAGAAAGGCTTTGAGCAGTTCAAGTTCTTAGTGATGCATTTGGTACTGTAGACGTTAACTTTGAACTTTGTTGTCTTTTGTTATCATGAATATGTATTGAATTTGGTAATCATGTATTGAACTTATTTTTTGTTAGTTGATACTTTATTTTGTTATCATGAATATGTGTTATATTTGCTGATTGTTATATTTTTTTCGTTCATGCATTGTTCAAATTGTTATCTATTTAAAGAAGATTCATTTTGATTGTTATTATTAAAATGTAATAGTGGGGTGCATCAAATATATAGTAAAATAAAGCATAGCACCTTAAAAGCGTTATAGCTATACGACATAAGTGTTATACTGTCAAAGGATAGCAGCAAATAGGCGTTGTTGTATCTACACATCATATGCTGTAAATGGATGTAGAATATACTATAAAATGTTGATATATAGCGCGAAATAGGCGCTATGGAATAACTATTTTATAGCGGCTATACTTTGTTATAAAGATTCTGTTATTTTCGTTAAGATTGAGATGTTTTATAGCGGTAATAGTGAGCTACCGTTTTTATGTGTTATAAATGTGCAATTCTTTTTTATAACATTTCAATATATAGCGTTTATCAAACCATTATAGTTGTATTTAATAGCGGCTATATGCCGCTATAAAGGACTGTTTTTCTTGTAGTGACTTCAATTTTGATAGAGCTATGTTAACTACTTATCCTATATGGATCAAACTTAACAATCTAAATTTGGCTCTATGAAACATGAGATGCATCAGCAAATTGGCAAGTATAATTGGAAAGTCGCTTGATATAGATGAAAACACAAGGAAAGTCAAAAGAATCAAGTATGCTAGAGTGCTAGTGAAAATTAATGCAGAGGCCAAACTGCCAAAAAGTGTTAAGGCAATAGATAAAAATGGAAATGTGTACATCCAGGAAGTGGAATATGGATTCATAGCTCCAAGATGTGGAGAGTGCAAGTGCTTTGGACATTCTAACATACAATGCTGCAGTGATCAAACTAAGCCTAAACAAGTGTGGGTGCCAAAATTATCCACAAGTGGATCGACTAGTACTAATATAGGTACCAATGTAGTATTACCCCTAGTTAATGAAATGACTACTGGAACTGGGATAATACCCCAAAAAAATGAAGAAGCCACAAAAAATTTTACACAAAAACTGCTATACTTGACCCAGAACCAGACTATATACTTAAAAAGAATGATACTAATGTAAAGGACTATGGACTAGACAAAACAGTAGTTCATCAATCTCAGAGCTCACGGGAGAGTAGATCAAACCAGGAGAATCATAAGCAGCCACAACTGAATAGGGAAAATGAGGATATAATCAATTCTTATGAAGAGCATCTACCCGAAACATTAAATGAAACACATAAATTAGATATTCAAATAGAAACATCTGAGGAGGAAGCAGAGGAAACAAACATTGGAAAATACACAAAGATCAACGAAGATTATGAAAAAGTGTTTTCAATAAATAAAAACAGTGAAGCTGATAAAAAAACTAGGGCAGTAACAGCTCCGCTGACAGGGAGCAGAGCTACAAAATTTTAAATGTATGTTATATGCTAGAATGTTAGAGGTATAAAAGGAGACATAAGAAAACTAGACCTATATAATATGAGAAATAATATAGACCTACAGTACTAGCTATACTAGAAAATAAATGTACAGAAGATAACCTAGAATCATTTAAATATCAAAAGGGAAATCATTGCGATGTCGTACACAATAGCTCTAGAATAATAAAAGGCAGAATCATGGTTCTTTGGGACACAAACATATGGACATGCATATTGGTCAATATAGATGAACAACAAGCAACAATACATATGAAGAATGTGGGAGGTATGGATATAGTTGCAACATTTGTATATGCAAGCAATTTGGCCTCTAAGAGAAATAAACTTTGGCAAAAATTAATTGAAAATTCAAAGATTGTACACCAACCATGGTTGGTGGCAGGGGACTTCAATGCTATGCTAAGAATAAATGAAAAATAACGAGGACTTACATTAAAGGTCTGCCAAGTTTTGAAATTCAACGACTATGTTTTAGCAACAGGATTAACTGAAGCATTCCACACAGGCCTGAAATACACGTAGAGAAGTGGTGAGGCAAAAAGAATATATTCCAGATTCGACAAAGTTCTAGGTAATGTTGAGCTATTTAATAAAATTTGAAATATAAAAGTGACAGTTCTGCCTAGTTCAACAAGTGATCACTGCCCCTTATAAATACAGTTTAATGATGAAAGACAAAATCAAAAAGGTAAACCATTCAGATATGTCAATCATTGGTACTTAATTTAAGGCTATAGATAAGCAGTGGATTTCAAGCCAATACAAATTCATGAAGGAAATATATGTACCAATTCATCATGAAAGTCAACCAAATGAAATACAGACTTAAGGAATGGAACAAAAAAAGGCTAAAAGCAGTAGATGAAATACAGGAATTGCAAAGAAATATGGAGAAAATACAATACTAGTTAGAGGAAGACCCTCAAAATGAAAGCCTTAATTCTGAGTTCTATGCAAATCAAAAGTTAATTAAATTTCAACCAAATAAGCAAGCTATAGAACTGAGGCAAATAGAAGTGGATGACCGAGGGAGATGAATGCAACAAATTTCTTTATACAATAATGTCTCAAAGAAGAAACCATACTAATCTTTTTAATTGTTTGAATGATAGGGATTCAAAACAAAGAGCATACAGGAAATGGAGAACAAAGCTATAACATACCTCACAGAGACATATAACGGAGACTACACTCAACAAATACCTCATGTCTGATGTAGAAGACGCATTTCCAGGGAAGGAGCTAACATGTTGACAACTGATATTATTGAAAGGGAACTAAAGCAAGCCACTTTCTCGATCCACAATGACTCCAGTCCTGATCCTGATGGAATGGGAGCAACTTTCTTCAAAATGCACTGGGAAGACCTGAAGGACAACATGATTAAGGGCTATCAAGAAGCACTAGATTCTAGTGAGTTCATCCAAGAAATTAATCATACTTTCATCACAGTCATTCCTAAAGTAAGCAAACCAGAAAGAATAAAGGAATCCTGACCTATAGCTTGTTGTAATGTCACATATAAAATTCTAAGTAAAATCATCTGTATAGGACTTAACAAAGTGCTTCCAGATCTTATTTTTTTCAGTGTCAAAGTGCATTTATAAAGGGGAGACTTATTTCTGAAAATTCCTTAATGGCATATGAACTTGTTAGAGATTTTAGTAGACAAGGAATAAACAGGGTTTGTATGAAAATTGACCTTCATAAAGCGTATGACAAAGTTAACAGGCAATTCATCCTACATATGCTACATGAAATGGGAATTCCAGCTAAATTGTTAAAACTAATCACCCATTGTATATGCACCCCAACTTTCTCGGTGATAATTAATGGTACCCCTAAAGGTTATATCTAGTCTAATAGAGGGATCAGACAAGGAGACACCCTATCCCCTATCTATTTGTTGTAGCTATGGAATGGTTCTCCTTACAAATGTAGCTGGCTAGTCATCAGTTATTGATCAAACCTATATACAAGCTTCAACCAGAAATTAATCATCTTATATATGAAGATGACTTGTTGGTGGTGTTTAAAGAAAATTCCTTGGCTATTAAAACAATTAAAGAAATTTTTAAACAGATGGAGACATTTGCGGGCCTAAAGGTAAATAAGCTGAAAACAAATTGCTATATGAATAAAAGCTGCAAAAACAGGATAAAAATTATATCTCAGCTTGGTGTAATGGAGGGAGAATTGCCAGTTAAATATCTTGGTGTGCCTTTGTCTAACAACACTATAACAGATGCAGAATGTGGGAAGTTAATAGACAAAATCAACGAGAAGCTTTAAGGATGGATATCAAAACTATTATCTTTGGTAGGTACAGTCGAACTAGTTCACACTGTCATAACTTCTAAATCAGGTTCTGGCTACAAACATTTCAAATTCCTGACTGTTCCATAGCAAAAATCAATGCTGTCTTTGATAATTTCATTTGGAAAGGAGGAGTCCATAAAGTGAGTTACAAAGATCTATGCAGACCAAAAAAGGATGGAGGACTGGGTCTTAAAAACCTATTTGACTTAAAAAAGCATATAGTCCAAAATTAGCATGGAAAAACCTTGAATCAGACAACCTATGGGTTAAGTGGATGAGAGCAAGATATTTTAAATAAAACTTTGGACAATTAAGATAGATAATAATGCATCAACGACATGGAAAAACATATTAAAATACGGGGAACAATTAAAAAGTCTCGTAGAAAGACAGATAGCAAATGGTCAAAGCACTAACTTATCGAAAGATCCATGGATTAATAGTTGAAGCTTAAAAAATAAACTTGACTGGGACAGCTATTCAGCAAATAACACACCAGATTGCAAAGTCTCAACTATTATACAGGATCAGAAATGGGCAACAGAAAAACAAATTGTGACTAGAAACTTCAAATAAGAGATTGAAGACATGCCATTATTCACAGGAAGAAATAAAGATAAATGGGCTTGGAAAAGCAATACTAAAGGCCAATTTAAACTGAAGGATGCGTGGGAAGATTGTAGACAACATCATCCAAAAGTACAGTGGCATAATGCAATCTGGAGTAAATTAAATTGTCCTAAAATGTCACATACCACTTATAAGGCCATTAATAATAGACTGACTACCAAAGATAGATTAAAAAGATGGGGTATACTAGAGAATGCAACATGCAAACCGTGTAACAAAGAGACTGAAACACACAATCATCTCTTTTTTGAATGCAAATATAGCGAACGGGTATGGGCAATACAGAAATTAAAAAACTTGCAGACTGAAGCGGTGAGAAGTTAGAGGAAGAAGTAATTCACCTGAGTAATAGGACAAATATCACGGACCTGATGATGGAAGTCAGCAAAAATACGTTGACAACTTCCGTGTGGCACATCTGGCAAGAACGGAACATAAGAACTTTCCAAAAAACAAATGCAGGAGTTCGAACTTTTTGAAATGATTGCTAGAGATGTTGCCATCACAGTAGGACGAATCAAAAAACGTACCAGCTCAAAGGAATGAGAAAGACGACAATTGGAGCTTGAGGGATGATCGGCGAGTAAGTCTAGCAGCAACCTGGAAACCGCCATACTCTTTGATGAACAACCCTAGCGAATTAGGAAAGTATCTCAGTTAGAAAGATTATGTCATTAGAAACTGAGGTAATAATGTATTGCGAATGAATTGCAGATGTATTATAGCTTTGGGCTGCATAGCCCATTAATAAAATCATTAACCAATTTTCAAAAAAACACATTCAGTTATGCATCGAGATTAAATTAAGAGAAATTCTCAGAGGAAGGGTCGAGAGTTATTTATTTCCTAGAGTCGAAAATTTTAATACCATACAAGAATGCCTGAAAAATCCTGATTTTTTATATAGACTAAGAAGCTCCGTTTTTTGAAATATTGAGTTATTTCTCAATCCTTGATTCCTAAATAAGAATTCGAATTATCAAATAAAGGGAATCTCCATTAACAAGAAAATATATTTCTGGTTTCTTATACTTGGATTTCTTATTACAGATTGGTTTTTTAATCTTCTATTAACATTAGATTGGTCTTCCTAATCTTCTATTCAGATTATGATTGCCAAAATGGTTTTCTGGTCTTCCATTAAAGGTATTATTGTTATTACCAAATAATTTTTTGGTCTTCTCCTATTCAAGGGGTTACTAGTACCAGATAATTTTCTGGACTATTCTTATTCAAGATAATTGTCAGGTAATTTGATGGTTTTCTATTTAAGGTATTACTCTTGTTACCAGATGGTTCTCTGGTCTTCTAATCAAGAAAATATTAAAATTACCAAAGGAATGTCTGGTCCTTTTTCCTCTAATATGATTTGATGATTTTCTAATTTTCTATTCAGGAAATTACAATTGCCAAATGGTCTTTTAGTTTTATATTTATGAAATCATTATCGCCGAATAATTTTATAGTCTGTTCTTCAAAGGGATATTATCACCAGATGATTTTCTGGACTCCCATTCAAGAAATTATTATAATTAGTCAATTCATTGAAATTCTATCCAAGAAAAAATATTACCAAATAAATTTTTAGATATACCAATTCGTAGCTCTATCAAATCCAAGAGGGATTGACCCAAAGATTTTAAATCTAAAGATTATAATGAAAATCATCACTTACTTTGTATATTACAGGAGAACGGGATCAAAAAGAAAACCTTGCAAAGAATCGAAAAAGCAAAAAGGTTCTTGGTTTTATACTAAAGTGTGAAAGACTTCTTTTATACAAGGAGGAGGGAAAATGTTATCCATGTTATTTCTATTGGGAAAATGATGTTGAAATTGATGAAATCTACAATTGGTTTTCCGAAATAATAATGCTACAAGCATAGGCATGTTGAATTCGAAGATGATATGGGTTATCGCACCTATAATCATAAAGCATCTCGCATGGCAAGAAGCATTTCACACCAAAAAAAGGTGATGGGCAAAACCAAGCATTTCGATATTTAATAAAAGAAGGATGTTGAATCCTTAGAAGGGCGTCATCACTCGACATCAAGCTTTAGCACTAAAGAGGATGCTATGTATCAATCCTAAGAAGAAGGAATGATGTGGAATGAATGATGTCAAAAACGTGATATTAGAAGAATGTCAAAACCTTACAGAGGAAAGGGTTACCACAAGATATTAGATCTTAACATTAAAGAAAATATCGCATATCATCATTGCATTATGGAATGTCGTAGGCCATCAATATAAGAGGGACACTATGTATTATTAATCTCGCATGTTGTCGGTAACCAATGCCTAATGAGGGATTTGAGACTCAAGAAATCATATGCTTTAGTTTTCCACCTACAAATAATGTACAAAAAGCATGTTACATCACAACAAAAACTATATGAAAGCATGTCAAAAGCAAGAAGTCGGAAAGAAGGCAAGAAAACATACAAGAGGAGATAGTTGATATCGAAAGCATGAATGCAACATGTCGAAGTCCATGATGTTGAAGATAAAACAAAGGATTATACAGCAAATGATGACATATCTCAAAGCCCCTTAAAGGGATCTCAAGAGCTTACAGCTAGTGATAATGCCGCATATCATCAATTCTATACTGCAGGAATGCAATAAAAGATGTCGCACCCCATCAAAATAGGTAAAGAAGGATACCATATACCGATAGCACAGAAAAGCATGCCACAAGTCATCAGTGTAAGAAAGAATACCGCATTTCACCAATGCTACACCTCATTAATAAAATAAGAGATGTCGGCGGCAAGAAAATAAGAAAATATCGAAAAGTGATAATATAAAGATGTCATAAGTCATTAAGGCGGTATGGATGTTGGACACCATCGGTGCTTACAAATACTATCGTATATCACTTATGTGGAAAGGATGCCACATATCATCAAAGCAAGAATGGATGTCATGAATCATTAATCAAGCATAATGCTGCATATCAACAGCAATATGGCGGTTATCGGAAAATAGCAATTAGTAAAGGAATGTTGTATGAGTAATGTCATGAATCACCAATCCCCAATGGATATCGTAACTCACCAATATAGCAAAGGATACTTCAATGGTATCAAATAAAGCATGGAGCCGAATGACATTGAGATAGTTGTGCCAAAGGTCAGGCATTCCAAAAGGTATGTAGTAGCTATGTCACTCATCTCCATCCCATTAATGAACAAGGGGATGCATTATGCCATCAACATGATGAGTGACTCCGAATAGCAAGCATTTCAATGTGCCACATGGCAGACATGCCATACCACCCCACTCTTGTAAATAAATCCCCAGGGTCATTCAAAAAGGGGCGATAGTTTCTTTTCTCTCTTCTTAAAATTAAAAAGTTGTAACTTTAAATCAAATTGGGGAAAGTCTTGAATTGATTGTAAACTTTGCAACTTATATGCGCAAGGACTTGGACAAATATCCAACATAGCTATATACCTTGATTGTGCAGCTTTGACATGGATATGCATATAATAAAGCTCATTGGGCCCTAAGTCTCATCTTGATTTTATCTCGCATAAAGTCACGTGAGGTTTGGCCTAAACTAGTGTTTATATGCATACCTCTATTTTGCTTACCATGTAGGATTATAACCATGAGGATTGCTTACTTAGTTCACTAACAAATGCTTAGTGAACTATTGCACATACTTGCAACTTATTCTTTCTCCCCTTTAAACATGTGACATGAGTTTTTGAATAATTTATCAAAGGTTCGTGGGCATCATGGAGCCATCTCTGAATGGCATCATCATGTGCTAAGCCTTAAATGGTGGGCTAGATCTTGATTTCTTAGCACTATTTGATCTCATCAATTAAGCCATGCTTAGTCATACCGTTGAGGGTGCATAAACTAAGTTTTGGCACATCATACATTCCAATATGGGTATTATACCAATTTTTCATTTAACAAGTGCTAAAATAATTATGCAGGAAATATCTAAAATCTAATGACAGGTCATTGTCTAATTCTTTAAGCAAGATAGTATCAAGATAGAAAAATGTAAAATTAGGTTTTGAAGGCAATAAAAGTGAGACAAAGAATTTACATGGTTCGAATGTTTATGAATCCTACGTCCATAGGGAAATGTCCTTTTCTTTCTTTTTGTTCTTAGTACAAACAAACGATGGAAGAGAGTACAGTTTTTTTATTTTAGAATTTCTTTAAAGAGCAAAGTCTCCAAATCCTTCCCATATACTACAATACCTTCTGTATTTATATTACACAGCCTTACGAGAATTGCTTTCATCACTCACACATGTTCATGATTCTGAACCTTAGATCTTTCCACTTATCAATCATTCATCTTGCTTATTTACTATGCACAGATTTCCTCAAGTGGCTTTCAGCTCTTTTGATTTCTACCTTTGAATCTACCACGTGTCGACCAACCATCTTGTTAATTTGTTGTACAAGGATTGCCAACATGTTCTTAGGCGTGAAACAGTGATTTGTGTTGGTGAACTTTAAACTTAGGCGAGAAGTTTGAAATTAAAGCAGAAAAACCCAATTTTGAATAGACCATGACTTTACGATTCTATAAAACAAGTGGATAATGGACTTCACTCATGTGTAGATGAAGCCACAATGGGAAACAACTCTCTATTTTCAAGCAGAGCAACATCATTATTAGTACTTCATAACTTCGTTTTTTTGTTGGGAATTGCGCCTTCATCATGTCCATGTTAGTGACACCGTATAGTATTCAAACTACGTCAACACTTCCGAAGCTATACAACATTTTCCAACTCGAGATATCAGCAAAGCGTAGTGTTAGAGAAAGTTGGAGTTGAGTTGTATGGCTTAGTAGAAGAGACTACACCATTATTTTGAAGAGTGTTCGCCTTGCATGCACTTATTCTAAGCCGTTCTCATCACTAGAGGACTATGCCACCGCTCTTGTCTTTGAGCTTTGTTAATGATCTTGGAGATGAAGTTAGGATCTCTTGTATTTCCTTTTAGGAATAAGGCTCGCCTCCTGGTTGCGAAGTAGTTTTACCTCATCCCTCGAGTCCTTATATTTGTGGGCAGTGTTTTTAGGATTGTGGGGATGTTCGGTCATATCAAGATGGCGGCACACCCCTATAAGCTTAATGCCGATATAAGATTATGGCACAACGCTGCCACATTAAATGTTAGTTTAAGATTTTGGCACATCCCAATTGTAGGTAATTACTTTATGGATGGTGCCGTAGTTTAATGTCATCAGGGTTGGTTTTTTGGGGACTGCAACACAACCTTTTTACTTTGTTGATATTTCAAGATTGTGCCACAGCTTTGACCCACGAAGGCTTGCTTTTGGAACCATAGTCCAACTTTTTTATTTGATAGCTATGCAATTTGGAGGTCGTGTCGCAGTCCCACCCCTTGAGTGCTCGGGTTGCAGATCAGTTCTTACACTTTTGTGGCTATCTTACGTCATCGGTGTAGTATTATCGCGTTAATGCTATAGTTGATCGAATGCTGCAGTTTCCTTGTTTTGCTCCTATCTTGAGGTTTTAGCGTGGTCCTACCTAGGCTTTGTTCTTGCTCGCCTTTCGTGGAGCATTTTTTTTAGACTGGCGCTTGCATCAGTTTACCTTATATATAGTTAGGAGAATATGGGTGTACCAATATTTGTTTTGGTTCATTTAGTTATACTAATTTGTCTTTCCCCTTTTATATTTAAGTTGATATTATATTTTATTCGATGCACTTTGAGATATATAATATGTTATGCTTGAATTTTTAGTTATTTCACCATGGACAATCGTCTTACATTGGTCGGGTACCATTACAGCCCACCTATAGGTTATTTTAGATGCAGGGGATGTATAGCTGTCGTCACACACACACACAAATAAATACATACATACATACACACACATGCATATATATATATTTATATTATGGAAGCTTTTTTAATTTAGGCCCAGAGCCAAAATTGGTTTTTTATTAAACTAATGATAAAACTGTATGTCTGTTATAAAACAAACATATTTACATATGCATTATTTAAATTGAATTTTGATTATATATGAATTTTAAATTAATAAACTATGTTTGAATTAAATATATAACGTTAAACATTTTAAATAACTTTTTTCATTATCGAACACACATAGAGACATATATGTCTATATGTATATATAAGGCTCATACTATAATATTAAGATAATGTATAGATTAAACATTGAATATTATACTAATATACAAAAGCATGCATAAACAATATGTAAGTTGATAATATAGACATGGTATGTGATAATCATTGTATAATATAAAATTAATTATTACTTTGAGACATTGTCACAGATCCATACGTTGATCTATACGATCTCCGTGATCTCTCGGATTTGCACACATTGCTGCAAAAAAATGGCATGCCAAAATTGGATCTATTTTTATTTACTTGAATGGATGTAAAGGGAGTTGAAAAAAGGGATTTTGGGATGACGGTTATTTTCAGTCGAAACTAGAAAAGGGACAAGACAGAGTCTATCCAAAAAGTGGAGGCTAAGGTCTGAATTTATTATGTGATTTAGAGAGAAATATCAACATGTTTCCCCCTACCAATTCAAACTCAAGACCCCTTCTTCTTTCCCTTATTATGGTCGGTCATATCATGTGTCTAAGATGGACTAAATCCTTACAAAACCCATTTGTAATTTATACAATTTAAAATCAATTTAAATATACATCAATATCATATATCGATACGTACATATATAATTTTTATTCTCACATCCTATTAAATTACAACATCACTATGATAATTCTAGAGGCCACTCCATTTTACCAAATACATCCCAAACAAGAAATACAATAATTGTTAATATTTCTAAAATATTGATTAATTTAAGTAATTTGTAACTACTGTGAATCAATTGAATCAAGCGATGTTTTATACACTGAATATATTCAGTTGTGCGATTCACACGTGTACATTTAGTCTGCGAGTAATATTTGAACAATTCAAATACTAATGTTCATATGTTACCTTAGATGGTGGTGTGATATTTTGACTTAGTTCATCACTTACTAATCTCATTGGTAAAATCTAATTTTATAGATTTAAGCAGCACCTTTAGTTAATGATTACTTACACACATTCTCTTCATCAACACTATATCACTTTAGGATGTATGGAATTTAGTTATGGTAAAAATTCCAATATTATCCATACTCAACTCAATTAGTCCACAAACAAAGTCCTTTATTCAACAATGATATTTATTATTATTGTAATATTATAACAAGAGATTTTGACTTTGACTTGACTACGGTTGACCGTGATACTAACCTCTTACACCAAAGGACATGAATTCTCCAATGAATAGTGTTTCACTTCCAATGCTTCAACTCAGACCCAATTCCACATTGAAACTCCATGATTTAACTATAATCAAAATGAAGCGTCTGCATTGAAATTCCATTGTATTCTTAAGTCATAAGAACTGTATAACATCGCCAATCTAAGATTTCACTTTTGACCTAATTGTTCTTAACCAATAGGAAATTCTCGGATGAGTTATCTCATAATTATCCAATGACTATGAATACATAACCCTGTGGTGCCCCCAGCAGTCATGGGTCACTTCCCAACATTTGAAGGGCATTATGCACTCTGGTCAAAACAGATGTATCGATATCCAATCTTGAAACGTTCGTGACTAGGAATATTTAAAATAATATATTTCTTTGTTGTGATAATTTTCTTATGATGCGACCTCTTATAATTATTGTCATGTGAAACATAATTTAAGGATTTTCTATTTAATATACTTAAATTAATTATTTAGTTAATGTATCACAATATAACAAGTATATAAAAGATAACAAAGACTTTTTATTTCAAATGGGATTTTATTACAAACTTAATAATTTGTAGTAAATTATAGAATTATCCTTAAGGCATGCCCCTAACTCTCTCAACAATAGCTATGGACATGCAATAGCTTTTGGCATTTAATAGCTTTAGACATACGATAGCTTTGGACATGCAATAGCTTTACATGCGATGACTATGGACATGCGCTAGCTTTAGGCATGCAATAGCTTTGGACATGCAATAGCTTTAGACATGCGATAGCTATGGGCATGCAATAGCTTTAGATATGTGATAGCTTTAAATGCGTGATAGCTTTAAACATGTGATAGCTTTGAACATACGATAATGTTAACATATAATAGCAATGTATGCGCTAGCTCACTTTAGTGCACGATGGATGTATATGTGATAGTCTCATTTTAGATATTTGATAACTATATTTATACATTCGATAATGAAATGTTAATTATTAGGCTGGGATTCCCCTAATTAATAAATATGGGTTCATCAAATTTAAAAACTTGAACAGTAAGATTTTTAAAGATAGGGAAAATGTTAACCCAAATAATTTGAGTTTTATATGAAATAAAGTGCATGCTAGTTCATATGTGATTTATGTGTAAATGGCTATTATGGAAACATATTTATATCTTAGATGATGACTTTATAAGTTCAAATGTTTTGATCAGTTATATTATTGTCCATAGAAATTGATGATATGCTCACTCACATGTAATCACCAAATATTATAACATTGTGATTGGGGCTTGCTAACCATAACAAGTTATTCCATTAGTGGGTACGGTCGGGTTAAACTCTTGTGTGAGTTGAATAGCATCCAGAAAATCGGGAAGGTCAAATTGTGTTAGGATGCCGAAATTAATCAAATTAAATGACTTGTTTAATGTTTAGAAAACTAGATTAAGTTGTGTGGACTAGTGTTGTTGTAATGCATCACACTGTAGCCAATTAAGCCCCTCGGCTCTCAAGGTGACCAACTCAAATGCATAGGGCTTTAGCGATATTAAGGCTAATTTTTGTATACACATCCAAGAATAGAGTGGTGATGCACACTATTTTCTTCTTCTATGAGGATATCTTGCTATCTATATAGGAGCAGAAGCCATTATTATTTTCCTTTCGTCGTTAAAGTATCTTGGTACTCTTATGGGAAAAGAATTCGTTGGTTTTATCCTGTTTGGCCTAGGTCAGCCTATAGGTTTTAAGTTGTTCCGTGAAAACTAATTTGTTTATATTAACCCTACAAAAACTATATTGATTTGTTGACACATAATGGGATGGGTGGATGTAAGGAACGTGTAACCTTTATATACCCTATTGAATAGTAGCTTACTCATCTTTGACCCATTATGTATGATGTTTTTTTATGATCTAACCATTGTGATTTTAAGTGAATAAGGAGAGTACAATGTGTTAGGGTTGTCTCATCCTATCATATGAATGTTGTATCTATTATTTTGATTGTTAAGGTTTTAGTTAGGGGAAAATCCATTCTGCTCAATAGCGTGGTCTCATTATGTATTTATTATGATTGAGATAAGCTAATATTATTTATAATAGACTTTTTATCTATTTTGAAATTATTAATTTCCCCTTAAATTGCTGGGTACTCATTAGAGTAGGCCGAAAGTAGGGTTATTAGTTGTTGGGTATATTTCGACATTGCCACCGAACCAAGCTCCATCCCACGACCACCGAACCATCCCTAGCCGAACCAGGGTATCACCGGACCAACCCCATCACCAGGGTATCACCGGACCAACTCCATCACCAGGGTATCACCGGACCAACTCCATCCAGAACCACCGAACCACTCATCACCATTATACACCGGACCAGAACCACCGAACCACTCTTCACTACACACACCACCGGACCAACTCCTCTTCCATGCCTTGCCGGACCAACCACCAGTCCACCTACCACCGGACCAAGTATTACCGGACCAAAACGTGCCAGGCCAGACCACATCAGCCCAAGCCCACCAGCAACTGTACACATCCAAGACCCCTACCCCCAGCCTCATTCTATAAATAGAGGGGCAGGGGTACAACAATGGGGGACAAGTTTGAGAGCTCAAGCATGGAAGGAACTTTCAAACAACTTTTTTTTACTTGTACCAAAGCGTTGTACTTGTAATCACAACAAAACAAGAGAAATAACATATAAAGTGGACGTAGGCACATTCTGGCTGAACCACTATAAATCTGCGTGTCTTTTTACAGTTTAGCCCCTATTTTTCATATATTTGCATAAATCTCCAAAATCACTAAGAACAACCTAAGATCTACTAAATCATATAACTTTGAGGTGTTTGTCCATTTTTTGTGCAAACATTTTTGGTGCTTTCATTAAGAGATAGAAGCTCGAAGCTTCAGCTTCATCCACTTAACAGTTTTTCTAACTGCATCGTTCGCTACTTGGAAAACATGCCTCCCAAATAGAGAAAAGATGTTAACAAAGGAAAAAACATCGCATCCAGCAGTCTTCCAGATCATGCTGTCACGAATCAAGTAAATCGTCCTCCTCCGGCAGCGGTAACAAATGAAGAACAGGCTAACCCAACCACTCCTACCACAGAACAGCCTGCAGCAATTACTAGGGCAGATTTGGACAGAGTTGTGGTTGAAGTAACTAACCGCTTCACGTCCCAGCAGGAAGCCTTGGTGGACCATCTCATGTCATGCTTAAGGGACGCTGAAGAATCCAACCGCAACACTGAATCATGGGGCGAGTCCCAATCTGGAGGATCTCAGAGACGACAAAGATCTTCCCTCTTCGAAGGAGCTAACGGCAGAAGTAGCCATGGTAGGAGCCGAGACCGAGCACAGCCCGAAGTTAGGCCTGAGAAAACGTTTGGTACCGAACCCAACGGGGGAGGTACCGGACAGAGGTCAACTGTAGCTGAGCCTGTCATACTGCCTAACCACGGAAACGCCAATGAACGGGGCCGAGCTAGAGTCCAGCCCGAAGTTGGACCTGAGGAAGTGTTTAGATCAGAACCCGGCAGGGGAAGATCAAGGCAAGGGCCAACTGTAGCTGACCCTAGCATGCTCCCAGAAGATCAAAGGCAGCCACTGGAAAATATGAGGAATGATAGACGATACCATCCCTATAGGTCATCTGGACGGAATCAATCCCACAGAACAGAAACAAACTCATTTCTATCTGCTCCAAATTCTGATGAAAGGATGGCACGCTTATTCAGAGAGTGTGTCCAACGGGAGCAGAGAGATCGAGGGATAGGCGCTAGGGTAACCAGCCCTTTCGCCCGCAACATCGAAATTGCTATCACCCCTCGAGAATGGAAGATGCCAACAATGGAACCTTACAAAGGAACCTCCGACCCCGTCGTACACTTGCAGAGATACACACAACATATGCTCATGAGTGGAGCGACAGAGGGAGTACTGTGCAAATGCTTTCCGCTCTTCTTGGCAGATCTCGCTACCTCCTGGTTCTGTCATCTACCTCAGGGATCCATCAGCTCGTGGGAAATGTTGAAAGAAAAGTTTATCAGTCAGTTCCTCATTCATGTGGAACAACCTAAGGACGCTTATTCCTTGTCCAGCGTCAAACAGAAACCTGGAGAGAAACTGCAGCAATACCTAACCCGATTCAATGCTGCAGCAGCCGCAGTCCAAGATGCCGATGAGAAGCTGATCCTAATGGCCCTTTATAGTGGTGTGCATCCGGACACTAAATTTGCCAGGCGGTTGACAAAAGAAAAACCAGCTACTTTACTCAATTTCTTCCATGAAGCCGGGAAATATATGAGACTCGAGGATGCTGCCGTTGAGGGGCAGTCAGGACAGCAAAATAAGACAACCCATAGCAACGCCCCTTCTGTGGCAAGGGACGTTCGAAGAAATGATTCCAGAGACAATACTGGGGGCAAGAAGGGAGAAAAGCGCCTATATCGGCCAGGACCGAGATTCGACACTTACACTCCTTTGAACGAGACCATCGAAAATATCTTCCTGGCCACCCAAGGCGAAGTTAGATACAAACGCCCACCATACAAGAAGGAATCAGATAACGCACAGAAGTCTGGAAAGTTCTGCCGCTTCCACGAATCTCACGGGCATGATACCAACGAATGCCATCATCTCCGAGATCTGATTGAGGAACACATCAGAAGGAAGAAGCTGGAACGTTATGTAAAAGGTCAGGATAGGACCCCAGCTCCTGCCAATGAAAACCCAAGGCTACCTTCACCGGGGGCCGACAGAGGAAACCGCAACGCTAGCAGCTCTAGTCAAGAGAAGATAGTGGTCCATACCATCTCAGGAGGGCCGCACATCGCAGACAGAAGCTGGAAAGAGATGGAAAGATATGGAAAGTCGCTTAGAGACAATAAAGACTATGTCAATTCGGTTATAGAAGAACGCCACCCGAAGCGGAAAGAAAGTGATGACATCACATTCGGTAAGCGTGACCTAGAAGGAAGGCAATACCCTCACATGGATCCCATGGTTATCTCCGCCCGACTCGGTCCCGCCGAAGTTTACCGAATCCTGGTAGACACTGGAAGCTCTGTAACATCCTGTTCAAACACGCCTTCGATAAAATGAAGCTATCAATGAAGGATGTATCTCCCTGCAATAAACCACTACACAGTTTCACTGGGGATGCAAAGATGCCTCTCGGGCAACTGGACCTCTTTGTTGAGATTGGAAGCCATCCCCGCTCCATTGTACGGAAGCAGACGTTCATGCTAATAGAAAATCATTCGGCCTACAACGCTTTCCTAGGAAGGCCAGCCTTGTCTGACTTCCAAATTGTCCTAGCCCCATGGTGCCTAAAGATGAAATTTCCAACAGACAATGGAGTAGGGGAAGTGGAAGGAGACCAGGACGTTGCTCGAGACTGCTATGTGACTGAACTTCGCAACAACCACATGAAGGATAAAGGGAAGGGTGTAGAGATTGCCCTCTGCACATAAAGTCTAGAAGCATAGCAACTAAAGAAAGCCCCTCCTCTTCGATATACCAGCGACCCTTTCAATGAATTAGACCCTAGGGGCAAAGAGGAGGAGGCCACCGCCGAGCCTGCAGAGGCTATGGAGTTTATATCTGTAGACAAGCACGACTCAAGTAGGCTACTAAAAATTGGGTCCCAACTAAAAGACGAATTGAAGGAACAACTCATCGATTTTCTCCACCACAACTTGGATGTATTCGCATGGTCACACGCTGACATGACCGGAATCTCCCCCAACATAGCCTGCCACGTATTAAACATTGATCCTACCAAGGCGCCTGTAAAACAAAGAAAGAGAAGTATGGGGGCAGAACGATCAGCAGCCCTCGATGAAGAAGTAAAGAATCTACTCGCCAATGACTTCATACGAGAAGCTATCTACCCGGAATGGATCGCCAACCCGGTGCTGGTAAAGAAGGCTAATGGGAAGTGGCGAACCTGCATTGACTTTTCCAACCTAAACGATGCCTGCCCAAAGGATTGCTTCCCACTTCCCCGAATCGACCAACTTGTAGACAGCACGACCGGACACGAGCTCCTATCTTTTATGGACGCATACTCAGGATATAATCAAATTCCTATGCATGCTCCCGACCAAGACCACACTAGTTTCATCACCGATCGGGGATTATACTGCTATAAGGTAATGCCTTTTGGACTTAAAAATGCAGGAGCCACCTACCAGCGCCTCGTCAACAAGATGTTTGCAGGGCTAATAGGACAGACTATGGAAGTATATGTGGATGACATGCTGGTGAAGTCAAGGAAAGCCAAAGATCACGTAAGCCACCTAGGCAAGATGTTCCAGGTACTTCGACAGTATGGAATGAAGTTGAATCCACTAAAGTGCTCCTTCGGAGTGTCATCAGGAAAATTCTTAGGATTCATCGTCTACGCCAGAGGGATTGAAGCGAACCCTGAACAAGTCCGATCGCTAAGAGATATCAAGATACCTTCCAATCGGAAGGAAATGCAAAGTTTGAACGGAAAAGTGGCCGCCCTAAGCCGATTCATCTCCAAGGCAACGGACAAGTGCGTCCCCTTTTTCGAAGCTCTAAAGAAAGACAAAGGAAAATTCGAATGGACCGGCGAATGCCTGACCGCTTTCCTTAACTTAATCGAACACCTCCAGAAACCACCGGTACTCTCAACTCCAAGCGAAGGAGAAGAATTATACCTATACCTCGCTGTGTCATCTCACGCCCTAAGCGCTGCCTTGGTAAGGGAAGACAACCGCACGCAACGGCCAGTTTACTTCGTCAGCAAAAGGTTTACTGGGGCAGAAGTTAGATATCCCAAACTTGAGAAGTTAGCATACTGCTTACTAATCACATCACGGAAACTGCGTCACTACATCCAGTCCCATTCCATCAAAGTTCTGATCGATCAACCACTGAGGCAGGTACTCCATCGTCCCGACACTTCCGGGCGACTACTTAAATGGTGCATTGAACTGAGTCAATATGATATCACTTACCACCCTCGCACCGCCATCAAGGGACAAGCCATGGCTGATTTCATTGTAGAATTCACTACCAACGAGGATAAGGAGCAATTGGAAATAACAGAAGATATCAAGTGGAATCTCTTTGTGGACGGTGCATCTAACGAACAAGGCTTGGGGGCAGGTGTGGTAATAATCACTCCCAGGGGAAACAAACTGCACTATGCTATAAGATTGGAGTTCGCTGCCACCAATAACGATGCAGAATATGAAGCAGTGATAGCCGGACTAGAAATTGCCATCGAAATCAGAGCTAATTCTTTGTGTCTTCATAGCGATTCTCAACTTATTGTTAATCAAATACTAGGAGAATTCCAAGCTCGAGAAGAACGACTCATAGCATATCTAAAGAAGACCAAATTACTTCTCAGCCGATTGGACCACTACTTAGTCAAACACATCCCTCGGGAAGAGAACCAAGAGGCCGACGAATTGGCGAAGCAAGCAAGTATGAGAGACATCACCATCTTCGGGGCGGTAACCATCTCAAAGCAACTGGCCCCAAGTTTTGAACAAGTGAATCTGGTAGCTGCAACCGAAGAAGCAACTTGGATGACTCCCATCCGAGACTACCTACAGAGTGGCACACTACCCAATGGGCGTAACGAAGTCAAGAAAATCTTGAGGAAAGCATCCCGCTACACAATACAAGGAGACATCCTCTATCGGCGTGGTTTCTCTAACCCGTTATTAAGGTGGGTCGCTGGGAGAGAAGCCAAGGAAATCTTATCCAACATCCATCAGGGAAGCTGCGGAGATCACACTGGAGGGCAAACGTTAGCAAAAAAGATACTCCGATACGGATATTTCTGGCCCACCTTAAGCAAGGACGCCTTAGATTTCGTCAAAAAGTGTGACAGATGCCAAAAATTTGCTAAGATTCCGCGGCTACCAACAACTGAGATTATTCAAATGACCAGCCCTTGGCCCTTTGCAGTGTGGGGAATTGACTTAATCGGCGAACTGCCAATGGGCCGAGGCGGGGCCAAATATGCTATAGTGGCAGTCGACTATTTCACCAAATGGGTGGAAGCAGAACCCCTGAATAAAGTATCTTCTGCAAAAGTTATTAATTTCTTGATCAAAAATGTTCTGTGCAGGTATGGAGTCCCATTCAAAATCATATCAGACAATGGACTTCAATTTGACAACGAGGAATTCGCCAACTGGTGCCAAGAGCACAAAATTCACAAAAGCTTCTCATCCGTAGCATATCCCCAAGCAAACGGACAAGTCAAAGCTGTCAACAAAATTCTGAAAACTCTAATAAAAAAGAAGCTCGAAAAGTCAAAAGGCGCTTGGGTGGATGAACTTCCTACGGCACTATGGGCCTATCGCACATCTTTCAGAACATCGACGGGGCACACTCCTTTCTCTTTGGCATACGGATCGGAGGCTATGCTCCCAGTTGAAACCATTGTGCCTTCCCACCGTAGGATCCACTATAACCCAGAAGAGAACGAAGAACTCCTTCACATGTCTTTGGATCTAATCGAGGAGAGAAGAAACGATGCAGCCCTCAAAACAGCAGCCTACAAGCAAAAAGCAGCAGCACAATACAACTCCAAAGTCAAGCATCGTACCTTACAAGAAGGGGATCTTGTACTCAAGCGAATCTTCCCTCGCCTCGGAGCACTAGACCCAGTCTGGGATGGACCATATGTAATTCATAAAGATCTCCACAATGGAGCTTATATTTTGTCAACAGTGGATGGAGAGGTGTTCCAGAGGGCATGGAACATCCAGCACCTCCGTCGATACTTTTCTTAACTTGTACTGCCCATATGAAGTGAATTAACAAAGAGAATCAGTGGACGTAGGCCTTTTCATGCCGAACCACTTTAAAAAACCTTGTCTCTTTTTTAACTTGTTCCTTTATATCTTGGGTACTTGTTAAACTTCATCCTTTTTCGGTTGAATAAAATACTATGCGTATAGCATTTCCACTCAAAGCACTCCACGGCGCAACTTCACCTGGGCAAAACCTAACAGGTACTATGCGAATCTATGCCCTCGCCAATGAGACACTTTTGCTCCAGCATCCCTCTGCTGCGGGTTAACTCATTGCTCGCGACGGCCCTTAAAGCCAACTGTAATGAGCCGATTATAAGCCACCGAGAAGGCCGACTATAGCCGAGGCAGCTCATTACGGCGTTAGGCTCGCCGACAACTGTGAACCGACTATAAGCCCCAACATAAGGTGTGGCCAGCCAGGGGCAGTTCACAGTTGACGATCGGCACCCACGCTAGCCGGCCACAGTAAATCGAATAATACCCACGATTACGGGCCATAATGGCCCGGGTAGTTACTGTGCGCGATCTCGGCTCCGATGTGTCTTAAGTGCGGCTGTGGTAAAAAAAGAATTAACTCCCCGCGGAGGCGTAAGATGGGTGAAAAATGTCTCCAAGACCCACAGCTAGGGAAAGTGACTACAAAACCCGTTTTCCACGAACTTAAGCACATCGAAGGCCTTCCGTGATTGGAAGTTTTACTTTTTCACATATTTCAATTTTACTTTAAAAGCTTTTTCCCTATCCTCTATAACAATCCCTAAAGTACAGGATACAGAGTAGGAGATACTCGCCAATGGGTGTAGGGACTCACAATTGGATGGCAGGGCATTCGACGGAATTCCATGCTCGGTCATACAAGATATTCAAAACTGCCATCTACGATTAAAACATGAAAGGCAGTATTTTCTTCTTTTGTGTACAAATACATGACTATAATTTGTTCACACCACACACTAATATTGCAAGTCATGAAATTATGTTTTAGAACCAGAATCTGACATCAAACACAATTCAATTACAAGAATATACATAGCTATATTTCTCATACGACATGTCAAAATAGCAACAAACATTCAGAAAACGACAAAATCAGCTTAAGTTAAAGAATTACACATCAAGAATGGAGCTATTTATTACAAGTAGCAAAATAATACAACCTAAAAGCTACTTTACTGTTTTAAGACTAACATATACAACCCTGTCAAGTCCACAAAAAGAGTTTTTTCCAGGTCTAATCAAGGGGCCGGCTGCATTGGAGTTTTATCCTTGTCCTGTTGACCACCTATCCAGTCAAAGAAAGGATTCATTAGTGATAAGCAACCAAGTTAATGGAGAAACTAAAAAGGAAGACTTACCAACATATGCTTCTTGGCCATCCTGGTCGTCATCATCTACTTGCACCCCTGCCTCCTCAGCAGCAAGCAACCGCATACCCTCCTTCACCGCCACCTTCTCCCCCTTGGCAAACTGGGCAGTGACCACATCCATGCTGAAGGCCACGTCACCATCTTTATCCGCATCGGCCTTGGCCTCCTCCAGAGCCCGAAGATAGATCTTAGCCATGACCCTGGGATAATCGTCCATCCAGGATAGGTTGCCCTGCTTCCAGGTTCGGAAGTACATGTCTTGAAGCATTTCGTCCATCATCCCCTCATTTTCCTCAAACTCCCTCATCCGGACCTCGGAAGCCGACAACCTTTCAACGGCGGCATCTCTCTCCGATCGGTATCTCGAGCAATCAGCCAGAAGGGATTTCCGCATTGCCTCCATCTCCTCCCTCAACTTGGCTTGAGCAAGCTCTGCAACCTCAAGTCTCCCGGATAACTCCTCTATTTGCTCAAGATTCGCTTTCCGAACCTCGTCCACCGTGACAATAGCCATGTCAATCCGTTCCCTGCAGGTAGCTTCCATTTTCCGCAGTTCAGCCCGGCTGGCCTCTTCCATGTTTTTCCTCAGTCGTCCAGAAGCAGCCTCATGTTGAGAAATCTGAATGGCCTGATCAGCAAGCTGTTTGGCCTGATCCGAAACCGCCAATCGTAGTCGGATGTTGGCACTCCCAATCTCCTCTCCAGCCTTAACCAGCCGGGCATGATGCTCCATCAGCTTCTTAGTCTCCTCCGCCACACGATCAATATTAGCCTTGGCCTCGTCTCCCATGATAACTATCCGAGTAGTAAGTAGATCAAGATCTAAGGACTTAGCCTCATCAAGCACCCGTACCATGGGATTGCGGGGAAGAAGGTGCTCACCAGTAACCTCGTCAAAGGTAATATCATGGGAACTTGGATCCAGATCAGGATGACCTGCAAATGGATTACGAGCCAAGTCAGGACGGTCAATATGAATAACGGAAGGGTTTCCGGACGGGTGCGGAGAGAGTGAAAACTCGCTATCCTCCTCCATGATATCATGAAGAGGCTGAACTGGGAGCTGGGGACCAAGTGAAGGTTCGAATGAAGGATGACTCCTCTTTCTCTTTTGAATACCTTCTTCAATAACCTCGAGAAGAGGACGGTAGCCAACTACATCCCCGGAGCGGTGGCTCGAAGGCTTCGGCTTGGCGGAAGCCTTGGAAAGTTTGTACTGTTCAAGCCTGTGCCGAAGATCTGAGGCCTTGGACATTTTACCTGCTCCTGATATGAAGAACAAGTGTCACAAGCTTACATCGATACATAATTCAAGAAACGCGGTAAATTAAAAACTAAAAGAAGAAAGGAAGCACGTCTGTTATACAAACCCTGGGGAGAAGTAGGATACTGCAATGAGTCCTGAATTTCATTCCAGGACGGGAGCGGGTCATAAAATATTCCTAAGTCCCTATCATTAATGAAGCCTGCAGGAGTCAAAATTTCACCTTGAGTCGTCGGAGCCACCTTGGCTGGAATGGTCTGAGAAGACTCGCTCGCACCGGTCCCGGCCTTGTCCGCTTTCCCGGTTTTCTCTGCCAAATCTGGATCTTCGTCCAGCCCCTCGAAAGCTTGGTGGAACGCATCATCCGTCCACTCCTGAATCTCGCCCGCTTGCCCAGGAAGCAAGGCCCCGATATCGTCACCACCATCATCACCTTCCCGACCATCTCCACCCTCACCTCTTTCCTCCTCCACGTCTTCCTCCCCCTAGGTAAGTGGACAATTGCTGGGGGAAGGACCGTCCGACTTCTTAAGTTTCTTACCTCCGACCGCTAGAGGTTTCGTGAAAGGTTTCCTCTTGCCACTCTCTACCGTGACACCACCCTTAGCCTGAGCAGCCGCCCTCTCCTCCGCCGTTTCCCTCAGCTTGACCACTGACTGCTGTGGAAGGATCAAGTTATACTCCAGAAGGGCCGCATTTCTAATCAGGAAGGCAGCTGATCTATCTCTCCCAGGGATAGCTTCTATCTCAACCGCCGTTTGAACCAAGCGATCGGTCTCCACCACCGCAAAGCCACATGTCGCTAGCAAAAAAGAAGACGTATAAGAAGAAGCCTCGCAATCAGAATGGAAATTATAAATAAAGCATCAACTTACATCCAGAAGTAAAACGCCGAATAGAAACAGAGTCATCTCTGACGAAGAACCACTCCTTCTTGAACATGCTAAATTTGGAATACAGATCCAAGACCGGCTTGAAGGTTACAGCTGACTCCAAGCTTATGTACGGGGACCCCTTCTTATAGCCCCTCAGATTATATAAGTACCGGATCTCCCGGTTGGAAGGAGCACGACCATACTTCCTCTGGAAAATGACGAAGAGGCTCACCAGTATAGCATAGGAGTTGGGTTGAAGCTGGAATGGGGCCACCTTTAGATATGTGAGGAAGCTGGCTACCCAAGCGTTAAGAGGAGGAATGGCACCACACATACAGTGGTATCTGCTGTAGGCAAAGTACCCTTCAGGAGGGTCGTATGGCATAACTTCTCTCCCTGGCAACAGCAAGTGCGCCCTATCAATTCCGAAAGAACGGGAGATGACATCAAGCTGCTCCTCCTTGAGGGAGCTAGGAAAGCAATCGGGCGGGGAGTTCAGAAGCTCCTGTGGGCCGTACCCGTCCACTAGTGATCTCGGGGCAGATCCGTGACGTTCTGGATTCGGCTGAGCTGGGGGCACGGCAGAGGAACCTCCTTCGCCCCCGGATTTCTTTTTGTCTGATCGAGTTTCCGCTTTACGAGACATTATCTGCAACACCGGAAAAACATATTGTTAGAACAGAGGATGTAAACACGTATGTGTGTAATATGAAATTTCACTCATAAAATCAAAATGCCCAAATTCCTATTGTCATTCGATAAGGTGAAGGTTAAAATTCATTCGGTATTCAGAGTCTCAAGGTTCATTCGGCATTCCCCGTGTGGAATTCATTCGGTGATCCAAATAAGAATACTCATTCGGCATTCAAAGTCTCGAACTCATTCGGTACACACAAGTCTCATTCGGCGAAGGGAAGTTAAGTACCTGATTCGGCAGGCGTAGGCAGTTCAGTAGATTGATTCGGCTATGCAACAAATTTGGCTCAAGTGCTTCGTTCGGTAGGAAATAACAAGGGCCCTAGCTCCGTACTTATAGACAAAGGTGGACCTCCGAACCAACCGGTTCGGCGTCTGGAACTGGATGTGACTATTCAAAGGAGAAACAAAGCACGCCATGTGCTGGCACATAACCTGCTTTGGGGGGCAAATGTTGGGTATATTTTGACATTGCCACCGAACCAAGCTCCATCCCACGACCACTGAACCATCCCTAGCCGAACCAGGGTATCACCGGACCAACCCCATCACCAGGGTATCACCGGACCAACTCCATCACCAGGGTATCACCGGACCAACTCCATCACCAGGGTATCACCGGACCAACTCCATCCAGAACCACCGAACCACTCATCACCATTCTACACCGGACCAGAACCACCGAACCACTCTTCACTACACACACCACCGGACCAACTCCTCTTCCATGCCTTGCCGGACCAACCACCAGTCCACCTACCATCGGACCAAGTATTACCGGACCAAAACGTGCCAGGCCAGACCACATCAGCCCAAGCCCACCAGCAACTGTACACATCCAAGACCCCTACCCCCAGCCTCACTCTATAAATAGAGGGGCAGGGGTACAACAATGGGGGACAAGTTTGAGAGCTCAAGCAGGGAAGGAACTTTCAAACAACTTTCTTTTACTTGTACCAAAGCGTTGTACTTGTAATCACAACAAAACAAGAGAAATAACATATAAAGTGGACGTAGGCACATTCTGGCTGAACCACTATAAATCTGCGTGTCTTTTTACAGTTTAGCTCCTATTTTTCATATATTTGCATAAATCTCCAAAATCACTAAGAACAACCTAAGATCTACTAAATCATATAACTTTGAGGTGTTTGTCCATTTTTTGTGCAAGCATTAGTTTTAAAGGACTAAATCTTCTAGAGATATGTAGGAGCAAGATTATATTAGTTTTAGTTTGTTCCACTACGCAATATAACTGCTTATATTCGTATGCAAAGATGGGTTTTAGAACCGTCAGTTGTTATGACTCTGACCATTCAAGGGGCATCATTTTATTTGCTTCCTTAGTTGTTATTTTAATTATTATCCTTCGGGAGGGTAGAACTTAGGATTTAACCTATGAATGGTAGGATTTGATGTAAACATGTTATTAGAACATGTTATGTATGATGTATGCTAGTGATTGCAAGTTTTTGCTAGTGGATGCTAATGGACGCATATACTAACACTAGGCACTATTATCTTTTAGGGATCGGCCTAACTAGGACACTAGAGAATATGCATATGGATGTGTGCACATTTTCATTTTATCCATGGTTGCTATAAATGGATGTTTATCACATGGTTGTTGCATTTGGATGATGAATGTAGCACGCATATAGAACTATAAGTTATCATTAGGAATTTTTGCATTCATTTGGATACATAGCACGGACATGATTGTATAAAAGGAGGTCAACTGAATCAGTGTACCGCCTAATCTTTTGCATTAGTTAGGGACATTAACACTACACTAATTGCATAAGTAACATGAATCACATTAGAAAACTTAAGAACAATGGATGAATGATTGATGAATGAGTAGTTGGTTGTAGATATTGGATGAAAACATTTAGTTCATTCTTTTATCCTTAGATATTTCGAGGACGAAATCCCTTAAGGAGGGGAGAATGTAACAACCTGAAATTTAACCCATAATAATTAATTCGTTAATTAATGAAATAATAAAATAACTTTGAAATTATCAAAATTGAGCCACAGGAGTTGCACCGTTGTGTCCATGGTAATTTTAATATATAGAACATCAAAATCTGAGCTAATATGAGCAAGTTATGAATTAAACAAATATAAAGAAGAATCAAAAAAGAAAAAAAATATGGGCTAGGTCGACCGGCCGGTCGACCTAGGCACCAGGGCGGTCGAATGGCCGGTCGACCTAGGCACCGGGGCGGTCGACCGCCCGGTCGACCTGCCTCCCCTTATGAACGAACGAACAAACTTTCGTTCGTTCGAACGTTGTACGCATCATTTGCATTCTTTTAACCAATCTGTTCCTTCCGTTCTTGCATCCGACGGCTCCTATTCAGCCTGTGACGTGGTTGCATCCTATTTAATCTCCAAATCTAACGGTCTGAGATCCAGTTCTACCCGTATAAATAAGACCCTAGGCCTAACACTTTTTCTCATTCTAGATTTTCTCCGCTTGGGTTCAACTTTTCAGGAAGGACCCTAAAAGGAATAATTTTCCAAGGAGAGAATCTTTTTAATAAAAATATTTTAATACCCTCAAGTGGATCCGGGAAGACCAAAAGGGAAGAGCTTAGGACCACAAGTGAGTGATTGTAATTAATTTAGATTTCTTTAAGTGACTTAAAATAATGGAGTTTCCAATAGTTGTAGTTTTTACTAAGATTTTTGGAATAACCTTTTTAGTAATTTATTTACAGTTTTTAGAATTATTTTCAGTCTATTTCTTTTGGTTTTTTTTTCAGATAATTTTATTTTAATTCTGTTAATTATAGCTTTTCCATTTAATTATAGTTTATTTACATTATATTAATTTATTTACTGTTATTTATGCATTGTTTACATCTTTTTCCTATGCTTTGGATTTTCTTCTATTTTCAGTTTTCTTTTATCTCTCCTTCTTCTTCGCGTATGGATTAGAATAGATTAAACGTGGAAATGGATTAAAATTATAATAATACTAAAATAACGGAAGATAAGATGTAAAATGAAACGATTGTAATATGAAATGGAATTGGACTAAAATTGTGATGTAAATATTAGAATTGGACTGAATTAAAGAGATTGGCCTAGTTATAACTTAGAATTATAACTAAAAAGAGTAAAAGGTGAAAGAAGCTTATTTTCACACTTAGACCTGGGTTAAGTAATAAGCATGATTATAACGTAGGTTATAATAAGAAAACAGAACCGAATAAGGCTTATTTTAAGACTTAGGATAAATTAATAAGCACAAATAGTAAGAATGATAATAAAGGTTTATTTAAATAATTTATCTAAGTTAATAAGCAAAGAAGTAAAGTAGGACCTGTACCAAATAGCATTCCCCTATTATTTCTGTGGATACGGTGTTTCACATAATCCTAAGGGGCACGCTTATGCTAATAACAGTAGTAAATGGTCAATAAGTAGTAGTCCAAATCATGGGGATTTGGGCAAGGGGCGCAACAAGATAATGTTTGGATGACGGGCCAGTACCAACAGCATTTCCCCTATTATTTCTACGGACACGGTGTTTCACATAACCCTGAAGTGAAACAAGGTGTCTCACATAACCCTGAAGTGAGACGAGGTGTCTCACATAATCCTGAAGTGAGACAAGGGGCGCGCTTATGCTGGAGCTTGAGGTAATAAGAAGACCCAATAGGTGGAACAACAGGTAACATGACCATGGTGGCAGTTACGAATGCGACTTCCATTCGAGTGCTCAGTAATCGTTATGAGTTCCAAGCGCTTAGTGTTTGCCCTTTGTAGGCACCAACGTCTACTACGTAGGGAGCTTTAGCGTTCGGTCCACAGCAGATTCTATGGAGTAGGAGGCCGAACAAAGGGTAGTATTAGGAATTCAGCCTAATCTAAGCAGCTATCAAAAACAAGTGCAAACAATCAAAGTTAATCAATTATGTTGATCTAGTTAATTCGTGTTTATTTCCAGCTTATTCCTTCTCTCTATTTCCTTTCTTTCCTTTTATATACTAGAACTGTTGTAAGGTCTATTACTTTTACTTTGCTTAAAGATTCTAGTAATTACAATCATTCACCAGACTTTTAGTCTAACCTACTCCTCTATTTTCCCTTTCCCCCCATAGGCAATTAGGGGCAAGGAAGGTAGACTGTAGCTTCTTGGAGACTTGTTGGAGATTCTAACATGTATTTCTTTCCTTCAGTTTCAGTTTTGAGTTCTTTTTGTTGAGCTGACATTTTGCGAGGGATGTATTGTACTCTGATATTATTGATACTATGGATTTTAATTCGCAAGACACGTAAGGTTATTTTGACATTTGATGTATTTGGTATTTGGCGACTTATTTGATTTATAAAGTAATTCTAAGGTTTTATTCTAAATAAATTATTGTTATTATAATTGTTTCCGCTGTTTAAATATTTTTGTCTTGTGAATCTTAGTTTATGCTAGTTTTAGTTATACCTACAACGCAACATGCCTTTTAGTGTGCTCTTTTGGGTATACTAAGGGGTGTGAGGTGTTACATTTGGTATCAGAGCCTTTAGGTTACAGGATTCCTAAAAATTTGTTTAAAAAAGGTAATTTTCCAAAATAACTTGTTTTAAAAAGTATTTTTAGAAAAGAAACTTTTAGAAATAGTTTTCAAGTATAAAAGAGTTTTTATAAAAATCCCCTCAAAGTCCAGTTCAACCTTCTTTCGATTTTTTCAAGCCTAAGTTTCCTTTTCTTTGCATAGTATGGCTGACTGGTTCCGTAGAGCTACACTACCAAAGGTGCAAGGGCAAGTGCCCAATACAACACCGGTAGGGGGAAATCCCTTTAATCCACCTACACCGGCCGATTTTTCTAAGCTATGCAAGGACATCGCTAGCATAGGGGGCAAAACGTTTAGAAATAGTTTTCAAGTATAAAAGAGTTTTTATAAAAATCCCCTCAGAGTCCAGTTCAACTTTCTTTCGATTTTTTCAAGCCTAAGTTTCCTTTTCTTTGCATAGTATGGCTGACGGGTTCCGTAGAGCTACACTACCAGAGGTGCAAGGGCAAGTGCCCAATACAACACCGGTAGGGGGAAATCCCTTTAATCCACCTACACCGGCCAATTTTTCTAAGCTATGCAAGGACATCGCTAGCATAGGGGGCGAAACATTTTCTAGCATGGAGGATTTCGAGGAGACACAAGCTAGGTTGGAGGATATGGAGCGAAGGTTTAGACGGTTAGGTTTGGAGGACCGACAGCGAATTCAACCTACATATTAGCAGCTGAAAGAGGAGGCTTTGTATTGGTGGGAGGTCATTAAGTTAGAAGGAAGAGAGGTGACTTGGAATAGATTCCAGGAGCGATTTGATAGGAAGTTTTTGTCTTAAGCAGAAGAGAGTGTTCAGTTAGAGCGGTTTATCTATATGAAGCAAGGAAGTTTGTCGGTAAAGGAGTACATCAATCAATTCAATGAATTATCGCGGTTTGGTATGGAGTTGGTTAATACACCACTCAAGATAGCTATGAAGTTTGCGAAGGGATTGAATCAGCCCCTTTAGGGACTGTTGTTGACTCACGTGCCGATGGGAGCTACTTATGAGTCTTTGGTGGAGATGGCGCTTATGTCTGATGCAGTCAAGGAAGGAGAGTGAAAGGAAGTTGTTAAGTCGGAAGGTCTGAAGAAGAAATGGTGGAGGAACAATAAAGAGAAGAAGAAAGGCGATGGCCCTTAGAAGCAGATTAAGAAAGGATTGAAGTGTGGTAGCTGTGGAATTATGGGACATATCGCCAAGGATTGCAAGAGGAAGAAGATGAAGGGAAAGTGCTTTAATTGCGGGCAGCCTGGTCACTTGAGTAGGAATTGTCCCCAGAAGACGGGACAAGGGGCAAGTACACCGGTCGTGCAGATTCAGGCGTTAGACGCAGCACCTTCAGGCATTATTCCTGATAGAGGTAGGAAAGTCACAATTGAAGGTTTGATTTCTATTTCTGATTTTCCCATTCGAACTCTATTCGATTAGGGAGCATCACACTTTTTCATCTCTAGTTCTCTAGTAGATTATTTGCACTTAGACATCTTTAGTAGTAGACCCATTGTTGTTTCAAATCCCATAGGAGGATTGGCACACTTGTCTATGGTTTGTAGGGGTTTGAAAATTTTTATCGTAGGCGTAGAATTTGACTATGACGCCTATGTTTTGGGATTTTTGGGGTATGGGATGAATTTTGGGAATGGATTAGCTAACTGCATATGGAGATATATTAGATAGCGAAAGAAGAGTCATTAGACTAGAGACATGCAGTAGTAGGACTCTCAAGGTTTCTTGCGACCCGCAAGGGTCAGTTATGTTAAGCTTCCTTTATTCCCTTGATTCATCATCATCAGAGTTAGATTCGGTCCCTGTCGTCGGAGATTTTTCAGACGTCTTTGAGGAGGTTTGGGGACTACCCCTTAAGAGAGAGATTGACTTCAGGATTTATTTGACTAATAATGCTAATCTAGTAGCATTACCCATGGCACCTATGAACAGGAAATAATTAAGAAAGCAAGATCCGTGAGCTTTTGGAGAAAGGTTTCATAAGAAGAAGCATATCGGAGTAGGGAGCACCAGTCGTCTTTGCTACTAAGGCGGATGGTTCCCTTCGACTTTGCGTAGACTATAGGGAGTTGAATAAGCTCACGAAGAAGAATCGTTATCCACTTCCTAGGATAGATGATCTTGTTGACCAGTTAGTTGGCTCTTCGATATTCTCTCAGCTTGATTTAGCCACGGGATTCCATCATCTTAGAGTCGCTGATGACAGCATTGATAAGACCGCGTTTAGGACTCCAAACGGATTTTATGAGTGGTTGGTTATGCCTTTTCGGCTAACCAATGCCCCAGCCTACTTCATAGATTTGATGAGCCGCATATTTAGAGAAGTCCTAAATAAGTTTGTGGTTGTATTTGTGGACAACATTTTGTTGTTTTCCAAGAGTAAGGAGGAGCATGTTATTCATCTAGAGGAGGTTTTCCATGCACTTCGCATTGTTCAGTTGAAAGCAAAGTCCTTAAAGTATCACTTTTGGCATAAGGAAGTGTGTTTCTTGGGGCATATAGAAGGTCTACACATAGAAAGAGTTTGATAAACGGTTTTGTATATTTAGGTTTGGATTGTGAAAATCCAAAGAGTGGTAGGCAAAGATAGGGGATGTACAATAGAAAAGGAGGTAAGCCACATATAGATAATTGCAGAAATTACAATTGTTTCAGATAAGCGGATTTAAGGGTGGTACTAAAAGACTTTAGTAAGGAAATGGGATTACCAAAATTTAGGAAGGGTACTCCTAGGGTAGTGAGAAGAAAATCCACCTTATGGTTAGCTCAATAGAATATAATTGTTAGAATTGAAAATTTTCATTGTTAATATTTTCTTTTAGGAAATAAATATTGGGTTTTTGAAAAATGGTATGAAATTTAAATTGGTTTTTATATGATATAAATTTTGTTAAAAGTAAGATTCTTTTTGAAGAATTATAGCTCGCTAGTTTCTTTGTAGATAAACAAAGATTTTAAATATATAAACCTAGAGGTTAGTATCGAAAACATAGGTTACAACATTTATTGTTGTAATAGACGTTTTTGTGAAAAGTAAAGGGAGCATAGACTAGCACTATTGTTATAGTAGGTGACTTCCAAAGGAAATGTTTTTACATTGTATATGAGGTTTATTAGTATTTATTTTAATTGAATCCATACACTTTGGGTTGTAGTAACAGTGTTTTACGCAACATCTATTTTGACCCACATAAAAATGTGTTTTGAATAAAATTTTCATGTATAGAAATAAATTGGTTTGTAAGTACACTAAATATTTAAATAAGTATGAGGAAATGTTTTCTAGTTATGGATATATTAAAAATAGTTTTGAAAATGAGTTTTTCTGAAAAGAAAAGTGTAAGTTAAATATTAGGAAATTAGTAAATTTCATAGAAATTGTCTATGGTAAGAGAATACAAATTAAAAATGCTTTAATCGATTGGAAGGAAATGAATATTGATAAAATTTTCTATGAAACCAAATTATAAGTAAAGATATTTTGTGCAAGTTATAAGGAAAAAGTAAAAGAGATATACAAGGTATGGGAAGCACCATATTTTGTATAGCCTATTTCGAAAAATATAAAATAAGTTCCGTGTAATTTCACATAAACATAAAATCCTCTTTTAAAGGATTCATAGAAGGTTTTACCATTAATAGTTTCTCATAAGAGAAAGTAGTTCCAATACATTAAGGTATAAAACTGTTAGGTGTAACAAGAAGATGTTTAAAAAAAAGACACATAAGGACATTTTAAAGATATTTTAAAGGATAATGGTTTGGTGAAAAAGTAAATAAGTTTTTGGAAATGAAAACTTAATAAAAGTAAAATTTGAAAATCCAAATTTTTATAGAAAGCGGTAAAAGTCTTTAAAAGAAAACGAGGAATAAGTTTTAGACTTAAATTTTTGGAAGTTTTCCCCTCAAGGTTTGGGGAATAATGTTAAATAACCATGTATTTTTGAATTTAATAGAAACTTAAAGATAACACTTTTAAAAACAAAGATTTTGGAATTTGTTGTTTTAAAAATTTAGAAACCTTGGTTTTTTTTAAAATAAAGTGATAAATACCAAACCAAGCTCTTAAATGTGGAGTAGATAGGAATCATTTCCTAGGTGTAACGAAAAAAGTGCAAGGCTATAGCAGTGATTACTTTTAAAAGTAATGATAGAAGTTCCCATGGAGTGTGTAGGACACTAGTAAGAATCTAGGAATGTTGATTCATGTGTGCAGACTAAAAGAGAGCAGTAAAGTGAAATTAGTAAGATAGTAAGACACGCATGGTTGAGAATGAGTATTCTTGATTTTAAGAAACTTGGGAGAAGCTCCTCCTTTATTGGAATTCCCATATGATAGTAGTTTTCAAGCTGGCATTGGAGTGGCACCTTTCGAAGCTCTTTATGGAAGACTGCGCAAGTCACCTTCGTGTTGCTTAGAGTTTATAGAGAGATTGCTACTTGGTCCCGACATGGTTAGAAAGACTTCGGAGAAGACTAGTTTGATTAGGAGAAAATTCGTATCTTATATCCTCATTTTTTCGATAATAGGTTTTAGAATTTTCTATTTTCCATCTTTAGTTTTGAATAGGTTCTTTCCTTTATTATCCTTTGGGAGGGTAGAACTTGGGATTTAACCTATGGATGGTAGTATTTTATGTAAACATGTTATTAGAACATGTTATATATGATGTATGCTAGTGATTGCAAGTGTTTGCTAGTGGATGCTAATGGATGCATATACTTACACTAGGCACTATTATCTTTTAGGGATCGGCCTAACTAGGACACTGGAGCATATGCATATGGATGTGTGCGCATTTTCATTTTATCCATGGTTGCTATAAATGGATTTTTATCACATGGTTGTTGCATTTGGATGATGACTATAGCACGCATATAGAACTATCAGTTATCATTAGGAATTTTTGTATTCATTTGGATACATAACACGGACATGATTGCATAAAAGGAGGTCAACTGAATTAGTGGACCGCCTAATCTTTTGCATTAGTTAGGGACATTAACACTACACTAATTGCATAAGTAACATGAATCGCATTAGAAAACTTAAGAACAATGGATGAATGATTGATGAATGAGTAGTTGGTTGTAGATATTGGATGAAAACATTTAGTTCATTCTTTTATCCTTAGAGATTTCAGGGACGAAATCCCTTAAGGAGTGGAGAACGTAACAACCCGAAATTTAACCCATAATAATTAATTCGTTAATTAATGAAATGATAAAATAACTTTGTGAAATTATCAGAATTGTGCCATGGGAGTTGCACCATTGTGTCCGTGGTAATTTTCTGGTCAATTTCCATATATAGAACGTCAGAATCCGAGCTAATATGAGCAAGTTATGAATTAAACAAAAATAAAGAATAATAACAATAATAATATGGGCTAGGTCGACCGGCCGGTCGACCTAGGCACCAGGGCGGTCAACCGCCCAGTCGACCTGCCTCCCCTTGTGAACGAACGAACGAACTTTCGTTCGTTCGAATGTTGTACGCATCATTTGCATTCTTTTAACCAATCTGGTCCTTCCGTTCTTGCATCCGACGGCTCATATTCAGCCCGTGACGTGGTTGCATCCTATTTAATCTCCAAATCCAACGGCCTGAGATCCACTTCTACCCCTATAAATAAGACCCTAGGCCTAACACTTTTTCTCATTCTAGATTTTCTCTGCTTGGGTTCACCTTTTCAGGAAGGACCCTAAAAGGAATAATTTTCCAAAGAGAGAATCTTTTTAATAAAAATATTTTAATACCCTCAAGTGGATCCGAGAAGACTAAAAGGGAAGAGTTAGGATCACAGGTGAGTGATTGTAATTAATTTAGATTTTTTTAAGTGATTTAAAATAACAGGGTTTCCTATAGTTGTAGTTTTTACTACGATTTTTGGAATAACCTTTTTAGTAATTTATTTACATTTTTAGAATTATTTTCAGTCTATTTCTTTTAGCTATTTTTTTAGATAATTTTAGTTTATTTTTGTTAATTATAGCTTTTCCACTTATTTTACAGTTTATTTACATTATTTTAATTTATTTACTGTTATTTATGCATTATTTACATCTTTTTCCTACGCTTTCGATTTTCTCCTATTTTCAGTTTTCTTTTATCTCTCCTTCTTCTTGGCGTATGGATTAGAATAGATTAAACGCAGAAATGGATTAAAATTATAAAAATACTAAAATAACAGAAGATAAGATGCAAAATGAAACGACTATAATAAAAAATGAAATTGGACTAAAACTGTGATGTAAATATTAGAATTGGACTAAATTAAAGAGATTGGCCTAGTTATAACTTAGAATTATAACTAAAAGAGTAAAAGATGAAAAAAGCTTATTTTCACACTTAGACCTTGGGTTAAGTAATAAGCATGATTATAACGTAGGTTATAATAAGAAAACAGAATCGAATAAGGCTTATTTTAAATAATTTATCTAAGTTAATAAGCAAAGAAGTAAGGTAGGACCTGTACCAAATAGCATTCCCCTATTATTTCTATGGACATGGTGTTTCACATAATTCTGAAGTGAGACGAGGGGCACGCTTATGCTAATAACGGTAATAAATGGTCAATAAGTAGAAATCCAAATCATGGGGATTTGGACAAGGGGCGCAACTAGATATTGTTTGAATGATGGGCCAGTACCAACAGCATTTCCCCTATTATTTCTATGGACACGGTGTTTCACAAAACCCTGAAGTGAGACGAGGTGTCACACATAATCCTGAAGTGAGATGAGGGGCACGCTTATGTTGGAGCTTGAGGTAATAAGAAGACCCAATAGGTGGAACAACAGGTAACATAAGCATGGTGGCGGTTACGCGTGCGACTTCCATTCGAGTGCTCAGTAATGTTATGAGTTCCAAGCGCTAGTGTGTGCCTTTCGTAGGCACTAATGTCTACTGCGCAGGGAGCTTTAACGTCTGGTCCACAGTAGATTCTATGGAGTAGCAGGCCGATCAAAGGGTAGTATTAGGAATTCAGCCTAATCTAAGCAGCTATCAAAAACAAGTGCAAACAATAAAAGTTTATCAATTATGTTGATCTAGTTAATTCATATTTATTTCCAGCCTATTCCTTCTCTCTCACTACAAGAAAATTCGTTTTTAGCAGCTTCAAATGGCAGCATTTTAAATAAAATGCTGTTTATTACATATTAATTTTAACTAAAACGCTGCTTGTTCCAAAAATACATCGCATGCGTGCTTTTTAATGCCCATGCTCTCTTCCCGTTTCCCCTATTTTTCCCTCCCAATTTTCTTTTCCCGGTCGCTTCCACTTTTTCCCCAATTTTTTTCCCTCTCAAATACACTATTTTCTTTCCACAAAACCAGTGATGGCAATCCTTTTTTTCCTTCTCTCAACGCTTCTCCTCTTTTCCTTCACATACGAACACTGTTCGTCTCTCAACACTTAACTGATTTATGGAGTTTTTCATCCTCGAGAGCTTTCCCACTTTCAGGAATCTCCCTGCCCTTAGAAGCCTTCAAAATTTCAGTAGTCTTTCAATTATCAAGAAGGTCAAAGTTGCCATGCCGCTTCAGACTTCTAGCTTTTAAAGGCGTTTGCTTCCTTGGCGTTCAAGGTCAATTAGTGTTCTAGAGAGCCTAAATTTTCAAGATGCTCAACTCTGTACAAGTTTAATCTATATGTGTTCAACTATACCTAGTGTCACGTCTGTTTAAGATGTACAGCTCGTTGAATAGGAGGAAGACAATGCATGTGATTTTGATTACTTTGAAGAGTGGGGGTGTGGAGGGGGTAATGGTGGATGTGTGGTGGGGATTGGTCGAGAGGGAGAAGCCTGGGGAGTATAATTGGGCCGGCTATAAAGGTTTGATGAATATGTGCGTTGAAATCGGTTTGAAGGTGCAGGGTATTATGTTGTTTCATCAATGCGGTGGTAATGCAGGTGATTCTTGCACATAAGTTGCTTGTTATAATTCTTTTTTTTTCGCTTACTCTTTTTTTTTCTTTTTGATTTTTGTTGCTGGTTGTGTGCACTTTATTACTTAAAACTAGTACTTAAATTGGAACACATTGTATTTCGGTTGTTTAGTAGGATTAATTCATAAAAGAGATAGGTTGAATAGTCTATCACTGGCTACTTCTTATTGAGTGAGTGTATTATTCATCAATCATAGATTATATATAGCTTTTGATTTGATAATTTTATGGAAGAATGACTGATTTAGAATATAACTAAATTATTATGATAATAATAAATTTTATGAAAAATTAACTAAGTATAATAATAATAAATAGTTTTATAAAAATTAACCAAGACTTAGAATAATAATAAGTTAACTAAGGTTTATAATAATAATAATAATAATAATAATAATAATAATTAAACAAGTCTATAATAATAATAATAATAATAATAATAAATTAACTAAGTTTATAAAAAGTTTAACTACACGATCATGAAAAGTTGAAGTATACTAGCATTGTCCATTTAAAAATTGAAACTAATACTCCACTATAAATCACTTTAAGTTTCACAACTGGTTTTTGGATCCATTGATTTGGGTTGAATCAAAATATATAATCATTTGTTTTTGAAAATAGTTTTTTTGATTATTTCATTTGTCATTAAATCAGTAATTCAATTCTGAAAGCAGTTGGCGATTCACAATCTAGCAAAATATGTTTTTAAGTTTCAGTTTTTATCATTTTTTGTTCATATTTTACAAACTAGCAAAATTTGTTTTTTAAGTTTCAGTTTTTTATCATTTTTTGCTCACATTTTACTTCATGAGAGGGAAAGTTTAATTAGTTTACTATGGAAATAACATGGATATTCAGTGCATATTTTTTTTTTAACATATAAATGCAACATAAATTTTAAGAGGTAAATACACACAACAAGAGCTCCAGAAGCATTGGTCAGACTCCAGATTCAATAACAGCTTGAATTTTATCATTAGTACCATCAAATAAGTAAGAAAGAGCAACATGGATCCGTAAGAACTTCATTATTGTCTGAATGAATGAATTGCTCAAGTGCAGGAAGAGCAGGATGAGATTGTAAGCATAAGGGACTAAATACAGGATAGTAATATCATCTGCCGTGTCCATCACAATATTTGAAATACATACTTTAAGGGAGGTTGAGGCTTTCCACTGTAAAAATCGGATAGAGTCCAGGTAGCATACCTTAACACCATTGATGCCTGAAAACAATAGATAAATTTTCTTCAGAATGGTGCATTGGCAAATACATTGCATGTGTGAAAAAAGAAATGGTGATAAGAAACTAACTTGCTAGAAAACAATAATGAAAAATATATTACAATGAACTCTGTTGGTCCATAAAAGTAAATTAAAGGAAATAGACAACTGATAGAAATTGTACCAGTGGTGGATATTAATCAAAACAAAAACTAAGTAGTAATAAGGTAAAGTATCTTCATAACTGAAATCTTCCACAACGGGCCTGATTCTGTTATGAATTAATTAATCTAAATTTTGGAAATGTCCACAAACTTCTAGAAAACATCAAAAAAAATCGAATGTATAAAACAGTTCTAATGAGCACAAGCCCGGAAAACTTGTCATAATTAAGAGAGAAACTTATCATAGCAGATCAATATTTTGCTTTACATGTAGTAAATTTCAGCGAAAGGTTTAAAACTTTATTTTTTTTACTCTTATCAGTGCAAAATTAATTCACTTGTTTTCATTCAAGGATTTTTTTTTCTATTAATTTTTTTAAAACACTAGGTAATTGTCCAACTCTTCATGCCGACTGAAGAGTAGTTAGTTAATCAAGGTCATTATTTGTGGAGCTTTGTCCTTTAATTTCCCCATAAGAAAATATTCGCATATATTTAAATTTTGTATCTATATAACCTGAATTCATCTCTTTAACATGGGGAGTCACATAGATGACACAAGTAGGTAATTAACTTGGAGTATTATTCATTTTTATTCCTCCCAACATGAGAGTACTGAACTAACTATAAAAGTCCATTGATTCTAGTTTCTTCCAGGTCTGATTTTAACAAATGCATACTATTTTTTATGTCAAAAAGATCAATATTGGTTCTAATTTTGGGCTTGATGTTCCTTTAGTGATAATAATTGATTAAAATAATCCTATATGAGATTATTTGTTTGCTTACATCTCAATTGCATTGTTGTGCTTTTGAATTTTAATAACCAAACTTTGAACATTATTTTAGTATTGCGCTATGTATTTTATTTATTAATGTTTTTTTTATTGCTTTCTTCATTTTCTAATTATGATTCCCGCTATATCTAGTTCATTTTTTAATTATGATCCAATAGAGCCATTAAGATAAGTGTTCCCTTTATATCCATCCAAGTATTCACACAAATAACCATTTCTCTCTTAGCATCAACACACATGATGTTTTCTCCACCTACGTAGACATTTTCACACTTTTCTTTTTCACATTTTGAATCTCCAATAGCCCAATCCATTCTCATGCTAACATTCCAGTGATTTCTATCTGGAACCACATCAGTTTTGTATATAAATTTCTATCGAATTGAATCATAGATTGAAAGATGAAACTATATAAATTAGTTTTTAAAGTTCAAAACTTTAATGTTAATGGTTCTTTCTTATTTTGTACCAGCTATATTAGAACTATTTAGCAGGTTTGTAATTTTCCCCTTCTTGAAACTCGTCTTTCTTCCAATTGAAACTATTTAGCAGTTTTGTGGTGGTATTCTTAAGCAGTGAAGGGTATTAATTGAAACTCCCCTTCTTGAAACTCCTCTTGAAACTCCCCTTCTTGAAAAAAAATTCAACGGTCCAGATCTTTTGTGTTGTTAATTGTATTTTATTTGTTCTCAAGTAGCATTATATGTGTATTCTTATAAATTCAAGACATATTTAATAATAATATTTAGGTGCTGGTGATGCATCTATGAGAAATGAAGGGCAGATAATAATATGTAATGTGTAAGTAGTCACAGAGTAGTTAGATGCAGACATACTCGTTTAGCGTTGACGTTCATTTCTGTGTGAAAGAGTAGATACGCACTACAACTCATTTGCCTTCACATTTTGCTAGCTCAACAAATAATTTATAGATACATTCACGTTAGCTTCATTAGTATACAATCAATGTCCAATCCCATTAACTTCACATAATGACTTCACCGTGCTTTCGTGTTTATATTTCCTGAGATAAATGTTTACTGACATTTCCATTATTATATATATGCATATACATGTATAAATAAATATAGTAGCGGAGGTACCTCATGATGCATATCATAAAACTTTCTATGGTCAAATAATATAAATAAAGTGGTATAAAAGGCGCATATGAATCCGAAGACAATGGCAGTGTAATATATATGCCACAACAAGTTGACAATGCACGTAGACATCAAGCCATATGCTTGATTTAAGAGTGCTTTAATTGTTATCTGAAATGAGCTTTAATTAGATGAATATAAATGCACGTAGATATCTATCACGTATCTCTGAAGTGAAAATACATATAGCTTTGTCAATAGCACATTGTGAGATTATGTGAATTCATTATTTTACAGTGTTAGTGATAATATTTGAATCAGAAAGCAGAGTTCAGTGGAGTACAACTGAGAAAATTGTCACTGTGCAGCTTGTGCTCTCCCACAAAGAAACCCGACTACATTCACACACAAGTGACATAACTACTATTCCTAAATATATATTGATGACTGCATACCTCAATGTGAATTGATAATATTCAAGTAAATCAACTTTTATAATAATAATTTTAAAATGTATACTTTGAAATCACATGTATGTACCCATGTACATGAATGTTAGTTCACAGAACTGATGACATTTATAATATATATTGATATGGTTGTCCTTCGTATTTTTATTCCAAATTTTATTTGCTGAAGATAGAGCCATACGTTAATGATATTTTGTTTACTAATCACAATTCAAATTATTTTACTGTTTGTGAACTTCACAAAGATTATGTGTGCGAACACAGAAGTAAACAAAATGGAGGCTGCTATCGCACTAGCAGCTCTCATGGAAATACCGTTTTAATACCAAGCAATCTAAATTCTTAGACCTATACAGTACACAAAACCATACTAATATATTGTTAAATTCACAGTTTAACGTATTGCATGCAATTTATAATTACAAGAACATTCTTTATGTATGAATTGTTCATCATTCTATTTCATGTATCTGCTACTAATTCTCATTGACCTTGAATTTGACAGGTTCGAGCTCAATTCAGTTTCGGGCCTTTGACTGTCTTTTTATCTATTAACTACTTGAATAGGTTCCTTTCCCATTATGAACTCCCGGTACATTAATTTGAGTTGAATCTGTATAAATTTGAATAGCAATAGCTAACTAAATGCCTTTAATTCAATCTCTGCCTCTTATAATCAGAAAGGCAAAGAATGGATGACGCAACTACTATCTGTAGCTTGCTTATCTTTAGCTGCCAAAATGGAGGAGACTGAAGTTCCCCTTCTTATAGATTTACCGGTAATGACCATAGACAAAACCTAATTAGTGATACATTTTATACTTGTTTCTATACTTTTTATTCTTATTTCTATATGACATTCTTTGTTGACTGGTTATTTGAATTTGATGAAATGGTTGGGTGAAGCAAAATATGTATTTGAATCTAAAACTGTGCAAAGAATGGAAATTCTAGTCCTTAGCACTATTGAATGGAGAATGCAAGCAGTGACTCCATTATCTTTTTTGGACTACTTTATCAACAAATTCAGCAATGGAAAATTTGAGATCATGTCAGTGACATCTAGCGCCGTTGAGCTCTGACTTCAATTCCAGGTCTTTTGTTTCTTTCTTTCTTTGTTCTTTTTTTCCTTGCAATGTAGAACATTCCTACCTTTTTTTTCCATATTTGTCAAGTATCACCTAGTATGGCTATAATAATGCAGTTTATAAATTTGCACTTGTAAGAGCATCCAAATATAATAAGTTTATAAACAACTAGTTAACTATGTTTTATAAAAATTAAATGAGTCTATAACAATAATAATAAATTAACTAAGTTCATACAAATTAACTAAGTTTTATAAAAATTCAGTAAGTTTATAAAATTAACTAAGTATTACAAAAATATAACTAAATAGTAATAATAATAAATTTTATGAAAAATTAACTAGGTATAATAATAATAATAATAATAATAATTAAACGAGTCTATAATAATAATAATATTATAATAATAATAATAAATTAACTAAGTTTATAAAAATTAACTAAGTTTTATAAAAATTCAATAAGTTAAAAAATTAACTAAATATTATAAAAATATAATTATACAGTCAGACTAATAAATTTTATGAAAAATTAACTAAGTATAATAATAATAATAAATAATTTTTTAAAAATTAACAAAGATTTATAAAAATAATATGTGAACTAAGATTTATAATAATAATAATTAAACGAGTCTACAATAATAATAATAAAAAAAATTAACCAAGTTTATAAAAATTAACTAAGTTTTATAAAAAGTCAATAAGTTTATAAAATCAACTAAGTATTACAAAAATATAACCGAATAATAATAATAAGTTTTATGAAAAATTAACTAGGTATAATAATAATAATAATTAAACGAGTCTATAATAATAATAATAATAAATTAACTAAGTTTATAAAAATTAACTAAGTTTTATAAAAATTTAATAAGTTATAAAATTAACTAAGTATTATGAAAATATAATTATACAACTATAATTATACAACAAGAATAATAAATTTTATGAAAAATTAACTAAGTATAATTGTAACGACCCAGAATTTTTGATAATTAAAAATTCGAATATTTAATTGATTTTAAATATTAATAAGTGAAATTAATAAGTCGAGTAGTTTAAAATTCGAATAATTTGATTTAATTGGATAATTAAATCGATAATTTAATGTTTGAAATTCCAAACTTACTTGAAATCTGGATTAAATAAGAATGAAAGTGATTTGTAAAATTTTATTTAATCATATTGGAGTTATAACGATGTTATAGAACTTTTAAAATTGGATTTAAAGTTAAATTGTGAAAATTTAATATTTTAATATTTAATTATCGACTGAAAAATAGCCAATTTTCGAACAGTCTCGGATTTCGACAAAACTAGTTTCATCGGATCCGTAATGTGAAATTATTGCATGGTTTCAAATTTCATAATTTTTGGATGTACCGTTTGTCCAGGGCAAGCTAAAACGCCTCGAAATCGATTTAAATCGGTTTAATTTAAATTTATCGTTTTTCTCCGTATCTCGCACAGATGTCCGAATTAGCTCCCGAAACACGTTCCATTGCGTTTGGAACATGGGTAAAACCTTACGAATGTCTGTCGGCACGCTCGATTTGGAGTTCGAAATTTTTTTGATGAATAGTGTTTGTGAAATTTTCTATAAAAGACCCCCTCTACCTTCATTTCTCAAAACCCTAATCTACTCTAGGGTAGCCGCCATCTTCAACTTCTAAGGCCAGAAATTCTTCATCTTCTTCCCTCTAAATCTCCTCATCCATCAACAATCATCGAAAGTTGTCAACTAAGAAAATGAAGAGGATGGCGAGATCGTCACATCTGACGGTGGAGATCGTAAATAACGTAGGGGGTCAACGGCAAATCAAAGCCAAAGTGCTGCCGTTCGGCACGTTTTTCGAGGGAGGAGGCGGCACCGGGTCTGACCGGTCCTAGGCCGGTGGTGGCACACGTGAAGGGGGAGCTGGTGGTGGCGTCTGATCGAAGTTCGGTCGCAAGGAGGAGGTGCGGCTTGTGAAAATTTTGAACGGCAATGGGTTATCACGAGCGCGTGATGCCTGGGAGGGAAGAAAGAAAGGCACGAACGGCTGTGATCTGGAGATTCAAAAACAAGCGGCCAGATGAAGTTTAGGTTAAATTAAATAAAAGAAAATGTAAATATAATTGTTTTATAATTCGTGTATGTTTAAAATGCTGTAACTCTCTCATACGAGGTCAGAATTCGACGAGATTTTTTGCATTGGAACCATTTCGACGAGCACTACGCGATGCAACTGGATTGGAGTCGTTTGGAGTCGGTGAAAATTTTGGATAAAATTAAACGCGTGTTTAATTTTATTCGAAATAAACGCTGAAATCAGAATTGAAATCAAGGTGAGATCTTCTCACTCAAAATAAAATTTGATTTTACAGTTATTGATTGATGATTGACTGTTTGGATGTGATATTAGATATAGTAGGATATATCTATATATATATAGCAATATATACATATTGGCATATGTATATATTGGATTGATTGATTTCCCGCCTCGTATAGCGGATGAGACCCTATTGCGCTGTTAGTAAGCGGATTATTTTTATAAAACCCATATACCGCGATATTCCACCTCGAAGTGGAATTGGTATTGTGCTAACGTCTGTGGATGCAGGGAAACAGGTTGGAGGGATCCAACTGGATTCCTCACCAGTAGTTATTTATTTACAGATATTGATGTATATTCTGTGATCATATTGATATATGATGTTTGATGTTGTGATTGACTAATTGGTGCGTTGCATCATCGGATTCAAGTTTTGAAGTTTAAAAATAACGACTTTTACTTTAAAAGGATTTTAAAGTGATTTTTGAAAGTAGACGTTTTATTGAATTTTTGAATTGATTTATTTCAAATAAATAAACGTCTAAAATTTTAAAGTTATAAAAGTTAAGATTTTTGTGAAATAAAATCAAAGTGTGATTTTTGAAATAAAAGTTAAGAAATTTATGAAATGGGTTAAATTGGGATTTCTAGTATTATAAACGGTTTATTTAAAAGATGTACAAAAATGGATATTTATAAATTTGAAAATTGGGATTATAAGACAAGTTTCTATAAGTGTTAAAATGAATTATAATTTGGGATTTCATAAGTTAATGGAATCTGAAAGTTTTAAATTTTGTAAAGTTTAAAAGAACGATTTCTTTTAAAATAAATGAATGATAAGTTATTAACTTATAATATGGACTTGTGATATTTATATTGAGTTATAAATTGAATGGGTCGTTAAAGAAGATTTATAAATTGAAGTTGTTAGAAAATAGAAATAGAATTTATAAACGTTGTTCTATAAACTCGAAATCAATTGGATTTGATAAATTAAATATAGAAGGTTGTTAAAGGAGATATATTCGCGATTTTGGATAGCGAATTATTCTTGAAATAAAACGTGTAGAAAATAGTGAAATGTGGTTAGTGAAGTATATTCACGATTTTGGACAGTGAATATATTTTTAAGTAAAATGGATATGGTTTTGGGAAAGTGATATTTAAGATGAAGTTAATTGTTTTAACGATGTTTTAAAATGATTAAATATCGAAATCATAGATTTTCAACGTTCATTGTTGAAATAGACGTTTTCGAGAAATAAGGAAATGATGGACTATAACACTGTTGTTATAGTAAATGATTTCCGAAAGGAAATGTTTTATATAGTATTGGGATTTATATATATCTATCTTAAAATCTGAATCCCTATACTAGTGATTTCGAGTCGTCGTAATGATGTTTTACGCAACATACGTTTTGACTCAAATAGATGTTAAAATTTATGATTTCCTTAAAGAATGAAATGTATACTTAATATTGATTTAAGTATATTGAATATTTTCAAATGTTGAAAATAAATGATTTGTGAATTACTTATTTTTAAATAAGTATAGAAATGCTTTTCCAATATGAAATGAACTGTTTTGAGATTTTATCTTCAAAGATAAAATGAAATGTGGAAATTGATTTGAAATTGTTTTCAAATGGTTAAGTGTGGAAATTATATATCTAGTAAAGATATTTTTGAAGATGAAATAATTTGGAAAATTATTTGGAATCTGATGATGTTGCGCATCTTTATTGATAGTTAAATAACCGACTATCAATAATTACCTTGAATATGGTATTTGTTGTGAACTGGATGAATTTGAATGCCACACTTATTTTTGAATAATCGCTCACTATTCGGGTTAGCCGGGAAAGGACCATGGGGTCGTATAACCCATTCCGAATATGTGATACGTCGTTATGAATCGCATTTGAAGACCGGTGTTGAAGACCGGATATTTTTGAAAACGGAAGGATTACCGTCGAGTTACTCTACATCGGCTGATCTCTGGTTTAGAGGTTTTATCACCCTTAGTGACGGGAAGTCCCGACGTGATTGAAAATTTATCCGGATATGCAAGGGCTTCGTGAGAAGTGCCTTCGGTTCTGTTCGATCCCGGAACAGACTTGTATGGATTGTATGTCTGACGTTACAATTTGAGATATAAAGCTGATTTCTTTCAAATACATTTCTATTGGTGGCGGAGAATTTATTCTCTTATCTTAACACCCTTCTCTGAGACGTATGAGCTCAGAGGTTATGTAGTTGAAATTTATCAGCGATATACTCCCAATTTGGTAACGTGGCATACTGAGTGTTGCTGTGAAATGATCAGTGTTTGATCATTTGCGATATGATCATTTGTTTGATCTTATATCTTTGTGATCATAGGTTGATCATTTTGTTTGACCCGAAGCATGGCTTTGTAGAAAGCGTAGCTTTGTGGACGAGACTTCGTCGAGCCTCACACCCCGGAAATGGTCAAAACAGGAAGGATGCGGCAAGGTTCTAGGGAGTAGCGCCCCTTAGTGTATGTCATTCCTTCTGGATAAAGGTGGTATCATGGTATGGAGCCCAGATACTTAACCTCTGTGGTTACTGCATTATTATTATTATGTGGTTTGTTGCGAATCGGGGATCCTCGGGAAGATCGGTGACGATCGGGGGATGGCATACGCGTGTCAGTAGTTACCTATTTTTGCAGAGGTAACCCGGCCTTGTGTTGGCAGAGATCCGGTTAGGTTCTCGGGTCGTCTATTCCAGGGACGTACCCATCGTGGAAAAGGAAGTTCCTTAGCCTGACCATTTGTTGGAAATCCAAAGAAACAATACGAGCCTTGTACGGTTTTAGTTGTAGAACCTGCCATTTAATATGGTAGCTATAGCAAGCATACTATAATGGTACCTATGCTGGCTAAGATTTATATTGTACTTTCGAAATGATTTCTACACTATGCACTAATAATAATATCAAAAAGAATTTGATTTTGCGTAGTAAGCATCTTTGACTATCATAAGAAGAAATCTCCTCCAATTCTGCGTTTGCATTGTGTGTGTGGCGGGAGGTCTTATGGTAGTTTCATTTTCCAAAAGCATTGCGAATTTGTTTTATTTTCTTTGTGAAAAATAACTGTTTTACGATCTCACACCAGTCACCATGACTGACTCGGAGTTTATTGTTCCCTTCTAAACTCTGGGTGCCCACCCATTTCCACACGGGCAGCCTAGAGTTATGTTATCAGGATATTCTGGAGCTTTGGAGATAAGCTGGAGGACGAGACGTAGTATTTGTATCTGATAGTATTTATTCCGCTGTGTATTCTGTATGAGGACAAGTTATATAACTGTCCATTGTTGTATATTGACTCTGATGATTGATGTATGTATAAAATGATATAGTTCTTTGTTTTAAAGATTATTCATTTATCTATTATATATTGTTCCGCTGCGAATGTGAGATTCTGGTATTGTTTTCTGTTCTGATGTTGTTCTTTTCTTCTTTCTTTCTCTTTTCTTCTTCTATTACCTTTTTCTTCTTTTTAAAACCATAACTTTTCGGGTTTCCGGCATTCGATGGCTCGGCAGTCGATAAAGTGAGTATCGATGTCGAATTTTCGAAAGTCGAAAATTTCGGGATGTTACAATAATAATAATAAAAAATAATCTTATAAAAATTAACAAAAATTTATAATAATAATATGTAACTAAGATTTATAATAATAATAATAATTAAACGAGTCTACAATAATAATAATAACAATAAAAATTTAACCAAGTTTATAAAAATTAACTAAGGTTTATAAAAATTCAATAAGTTTATAAAATTAACTAAGTATTACAAAAATATAACTAAATAATAATAATAATAATAAATTTTATGAAAAATTAACAAAGTATAATAATAATAATAATAATAACTAAAGGAGTCTATAATAATAACAATATTACAATAATAAATTAACTAAGTTTATAAAAATTAACTAAGTTTGATAAAAATCCAATAAGTATAAAATTAACTAAGTATTATAAAAATATAATCATACAACAAGAATAATAAATTTTATGAAAAATTAACTAAGTATAATAATAATAAATAATTTTATAAAATTAACTAAGATTTATAATAATAATATGTTAACTAAGATTTATAATAATAATAATTATTATTAAATGAGTCTACAATAATAATAATAATAAATTAACCAAATTTATAAAAATTAACTAAGTTTTATTAAAATTCAATAAGTTTATAAAATAGTTATTACAAAAATATAACTAAATAATAATAATAAATTTTATGAAAAATTAACTAGATATAATAGTAGTAATAATAATAACAATTAAACGAGTCTACAATAATAACAATATAATAATAATAATAATAAATTAACTTGATTGCCAATTGTTTGCACAAAAAATGGACAAACACCTCAAAGTTGTATGATTTAGTAGATCTTATGTTGTTCTTAGTGATTTGGGTGATTTATGCAAATATATGAAAAAACAGGGGCTGAACTGTAAAAAGACACGCAGATTTATAGTGGTTCAGCCAGAATGTGCCTACGTCCACTTTATATGTTATTTCTCTTCTCTTGTTGTTATTACAAGTACAAAGCTTTGATACCAGTAAAAGAAAGTTGTTTGAAAGTTCTATCCGTGCTTGAGCTCTCAAAACTTGTCCTCCATTGTTGTACCCCTGCCCCTCTATTTATAGAGTAAGGCTGGGGGTAGGGGTCTTGGATGTATATAACTGCTGGTGGGCCTGGGCTGACACGGTCTGGCCTGGTATGGTTGGTCCGGAAGGAGCTTGGTTCGGAACGCCTCGGTCCGGTGGCAGCTAAGTTGATTCGGTGGAGAGCTTCATTCGGTGGAGACATGGTTCGGTGGGTAGCTTCACTCGGTGGAGACCTGGTTCGGTGGGTAGCTTCACTCGGTGGAAACCTGGTTCGGTGGAAACCTTCATTCGGTGGAGACCTTGTTTGGTGGGTAGCTTCACTCGGTGGAGACCTGGTTCGGTGATGGGAATTTGTCCAACACTTGCCCCCCAAAGTGGGGCATTCGCCTGCGTATGCCATGCTTTGTTAATTGGACAGTCTCATTCGGTCCTTAGCGCTGAGTCGTCTGGTCTGGTTACTTCGTGCTTGCCTATAAGTAGGGGGCCTATGCCTTTGTTTTTTTTATCAACCGAACCATTCCCTTGTCATTTGCCGAATCAAGTGTGTAGCCGAACCAAAGTGCTGTCTTTGCCGAACCGAAGTGCTGTCTTTGCCGATCCAAAGTTTTGTCTTTGTCGAACCGAAGTGACCTTTTTGCCGAACCAAAGTGTTATTCAAACCAGGTGAGTTCTCTTGCCGTCGAATGAACACTTGTGTCGTACTACCGAATGAGCTTTAGTGTTTATGAGCGCCGAATGAACCTGTGTACTCTATGAGTGCCGAATGAACTTAGTACCAGATGAATTTGAAAACTTTACGTGTTTGTTTTATACTTCTACACCTTTTGTTTTAACAACGCGCTTTTGTGTTGCAGATAAATGTCTCGAAAGGCAGAAACTCGTTCAGACAAAAAGAAATCCGGGGGCGAAGGAGGTTCCTCTGCCGTGCCCCCAGCTCAGCCGAATCCAGAACGTCACGGACCAACCCCGAGATCATTAGTGGACGGGTACGGTCCTCGGGAACTTCTGAACTCCCCGCCCGATTGCTTTCCTAGCTCCCTCAAGGAGGAGCAGCTTGATGTCATTTCCCGATCTTTTGGAATTGATAGGGCGCACTTGCTGTTGCCAGGGAGAGAAGTTATGCCGTACGATCCTCCTGAAGGGTACTTCGCCTACAGCAGATACCACTGCATGTGTGGTGCCATTCCTCCTCTTAACGCTTGGATAGTCAGCTTCATCACATATCTAAAGGTGGCCCCATTCCAGCTTCAACCCAACTCCTATGCTATACTGGTGAGCCTCTTCGTCATCTTCCGAAGGAAGTATGGTCGTGCTCCTTCTAACCGGGAGATCCGGTACTTGTATAATCTGAGGGGCTATAAGAAGGGGTCCCCATACATCAGCTTGGAGTCAGCGGTGACCTTCAAGCCGGTCTTGGATCTGTATTCCAAATTTAGCATGTTCAAGAAGGAGTGGTTCTTCGTCAGGGACGACTCTGTCTCTATTCGGCGTTTTACTTCTGGATGTAAGTCGATGTTTTATTTATAATTTCCATCCTGGTTGCGATGCTTCTTCTCATACATTTTCATTTTTGCTAGCGACAGGTGGCTTTGCAGTTGTGGAGACTGATCGCCTGGTTCAGACGGCGGCTGAGATAGAAGCTATTCTTGGGAGGTATAGATCATCTTCCTACCTGATCAGAAACGCGATCCTTCTGGAGTATAACTTAATCTTTCCACATCAGTCAGTAGTCAAGCTGAGGGAAACGGCGGAGGAGAGGGCGGCTGCTCAGGCTAAGGGAGGTGTCACGGCAGAGAGCAGCAAGAGGAAACCTTTCACAAAACCTCCAGCCGTCGGCGGTAAGAAACTTAAGAAGTCGGACGGTCCCTCCCCCAGCAATTGTCCACTTACCCAAGAGGAGGAAGACATAGAGGAGGAAAGAGGCGAGAGTGGAGGTGACCGGGAAGGTGGTGATGGCATCGGGGCCTTGCTTCCTGGGCAAGCGGGCGAGATTCAGGAGTGGACGGATGATGTATTCCACCAAGCTTTTGAGGGGCCGGACGGGGAACCGGCTTTGATAGAGAAAACTGGGAAAGCTGACAAGGCTGGAACTGGCGCAAGCGAGCCTCCTCAGACTATTCCAGCCAAGGTGGCTCCGACGACTCAAGGTGAACTTTTGATTCCTGCGGGCTCTATTTATGATAGGGACTTAGGAATATTTTATGACCCGCTCCCGTCCTGGAATGAAATCCAGGACTTATTGCAGTATCCTACTCCTCCCCAGGGTTTGTACAACCACAGATGTGTTTCCTTTCTTTTTATCCTTTAATTTGCCGTGTTTTCTCGAATTACAGATCAATGTATGCTTGTGACACTTTTTCTTCATATCAGGAGTAGGTAAAACGGCCAAGGCCTTAGATCTTCGGCACAGGCTTGAACAGTACAAGCTCTCTAAAGCTTCCGCCAAGCCAAAGACTCCGACTCACCGTTCCGGGGATGTAGTCGACTACCGTCCTCTTCTCGGGGTTATTGAAGAGGGTATTCAGAAGAGAAAGAGGAGTCATCCCTTATCCGAACCTTCACTCGGTCCCCAGCCCCCAATTCAGCCCGTTCCTGATATCACAGAGGAGGGTACTGAGTCCGCACTCTCTCCGCACCTGTCTGGAAACCCGACCGTTATTCAGATTGATCGTCCTGACTTGGCTCGTAATCCATTCGCGGGCCATCCTGATCTGGATCCAAGTTCCCATGATGTAACTTTTGACGAGGTTACTGGCGAGCACCTTCTTCCCCGCAATCCCATGGTACGGGTGCTCGATGAGGCTAAGTCTTTAGATCTTGATCTTCTTACTACTCGGATAGTTACCATGGGAGACGAGGCCAAGGCTAATATTGATCGGGTGGCGGAGGAGACTAGGAAGCTGATAGGGCATCATGCCCGGCTGGTTAAGGCTGGAGAGGAAATTGGGAGTGCCAACATTCGATTACGGTTGATGGTTTCGGACCAGGCGAAACAGCTTGCTGATCAAGCTATTCAGATTTCCCAGCATGAGGCTGCCTCCGGGCGGCTGAGGAAGGCTATGGAGGAGGCTAGTAAGGTAGAGCTGCGGAGGATGGAGGCTGCCTGCAAGGAGCAGATAAATATGGCCATCTCGATAGTGGATGAGGTTCGGAGGGCGAATCTTGAGCAGATAGAGGAGCTGTCGGGGAAGCTTGAAGCCGCAGAGCTTGCTCAGGTTAGGCTAAAGGAGGAAATGGAGGCGATGCGGAAATCCCTTCAGGCTGACTGCTCGAGATACCGCTTGGAGAGAGAAACTTCTGTTGGAAGGTTGTCGGCTTCCGAGGCCCGGATGAGGGAGTTTGAGGAGAATGAGGGGATGATGGATGAAATGCTTCAGGACATGTACTTCCGAACTTGGAAGCAGGGCAACCTATCCTGGATGGATGATTATCCTAGGGTCATGGCTAAGATTTATCTTCGGGCTCTGGAGGAGCTAAGGCGGATGTGGATAAAGAGGGTGGTGTGGCCTTCAGCATGGATGTGGTCACTGCCCAGTTTACCAAGGAGGAGAAGGTGGGGGTGAAGGAGGGTATGCGGTTGCTTGCTGCTGAGGAGGCAGGTGTGCAAGTAGAGGATGACGACCAGGATAGTCAAGAAGCAAGTGCTGGTAAGTCTTCCTTTTTTGTCTCTCCATTAACTTTGGTTGCTTATCACTAATGAATCCTTTCTCTGACTGGACAGGTGGTCAACAGGACAAGGATAAAACTCCAATGCAGCCGGCCCCTTGATCAGACCTGGAAAATTCTTTTTGTAGACTTGACATGGCCGTATACGCTAGTCTTAAAATAGTAGAGTAACTTTTAAGTTGTAATTCTTTTGCTACTTGTAATAAACAGCTCTATTCTTGATGTGTAATTCTTTAACTTAAGCTGATTTTGTCGTCTTCCGAATGTTTGTTGCTATTTTGACATGTTGTATGAGAAATATAGCTATGCATATTCTTGTAATTGAATTGTGTTTGATGTCAGGTTCTGGTTTTAAAACATAATTTCATGACTTGTAATATTAGTGTGTGGTGTGAACAAATTACAGTCATGTATTTGTACATAAAAGAAGAAAATACCGCCCTTCATGTTTTAATCGTAGATGGCAGTTTTGAATATCTTGTATGACCGAGCATGGAATGCAGTCGAGTGCCCTGCCATCCAATCGTGAGTCTCTACACCCATTGGCTAGTATCTCCTACTCTGCATCCTGTACTTTAGGGACCGTTATAGAGGATAGGAGAAAAGCTTTTTAAGTAAAATTGAAATATGTGAAAAAGTAAAACTTCCAATCATGGAAGGCCGTCGATGTGCTTAAGTTCGTGGCAAACTGGTTTTGTAGTCACTTTCCCTAGCTGTGGGTCTTGGAGACATTTGTCACCCATCTTACGCCTCCGCGGGGAGTTAATTCTTTTTTACCACAGCCGCACTTAAGACACATCGGAGCCGAGATCGCGCACAGTAACTACCCGGGCCATTATGGCCCGTAATCGTGGGTATTATTCGATTTACTGTGGCCGGCTAGCGTGGGTGCCGATCGTCAACTGTGAACTGCCCCTGGCTGGCCACACCTTATGCTGGGGTTTATAGTCAGTTCACAGTTGCCGGCGAGCCTAACGCCGTAATGAGCTGCCTCGGCTATAGTCGGCCTTCTCGGTGGCTTATAATCGGCTCATTACAGTTGGCTTTAAGGGCCGTCGCGAGCAATGAGTTAACCCGCAGTAGAGGGATGCTGGAGCAAAAGTGTCTCATTGGCGAGGGCATAGATTCGCATAGTACCTGTTAGGTCTTTGCCCAGGTGAAGTTGCGCCGTGGAGTGTTTTGAGTGGAAATGCTATACGCATAGGATTTTGTTCAACAGAAAAGGATAAAGTTAACAAGTAGCCAAGATATAAAGGAACAAGTTAAAAAAGAGACAAAGTTTTTTAAAGTGGTTCTGCATGAAAAGGCCTACGTCCACTGATTCTCTTTGTTAATTCACTTCATATGGGCAGTACAAGTTAAGAAAAGTATCGACGGAGGTGCTGGATGTTCCATGCCCTCTGGAACACCTCTCCGTCCACTGTTGACAAAATATAGGCTCCGTTGTGGAGATCTTTATGAATTACATATGGTCCATCCCAGATTGGGTCTAGTGCTCCGGGGCGAGGGAAGATTCGCTTGAGGACAAGATCCCCTTCTTGTAAGGTACGATGCTTGACTTTGGAGTTGTATTGTGCTGCCACTTTCTGCTTGTGGGCCGCTGCTTTAAGGACTGCATCATTCCTTCTCTCCTCAACCAGATCCAAAGACATGTGGAGGAGTTCTTCATTTTCTTCTAGGTTATAGTGGATCCTACGGTGGGAAGGCACAATGGTTTCAACTGGGAGCATAGCCTCTGATCCGTATGCCAAAGAGAAAGGAGTGTGCCCTGTTGATGTTCTGAAAGATGTATGGTAGGCCCATAGTGCCGTAGGGAGTTCATCCACCCAAGCGCCCTTTGACTTTTCGAGCTTCTTTTTGATCAGGGTTTTCAGAATTTTGTTGACTGCTTTGACTTGTCCGTTTGCCTGGGGATATTCTACGGATGAGAAGCTTTTATGAATTCCGTGTTCTCGGCACCAGTTGGCGAATTCCTCGCTGTCAAACTGAAGTCCATTGTCTGATATGATTTTGAGTGGGACTCCGTACCTGCATAGAACATTTTTGATTAAGAAGTTAATAACTTTTGCTGAAGATACTTTGTTCAGAGGTTCCGCTTCCACCCATTTGGTGAAATAATCAACCGCCACTATAGCATATTTGGCCCCGCCTCGGCCCATCGGTAGCTCGCCGATTAAGTCAATTCCCCATATTGCGAAGGGCCAAGGGCTGGTCATTTGAGTAATCTCGGTTGTTGGTAGCCGAGGAATCTTAGCAAATTTTTGGCATTTGTCACACTTCTTGACGAAATCTAAGGCGTCCTTGCTTAAGGTGGGCCAGAAATATCCGTATCGGAGTATCTTTTTTGCTAACGTTTGCCCTCCAGTGTGATCTCCGCAGCTTCCCTGATGGATGTTGGACAAGATTTCCTTGGCTTCTCTCCCAGCGACACACCTTAATAACGGGTTAGAGAATCCGCGCCGATAGAGGATGTCTTCTTGTATTGTGTAGCGGGATGCTTTCCTCAAGATTTTCTTGACTTCGTTACGCCCGTTGGGTAGAGTGCCACTTCGTAGGTAGTCTCGGATGGGAGTCATCCAAGTTGCTTCTTCGGTTGTAGCTATCAGATTCACTTGCTCAAAACTTGGGGCCAGTTGCTTTGAGATGGTTACTGCCCCGAAGATGGTGATGTCTCTCACACTTGCTTGCTTTGCTAATTCGTCGGCCTCTCGGTTCTCCTCCCGAGGGATGTGTTTGACTAAGTAGTGGTCCAATCGGCTGAGAAGTAACTTGGTCTTCTTTAGATATGCTATGAGTCGTTCTTCTCGAGCTTGGAATTCTCCTAGTATTTGATTAACAATAAGTTGAGAATCGCTGTGAAGACACAAAGAATTGGCCCCGATTTCTATGGCAATTTCTAGTCCAGCTATCACTGCTTCGTATTCTGCATCGTTGTTGGTGGCAGCGAACTCCAACCTTATAGCATAGTGCAGTTTGTTTCTCTGGGAGTGATTATTACCACACCTGCCCCCGAGCCTTGTTCGTTTGATGCACCATCCACAAAGAGATTCCACTTGATATCTTCTGTTATTTCCAATTGCTCCTGATCTTCGTTGGTAGTGAACTCTGCAATGAAATCAGCCATGGCCTGTCCCTTGATGGCAGTGCGAGGGTGATAGGTGATATCATACTGACTCAGTTCAATGCACCATTTGAGTAATCGCCCAAAAGTGTCGGAACGATGGAGTACCTGCCTCAGCGGTTGATCGGTCAGAACTTTGATGGAATGGGACTGGAAGTAGTGACGCAATTTCCGTGATGTGATTAGTAAACAGTATGCTAACTTCTCAAGTTTAGGATATCTGACTTCTGCCCCAGTAAACCTTTTGCTGACGAAGTAAACTGGTCGTTGCGTGCGGTTGTCTTCCCTTACCAAGGCAGAGCTTAGAGCGTGAGATGACACAGCAAGGTATAGGTATAATTCTTCGCCTTCGCTTGGAGTCGAGAGTACCAGTGGTTTCTAGAGGTGTTCGATTAGATTAAGGAAAGCGGTTAAGCATTCGTCCGTCCATTCGAACTTTCCTTTATCTTTCTTTAGAGCTTCGAAAAAGGGGACGCACTTGTCCGTTGCCTTGGAGATGAATCGGCTTAGGGCGGCCACTTTTCCATTTAGGCTTTGCATTTCCTTTTGGGTGGAAGGTATCTTGATATCCCTTAGCGCTCGGACTTGTTCAGGGTTTGCTTCAATCCCTCGGGCATGGACGATGAACCCTAAGAATTTTCCCGATGATACTCCGAAGGAGCACTTTAGTGGATTCAACTTCATTCCATACTGTCGAAGTACTTGAAACATCTTGCCTAAGTGGCTTACGTGATCTTTGGCTTTCCTTGACTTTACCAGCATGTCGTCCACATATACTTCCATAGTTTCTCCCATTAGCCCCGCAAACATCTTGTTGACGAGGCGCTGGTAGGTGGCTCCAGCATTTTTAAGTCCGAAAGGCATTACCTTATAGCAGTATAAACCTCGATCGGTGATGAAACTAGTGTGGTCTTGGTCGGGAGCATGCATAGGAATTTGGTTATATCCTGAGTATGTATCCATAAAAGATAGGAGTTTGTGCCCGTCTGTGCTGTCTACAAGTTGGTCGATTCTGGGAAGTGGGAAGCAATCCTTTGGGCAGGCGTCGTTTAGGTTGGAAAAGTCAATGCAGGTTCGCCACTTCCCATTAGCCTTTTTTACCATCACCGGGTTGGCGATCCATTCCGGGTAGATAGCTTCTCGTATGAAGTCATTGGCGAGTAGGTTTTTTACTTCTTCATCGAGGGCTGCTGATCGCTCTGCCCCCATACTTCTCTTTCTTTGTTTTACAGGCGCCTTGGTAGGATCAATGTTTAATACGTGGCATGCTATGTCGGGGGAGATTCCAGTCATGTCAGCGTGTGACCAAGCGAATACATCCAAGTTGTGGCGGAGAAAATCGATGAGCTGTTCCTTCAATTCGGCTTTTAGTTGGGACCCAATTTTCAATAGTCTACTTGAGTCGTGCTTGTCTACAGATATAAACTCCATAGCCTCTGCAGGCTCGGCGGTGGCCTCCTCCTCTTTGTCCCTAGGGTCTAATTCATTGAAAGGGTCGCTGGTATATCGAAGAGGAGGGGCTTTCTTTAGTTTCTATGCTTCTAGGCTTTTTGTGCAAAGGGCAATCTCTACACCCTTCCCTTTATCTTTCCTGTGGTTGTTGCGAAGTTCAGTCACATAGCAGTCTCGAGCAACGTCTTGGTCTCCTTCTACTTCCCCTACTCCATTGTCCGTTGGAAATTTCATCTTCAGACACCATGGGGCTAGGACAATTTGGAAGTCAGTCAAGGCTGGCCTCCCTAAGAAAGCGTTGTAGGCCGAATGGTTTTCTATTAGCACAAATGTCTGTTTCCGTACAATGGAGAGGGGGTGGCTACCAATCTCAACAAAGAGGTCCAGCTGCCCGAGAGGCATCTTCGCGTCTCCAGTGAAACCGTGTAGTGGCTTATTGCAGGGAGATACATCCTTCATTGATAGCTTCATCTTGTCGAATGCGTGTTTGAACAGGATGTTTACTGAGCTTCCAGTATCTACCAGGATTCGGTAAACTTCGGCGGGACCGAGTCGAGCAGAGATAACCATGGGATCTATGTGAGGGTACTGCCTTCCTTCTAGGTCACACTTACCGAATGTGATGTCATCACTTTCTTTCCGCTTCGGGTGGCGTTCTTCTATAACCGAATTGACATAGTCCTTATTGTCTCTAAGCGACTTTCCGTACCTTTCCATCTCTTTCCAGCTTCTGTCTGCGATGTGTGGCCCTCCTGAGATGGTATGGACCACTATCTTTCCTTGACTAGAGCTGCTAGCATTGCGGTTTCCTCTGTCGACCCCTGGTGAGGGTAGCCTTGGGTTTTCATTGGTAGGAGCTGGGGTCCTGTCCTGACCTTCTACATAACGTTCCAGTTTCTTTCTTCTGATGTGTTCCTCAATCAGATCTCGGAGATGATGGCATTCGTTGGTATCATGCCCGTGAGATTCATGGAAACGGCAGAACTTTCCAGACTTCTGTGCGTTATCTGATTCCTTCTTGTATGGTGGGCGTTTGTATCTAACTTCGCCTTGGGTGGCAAGGAAGATATTTTCGACGGTCTCGTTCAAAGGGGTGTAAGTGTCGAATCTTGGTCCTGTCCGATATAGGCACTTTTCTCCCTTCTTGCCCCCAGCATTGTCTCTGGAATCATTTCTTCGAACGTCCCTTGCCACAGCAGGGGCGTTGCCATGGGTTGTCTTATTTTGCTATCCTGACTGCCCCTCAACGGCACATCCTCAAGCCTCATGTATTTCTCGGCTTCATGGAAGAAATCGGGTAAAGTAGCTGGTTTTTCTTTTGTCAACCTTCTAGCAAATTTAGTGTCCGGATGCACACCACTGCAGAGGGCCATTAGGATAAGCTTCTCATCGGCATCTTGGACTGCAGCTGCTGCGGCGTTGAATCTGGTTAGGTATTGCTGCAGCTTTTCTCCAGGTTTCTGTTTGACGCTGGATAAGGAATAAGCGTCCTTAGGTTGCTCCACATGAATGCGGAACTGACTGATAAATTTTTCTTTCAACATTTCCCACGAGCTGATGGATCCTTGGGGTAGATGACAGAACCAGGAGGTAGCAAGATCTGCTAAGAAGAGCGGAAAGAATTTGCACAGTACTCCCTCTGTTGCTCCACTCATGAGCATATGCCGCGTGTACCTCTGTAAGTGTACAACGGGATCGGAGGTTCCTTTGTAGGGTTCCATTGTTGGCATCTTCCATTCTCGGGGGGTGATAGCAATTTCGATATTGCGGGCGAAAGGGCTGGTTACCCTAGCGCGTATCCTTCGATCTCTTTGCTCCCGTTGGACACACTCTCTGAATAAGCGTGCCATCCTTTAATCAGAACTTGGAGCAGATAGAAATGAGTTTGGTTCTGTTCTGTGGGATTGATTCCGTCCAGATGACCTGTAGGGATGGTATCGTCTATCATTCCTTATATTTTCCAGTGGCTGCCTTTGATCTTCTGGGAGCATGCTTGGGTCAGCTACAGTTGGCCCTTGCCTTGATCTCCCCCTGTTGGGTTCTGATCTAAGCACTTCCTCGGGTCCAACTTCGGGCTGGACTCTAGCTCGGCCCCGTTCACTGGCGTTTCTGTGGTTAAGCAGCATGACAGGCTCAGCTACAGTTGACCTTCGCCCGGTACCTTCCCCGTTGGGTTCGGTACCAAATGTTTCCTCAGGCCTAACTTCGGGCTGTGCTCGGTCTCGGCTCCTACCACGGCTACTTCTGCCGTTAGCTCCTTCGAAGAAGGAAGATCTTTGTTGTCTCTGAGATCCTCCAGACTGGGACTCGCCCCATGATTCAGTGTTGCGGTTGGATTCTTCAGCGTCCCTTAAGCGTGACATGAGATGGTCCACCAAGGCTTCCTGCTGGGACGTGAAGCGGTTAGTTACTTCAACCACAACTCTGTCCAGATCTGCTCTAGTAATTGCTGCAGGCTATTCTGTGGCAGGAGTAGTTGGGTTAGCCTGTTCTTCATTTGTTACTGTTGCTGGAGGAGGACGATTTGCTTGATTCGTGACAGCTGGATCTGGAAGACTGCTGGGTGCGATGTTTTTTCCTTTGTTAACATCTTTTCTCTGTTTGGGAGGCATGTTTTCCAACTAGCGAACGATGCTGTTAGGAAAGCTATTAAGTGGATGAAGCTGAAGCTTTGAGCTTCTCCGTTCTCAGTGAAAGCACCAAAAATGTTTGCACAAAAAATGGACAAACACCTCAAAGTTGTATGATTTAGTAGATCTTATGTTGTTCTTAGTGATTTGGGTGATTTATGCAAATATATGAAAAAACAGGGGCTGAACTGTAAAAAGACACGCAGATTTATAGTGGTTCAGCCAGAATGTGCCTACGTCCACTTTATATGTTATTTCTCTTCTCTTGTTGTTATTACAAGTACAAAGCTTTGATACCAGTAAAAGAAAGTTGTTCGAAAGTTCTATCCGTGCTTGAGCTCTCAAAACTTGTCCTTCATTGTTGTACCCCTGCCCCTCTATTTATAGAGTGAGGCTGGGGGTAGGGGTCTTGGATGTATATAACTGCTGGTGGGCCTGGGCTGACACGGTCTGGCCTGGTATGGTTGGTCCGGAAGGAGCTTGGTTCGGAACGCCTCGGTCCGGTGGCAGCTGAGTTGATTCGGCGGAGAGCTTCATTCGGTGGAGACATGGTTCGGTGGGTAGCTTCACTCGGTGGAGACCTGGTTCGGTGGGTAGCTTCACTCGGTGGAAACCTGGTTCGGTGGAAACCTTCATTCGGTGGAGACCTGGTTCGGTGGGTAGCTTCACTCGGTGGAGACCTGGTTCGGTGATGGGAATTTGTCCAACACCAATGCTTATCTGAAATACATATAATGAGATTTACATGCTAAAAATGATAAGCAGTTCTATATTTGACTGCTAACAACAAGAGTTTTAGTTCCTAAATTTTGACAAGAAACATAAAAAAATAATGAGATGAAATAAAATAGTACTGCAAGCATCTATGTCAAATTAACTTGAACTCGAACTTGCTATATTCGATGCTAAATAAATCCATATCTGCTCTCTTCTACCGCTTTCTAATTGCATTTTTTCCTTATAGGCATATTGGACTCTTGAAGAAGACCGGCTTGGACTTTCCATGGTTTATTTGCTCTTTTTATTAGATTATGCTGCTAACATTTTTTCTTAAAACATTGTCCATGAAATGTTGTATATGACTAAATTTTTTTGTGTATGAAATTAATGTAGCTTTGATTATGTTTAATCTTTATAACTGCTAATATTATCAGATTATATCTATTGGTGTTTTTTGAATTAAGCATTTTGTTTTTGAATACATTTTTCATGGGTATTATAACTGTTTTAAAACTGCTTCAGTAGTTGTTAAATGTAGGAAAAACATTAATATAACGAAGCATTATGAAGGTGCTGCAAAATGTTGAAGAGAAACAAGCCGTAGCAAAATGGAAAGGCTGCAACTATTAAAAAACTATTATCTAATATATGCTGCTACAATGCCTTTAGCAGCATTTCAGAAATTAATGTCGTTATAGGACCGGTCTATTGAAGCTTGGCGGTAGTTTACATTCTACAAAACGCTGCTAAATGAGTTGGCAACGTTTCAAAAATGCTGCACAAATAATTTACAGCAGCGTTTTATAAAATCCTCAATATCCCTTTTTTAGCAACATTTCTGAAACGCTGCGGTATCTCTAGACTCTATTGCAGCATGATATTAGACTGCGTTCTTCGAAACGCTACGAATGAGTAAAACAACATTTTTTAAACGCTGCAAAAGGCCTTTTTGTTGTAGTGTCTATTTCCTTTCTTTCCTTTTATATAGTAGAACTGTTATAAGGTCTATTACTTTTACTTTGCTTAAAGATTCTAGTAATTACATCATTCACCAGACTTTTAGTCTAACCCACTCCTCTATTTTCCCTTTCCCCCCAATAGTCAATCAGGGGCAAGAAAGGTAGACCACAACTTCTTAGAGACTTGTTGGAGATTCTATCATGTATTTCTTTCCTTCAGTTTCAGTTTTTAGTTCTTTTGGTTGAGCTGGCATTTTGTGAGGGATGTATCGTACTCTGATATTATTGATACTATGGATTTTATTTCGCAAGAAACATAAGGTTATTTTGACATTTGATGTATTTGGTATTTGGCGACTTATTTGATTTATAAAGTAATTCTGAGGTTTTGTTGTAAATAAATATTATTATCATAATTGTTTCCACTGTTTATATATTTTTGTCTTGTGAATCTTAGTCTCTGCTATTTTTAGTTATACCTACAACGCAACATGCCTTTTAGTGTGCTCTTTTGGGTACGCTAAGGGGTGCGGGGTGTTACAATTAGAATCTGAATGATGAAGATATCATTGTTTTTGTAATTTCATGTTCTCGCTCAATTCTTCATGAAATTCAATAATCGAACACCAAATCGAAGAGTAAGGCAAGGCTTACACTATAATACCAATTAGAGGAGAAAACAATCGGATTTGGAGGTGAATTAATTTTTTGGACAACAAGCAATTTAGATCTATGTGAGTGGTTTACGCCTAATATACCATATAACAAGTTAAACCTTGATAGTTCTTTGATAATTATGGCTTAAGTTTGGATTAATTAACGGTGATTACTAAGTTAGAAAGTAAATAAACAAGTAAAATCATTGAATAAAAGATAATTTAAATATTAGAATTCATAAAAATGATTCACTATTATTATGGGATTGAGTAAGTGGAAATTAAAGGTGAACTATAGATAATATGAGGCTTGAATCCATGTTAATATGTATAAATAAACAAAAACCAAAATAAGGAATGATAACCTATTATTTACAAAAGACAAATTTCGAACTTTATATTATATATATATATATATATATATCTGTGTGTGTGTATAATTATATAATAATATAAATATATGAATGGTTATAATGGATATTTGATACATATATATATATATATATGTATGTATGTGTGTATGTATGTATAATGCATGGGAAAAGCCATGATAAATCATATATAAATGTTATATAATGATTTCAAAGATAATATAATGTATGTCACAAAATAAATTTGAATTAAATATAATTTTTGGTGATTTTTATGAATTTTTGGGAAAGAGGTTGGTAATATGATATTTTATGAAAGGAAATGCAATTATATTGAAATATACCTTATAATGTATATAAAATCATATAAAAGTGTTTATAAAGTATCTTATGGTATTCATCTATGAAATATAATTTACTTCAAAATTATTGTGATTTTAAATGTTGTTTCGAAGTACATACGGGGGAAAATTATAGTTCTATTTTTTAAAAACTAGTTTCTTAAACACTAATTTGTAGAGCAGTTTTGAAAGATTTTAATGAATTTTTTGGATGAAATTAAAGCAGAAAGATAGTAGAAGAACATATCTAAATTTAAAAGAAAATGGATTGGCCAGTGGTTTACTTTGGGTTAGGTTAGCCTTGATCCAACAAGACAGGGTTAATATAATATAAAGGTATCGTTTTGGGTATTTTCGGGGTTCCTCTGGTGATGTTTAGAAAATATTTTTATTTGATTTCCCATCTTGGTCAAATGGAATGACTGTGTGTGTGTGTGTGTTTATATCTATGTGTATGTGTAGACATATACACATATGGATAGTTGGTTGCTATTGTTAGTGATTGCTTGACCATTGATTATTGTTCCTATATTGGTTATCATGGTTACACAATCGCTCGGTGATCTGAAGATTTTTGGAGGCGTATTCTGTTAGCGAAAAAGGGTTCATAAGTCATACATATAATTGTATCCATTCGAAGATTCGTCCGTGTGTTAATAAAATAGGGTAGGCTCGGCTCTGTACGTGGGGTAGACCATGTCATTGATTATTGTAACTATCCTTGGCTTTGTATGTTGATTATATCATGTCATTGACCATCGTAACTGTATTGGGATAAAATCTTGCCTCACGATTCAACCATATTTTGGTTGCAGGTAAAACAAGACTAAGATATGACATCCTAGTATTACTCGGGAAGGAATAGAATATGTGGTATAATATATGTACATCACTCATTCGACTACAGTCAGACCCTCTCTTTGTTTTTCACATTTGGTTTCATCTTTAGGTTGATAAAATTTAGTATGCTCAACCAAGTAACTTTTGAAGGTGCAGACGACGATGGTTTTACTTATGTATATAAATAATCATGTAACATTGATATTGATTTATATGTATATGTGTATGGATTGAATTGGTCATGTATTACTTATGTACATAATAGGATCCAATGGTCTGGAATATGGTGATATTTGATTATATTATATGTTTGTTACCTTCTATTGTAAGTTTTAAAAGAGATAGATTGAATATATTTATTTTGCCTCTTGTTATCAATCACCAACGACTCATCCTTTTTGGTTTTTGGGGTTTACACATCATGGGTTGTGTTAAATCAAAGGGTTGAAAATGGTGGGTTGTTACATTTGGTATTATAGAATATTCCAAAATATTCCTTAAATTAAGGACTAGGAACGTATTAAGAGAGCGTATTGATATTTTTAGAAACTTATATATATATATATTGACTACATACATATACATCGTTTATTATTCCAGCTGAATAAACTATCTATCGTGGAGTTACCAATGAATCATAATTTCGAACAGTAGAGGATGAGTAAATAAGCTAAGATAGAGACTATAACAGAGATGATTACTAGTATGGTTGATATCAGAACTGGAAATAGTGCTGGAATAGATACTAGGGATATCCTGATGTGAAAATCCCAATTTGGTTCCACTGACATCTGTAAACGATAAGCCAAACTAGTTAAAACCTCTTAGTACCTGCATTTATAGAATAAGGGATGGTTCTTATTCGACACCACTGGCTGTTGATCTCCTAAACCCGTGAGTGAATTTCTTTAGCTTGGGCTGGAAAACCTATGTTAGAATCTCTTATTCAGTGATGCTGGCTTTGCTTAGCACTTGTTAGAGAATATGTAGCCTTTTGAATTTGCTTAATAAATGAACATGTTAAGGAGGTGACGAATTTCATCAAAGAATTGAGTCTTGGAAGTTAAATGTTCGTACATAATTGTTGAAAGGAAATTGGTTTTTGAAATTTGAAATTATAGTATTTGTTTCATGAAGGGATTTACAAATAGATTTTGTATTTATCAGCAACTATAAAAGTATTTGATGGGTTTTTACAAAAGCGATTTAAAGTTTTATTTCAAAGTAAGTAGAATTCTTATATTCTAAGCATATGTATTTTCGAATGAAGATTGAAAATTTTATAACATAAGATTTTGAATATATAATAATATATGATTTAAGGTTGTGGAAATGATTTTCGAATTTGATATGAATGTAGTTGGTAGCCAAAAAGAATTTTTTAAAATTTACTTTTATGTATATACAATATGTGTTGTTTAAAAAATGTTTTTGGCTATTAACAAAAGAAAATGTATATACTTACATATATATGATAAAAAATTTATAAGTATTATGAAATGATGTTGTAAAAGTGAAGTGTAAGTATGCCAAAAAAAATTACCATAGTTATTTCAATTTAAATCTATTTTGTGCGATTAATATTGAATTACCGAAGTTGAAGGAAATCAATTAATTTTGAAAATAAAATATGGAAATGTAGAACTAAGAGTAATATAAGATGAAAGGTTTGTTTTATAGTTTCTTAAATAAATGGGAAATTTAGCAAAATAATATTTTAAAGGTGAAGAGAAGTTTTAAATTTTGACATTTGGTGAATTACCCACTGGTAAATCTTTTCTTTGTTACTTTATAAATATGGGAAGGAAATTCCACATGTTAAATTATTATCTTTAAAGAAAATGGTTTAATGGTTTAGTAAGTGAATAAGGAAGGTTGGTTAGTTGAACCTTATGCACTGGAAGGTGATCTCAGGTGCAAGCATATCATCGTTCGCTAAAAAGAAAGGAGAGCAGACCATGATGGAAAGAGAGTTGCCACTTTTGAATATAGATTGTCATAGTGGATAGTTTAGACCTTAGACCACACAAGTGCTTTAATCTATTATGGTGTTGAATCCATCTAAAGGATAACACCTTTTACCCATTTTCCCATGATTTGGAATCTATTATTTGCGGTGTTGAGTCATTTCGCGACATATATGTATTGAATCGGTTAGGGGTATGGATTGATTTTGAAATATATTAGATCAATCGTTATGAGATGATGTTAGATGGAGATATGAATGTGGAGCGAATGAGGGAAAGAGGATTGGGCATGATCTTATTGTATGTCATGATTTCTATAGTCCCACGATTGATGAACTATTGTCGATCATATAAAATAAGAATCTTAAATAATTTTGTTAAAGATTCTGATCTTCCTCCCCAAATAAAACTCTCCAAGCCTATTGACATGCCACTTAGGCATATGACTCTAGAAGAGAATCGAAAGTTGGATAAGAGAATTTACGAGTTAAGATAGGGAGATCATATTTTATTTAGAGAGAATAAGTGTAACGACCCAGAATTTTGAACAATTTAAATTGAAAATATTTAATTAATTTTAAATATTTAAATGATGGTTTGACTTGAATTTCAAATTATCAGAATAAATTGGCGATTAAATTTTAAAATTTAATCTATTGTAAGTTGAATAAAAATTTAAATCTTTAATTTTAAGCTGAAGAAAAATATTTTCAGATCTTGGAAAATTTATATTGATGATACTGAAGATAATAGAAGCTTCGGAATTGAGTTTGAAAGTGAATTGTTCAGTTTTGAAATTACATCATTTGAATCGATATTTAAAAATAGCGTTCCGAGGCACAGTCTCGGAATTCGACGAAACCAGTTCCATTGGATCCGTAATATTGAATTATTACCGGATTTCAAATTTCGTATTTTTCGGAGTCATTATGTGAGCACACGACGTATAAATGCATTGAAATTTAAATCGAATTAAATTTAAATTTAAATTGGAAATTGGTCAACACAGCATGTTATCTTCCTTTAATCAAGCAGTGAATCACGAAAATAATCGTGCAAAGGCATGGCCGAAGTCTCGTTCAAAAGAAAATCACGTACTCCTTGTCTACTCTCCGTTTCTTTTTAAAATCCCGCTTCTCCCTTTTAAACGAAATTTTTATCGTTCCCATTCGAAATCAATTCGAAAACTATCTCGTTCAAATCAATAATGGCCGACTTCAGAAAAAAAAATGCCGCATTAAATTGCGATCGATTGAAGGCTCGAAGTCGACGAAGGGGAAGAAGCACGCGCGTGCTTACGCTCGCGTGATGCAGGGCGCCTGCGCGTGAAGGGGGGAAGCGGTATCGTTCTCGAACAAGGAATCGGCGGCGAACTCGAGCTCGTTTGAGGTGGGCTCGCGATTGTTCGCGCCAGGCTGGGGATTGTGCGACGAGGCGATGGTTGGTAGCATGTTCGAGCTCGAGTGATTCTGGGGGTTTCGCGTTGGGCTAAGCTTCGCACGCGAGAGGCGGAGGAGGAGGCAGCAGGGGCGATGGCGATCGATGAGGGTGCGTTTGCATTTCTGGCTAGGGTTCTTTTCAATCGAGATCGGGCAGTAAGGTAAATGCAAGATTTTCAATTCAAATTTAATTGAGAATGAATTCAAACCCTATACAGATTTTTCTGAAATAAATAAGATAAATATATACAGGCATTTTTTTTCTTTAACTTTTAAACTTATTAAATATATATAAAAACAACAAAGTTAGAAATAGAAAATTTCACAATAAAAGTTTGATTAGATTATTTGTTTAAAATAAAATATAAAATACAGATTACTAATTAATTAACTTATGTAATTATTTTGGTAACTGGAAAATATTTTGTTAAAGGAGAAATTAGTTTTAAATTTAATTTCTAGTTAAGCAAATTTATTAAAAGAAATTGGTTTGAAATAAAAGCATTGAATAATTGAAATTACCAAATGAAAATTTGTTATTCGATTGATTCAAATATTAATAAATTGTGTAAATATTTATACAAGGTATAAATGGAGAAAAAAAAATTGGAATGGAAAAATGGGATTGCAAAAATAAAAGCTAAGGTGAGATTTTCTCACTCGAAGGAAAATTTAATTTTGCAGTTATTGATTGATTGCTATTTGGATGTGATACTATATATAGTAGTATATATAGCAATATATATATTGGCATATGTATATATTGCAGTTATGATTTCCCGCACTATATAGCAGATGAGACCCTATTGCGCCGTTAGTAAGCGGATGGTATTTTTATAAATCCTATATACCGCGATATTCCACCTCGAAGTGGAATTGTTATTGTGCTAACATCTGTGGATGCAGGGAAACATGTTGGAGGGATCCAACTGGATTCCTCATCAGTATTTATTTATTTACAAATATTGTTGTATATTATGTTATTATATGATGATATATGATGTTTGTTGTCGTGATTGACAAATTTGTGTGTTGCATCATCGGATTCATTTTTGAAATTTAAAAATGACGATGATGATTTTAAAAGAGATTTTTAAAGTGATTTTTTTGAAAGTATACGTTTTATTTAAATTTTTGAATTGATTTATTTTAAATAAATAACGTTAAAATTTAAAAGTTATAAAAGTTAAGATTTTTGTGAAATATAACCAAAGTGTGATTTTTGAAATAAAAGTTGATTTATTTATAAAATGGTTTAAATTGAGATTTTTTAAAGTATTATAAACGGTTTACTTAAAAGATTTAAAAAGTTGATATTTATAAATTTAAAACATTGAAATTTTAAAACGAGTTTTGTAAGTGTTAGAATGAGATGAAATAAAAATCATAAGTGAACGAGGTTTATAGATTTATAAATTGTGAAGTATAAAATGAATAGATGTTGTAAAACAAAAGATTTATAAGTAATTTACTTATAAATTAGATTTTTGCACTTAGATGGGATATGAATACAATTTGCTATTAAAAATGATTTTTATAAGTTGAAATTATTATAAAGTATAAATGTGATTTATAAACGTTGTTTTATAAATCCGAAATCACTTATTTTGATAAGTGAATTATAGGAGTTAATAAAAGGAGATTTATAACATCGAAGTTGTTAAAAAAATATAATTTATAAACGTTGTTTTATAAATCCGAAAATCAATCAAATTTGATGAATTTAATATAGATGGTTATTAAGGGAATTTTATCCACGATTTTGGATAGTGGATAATTCTTGAAATAAAATGTGTAGAAAATAGTGACATGTGGTTAGTGAAGTATATTCACGATTTTGGACAGTGAATATATTTTTAAGTAAAATGGATATTGTTTTGGGGAAGTGACATTAAAAATGAAGTTAATTGTTTTAACGATGTTTTAAAATGTGTTAAATATCGAAACCATAGATTTCAACATTCATTGTTGAAATAGACGTTTTCGAGAAATAAGGAAATGGTGGACTATAACACTGTTGTTATAGTAAATGATTTTCGAAAGGAAATGTTTTATATAGTATTGGGATTTACATATCTATCTTAATTCCGAATCCCTATACTATTGATTTTGAGTCGTCGTAACGATGTTTTACGTAACATTCGTTTTGACTCAAATAGATGTTGTTATAGTAAATGATTTCCTTAAAGAATGAAATATATACTTAATTTTGATTTAAGTATATCGAATATTTTCAAATGTTGAAAATAAATAAGATTTGTGAATTACTTATTATTAAATAAGTATGGAAATGCTTTTCCAATATGAAATGAAACGTCTTTGAAATTTTATCTTCTTAAAGATAAATTGAAAGTGAATATTTGAAATCGATTGAAAATCGTATATCAGTAGATATTTGAAATATAAATTCACTATGGAATTTATAAAAGAAATGGGAATTCGTTTCAAAAATAAGCGTTGATTTATTTTTGAAGTTTGGAAAGTATATATCTAGTAAAGATATTTTGGAAAATAAATAATTTGAAAAATTATTTGGAATCTGATGATGTTGCGCATCTTTATTAATAGTTAAATAACCGACTATCAATAATTACCTTGAATGGATATTTGTTGTGAATTGGATGAATTTGAATGCCACACTTATTTTTGAATAAGCGCTCACTATTCGGGTTAGCCGGGAAAGGACCTTGGGGTCGTATAACCCATTCCGAATATGTGATACGTCGTAATGAATTGCATTTGATGACCGGTGTTGAAGACCGGATATTTTTGAAAATGGAAGGATTACTGTCGAGTTACTCTACATCGGCTGATCTCTGATATAGAGGTTTTATCACCCTTAGTGACGGGAAGTCCGGACGTGATTAGAAAATTATTTGGATTTGCAAGGGCTTTTGAGAAGTAACTTCGGTTCTGTTCGATCCCGGAACAGACTTGTATGGATTATGTGTCTGACATTACAGATTGAGATATAAAGCGGATTTCTTTCAAATACATATCTGTTGGTGGCGGAGAATTTATTCTCTTAGCTTAACACCCTTCTCTGAGACGTACGAGCTCAGAGGTTATGTAGTTGAAATTTATCAGCGATATACTCCCAATTTGGTAACGTGGCATGCTGAGTGTTGCTGTGAAATGATCATTGTTTGATCATTTGTGATATGATCATTTGTTTGATCATTTATCTTTGTGATCATTTCTTGGATCATTTGTTTGACCCGAAGCATGGCTTTGTGAAAAGCGTAGCTTTGTGGACGAGACTTCGTCGGACCTCACACCCCGGAAATGGTCAAAACAGGAAGGATGCGGCAAGGTTCTAGGGAGTAGCGCCACTTAGTGTATGTCATTCCTTCTGGATAGAGGTGGTATCATGGTATGGAGCCCAGATATTTAACCTATGTTGTTACTGCAAATTTATTATGTGGTTGTTGGAAATCGAGGATCCTCGGGAAGATCGGTTACGATCGGGGGATGAAATACGCGTGTCAGTAGTTACCTATTTTTGCAGAGGTAACCCGGCCTTGTGTTGGCAGAGATCTAACCGTAATGTTAGGTTATTTCTCGGGACGTCTTTCCAGAGGCGTTTCCATGTGGCAATGGGAAGTTCCTTGGCCTGACCATTTGTTGGAAATCCAAAGAAACAATACGAGCCTTTACAATTTCAATTGTATAACTTGTCTCCTCAGGAGGCAGCTATAGCAGGCATAATATAATGGTACCTATGCTGGCTAAGATTTATATTCTACTTTCGAAATGTTTTCCACTATGCACTAATAATAATATCCAAAATGATTTGATTTTGCGTAGTAAGCATCTTTGACTAACATAAGAAGAAATCTCCTCCAAGTCTGCGTTTGCATTGTGTGTGTGGTGGGAGGTCTTATGGTAGTTTCATTTTCCAAAAGCATTGCGAATTGACTTTAAAATTTTCCTGTTGTTTATTTTAAAGAAAAATAACTGTTTTTACGATCTCACACCAGTCACCATGACTGACTTGGAGTTTATTGTTTCCCTTCTAAACTCTGGGTGCCCATTATTTTCCACACGGGCAGCCTAGAGTTATGTTATCAGGATATTCTGGATATTCTGGAGCTTTGGTAGCAAGCTGGTTGGCGAAACGTAGTATTTGTATCTGATATTATTTATTCCGCTGTGTATTCTGTATGAGGACAAGTTTATATAATTGTCCATTGTTGTATTGAGTTGTATATTGACTCTGATTGATGTATGTACAAACTGATATAGTTCTTTGTTTTAAAAGACTAGTGATTATCTATTATATATTGTTCCGCTGCGATATGTGAGATTCTGATATTGTTTCTGTTTCTGTGTTTTCTGTTGTTGTTCTTCTTTCTTTTTCTTCTATCTTTTCTTCTACCTCTTCTTTTAAACCCTAAGAATTCGGTTTTCCGACATTCGTTTGCTCGGCAGTTGATACAGTGGACGTATTGATGTCAATATTCGGAAGTCGAAGAATCGGGTCCTTACAATAAGTCTAAATTATTCTATTAAAACAGCATAGAGAGGAGATACTAACCTAATAGAAAAATAAATGGGTTACAATCTATATGAAGGAGGTTAGACCGAAGTTATACTTATAAGACATTGGAAGTTTTGAAGATATGTATGAAGTCGAGTTTCAATTGGGAAGATGGATAGTAATAGTGGTATTTGTGGTATTGGAATTTTAGTTAATCGGATCCCGTTAACCGATCAACTGAAAATTATTTAGGATGTGGTTGGAAAATTTATTTTGGAGGGCCTAGAGTTGGTTGTCTAATAGGGTCCTGATGACCCAATATTATTTCCATGCGAGTCGACTTGGTGATTGGTCCATAGATTAAATTTTAGAATAGTTGATATTCACATTGTTTCATACATATCATTGCAATGGTCAGTGATGAAGGCGAATAATGTATAGATGATTTATTATTTGACATCGTAGGTAAAGGTAAGCATTTTGGATTGATTAATGGATGGGTTCGTTGATCCGACATTTTGGGTAATGTTACACCACACATATTGGTTTTGGCTTGATGATTATTGGGCATTAGGCAAGTTAGTTGTCATCTTAGTGTATATGTTTTATGGCAGTATTGATGAAGTATTGATACTTGTGTTGTCATCGCAACAGAAAGTATATTTCTTGAATTTGAAGTGGCATGATTTTCATATCGTGTTCACTATGTTAGGACATCATCCATTTCCGATGTTCCTAGATATGGTTTAGTAGTAAGATGTTACCTTGATTGTTTTTTTATTGGTATGGAAAGACACCATCCCATATTAAGTTGTCACGACCATAATCCGATAAACATAAAACGACGAGAGGTTATAACTAGAAAATGATGCCATTATTGGGGTTGCATAAAGAAACGACTAAATTTGGATATAGGCCATAAAGTATAACCAAGACTAAGTTGGTGTTAACAGCTTGTCAAAAGGTGTTCTCAATTATTAGAAAATATATTAGAATGGAGCACCATTAGCATGCTGATGTGAAGAGAAGTTTTGGAGTTCGATTTATGGATATGTAGAAGATTCTTCGACATAAGTTGGTACTAGGATTATATGTGTTGGTGTTATCGGCATTGTGAAATAATGTAATCTAAGTTGTATGGATAAACATGATTTAAGTAACTAATAAATGGTTAGGGTTTTATCCTTCATTTGTAAAAGACATTACAGATTAGGTTGGTGGTGAGGTTATACAAGAAGTATTTCTTACTAATGTTGACTAAAGGATTTAAGCAGTTTGGATAAACATGATTTGAGGGAGGATGTATTTAGTTGCATGCATTGAAATGTGGAGGTGATTTTTGGTAAAGAATTGAGATTTGGAATTTGAATATAATTGTAACGACCTGCGTTTTTGACCCTTGAATGTCAACAACAATACATTCACAATATTCATATTCTAAGCATCCAAGTGTCGAAAAGACAGATTGTTAGTGTAAAATAAAATGAAAAAGAACAAGAAAGAAGGAACACAATATCAGAATCTCATAGCGGAATGATAAAATATAGTATCAAAAGACAGTGCAAAATTTTAACTCCAAGATACACAACATTTCAAAGTTACAATTCTAAATACTGTCATCAGCCTGGAAAGTTATAACAACATATCCTCACAAATACTGATATATGCATAATATTAATGCAGCGGAAATAAGAATAATATGGTAGGTGAAACATCCAACTCGTCTTCTTAAACTCTAAGAATATCCAACTAAAACCTATCTTTCTCAAATTGCTCGAAAAAGCACTTGAGGGATTAAGGGAAAAATAAAACCATGAGTCAGAAAAAATTATGGTGTGAGAAACTCAAGAAATATGCGATCAACAAACAACGGTGCTTTTGAGACTATAAGGAATGCCATAACGATTATCCCCTGAAATGAACCACCATCTAATAAGTACATAAGGTGATATAATATTTAATCCCTAGGGTGTAAATTAAACAATAGCTATGCCGCTTGCATCTCATGACACAATAATATTAAAGTACAACTAAAACCGCTAAGGTATATTCGCATGTGGATTTACCACGGAGACATCTCCAGTAAAATGAAGTGGATCTCCATGCATAAGGATAAGAAATCACCATCCGAGCGTCATATAACTATAGATAGGATATACCATAAGGTAAACATAGCAGGCCTCGGCCCGAAGTCACGGTACCAAATATCATCAACTCCCATCGACCAACATATCGAAAGCATTTCTAGATATGGAGTTGATAATACAGTTAGGTTAGCTAACCCCCTAGTCTATGCATCCTACTCTGTTTTTATCCATTTTCGATGTCGAGGTCACATCAGTATCTCAACACATAAGTCTTCATCACTCGAACAGATCTCGAATCTCTTTATGGATTCCAGCATCTTGAGCAGTCACGAATCCCCACATGGATTCCAGTATCTCAAATATATAACAAATCTCTCCATGGATTTGAGCATCTCAAACAAATCTCGAATCTCCATATATATTCTAGCACGGATCACGTATATGATTTTAATGTGGTTATGGTTTTGAGTCATCTCATATAAATACACTCCCCTGCTTACCGGAGGCTTCAAAACCAATTGATATATTTTCAGTTAACTTAGCCTTTGTTCTTTCAGAAATAAACAAACAATACATAAATGTGGAGATCATCTCCTTCCAGATGGATTTCCTTATCATTTGTCCTAGAAGAGCAAGATGATTTTATACGTATATTATAACATCACCAAAGATAGTTGTACTGTATAACCATTGTGTTTCATCTAGATATTTCCTAAGTTAATTTGGTCAACTTTAACAACAACGAGAATGATCGCATATGGAAACTAGGTCTTATACACTTATCACATTTCTGATCTTCTCAAGTCATACTATCCTTCGGCCAAGAGTGAAGCCAAGTAGGTTAGATCACCGATTGCATCAAAGCCCTGCATAGACACTCCATTCTTAACTCTCACAGATAGAACAAGCCTACTTCATCGTCTTTTAGTGTAAAGTACATGACTAATTACTTTCCATAAACGAGTAAACACACAAAGTACGATTAAATCACATAAGCAACTTCTAATCCCTTTTTGATTTAATTAATTCTTTCATTAATTACAACCAATTTCATTAGTAAAACTTCGTCTATCAATTCTCCTTCAGAAGTATGAAAACTATGTATAGGAGTCTGTTTGTGCCAAAATTGGTCACAAACACCCAATTGCAGATGAAGCACCAATTTACGATCTCAGATCATAGATAGACAAAATGTAGAGGATATAAATACGAAGAACACCCAAAGTTAAAAAGGAAAGCAGTAAAAAGACAAGATTTATAGTGGTTCGACGTTGTAGTGTACGTCCACTTTGAAGATTTTGCTGTTTATTGATGATTCTCAACTGGTTTACAACAGTACAATTGATAATACTCAAGTTACAATGGCGTTCCAGCAGAGTAACAGCGTAGAAGAGCCAAAAGTCCTTTTTCTATTGGCATTGGAGTGCTATTTATAGGCGTAGTCTAGAAATATCTGGCTTAGATCTCGGAATACCCCTTCTCACATGTGGGTGGGCCCACCTGATCGATCCGAGGTCATTTGGGATCGATCCCCTCCTTATTCGTATCGATCAAGGAATGGTTGAATGGAGCTGCAACCGATCGTGGTGGTGGTTGAGTGCATAAGGAAGCTCCGGTGAAAATTTGAAGACGTTTGGACTTGTAGATTTTGAGTTATGATCGATCCAAAGTTGAATTTGTAAGTGGCTGAATTGTTCGTATCGATAACTTTGTATCGATCAACCTCGGACTGATCATAATTCATATCGATCTGCCATGTACTCGTGACGTGAAGCGATGTTTTAGGAGAGATCCACTTTTCATGCCAATTGATCGCTTCTATCATTTGACCATGCTTTCCATATCCACCCTGTAGATTGCTCTTCGTATCGATATTTTGGAAAACGCCTTCGTATCCATGCTTATATGCCACTTCGTATCGATCAATGTTGACATGTATTGTTCGTATCGATCATTTAGAGGTGGATTTCATATCGATCATTTGCGGATCGATACGAAATGTATAGAACGGGGGATCAATACGAAGTGGGTGTTAGATGAACCCAGACCTATGCCAACACCCGATGGATACGAAGGAGAAAGGTGTAAACTTGATAGGTACGAAGCTGTATCGATACGAAGAAGGGGGTTGTAAAGTGATGGATACGAAATGATGTGAACCCATGGTTGTCGATCGATCCACCCGAAGTAGCCACCTGCTTGACCCGAAGTAGACCTATCACTGACTCAGAGTAAACGTGTTGCCGACCCGAAGTAAGTTGTCTGATGGCTCGAAGTAACTTGTTCCTCAAAGACCCGAAGCGAACACTCCTTTGACCCGAAGTAAGCTGCCTGAAAACCCGAAGAAAACATGAAGGTGACTCGAAGCATACTCCAAGCATCCCATTTTCTCCAAAATCTACACTCTAAGTATTTCGCGTTGTTTGTTCGTTGACTATGCTATGTCTTGTGCAGTTGATTGGGTTAAATCCGCTTGTATGTTGCCTTGCCAAAAGGCGGGTTAACAGAGTCCTCCTTGGGGATCTCGTATATATACCTTCTAAAAGCAAGACATGATTCAGATGAATAAGTCCACTTGGGGGATCTCAAACTGTATGAATACGCGATGCCTTTATTCACTTCATTTTTCTACTTGTATATGTGTTTAAAATACTGTTATAAAAGATATATACAAATATTCTGCTATTTCACTATTCGTTTGTACTCTTTTCAATACTTCAAATAGTTTTCATATACTTGTCTCAAATAGTATAAGTATACTCACAAATGTTTAACAAGATTTCTTAATTTTAGCCTTTACATTTTCTATCTTTTTCCAAAAGATTCCATATTTGTTATTACCTTTAAAATATCCATCTGAAAGGTCTAATTACATTCACAAATAAATTCAAAAGGGTCTAAGACAAATGTTACTCAAATATTGTCACTACTAACCCAAAACCATTCCATTTATAATTCTCTTTAAAACATTCTTTTTAAAGATATAACTATATTCATAAGTATAATAAAAAAGGGTTAAAAACATATGTTACTTAAACAATTTTTACTATAAACCCAAAATCATTTATATTTAACATGATCTTTAAAACATTCTTGTCAAAGAACAAAGTATAGTCACACTTATATATCTGGGTAATATACTTTTTATTTAACTTCCCAAAACCATTCATTATAAGTGTTATAATCCAAAACTTCCTTTATTCATTTATAAAATACTTAACTTAATTTTCCAAACTTATATATAAAAATACTTTAAAATACTTATAAATAGGTTTTATATATCGATGTAAAATATTACTTAAAAATAACTAATTTATAATTAGACGAAAATCAATAAAAAGCATGTTTTATATTTTACAACACTTTACTTTTAAAATTCATAAATAAATATTAAAAATATATTTAAACTTTAAACCAACTTTAAAATACTACAAAATATGTTAGAAAACATCCATAAGAATATTAGGGAAAAATACTTTAAACATCAATTTCAAACACTTAAAACCCCAAGCACCTTACTACAACATTTGTAAATGTTGTTAAAAGTCCTTGATAAAGAATAACATAGAAAAGCATGAACTTTGCGACCTGTTTTCACCACTTAAACAAATGATATAAGACTTGAAATTTTTACAGTAAGTACTACACTTAGGTTACTTAAAAACCATGGAAATAAACCCCGAAGAATATTTCTAATTTATGTAAAAATTCCCGAAAACAAGGGATTTACTAAAGTGTTTGTTTAGAGACCTTTTACTCCAACTTTGGCCACTTTGTTTGACTAGTTCTAAAAAAATCAAACTTTGATTTTTTCCATAACAAATACACATATAATACTTATTAAAAATTAAAAGAAACCCATAAGGATGTCTTTCAAATTAATTATAAAAATTCCCAAAAAACAAAGCATTTCGAAGTGCTCATGTAACAACCTTTTTCTCGTTATAACATTTGGCAACTTTGTCTCGCAAGTTAATGAATGATTTGAACTTCAATATTTTTCCAGTAATAAGTACCCTTTTAGTACTTATTAAAATGCAAAGAATCCCCTAAGATGTCTTCCAAAGTTGACTTTAAAAATCGCTCCACACAAGGCATTTTCAAAGTGCATCCATAACGAACTTTTCGCTTCTAACTTTCACGTCTTTGTTTCACAATTTCTATAACTTTTCAAACCAATTCCTTGCTTCCTCATACACTAAAATATATGTATAAAATCACAAAAATTTATTAGATTACAATTTATTCCAAAATAATCACATAGACCAAGTTTAAACACAAAGGGATTCAAAGTGCGTTTATAGCAACTATAGCTATATGGACCATTCCATATCCATTCAAAATTCAATACAAAATCCAAACAACCATTTAAAAATTAATTCAAGGCCATGCCACATGTAATACAAGGTAACTGAAGTGATGTTATACATTATGAAATTGTCATTTGCTTTCAAAAGCAAAAGTGGTCCAAAGTTTATAATCTTAATTAGTTAATGTCACTTTAACTTTATATTTGTACACACATATATATACATACAATATATACATACAAGGTAGTGAATAAAATTACCCAAATCCAAGCCAAACACAAGCCCAAGCACACACAAACTCAAGAACACCTCCTACCATACTCAAACTTCCAAAGAACCAACCATTAGCACTTATAAACCAAGGAAACACCACCCTCTCCTCAATATTGCTCACGATCCAAATTGAAAACTCCCTTTCTTCTCCACTTCTTCCTATTTTGACTTTAGATCCATTATTCCTAAGGTATTCTAAAGTGTTGGTGAAAGTTTGGTAGAGTTTGGGGAATTGAATTAATCAGAGAAAGATTCGTGAAGGACAAAGTGGATTAGTTATAATCCACTTCCACCATTTTTTATCCTTTTAATTTATTTGGAGCTTTTGAATTTGTGAAGTGTAAATGGACCCTTAGCCCTCTCCTTTACCCTCCTTTGGCAATCCATAAAGATCCCCTCCCATTTCTTCTACATGCCTTCACTTTACACCTCATCATCACCTGAAAATATCTCCTTCCTTTCACACTTAACCACTTAACTCTTAGAAGCTTCTAGAAGCTTCTTTAAAGTATTTTAGTGTAAATTATTTTTGTCACTTATTAGTGATTTCGTAAGTCTGTTAGTATATGTAAAAAATTAGTATAACTTCTGTTAAGAAAAATGCTATTTATCTATAAACGATTCTCAGTCTTTTTATCGGTATTTCATCGAACTATTGTTTTTGTAAACATTTTCTGAAACAAGTTTACCATCATTAGTTATTACTGAAAAGGTGGTTAAAAAGGTTATTAATCATTTTTATCACATTTAATCCAAGATTCAAATATTTAAATAATTCAGATATTAAAATACGAAGTGTTTGAAATTCTGAATCATTACATTCTCTCGCACTTGTAACATTTCATCCTCGAAATTCCCACACGAGCAACAAAAAAACAATCAATAGCAATACTTAAAAGTATTCACAATCACTAACAACCAAAGCCTATGATTTGCTCAAGTTCAAAAATCATCTTATCGCACAAGGACGATAAGAAATCTACTGAGTCTACCTTATGCTTAACAACCTCAGGTTATTACTTAGACGATTATTCATGCTAACTCATGCAACTCAAAGAGTTGTTCCCTAAATTCTCCATAAGCCAACAAAATATAGTATGCAAATATACTAAATCCTGTATGATGTACATAGACCATCCCTCCACAATATATCATCTGATCACTTGCTCGATCGCATAAATTTCACTTCCAAATTAGTATAGATTAGTTGATTTTTTCAGTGTTGGTCAGATTTCTTGATTAGGAACCTCCGTTCTCCTTACATAGGGATATACTATAAAAGAAAACCTCAAGATCATAATAAGAATCTGTATCAAGTGTTCGCCGTCAAGAATCGAGTGAAAATCCTTATTTGGACCAGTGCAAATCACCTCAAAATCATGTATTCGAATCCTAGATCAAGAACTATCATGCGAATAAAATGGTTTACGTAAAAATTACGGATTTTATCCTATTTTTTTCTTAACTACATCAATATACTTTTTAATCATATTCATATATACAAATAGTATGTCATTCAATACTTAAACCATTTATAAATCATTTCATAAAAACATAACTTAAAGTTTATAATCATTTCATAACTTAAGTTCATACTCATATAATACTCTATTACCTCCTAAGAGTACATCAAATTTTTTCACTTAACAAGGATGTTAAACAAATTTAAAACTTGTTTTAACATACTACCTTCTTAATTCAAGAGTTATAAAAAGTCAACTTTTATATTTTCATAAAAACACTAAGCTTAAGTTCTATAATGATTTAGAAGTTTTCGACTATCGACAACTATTGAAAATCCCGTTTCATTTAACAAATTAAAGCTACCAAACAACATATCATAACATGATGCACATACCACACTGTCCTAATGCATATGATACATGTCCTCATAAAATAACTTAACAAAGTTTCAATTATTTATTAAACACACTTCACTAAAAGAGAAACAAGGAAAATGTTTCTTAACTATTTGAGTTATGCTACTACCACTTGGGCGCCCAACATAGCATAAGTATAAAACATTTCTTCAGATAATGTTCATATCAAACTCCTTTAAACAAAAACTTCAAAACCATACACCCGGGTTATATTCTAAATAATTTTGAAATAATAATATATACATATACCTTTTGTATATCAAATCATACTTTCGAGATTAAATCAAAATCTGTATTACAAAACAACTCTATAGCAAACAACTATGGTAGTGTCCCCCACTTTGAAACCCAAAAATGAATGCCGATGATGTTGTAGTCACCACCATAATTATTTTCAAGTGACGGAAGTGAGTTCAGTACATCCAAATCATGCCTTTAGGACTTAACCAAAATCATTTTTCAAAGCGATATCAAATACTTCATCATACAATAGTACTAAGTACCATGATATCAATTTCATAAAACAATTTCCCAAATATTTACTTGAAAACTAATTTCAAAGACACCGAGATTTAAGTTCTCAAAAGATCAATTCAAATCGTCTTTGTTTGTAAATCATATTTTATAAAGCATAGTTATATAAAATCACTTTCTTATATAAAATCTTTTCATAAATTTTTATTTAAAAAATATATTATCTTTCATTTAGATTATAATAAACATCTTTTATTAAAATTAACTTCTAACCCAACTTTTCACTGAATGCCTTATAGTCCAACTATGAAACTAAATTCACTAGATGTTCATTCCAATGCACCTATAATACTATCTACTCAACCAACGCAATAAAAGGTAAATTACTCATAAACTGGTCGAGCACAAATCAATAATCAGCAACCAATAGTTAATGCTCACAAACTGGCCGAGCATGACTAATTAATCAACAAATGATAACGATACTTATAAACTAGCTGAGCAAGACTAAACTAATCAACGAGGGATAATAAATGAACATCATTAATCCCTATATTAATTAAATTGCATTTTAATAAACCATACTTATATAAATTACCTTATATAAGATCTTTAATTTTCACAGTTGGAATTACCTTTAAGGTATACGTTTATAACAATTACAAATACGCTCGCATATGTATAATACACTCAACTTATTCTAGGGTGTCGCTTACTCTATCTATAATAAGCGATACCCAACCAAAGCCAAGAGCCTTGTTTAACCTTCAGCTTTGATACCGGCTAAAACAACCCACATTTTCGACCCTTGAATGTTGACAATAATACATCTATGGTATTCACGTGCCAAGCATCCAAGTGCCGAAAAGACATATTATTAGGGTAAAATAAAAATAAAAAGAAACAAAATAAGAAATAAGGAACACAATATCAGAATCTCGTAGCGGAACGGTAAAATATAATATCAAAAGACAGTAAACTATCACTCTAAGATACACAGCATTTTATAGTTACAATTCTAAATACAATCATCATCCTGGACAGTTATAACTGCATGTCCTAACAAATGTTGATATATACATCATAGTAATGCAGCGGAAATAAGAATACTATGGTAGGTGAAACATCCAGTCTATCTTCTTGAGCTCCAAGAATATCCAACTAAAACCCGTGTTTCTCAAACTGCTCGAAAGAGCACTCGAGGGATTAAGGAAAAAATAAAACCAGTCAAATAAAAGTCTGGCGTAGTAAACTTAAGTAATATGCAGTCAATATATAACAGTACTTTTAAAACCACACGAAATGTTGTAACGATTATCCCCTGAAAAGAACCACCATCTAATAAGTACATAAGGTGATATAATAGATAATGTCTAGGGTGTAGAATATAAATCAGAAAATAGTTGTGCCGCTTGCATCCCATGATACAACAATATTGAAGTACAACTAAATCCGCTAAGGTACATTCGCATAAGGATTTTTCGTGGAGATGCCTCAAGTAAACTAAAGAAGATCTCCAGACATAAGGATTAGAAATCACCTTCCAAGCATCGTATATCTCTATATAGGATTACCATAAGGTTAACATAGCAGGCCTCGGCCCAAAGGCATGGTGCCAAATATCATCAACTCCCGCCGGCCAACAAATTGAAAGCATCTCTTGATATGGAGTTAATAATACTTTTGAGGTCAACGAAACCCCTAGTCTACATATCCTACTCTGCCTTTCGCCATTTTCGATGTCGAGATCACGCTTAGCATCTCAACATACAAGTCTTTATCACTCGAACATATCTCGAATCTCTCTTTGGATTCCAACATCTCGACCAGTCCACGAATACCTACATGGACTCTAGTATCTCGAAAGGATCATGAATATCAACATGGATTCGAGCATCTCAAACATATCTCGAATCTTTATATAGATTCCAGCACATATCACGTATTTGGTTTTATGGTGGTTATGGTTTCAAGTCATCTCATATAAATACACTTCCCTACTTACCGGATGCTTCAAAACCAATCAATATATTTTCGGTTAACTTAACCCCGGCTTTTTTAGAAATAAATAGACAATACATAAGGGTGGTGATCATCTCCTATCCGGATGGATATCCTTATTATTTGTCCTAGAAGAACAAGACAATTTTTTACGTACAATACATAATCTTCAGTGATAGCTGTACCGTATAACCTTGTATTTCTTCTAGATATTTCCTAAGTTAATTTGGTCAAATTTAACAACAATGATAATAATCGCATATGGAAACTATGTTTCACACACTTATCATGTTTTGGATCTTCTCAACTCATACTATCCCTCGGTCAAGAGTGAAGCCAGGTTGGTAAGAGCACTAGTTGCATCAAACCCCTGCATAGACACTTCATTCTTAACTCTCACATATAAAACAAGCCTACTTTGTCGACTTTTAGTGTTAATTACACAACTAAATACATTCCATTAATGAGTAAATCACAAAGCACGATTAAGTCACATAAAGCATGATCAAGTCACATAAGCGACTTCTAATCCCCTTTTTATTTAATTAATCCTTTTATTAATTCAAATCTCTTTTATTAGTAAAACCTCTTTTATCTAATAAAACTTCGTCTATCAGTTACTACTTCGTTCAGATTTAAGAGAACTATATATAGGAGTCCTCCCAGAAGGTCTCATATATAAAGGTTCTAAAAGCAAAAGACGACTCAGACGAATGAGTCCTCCCTGGGGATCTCAAATCGAATGAATATGCGATGCTCGTATTCACTTCCTTTTTCTACTTGTATATCAAATGTCTTTATAAAAGATATATACAAGTATTCTACTATTTCACTATTCATTTATACTCTTATCAATACTTCAAAAAGTATTCATATACTTATCTCAAATGGTATAAGTATATTCACAAATCTTTAACAAGATTTCTTAATTTAAACCATTACTTTTTCTATCGTTTTTCAAAATATTCCATACTTGTTATTACCATTAAAAAAGCAAATAAATGCTCTAATTAAATTCACAAATCAATTCAAAAGGATTTAAGACAAATGTTACTCAACATTATCACTACTAACCCAAAACCATTCCGCTTATAATTCTCTTTAAAGTATTCTTTCTAAAGATCTAATTATATTCATAAGTATAATAAAAAGGAGTTAAAAACAAATATTGCTTAAACATTGTTTACTATAAACCCAAAACCATTTATACTTAACACTTTCCTCAAAACATTCTTTTCAAATATCAAAGTGTATCTACATTTATTAATCAAGGTAATATACTTTATATTTAACTTCCCAAAACCATTTATCATAACATAATTGTTATAATCTAAAACATCTTTTATTCTTTTACTTAACTTGCTGTTCCAAACATATATATACATAAAAATAATTTAAAATTACTTACAAGTAGGTTTTAAATATCTATGTAAAATATTACTTAAAAATAACTAATTTATAGTTAGGTGAAAATCAATATAAAGCATGTTTTATATTTTACAACATAACTTTAAAAATTCATAAACAAATATTAAAAAATATGTTTAAACTTCAAACTAGCTTTAAAATACTGCAAAATATGTTAGAAACATCTCTAACAAAATTATGGATAAATACCTAATTTAAACATCGATTTTAAACACTTACGACCTCAAGCAACTTACTACGGCATTTATAAATGTTATTAAAAGTCCTTGATAAAAAACAACACAGAAAAGCATGAAATCTGCGACCCGTTTTCACCATATAAACAAATGGTTTAAGACATGAAATTTTTATAGTAAGTAATACACTTAGGTACTTAAAAACTGTGCAGTTAAAGCGCTCGGCAGATTCAATGCGGCGGAGGTGCAAAAAGTCATAACGGGGATACAGCGAGGATATAGCGGGATATAGTGGATGACTCTAAAATAGCATATAAAACTCATACTTAATGTTTTTACAAATATATAAATGGCAATCAAATGAAAAATTAACATAAAATTGAACTATAATCAATACATAAATAATTTTAAATAAAAACATGTGCGAATATACTGTAAATAAACGTAAAACAGTTGTATAACATAATTGAATTTAGTAGAATATTAAAGTATTTTCATTTCTGAAAATATATTAAAAATTCAATTAAATAAATTTGTTTCATAATTTTTACAATGTATAAATATCATTTTTCAATTCATTTCTTTTAAAGAAGATATAGCGGAAATAGAGAAATATAACGGGAATAACGGGATATAGCGAAAATAGCGGGGCTTAAAGCGGAAAGGCTATATTTGGGGCTATATGGAAAAATCGTAGCGGTAGAAATCTACTATGAGATATAGCAGGGTTATAGCGGGGTAATAGCGGGGCATTTACTACATAGCTTAAAAACCATAGAAAGAAACCGTTAAGAATATTTTCCAATTTATTTGTAAAACTTCCTAAAACAATATTTTACTAAAGTGTTCATTTGGCGACCTTTTTACTCCAACTTTAGCCACTTTGTTTGACTGGTTCCAAAAAAATTTGAACTTTGATTTTTTTTGTAATAAGTACACATTTAATAATTATCAAAAATGCAAAAAACCTCCCAAGGATGCCTTTCAAATTAATTATAAAAATTCCTAGAAAACAAGATATTTCAAAGTGCTAATATAGCGACCTTCTTCCCACTGTATCTTTTTGCAACTTTGTTTCACAAGTTATTGAAGGATTTGAACTTCAATGTTTTTCCACTGATAATTACACTAATAGTACTTATTCAAAATGCAAAGAATCCCCTAGGATGTCTTCCAAAGTTGATTTTAATAATCACCTAACACAAGGCATTTTCAAAGTGCATCCATAGAGACCTTTTCACTTCTAACTTTAACATTTTTATTTCACAATTTCTATAACTTTCCAAACCAATTCCTTGTTTCCCATACACCAATATATGTGTGGAGAACCACCAAAATATATGATATCACAATATATTCTAAAATAATCACATATGACAAGTTTAAATAATGGTGTCTGTTCCATCGTGTCAGGTGTTTTTCCTCTTCCACCCATTCCTTGTCTAATCGCCCTCTCCTCCTCGCTTCGCTTCCTCCATACATCCATACTCACCATCGCTTCACCTCATCTAACCATGCCTTGGAAGAAATAACGCTTGCCTGTCCAATCGCCTCTGCCCCAAATCCTTCCTTCGGTTATCGATGACTCTATTTCGCTGACATGATCTGTGCGTTCCTACGGCACCATTCCATCTGCAAGCGGGTCGTTGCCAGCTCCTGTTATTTCTGTGTCCTCCAAACTTGATCCTTCTAGCCAGCTCGATGTGATACTTGGTGTGACTTCAAAGAACTCATTGTCATCCTTGCCCCAGGACATTGTCGTTGCTCCACGGCTCTCTGACTTGTGTTGTAGTGCCTTTGGTAAGCACAGTTTGTCATCTTTACTTGCCTCGGCAACATCTGCTCCCTGTTGGTCTAAAAATGAGGTTGGAATAATCAGTGATAGTGCCATGAATATTGATGGGTTGGACTCCAATATTGGGTTGACTGTTGTTGCACATGCTAGTGCCATGAATATTGATGTGGCTGGTTAAAACAATGGTGGCTCTGATGTTGTTCCAGTACCCGTACCTTTGTGCACACTTCCTATATGTGATAATGCCGTGGTGAGCACTATTATTCCTACAACCTCTAATTTGGTTTCTCCCCTGGCATCGGCTGTCAATGGGTCTGGATATGTCGATCATACCATCTGCAATGATTCGAATGCTGAGATTCATCTATGTGACAATGTTTCGAATGTTGAGATTCATCTGGAAAAAGATTTGTTGCTTTCTGATCTGCCTCCTGATATGCGCATACCATCTGCTTGTCGAAATGCCTAATCGAATACTAAAGCTTTTCAGTCCAGTATTTCTCATTCATCCCCTATTCCTGCTAAACTTGTGGAAGTGCCGAAATGGTCTTCCCTCTTCAAAGCCTTACCCAGGAATGTAGGTTCTTTCTCTCTACCAACATTTGATACGGTTGTTATTAATGGTGTCAATGTTCCGCCGATGGAGGTCGTCCAAGAGGGAGTTAACTATTGGTCTGATAATTTGGTTGGATTTTTCCTGGATTCTTCTGCTCCATATAGGGAGGTTCGTGACCACTATAAAGGTAAATGGAATTTGAAATGTAGTCTTCATGTCTAGTTTTTCAACCCTATGTTCTATTTCAATTTCTCTAACAAGAATGACAAGTTGAGAGCACTTGAGACTAGTCCACTTATCATTGAGGGGAAGCCGTTTATTGTTACTCCATGGAGCCTTACTGTCGACAAAGCTAGGGAGCAGATGCTTTCTATTCCTATTTGGGCTACTTTTACACATATTACGTCTGCCCTCCAGCCTCTGTCAGGTCTAAACTGGCTTGCCAGTCTCATCGGTGACCTCAAGTGTTTTGATTCTAATATAGAAGCCTGCAAATCTTTACACTATGCAAGAGCTTTGATTGAGATCAAGCCTTCTAAACCTTTGCCATCGTCGCTAACTGTGAGACTTGCTGATGGTCACGATGTGATAGTGGACTACAGTAAAAATGAAAACCTGAAATTTTCTCATCTTGTAAGTCCTTTGGTCATTCTCCTGATGCGTGTTCGATCAAGCCTGATTCCCAGCCTTCTCCAGCTAAGCTGCCGCTTCCTCAGCCAGTTTTGAAGTGGGTTCCTAAGGTAATAATTCCGTCCCAGCCTTCCTCTATTCCTTCCCATGTCCCTTCTATTAAAACTCTTGCTAAGGCACATGCGTCCCCAGATAGTATATCTACTGCATTGGCTTATCCTGATTTGGATACTATTTTATGGTTCCCGGAAGAGCGTACTTGGGTTCATTATGATTCAGAAATGCGATATGATCCAGTTCAAAATGGCTATTATTTATATATGGGCAAAGAAGGGGAATTGAGGAGGTTATTTTATCGTGTGGATGGTGATGGCCTATCACTTCATACTCGAGGCGATTTTGGTCTAAGCAATTGGCTATTATTCTTGGACTCTTCTTGGCATTGGAATTATCTTTACTCTACCATGTCATGGTCGTTCGTGCCTTCCCTTGTTAAGATATTTTATCCAGTTCTTCATGTTCTTAGTCCTTCGACTGACGTTGTGGTCAGTCCTGTCTCTGAGGGATAGTTGTCCTTCTTGCTTAGTTGATTAGACTTGTTTGTCTAGTTCCTGCTTTCATTTTATTATCTTAGCTGATTTGGAGCCTGTTCTGATCACTTGTTCTTTTAAACGTCTTGGGTAATAAAGGTGGACGACACACATTAAATGCCGGCTGGCTTTGCAAAAAAGACAAGTTTAAACATAAAGGGATTCAAAGTGCACTTATTACGACTGTCGCTATACAAACCATTCCATATCCATTCCAAATTCAACATACAGTCCAAATAACCATTTAAGCATCAAGTCAAGGCTATACTACATGTTATAGAAGGTAATAGAAGCGATGTTATACATATAAAGTTGTCATTTGCTTTCAAAAGAAAAAGGGGTCCAAAGTTTATAACTTTAATTAGTTATTGCCACTTTAAATTTATATTTACACACACATAGATACACACACACATATCTACATACAACATACACGTACAAGAAAGTGAGTAGACACACACAAATCCAAGCCAAACAAAAGACCAAGCACACATAAACTCAAGAAAACCTCCTACCATACCTGAACTTCTAAAATCCAACCTTTAGCACTTACAAACCCAGGCAACACCACCCTTCCTCAACATTGCTCATGGCCCAAATTGAAAACCCTTTTCCTCTTTACCTCTTCCACTTTTGAATTGGTATCCAAGCTTTCTAATGTGTTCTAAGGTGTTAGTGAAAGTTTGGAAAAGATTTAGGTTAATTAGAGAATAGTTAGTGAAGACTAAAATGGATTAGCGCTAATCCACTTCCACCATTTTTTACCTTTTTATTTTATTTTGAGCATTTGAATTTGTAAAGTGTAAATGGACCATTATCCCCCTCTTTTACCCTCCTATGGCTAGCCACAAAGACCCGACATCTCCTTTTCATGCCTTTCCTTTACACCTCATCATCACATGAAAATATCTCTTTCCTTTCAAACTTAACCATTTAACTCTTAAAAGCTTCTATTGTAACGACCCGTAAATTTTATTGATTTTTATAACGTAATCAATTGAATTTTTGTGAAATTTTAAATAATTGAATTTTGAAATAAAAGTTTAATATTTGGAATACGTCTACTTAAACATAGCAAATGGTAAATTTTCATCAGATAATATGGAAGTTTATTTTATTGTGTAATTCTATTTCAATTTAAATCAGTTAATATTAGATGATAATAAAATGTTTTCCAAACCTGAATATTTTTATACAATAAATTTGTAAATCATCTTCTGAGTTTGACGTCATATTTCGTTTCGCCAAATTTGAACTGCTATTGCTCCGCTTATCTTATTTTCGGCGTATTAGCAGCATTTTCGGTACCGATATCGACTTTTGATAGGATGATCGTACCATTGATATCTGTATACCGTTTTGATCAACTTGTCATGCTAAACTCCGTATATTCACTTCTATGTTTCAGTATCCGGTACGCGGCGGAATTCGCGTAACGGATAACCGTATCGGTTACGAAATTTCAATCTTTTGTTTTAGTGTGTCCATTCAATTGTCCGCAGCATAATCTTGCAGTCGTTTTCTTTACGTATTTTCCTGAACTCGTGCTTCACTATTCCTATTCCAGCTGACCTTTCACTTTCTTTCTTGGTCCTTACGTTGCTTTTGAAAGAAAATTATAATATAAGGCTTATATTTAAACATTGACCTGTCATTTCCTTTTTGCCTCTAAACTGTTTCTTCTTGCCTTCTCCTCTCCTCCTTATTTCCCTTTTTATTTTATTCATCATTTTCAATTAGTTCGTTCTAAATTGCTGAGAGCGTATATTTAATAATATATATATATATATCGATTTATATATATAGCATATTGTACAAAACTGCTCGTCTATTTATCACCTAGATTTTTTGTTGTCCTTCCCTCTAGCCGTCCGTGCCACCCAGCCTTCATGGCAGCTCATCCAGCAGCCTCGCCTCATCCCTGCTGCCCGCCTCTACCACTTGTCAGCCTGAGCCGAGATTCCCTCTGTATCGACAAACTCACCTCATCTGCCGACGTTCATCTGTTCTAACGCCCCTCTATTCTATTTTGTATAAAGGTATTGATGAGTTATATATATGATTTATTGAGATATATATATTAGTTTGTACTAGTTTTATATATATATATATAGGTTTATATTAGCTCGTTTATGTTTTATGATATAACATTTTCGACTGTAAGTATACATCTATGTTTTAATTATTTTATATAAGTCTACTGTGTGTGTGTGTATAGGCCGGTTGAGTTGTATTGAAAAAAACCAGTTATATATTTTCTTTAGCTGCTGCATCTATTGGTCCGTGAAGAAGCCTGCATATGTTAGTTTACAAATAGATAATGTTTTAATACGTTAGTTTAAATATTTACGGTATGTTTACATATATACTTATAGTTTACATATATATATATACTTCCAGTTCGATAGGCATACTAAATTATATATATATATATATATATATATTGGATACAGAGGTAGTCCACGTCAGTAGTATATATACAGATTTGATTTTTTTCACGTGTACGTGTTTCAAAAATTTATGTTGATTTCTAAATAAATATGGATCTTAAAGTATATATAGGATAGTTGTTCACATATGTTTATTTCATCTCATCTGTTTATGTTCAATATATAGGTTGTTAGCAGTATGTATATAAATGGGTATGAAAATATATGCGGCTATTATAAGATATAAAATATGTTATATAAGTGGTTCTACCTATTTGATTATAAACTTTTATTTGTGTGAGTTATTGTATTGATTTTTTGAATTTATATATATATCATGTATGTTAGTATACTTTTTTAAGCAAGTTATGGTGATTTAAGAATAAGTATAAATTTTGATTTGTATATTGATTTTGAGAAAGTTTGGTTTCTTTTAGATTTCTAAATTATAAAATATAAGTTGAATTGGAGATGTATTTTAATAAATTACGATTTGAAATATAATATGTAAAGGATTATAGAGGTTTATTTTATCTGTTTGAATTTTTCTAAGATAAGAGAAAGGTTTATTTTATGTTATATGGGTTATAAATTGAATATTGAGAAGGTATATGTTTTTAATTTTACTTGTAATATATAAATACGTCAGTCTAAATACGTAATTTAAATTGAATATTGGGATAAGGAAGATAATAATATAATATCATCCTGTTTAAACTATATCAAGCTAATTTGATTTGTTCCCATTGATCCCTGTTATCAGCTTCGTTCGTCGATTCGAGTTCAATCTTGCCTTGTTTTGAGATTTGTGCCAGTCCTGATTTTTTTGGAATTCGTAGCTTGTTCTGTTGTCAAACTCTCTAGCCTCGAAAGGTGAGCAATCACTCACGATTAACATTCTTATATTTATTAAATTTGATTTCAATTGAAACGACAATTGAAATATACTGCTGTTAGTTATTTACATTTCCATATATATGTTATTATCTACATCTGTTCACCTGTGACATCTGACACCATTTTCTGTTATTTATATTGATGTTATATGCCCGTTATATTTTATCATATCTGTTATCACTCTACAAGTTCCCTATTATTATAGAATTCACTATGGGTTGAAATGATACATACCCGAAAGATCTGTAGAATAGGAGAAAATCGTTATGGGTTGAAATGATAAACCCAAGCGATTTTCATTTAGATTGAATTTGGGATTGCGGGTTGAAAAGATATATACCCATATATATTTAAATTGCAGATTGACTTAATAAATATCTGTATCACTTGACCATAGGATAGAGAATTATATACAGACACCGTTGGTCTATATATATATATATATATATTTTGAAATGACTCCTATGGTTTTGAAAGGAAATATATGGTTTTAATAAACATTGATTTTAAAGGTTTATTAAAGTTGATTTAATAAAGTTGATATATAATATGTTTAAGTATTTACTTAATATCTATATTTTTAAATATAGATTTTATAATGATTCAAGTTGGAAAGATAAATTTGAAATTGATTTGAAATTTTATTTATTTAAGAATTATACTTAAATAAGTTTTATTTGAAATTTATTAAATTTGAAATTTTAAAGATACGATTTTATAACTTGGTTTTTGATTTAAAGTGATTAAATGAATATTTCAAGTTTAACAGATCGAAAGAAATATTTAGTGGTTTGAAATTTGGGGTTTTATTTAAATGATACTGGGTTTATTAAGTGAATATTTCAAACTAAATAATAGTAAAGTGAATTTGATATATATATATATATGAAATTATCAAATTTAGTTTTGAATTGTTGAATATTTAAAGCTTTGAAATATATTGAAACTGAAATGGCTTATTTTATGGTTCAAATATGTATTTGAAAATCGATAATTTGAAATGGTTTATTGAGAAACTGAATCGAGTTGAAATTGATGATTTGAGATTTGATTAAATTTGAACTTTGGAATTCGAGTTGATTTGAACCGACTTGTGAAATTTGAGGAAACTATTTTATTATATAAAGTATTTTAAATTATATTTAAAACTATTTTATATTATTTTATAAACTATTTTTAATATAAACTATTTTTAATATAACTATTTTTAATATAAACTATTTTAATAAACTATTTTTAATATAAACTATTTTAAATATACTAATTATTTTAATATAAATTGTTTTAACTTATAACTATTTTATATAAATTATTTTATTTTATAAAATATTTTATTTTATATACTATTTTTAATATTTAAACTGTTTAAGAGGAAGGTGTTATGGATTCCAAAATGTTATGATTTCAAGCTATGATTTCAAAGTGTTTGAATTTCAAGGTTTTGATTTCCAAAGTGTTTTGATTTTTAAAAGACTTAAGATTTCGAAAGTATTATAACTTTGAAAGTACTATGGTTTGGAAGTGAATGTATTTAAAAAGGAAATGATATCGTATTGATTTGATTTTGAAATGGAAATGATATTTTGGTTTTAAGTATAAACTATTTTGTAATGACCGCGGTGTTATAATAACGTTTGGTTGTTAAAGAGACCGGGATTGGATATGGGCATACTCTCTGTCGATACCGAAAACCACTTTAACAACAATGTACGCGGTGGAGATTCCAGAATGAAGTAGGATGGTGGCGACGATCCTATATGAGGTATATACGTGGACCTAGCTCCCGTGAGTTAGCATAAGGTGGCTAAAACATGAGCAATTGACGGGCTAATGAGGTAGCTCCTCTGATCGGACACATTCCATCGTATGCCATTCTATTACTTTGTGATTGATTTGATGCGCACCCTTGATTCGGGAGTGTGGCTTGAGGTGGGCGATTGCTGCAGCTCTGCATTACCACCGACCTGGAAGTGTAATGTTATATCTACCCTGGCATTGCCTAGTTGTGCCGTGTCACCTACCCTAGCGTGCTTTACTACGAGTTTGATTTGTGTCGTATCTATGGAGTATCATCTGGTAGCCCCAGTTTACGGGGTATTACGGTACTGTATAGACTATTGGCACATCTAAAAATGTATTAAGGTGGAAAATGTAAAGCCTTAACGCTATTTTTAAATAGTATACTTTACTGTAGACATTATTATAATAGCGTATATTACTACATAGTAGATAGTTTAACGGATCCTTAGAGGATGGTTATCCCAAACATCCTTTAAGTTACTGTAATTCAGTTGATATTTCACTTGAGCTGGATTCATTGATATAAGAATGTTAATCCTGACTCGAGTGTTTTGTGTTTTGCTTTACGCTCGGGTCAGACTGAGTGGTACAGTATTTGAGACTCACCTTTGGAGTTGGAGCTTCGCTTGGAGATCCAGCTATATCTATCCAGCTTTCAGTTATTTAGTTGATTCCAGTGATGTATTCAGATCTTGTATTTGACTATTGTATTGAGACATCTATGTATTCGTGACTTCTGTTGTATCTTGTTTAACTCTGTTATATATATAGTAGCTTCATGAACTACTATTCTTTTGTTTCCGTTGTATTATTGTTATATTACTCTGTGTCTGTGATTATGTAATTATTTATTTACTGTATATGCTGAGTTTTGCCAAATTTTAAATTAACAATCTGGTATTTTGAGCAATTCAAATCCAACATGTATGGATGCGAATGGTTGAAAATTTTAGGATGTTACATGTGGTATCAAAGCTTTGGTTTTAGGCAAAACTCAATATATAGAGTAAATTTAATTACATAATCACTTTCATTCGAGCTCGAATTCCTTTCCCTTTGACTCGGTCCCCTTTGAATTCTGAAACTTTCCTCCTTCATTCTGAAATCCATTCATGTCTCTCCCTATTCGTGTTTTCGTGATTTTGGAGCATCCCATAGCTCCACTATATGATTTGTAAAGGGGTGAAACTCCTTTACAACCAACATTGATTCACCGGAGATTTCTATATCCTCAGTTTACGATGCTGCTATCTCTTGCTATATCCGAATTCTATCTCTGGCAATCGAATGTTGATTTGCCTCAGATTTCTGCATTGATCTTATTTTTAAAGTCACGGTCGATCCAGTTAAGTTTGCCCGTGATTTATATAAGTCTATCCACCCTTTTATTTTGTAGTTTATTTTCTTATCTTCCTTTCGAACAAATCTCTTCTGGTTAGAATCCTATTTGATTAGGGTCTCCCTAGATTTGGATCTCTATCTTTGATTTGAAATCATTTTTGTATTATCGAGTGAGGGAGTGTATTTGTAATTAATATAAAAATGTTTTATATTGTGTCGTTTGAGTTGTTAAGTTTGAATTTTGGATTTCGATCGATTTGTCTGGCTAACGCTATCAATAGGAATTCCAAAACACTTGAACAGCGCAAACGGACACAATACTATTATCAAATTTGGTAAATGATTTTTTTTTATGATTATCTGATATGTAGAAGTACAAATTTTCTAAAAATAAACTATTAAATGAATTGGTTGTTAGAAATGATAATATTTGATTTTCACTTATTATCTTGAAACCCATTAACTATTGCAACATGTTTTAAATTTTAACTGGAATTGAAATGAATTAAATTGAGGATTTAAGAATTCAATTTCCGGAATTTTCAAGAAAGTTGGGTTTTTAAAGTTTGGAATATATTTTGGAAGTAATTGAATAGAAATTGTCTCCAAAGTATTTTAAATAAAGAAGTCAGTGCTCTTCTCTTTGTCGCTGGAAAATAATTTTCGATGATGACTGCAGCATCATCGATATTCATTTTCGAATCTCGAAGTGGAGAGACCACATAGCAGCTTTGCTACACTTTTGTTTTGATCAATGAATTTTGATTGAATTTCTTGTATATAATTTGAATTTCTTGTGTATAAATTGATTTATAAAATATATATGTACATAATTTTTTCAAAATAGTTTGAAGTGAAACCGAAAATTGAATCTTAAGTTTTATATTAAGAAATGTGTTCAATTATTGAAATAAAGTGAAAATTTTGAATAAGTGGAAAATCTAAAATGAGAAGTGAAATTTAACCAACTTGAAATAGTTGAATTTGAATAAAAACTTATTTGTATAACACTAAATTGCATTCTAATATATATAATTTGCCTAAATTATTCAAAAAGTTAAAAGGTTAGAGTAAATATGTAATTGATGTTATACCAGAGAACTTTAGTAATAAACTGTTCAAACCAAATCTGGCTTAATATAAATGTTGTAAATAAAAGAAAATTTGTATGGTATTTAATTGCATTTAGAAACATTAATATAACGCACCTAGGAAAGTTTAAATGTAATTAGAATGTAATTAGGTAGCATACACTATGATAGGTAATAGGATATCAAAAGGATATTTTGTTAAGAGAATTCACTGATAATAAATTGGATAATAAATTGGATATTAAATTGAATAAATAAAAGAGAACTAATTTGTTGAATAATATAGGGTTATAAGGAATGTTTATACACGTAATATATGTTGCAAATATATATATTAAGTGATACACATTCAATAAATAAAGGAGAATGATAGTTAAGCAAATTAATATGGACCTAAGAATAGTGAACTTGAATTTTTGTAGAATCCACCTAGCTGAAGATAAATGGATAAAATAAATGAGTGAATTTAAAAATGAATTTGTTTGAAAGAAATGTTGATAAAATGAAAGAAAATCAATTTTAATTTGAATAACTACTTATTAGTTGAATAAAATGGATTAAACAAAATTGTTGAATATTAATTTATCAAAAATTGAAATCTACATGATTTTGAATAGTTGAAGTTGAATGTTAATGTGAAATTAACTATGGTTGATCAAATAGTTTAAATAGGTGAGTAAAATAAAGCAAATTCTGATGTGAAAATTTTGTAATAAATGTTAATAAATGGGAAGCAAATCAATTGAAAAAATATATATATGGAAATGAAACCAATCAAATGTGAACACAATATATTTGATTGATTGAATAAATGAATTGGAATCAATTAATTGAATATAAACAAATTTTAAAATAAATGAAATTTATGGTTTGGAATTAATTGTTGTGTTTGGTATTTTATATTTCAATCTATTTTTCTTTTTAGTTGTTTCTATTCCCCAACCTCCTTCCTTTTCAGGGACGAAAAGTTTTGAGTGGGGGAGAGTGTAACGACCCGTAAATTTTATTGATTTTTATAACGTAATTAATTGAATTTTTGTGAAATTTTAAATAATTGAATTTTGAATAAAAGTTTAATATTTGGAATACGTCTACTTAAACATAGCAAATGGTAAATTTTCATCAGATAATATGGAAGTTTATTTTATTGTGTAATTCTATTTCAATTTAAATCAGTTAATATTTGATGATAATAAAAAATTTTCCAAACCGGAATATTTTTATATAATAAATTTGTAAATCATCTTCTAAGTTTGACGTCATATTTCGTTTCGCCAAATTTGGACTGCTATTGCTCCGTTTATCTTATTTTCGGCGTATTAGTAGTATTTTCGATACCGATATCGACTTTTGATAGGATGATCATACCACTAATATCTGTATACCGTTTTGATCAACTTGTCGTGCTGACATCTACGGCATATTCACTTCTGTGTTTCGGTATCCGGTACTCGGCGGAACCCGCGTAACGGATAACCGTATCGGTTACAAAATTTCAATCTTTTGTTTTAGTGTGTCCATTCAATTGTCCGCATCATAATCTAGCAGCCGTTTGCTTTACGTATTTTCCTGAACTCGTGCTACACTATTCCTATTCCAGCTGACCTTTCACTTTCTTTCTTGGTCATTACGTTGCTTTTGAAAGAAAATTATAATATAAGGCTTATATTTAAACATTGACCTATCATTCCCTTTTTGCCTCTGAACTGTTTCTTCTTGCCTTCGCCTCACCTCCTTATTTCCCTTTTTATTTTATTCATCCTTTTCAATTCGTTCGTTTTGAATTACTGAGAGCGTATATTTAATAATATATATATATATAGCATATTGTACAAAACTGCTCGTCTATTTATCACCTAGCTTTTTTTGCTGTCCTTCCCTCTAGCCGTCCGTGCCACCCAGCCTTCACGGCAACCCATCCACCAGCCTCACCTCATCCCTGTCGCCCGCCTTCACCACTTGTCAGCCTGAGCCGAGATTCCCTCTGTATCGACGAACTCACCTCATCTGCCGCCGTTCATCTGTTCTACCGCCCCTCTATTTTATTCTGTATAAAGGTATTGATGAGTTATATATATGATTTATTGAGATATATATTAGTTTGTACTAGTTTTATATATATAGGTTTATATTAGCTCGTTTATGTTTTATGATATAACATTTTCGACTGTAAGTATACATATATGTTTTAATTATTTTGTATAAGTCTACTATGTGTGTATATAGGCCGGTTGAGTTGTATTAAAAAAAATAGTTATATATTTTCTTTAGCTGCTGCATCTATTGGACCGTGAAGAAGCTTTCATATGTTAGTTTACAAATAGATAATGTTTTAATACGTTAGTTTAAATATTTACGGTATGTTTACATATATACTTATAGTTTACATATATATATATATATATACACACACACACACTTCCAGTTTGATAGGCATACTAAATTATATATATATATATTGGATATAGAGGTAGTCCACGTCAGTAGTATATATACATATTTGATTTTTTTTATGTGTACGTGTTTTAAAAATTTATTTTGATTTCTAAATAAATATGGATCTTAAAGTATATATAGGATAGTTGTACACATATGTTTATTTCATCTCATCTGTTTATGTTCAATATATAGGCTGTTAGCAGTATGTATATAAATGGGTATGAATATATATGCTGTTATTATAAGATATAAAATCTGTTATATAAGTTGTTCTACATATTTGCATATAAACTTTTATTTGTGTGAGTTATTGTATTGATTTTTTGAATTTATATATATATATATCCTGTATGTTAGTATATTTTTTTAGCAAGTTATGGTGATTTAAGAATAAGTATAAATTTTGATTTGCATATTGATTTTGAGAAAGTTTGGTTTCTTTTAGATTTCTAAATGATAAAATATAAGATGAATTGGAGATGTATTTTAATAAATTATGATTTGAAATATAATATGTAAAGGATTATAGAGGTTTATTTTAACCGTTTGAAGTTTTCTAAGATAAGAGAAAGGTTTATTTTATGTTATATGGATTATAAATTGAATATTGAGAAGGTATATGTTTCTAATTTTACTTGTAATATATAGATACGTCATTCTAAATACGTAATTTAAATTGAATATTGGGATAAGGAAGATAATAATATAATATCATCATGTTTAAACTATATCAAGCTAATTTGATTTGTTCTCATCGTTCCCTGTTATTAGCTTCGTTCGTCGATTCGAGTTCAATATCTTGCCTTGTTTTGAGATTTGTGCCAGTCCTGATTTGTTTTGGAATTCGTAGCCTGTTCTGTTATCAAACTCTCTAGCCTCGAAAGGTGAGCAATCACTCACGATTAACGTTCTTATATTTATTAAATTTGATTTCAATTGAAACGACAATTGAAATATTCTGTTGTTAGTTATTTACATTTCCATATATATGTTATTATCTGTATCTGTTCACCTGTGACATCTGACACCATTTTCTGTTATTTATATTGATGTTATATGCATGTTATATTTTATCATATCTGTTATCGCTCTGCAAGTTCCCTGTTAGTATAAAATTCACTATTGGTTGAAATGATACATACCCGAATGATCTGTAGAATAGGAGAAAATCCTTATAGGTTGAAATGATAAACCCAAGCGATTTTCATTTGAATTGAATTTGGGATTGCGGGTTGAAAAGATATATACCCGTATATATTTAAATTACGGATTGAAATGATAAATATCCGTATCACTTGACCTAGGATAGAGAATTATATACAAACATCGTTGGTCTATATATATATATTTTTAAATGACTCATATGGTTTTGAAAGGAAATATATGGTTTTAATAAACATTGATTTTAAAGGTTTATTAAAGTTGATTTAATAAAGTTTATATATATTACGTTTAAGTATTTATTTAATATTTATATTTTTAAATATAGAATTTATAATGATTCAGGTTGGAAAGATAAATTTGAAATTGATTTGAAATTTTATTTATTTAAGAATTATACTTAAATAAGTTTGATTTGAAATTTATTAAATTTGAAATTTTAAAGATATGATTTTATAACTTGATTTTTGATTTAAAGTGATTAAATGAATATTTCAAGTTTAACAAATCGAAAGAAATATTTAGTGGTTTGAAATTTGGGGTATTACTTAAATGATATTTGGTTTATTAAGTGAATATTTCAAACTAAATAATAGTAAAGTGAATTTGATATATATATATATATATATGAAATTATCGAATTTAGTTTTGAAATGTTGAATATTTAAAGCTTTGAAATATATTGAAATTGAAATGGCTTATTTTATAGTTCAAATATGTATTTGAAAATCGATAATTTGAAATGGTTTATTGAGAAACTAAATTGAGTTGAAATTGATGATTTGAGATTTGATTAAATTTGAACTTTGGAATTCGAGTTGATTTGAATCGATTTGTGAAATTTGAGGAAACAATTTTATTATATAAAGTATTTTAAATTATATTTAAAACTATTTTATATTATTTTATAAACTATTTTTAATATAAACTATTTTTAATATAACTATTTTTATATAAACTATTTTAATAAACTCTTCTTAATATAAACTATTTTAAATATACTAATTATTTTAATATAAATTGTTTTAACTTATAACTATTTTATATAAATTATTTTATTTTATAAACTATTTTATGTTATATACTATTTTTAGTATCTAAACTGTTTAAGAGGAAGGTGTTATGGATTCCAAAATGTTATGATTTCAAGCTATGATTTCAAAGTGTTATGAATTTCAAGGTTTTGATTTCCAAAGTGTTTTGATTTTTAAAAGACTTAAGATTTTGAAAGCGTTATAACTTTGAAAGTACTTTGGTTTGGAAGTGAATATATTTAAAATGGAAATGATATCGTATTGATTTGATTTTGAAATGGAAATGATATTTTAGTTTTAAGTATAAATTATTTTGAAATGACCGCGGTGTTATAATAACGTTTGGTTGTTAAAGAGACCGGGATCGGATATGGGCATACTCTTTGTCGATACCGAAAACCACTTTAACAACCGTGTACGCGGTGGAGATTCCAGAATGAAGTAGGATGGTGGCAACAATCCTATATGAGGTATATACGTGGACCTAACCCCCGTGAGTTAGCATAAGGTGGCTAAAACAGGAGCAATTAATGGGCTAATGAGGTAGCTCCTCTGATCGGACACATTCCATCGTATGCCATTCTATTACTTTGTGATTGATTTGGTGTGCACCCTTGATTCGGGAGTGTGGCTCGAGGTGGGCGATTGCTGCGGCTCTACGTTACCACCGGCCCGGAAGTGTAATTGGTATATCTACCCTGGCATTGCCTAGTTGTGCCGTGTCACCTACCCTAGCGTGCTTTACTACAAGTTTGATTTGTGTCGTACCTATGAAGTATCCTCTGGTAGCCCCAGTTTACGGGGTATTACGGTACTGTATAGACTATTGGCACACCTAAAAATGTGTTAAGGTGGAAAATGTAAAGCCTTAATGCTATTTTTAAATAGTATACTTTACTGTAGACATTATTATAATAGCGTATATTACTACATAGTAGATAGTTTAATGGATCCTTACAGGATGGTTATCCCAAACATCCTTTAAGTTACTGTAATTCAGTTGATATTTCACTTGAGTTGGATTTATTGATATAAGAATGTTAATCCTGACTCGAGTGTTTTGTGGTTTGCTTTACGCTCGGGTCAGACTGAGTGGTACAGTATTTGAGACTCACCTTTTGAGTTGGAGCTTCGCTTGGAGATCCAGCTATATCTATCCAGCTTTCAGTTATTCAGTTGATTCTAGTGATGTATTCAGATCTTGTATTTGACTATTGTATTGAGACATCTATGTATTTGTGACTTCTGTTGTATCTTGTTTAACGCTGTTATATATATAGTAGCTTCATGAACTGCTATTCTTTTGTTTCCGCTGCATTATTGTTATATTACTCTGTGTCTGTGATTATGTGATTATTTATTTACTGTATATGCTGAGTTTTGCCAAATTTTAAATTAAGAATCTGATATTTTGAGCAATTCAAATCCGACATGTATGGATGCGAATGGTTGAAAATTTCAAGATGTTACATCTATAGCTTCTTTAAAGTGTTTTAGTGCAATTATTTTTCTTACTTATTAATGATTTCCTAAGTGTTTTTGTGTGTGTACAAAACGTTTGAACAACTTCTATTGAGAAAAAAGCTGTTTGTTGATAAAACGATTTTTGGTTATTTTATCGATATTTCATTGAACTATATATTTTTATAAATATTTTTCTAAAATAAGTTTGTTGGCATTAGTTATTACTTAAAAGAGGGTTAATAAGGTTATTAAATCACATCTATCACATTTGATCCAAGATTCAAATATTTAAATACGAAGTGTCCGAAATTCCGACTCGTTATAATAGTTTAGAGAATGGATTAGGTAGATTCTTTTCAATCATCCGTTGGATTGAAGTGAGAATATCTTTAAGAAAACTTATTGTGAAGAATTGAATAACGGGTACATAGTTTATGTTACATATTAGGTGCATATGAACGATGTATCACTTAGTGAATCACTTTTAACACGAACATAACTTTTGGTTAGAACCTCACTTAAGTTTAGGTCTTCAATTAGATTTAGAATTCTATTTTTATTTTCGAATGGTTGAATAGAATATGATCGCTTTATTTGATTGTTTAAGTCATGATAGTGACACCACCACCTCAGATCGTAGCAAAGATCACTCTTCTTGGCATATTGGCCTGTATAACTTGTCTAACCTTGATGTCGAGGAGGTTCTAAATAAACTTTCGATTCTGAGGAATGAGAGGAATTTATTCCAAGGTACATTATGTTCTTCGACTATTCGCAAGATCCCGAGTAAGGGATTGACTATGGAGACTCTACCTTGATAGCAAAAATCCAATGGCAGTTGGAGATGCATGAGGAACCTAAGGGTTCATTTAGACGCCATGCACTTTTACACACACATACACATACATCTCTTTTCTTGACGAGCAACACAAGTATTATTATTTCGCATATGCAAGTCGGTTTCATAGTGGTCATACCACTTTACAAAATTATTACAGGTTTGAGGCAATGCCGCCAGAGCAACTATGCTAGATTATAGTGGCTGAAGGACATAACAGTAATTATAACATGTGTGAAGTGAAATAACCTCAGAAACTACAACTCGCATAAGAACACATCATACATACAACCTTACACTAGCACCACGCAGGGTGCATACAAATGACGTTCGGCTTCACAAGGCAGTCCTACATCTACTACACTCAAACATATAGCCAAAACAAATTACAAAATCTCATGCTTACAAAGCAAAGCAGATAGCTCCACCCACTTATAAGATCATTCACTCTAGCCAGTAGCTTAAAAGGAGACACAGACTACAAATATACCATAATCTAGCATAGATAATACCATGACCAGAAGAATATAAACGTATAATCAATTACTGTCTTAACCAATCTTATAGCAGTTATACAACTGCAGATGTTACTAAAAAAGCAAAATTTCATACTACATAGACATGGAAAAGAGAATCCAAACCACACCAAGTTGCATAGTAGATGAAACTACTATAGGTACACATGGAAATCCAACAAAAATAACATACATAAGGTGACAAACAAAATTCTCAAGCTTACAAGACCCATAGCCAAGACTAAACTGGAAGTAGTAGAAGAAGACACTAAACAAGAGAAACCCCCAGAAAACCCAATAAAGCACCACATACAACTTCAGAAGAGACACCATTATTGTTGTGCAACCACTAAGGCAACCCAAAGAAGTGAAGAAAAAATTGCAAGGTGAGAATACTCTATCGTATCAACTCAACGAAAATCCAAAACAGATCATGCCATAGCCATAGCCTAACTAACCCAACATCTAAAGAGATTCCATACAAAAACAGCCTTGAAACAAGCAAAAGAGGCATTGAGGCACATTTGCTCCTTCAATAGCACAACCAACAAAACCACCAAGGGATTTTAGTAAGATAGAATTTAGAATAGGGGAGCTAGTGGCTTGCAGCACCGGATCCGTATAAAGTCGATGTAGATCTAAACGGAATCAAAATAGGAGCATGGAGTTTTGAGGCAAGTAAAATATGAAGCGATGGAGAAAGCTAGTGATGAGAGAAGAGAGGCGACATGAGCAAAGAAATGAATGAGGAAAAATGGAAGAACAAGAAGAGAGAAAACAAAGAAAATAGGAGCAAACAACATGCGGAAAACCGTTGTTTCTATAAACCCTTCTCTAGTGTTTCGAAAATACCCTAGAAATTCTTAGTTTTCATACAGTTATCTTAATTCAGATATGTTACTTGCTCTATGTATCAAATACATAAGCAAAATGTGATATTGCAGACAATATAGCATGTATCATGATTCCTTTTGTCAATGCATACGGAACCCATCTTACATGCTCCATATTGAACAATTCAATATAGTGTCCGCATATTTTGTTTTAGGATATTCCTAACATCCTTTTATACTGACTATTAAAGATGACTTTCCAAATCCTACATAAAGAATTAAATAACCAAATTCAAGATGATTTTAACATGAGTACATCATTAAAAATCATAAGTTTGTTGTATACCTTATGAAATACTTCAGTACCTTTAACATTCTTTCTTATAAACACATGCTTCCTTTACATTTCAACTAAAATTCAAACTATTTGATTTCTCTGTCAAAATATTTTCTTAAATCTGGTGCTTGTTGAATACTTCATCATCTCTTTGATCATATCTAATACTCACAAATTTAGCCATCGCTCCCACTAACTTCGAAAATTTTTGGTTGGTATGTGCTAACAGTCTATTCTAAACCATTATTTAGAAAATCCGTTTCAATATATATGTACCAAAACTCAAAGTCATAAGGGCAATAAATTTTATGACTAGTAAAATTTGAATTAACTATTACTTTGAACGATGAATATGTTATGTTAGTTTCAACAATTGAAAATTACGATGTTATTCTTATCAACGTGGCTTAAATTCCAACTACATTGATCTTCCTCTTAAAGAAACTTTTATGATCGATGGATCTATCCTTTCAGACACCACTATCAGGATCATATTTAGATAGTGTACTTGGAATAAATTCTAGATTTGCGCATCAGGCCATATGGTAGAGTCAATACTCTTAATTGCTTATTTAAAAACGAGGAAGTTCTTTTCTTGACATTAATAAAACTCATAATTTCTCTTTAGCATGCGAGATTTATTATTAGACTTCTAATGTATCGTAGCTATTTGGTTTAATTAATTTCATTCCATTCTTCATTATCAGTTCTTTCTTTGAATCATATCCCAATCCATTTAACTAAAGATAATTTCAAAATGTGATTCTTCATTATGAAGATGTCGTTTTTTGAAACAACGATTGTTTCTCCGTGCAACTGAAAAGGTATTCATGAACATTTTATGAATTGCAATATATATATATAACTAATTTGGTTTTTATTTTATAAAACTTATATTCATAACATACATTGGTAAATCAATATTGATTGGTCAAAAACTCCTTTTGGGTGGCTTATACAAGATCCCCCATGAACAAGTATTATGTATAGTCTCTCTGTTATCCCGCCTTTTGGCAAGGCCGTAACACCAAGGAATTGACTGGTAACCAATGACGGCCCATCCTAGAGATCAGTTATACACGGGCTCACTACGGATATCGATGAATTTTGTCCAAGTCCGGATCGAGCCAAAATCAGTAGGACATGACAAGCTAAGCCATGAGAGCCAACGTTTCAAATCTCAAGTCAATCCGAGTTCGTATGCTCAAGTTATGAGCGATACAAGATTGGATGAAAATCAATTACCGGTCGACTCGCTCCTTCGAGTCAACCATGTTTGACTCGCTCCACATCCCTCAGAGCTGCTCTCTTCGACTTGCTCCAGTTTGAAACCATCGAAGAGGCATACTTCGACTCGCTCCGCTCAAACAACTGTTCGACTCCATCAACTTCGACTCCACTGCTCAAGCCTCCCAGGACGCCCCATTTCGACTCGCTCGACCAGTGCTTGCTTCGACTCGCCCGACCAAGTGCTTGCTTCGACTCGCTCGATCTGGGCACGCTTCGACTCGCTCAATCAGTGAAAAGTTCGACTCGCTTGAAGCAACATCCAGGACAGAGTGAGGATCAAGTGCCACGTCACCGAGTCGAACGGAAGCGAGTCGAAACAGGAGCGAGTCGAAGGAATCAGCCTATGGAGAAACTCCATTTCGTATCGATCATATCTCCCAATCTACAAGTCCAAATGCTATGAAATTTTCACAGAAGACCACGTGCATGCTGAAGAATGTCCACGCCAAATTTCGACTCCATTGGATGAAATCTTGATCGAGTCGAAATCTGCTCGTGCCGATCACGGATCGGACCGAAACTTCACGGGCTTGGGCGTGCGGGCCTGGTCACGTGCCAGAGAGGGTCTCCCGAGATCTGAGTGAAATATCAGCCTCCTACACCTATAAATAGACCCCCAAAGCCGACAGAAAAGGGGTTCTTCTTCCTCTTTGAGATCTCCAACGCCCGGACTCCGCCAGATCCAGATCTGAACTCAATTGCTGCTGCTACCAACAAAATTCACTACCGCAAATCACAATTGCCTGCTGTAAATCATTGAATTCACTTGTAAACACAAAGGAAAGATCAATAAAGCAAACTACTTCATAGTGGACATAGGCTATACGCCGAACCACTCTAAATTCTTGTGTCTCCTTGCACTTTAATTATTCTCATTTCTAAAATTTGGAGTTTTTGTTAGATAATTCCTCTTTTTCATTTAATTTCTTCACTTTATCTCTTCAAAGACTTCCGAAGAGTCTTGTGCCCAATTTGGTACAAACACTCTCGAATCGCACAACTTGTAAACTCCTTGACCTAGGATATTATATGGGGTTTCTTATGTAAACTTTTATCTTGTATTATTAAACTTTGTTTTGGATGAAATTTATTTTAACCTTATGTACTTTCTTGTAGGTACATGACCTTATATAAAGAAGTTAACTCGACTTCATTCATCATTAATTTTACTTTGTCCAACAAAGTTCAATTACTCCTTCTTGATACATCATTATGTGTCATAAGGAGGAGTGACTTTTGAGATTGAATATTATTCTTTTTTAGGTATTTTTGGAACCCTTTCTAACACACTTACATATTCGATCAAATTAACTTTGTATGTTATGTTTTCTACTTCTGTATTAAATTTTATGAACTTATCATAGACAAATACTTGTGCACCTAACACGCATACTCATTTCTATGATAATTCACCGGTGATTTATCAAAGTATGTGAAACCTTTTGATATTATTAGACTTTGAATTGTATACATCTATATGTATCTATTCAAGGAGTTCGCCATTTCTTTTTCACTCACATTGAATGGATGTTTTTCACTTAAGCCTCTGAGATATAATTCTTTGGTACTATATGATTCATAATCATATGATTGAAAGAAATATTCCTCAAATTTATGGCCTAGTCCATCATTACAAAATTAATTGTTAAATTTTAGATACTTCTATGTTATAAAGCTCATGCAACAAATACCATTATTCTAATAGATTTATTTCATAATGAATATTCAAAATATTTGTGATAAAATACAACTATATTTATTTTCAGCCAATCTACAAATAGTCATTATTTCATAAATAATATTTGATTTATATACGAATTTTTTTTAATATCTTAATGCATCCATTGATAAGTATTAAATGGCATGCTCTCATAATCTCTGTCATTACTACAATAGCATATGAAATATGAAGCTTCATTTGACTGCTTATTATAGGTTGTTTATTTCTTTTACTGTATGTAACAACCCGATGTTGAGAAATAATTAATAAAAAAATGGTGATATAATTAGTTCGAAGATTATGAATTATTAATAAAATGTGGAATTTAGTTATTAATTGATAATGATAATACTTTTGAATTTAAAATGGTTTTAGTTGTTTTAAAAGTAACTGAATAAATTTATAAAGTCTAATATTAATAGTAAATGAGATTTAAGATATATTTTAAACGAAAAAAGAAATTTTATTATAATTATAAAAAGAGATTTATGAATTTATTTAATAAATGGGCCTAAGGATGTAAATATGGAAATAATTGTTTAATTTATATAAATTTATAGAAAATAATGTTTATTGAAAATAAATATGAATTTTATTTGAAGATTTTAGTTAATTTGTTATGATAGAAAAATGGATTAGCAAAAAGAAAAGGTGAAGAGAAATATCAGTTTTAGTGTTTTCGTGAAGCCCAAGCCCGCACTATATGTACCTAGAGATTTCCAGGTTTAGAAAGCTTCTAATGCAATCTCAAGCCCACACTAATGTTTTTGAAAACTTCTCTTGTATGATTCTTCTCATTTATTTTCACTAAACACAATTATGAACCCTTAACCCCTCTTTCTCCAAAAATCAATATAAAATATATAAAAAATCCTAAAAATTATGAAACTTAAATCCGAGCTTCTCAACATGATTCCATACCCTAAGAGCCATTAAAGAGGGATTTTGAGTAGGTTTAGTGTTGTGTAGCATTTACAGTAAATGGAAAATTTGGGTTTTGTAGAGCTATAAAGCAAGACAGGAAGAATGAAGCTTTCTTATGGTAAGGCGAGTGTTTTCCACTCACAAAATCTATGTCTAGATGCATTACTAAAATTGAATTGTTTTTTGGGTATAAATGTGTTTACTGTAACTCATTTATGTGAATTCGAAGCTTCACTTATCCTTTGATTCATGATGATTGTTGCTTGAATTCATGTATGTGTGTGTATGGATATGTGCTTGGGTTTGTGCATGTAATTAAGTTCAACTAAGAATGAATGGAAAATCAACGGCATCCACATTAGGAAAAATCTAAAGCTACACATTCCAGGTTTCACCCAAGCAGTTGACCCTCTCTTTGAGCGGTCGACCACTCAAGGGAAGAGGTCGACCCCTAAGGGTTAATCCCCGGCGCCACCCCCTAGATAAAAAAAATTATATTAAAAAAAAGCGAAAAATTAATAAAAATATGTTTAGAAAGTAAATGTTTGATGAATTGTAAATATGAAATTATATATAAAAAAGTTTTATTTAATATTAATTATTAGTTACTTAATTTAGATATTGATTATTTTATGAAAATTTAGTTTTGGATTTATAATAAATCTATAAAAATCTTGTAAAATTCTAAAAAAAATATGTAATGATTTCTAATTGCTATTTTACAATTTTCAAAGTTTATACTATAAATTTTGAATATAATGTAAAGTTTTGAAAATATAGTTTACGGATTTAGAATAAAAAGAAATTGATTTGGACATATAATTAATAAAAAAAATCATATTTGATTGTAGAAAATTACGAAATGATTATTATGAGTAATATTTGATTTTAAAAGATATTTTTTTAAGGTTTTAAAAGATAGAAATTAGTTTTCAAAGGTTATTTATGTATTTTAAATTATTATTTAAATTTATAAAAGGTTGAGAAATTAGTATTTTAACTATTTAAAATCTATATATGCTTTCATTAATTATAGATATGTATGCTAAATAAATATACCAATATCGCTTTCTAAATAAATATGCATGTGTCATTTCTGTACTAGTTTTGTGTAATAAGAAATCTGAGTAAACGGATTAGTAATATCTTTTGGACTGGTACTTTCGATAATTATTTAAACCATTATATAGATAACAGGCGAGTGTAGTCTACAAACATTGAGTATATGTTCGAGTAATACTGGGTGGTATGGGACGCCCGAGTTGATGCTTGTTTGATTGTTGTTTGTAAGTAGATGTCAATTGATAGGGTTATGTCTATATGGTATTTATGGTGATGTGAATTGAGAGTGAGTAGGCTATGAGCTATAAGAGTGTCTATGGATTATGTATAAACCTATTATATACATCGTGGAGTAAAACTAGATTACCTAGTATCCATCCTAGCGGCCTGATTATGGGGTCACTCCCCGAATCCATGACACACCTTTAATGTATATATGACTAAAATCCACTAGCCTATGTCACTTCGGCCAACAGTTAATTACCATTGGGGCACTTGCAAGGTCGTGACCATTGCATAACGTAGTCATGCATTTACTGGATAGTGGGTAATGATGGCCGTCAAGGTAATTGAAGACTGTAGGAGTCACGCTGAGAACATGTAAGAAAGGCTCCGTGAGCAGGTTGAGAGCTGTCAATCTCCTATATGGTTATTATTGATATAGACACTACTTATTCACCTATATGAGATTGTTACAGATACGACCGAGAGCTATTCATATCATTTGTTGAGGCCGATGCCGATATAGTTACTATGGAGCAGAGAGCCCAGTTGATTATCTGTGTACTAAGAGTTGAGAAGATAATAGAGGTCTGAGAGACCATATGATCATTTTGTTGGCTAAGAACCAAGACAATTTCTATGAGGCTAAATGTTTTGATGATCCTTATGTGATTATAGAACTCCTTGATTGTTTATTGGAATGTGTTTCCATATAGATGTGCAACCATATATATATTGATTATAATGCTATCAAGGATAGCTAGAGATGCTAAGAGCATGAAGTTAGAGCATGTTCCTATCTTTATGGTTATTTGAGAGACGACCACGACTACGAAAGGTATACCATATTCATATTTCTTATACCTATGATTTGGATGATTGTTTGTGTTTGTGTTATGTATGTAAATTATGACAGACCGGTTGTATCTACTTTACGATTATCTAAGAGATAACTTGGGCATTGCAGAGAGCATGTCCTCTGTAGTTTATGGACTTTATACTTAATGATATTTGAATGCACGGATCATTTCACTCATTTGACATTATACACCTACTATATAGTTGTCATGACTTTATATGGGTGATATTACTTGTCCATAGTTCTGTGATGTGATGATAATTGTGACATATTGACACCCACATTTTAGACATAGTCCGATCCGTGTGTTATTTATATAATACTTGGGTCAGTCCGAGACATTATCAGGTTTGGGGACATGATGACTGGTTTTTGGATGTTGGGCATAGATGGAGGATAGAGTTTTATATTGTATATCATTCTATATTATGAGTCCTATTATATATTTATGACATGGACATGTATATTGGCAATACATTGTGTGTATTTTAAGATAGTAGGATTTTGGCTTGTTTGTATCCTACTCAGACTTGTGTATATCTCTATTATATAATATCGCTGTGTTTTATGACTCTGTGTTCTCTATGTTTTATGTTTTATATTATGTATTGTTCTATCGTGGAGGCGGACGTTTTTATTGCTTTGTGCCGATATCGGGTTCGTAGAGGTGAGTTGTTTATTCAATCTTTGAATATGTACTAGTGTTAGCCCAAGGGAATATTCAATGTGTAAGCCCAATATCGCCTTATTCTCCTTACTATCAAATAGCATTATCTGGTAAAACTCATTGGTAGTACGTGTATAGAAGTGGGATGTTACACTGTAACTTGTTTACAGTCAAGAATTTTTGATCAAATACTTAAACTCGTAGAAATAACCTTTGTGGAAAATAGTTTTCTACATTGTAATACAATTAGAATAGAATTAAATTTCTTATTTCATATTAAGTATCTTTTGTAGCGACTCGAATTTTATAGGATGTTTAATGATGTTTTTTAAATTATTTTCAAACTCTAAATTACATTTTAAATGCTTTTAAACAACAAATGTAAATTTCAAGTAAATTGGATCGGTTTTGTAAATTCGTGTTCTTATGGATAATATGTGTTCTTATGGATACTGCCTTTAAACTTAGGATTCACATTAATGTGTTTGGTTGTGTGCTTGTTAGTATATGTTATTTGTGATGACTTCTTAGTTTTGTGATGCTTGAATGGTTGAAAACGCTGATCGAATGGCGATTTAGCTTTAGAAACAACTTAGGAATCGGTACCCATCCATGATTTTTGTCCCGAATGTCATGTGACCGATATGGATGACAAGGAAGGCCCCATAAGGCTATATTTCAAATTTTGAGTCCTTTGGAGTTCGTATGCTCGAGTTATGGGAATCGGTGTTGATGGATATGTGGGAATTTGCTTGGAGTTCGACCTGAGGAAATTTGACATTTGTTTTGAGTCAAAAATGGTTCATTTGGAGTCATAGAAATTGAAGTGTTAGGTCGATGACGAACGATGCTTGGAGTTATTTGCATGTTTCTTTGGACCGATACCGAACTATGGGGTTTTTGGTTTAGTGACGAATGATGCTTGGAGTTATTTTCGTGTTGCTGGGAGTTATAAGGGGTTCGCTTGGTGTCAGAAGGAAAAAAATAAGTTCATTCAGGGATTGGTACCAATCCTTGGGCATGCTTTGGGCCAACAAGGAAGAAAATTTGGGCTTGACTTAGGGGATTCTTAGATTAGTGAAGGTAAGAGGAAAAAATGAGTTAAGTCAGGGATCGATAATGATCCCTGGGCATGTTTTTGGAATTTTCTAAAATTACTCAGGCACGACTTTGGGCCAAACATAGGAATTCTCGGGCTCTGCTTTTGGCTAGAATCTAGGCAAATTCCGAGTTGAATTTTTCGATGACATTTTCAACGATAGTCAACGACGACGACTCTGACCCGAAGAGATGATCCTGTGATATGAAGTAGACCGATTATTGAGAGGGGATGAAGAAGGATGTCGGGATATTCATCTCAAAGTGTATGAACTTCAAGTTGGTGAAGGTAGACCAAAAGAATCCAAGTGGGTTATTGTAACCGCTAAAGTTCCCGAATGGAAGCGGGAGCAAATATTGATGGATTTTATTGATGGACTGCCAAGGAGTCAAGTAGGGTATGACAACATTTGGTCATAGTCAATTGATTAACTAAGAGCGTTACATTTATACCCGTCAAGTCAAGTTGAATGGCAGCCAAACCGGTCAAGTTGTATGTGAATGGGTTGTAAGATTTCTTGGTGTGCCGAAGAGTATTGTAAGTGACCAAAACCCGTTGTTCACAAGTGGATTTTGGAAGAGCTTACAAGAGGCGTTGGGGAATTTGTCTCAGTACAGCTTATCACCCACAAATTGACGGGCAGACCGAGAGAGTGAACCATATATTGGAGGATCTCTTGTAAGCTTGCATACTCGATTTCGAAGGCTTGTGGCAAAATCAATTGCATTTGGTGGAGTTCACATACAACAATAACTATCTGTCTAGTATCGTTTTGGCACCGTATGCATCATTATATCGCCAACGGTGTAATGCCCCTTCTTGTTGGTTGGAAGCTGGCACGAAACTAATACTTAGGCCAAATATGATTGGAGAAACCTTAGAGAAGATAAAGATCATTGGGAAACGAATGAAAGCTGCTCAGCATAGGTAGAAGAGCTATGCTGATAAAAGACATAGGGATTTGGAATTTTATACCGGCGATATGGTGTTGGTGAAGATTTAACCTTTGAAGAATGTCATTCGATTCGGTAGTAAGGGGAAGTTGGCACCGAGATTGGTAGCTCCTTTTCCAATAGCAGAGAGGATTAGGAACCTAGGATATATGTAACATCCTACTATTTTAGACCATTTAAATCGACAATAAATCCACACATGTCGGACTTGAATACTACAAAACAGTGGATTGTCAAGAAAAATTGGAGCAAATAGAATCAAACACAGAATCACAGACACAGAATATCATAATAACTCGCAGTGGAAATAAAATACCATAGTAGTTCATGAAGCTACTATATACAACTCTCAAAACATATACAAAATCTCATAGTAAAAATAGATACAATAGAAGTCAGGATACATAAGTCAATAATACAGAGACAAATACTGAATAGGAAAATAACAGGAATAGAAGTCGATGAACTGATAGACAAATAAGCTCCAACAGATCTCTAGCTCCAGAAGGTGAATCCAAAGCTGTGATTCTCAGGCTGACCCGAGCGTAAAGTAAAACACAAACACTCGAGTTAGGACATACAGACTTCTACAATGTAAACCAACTCAAGTGAACCGTAATTGCAATGCACAATAACTTAAAGGATGCTTGGGATCGCCCATCCTTTAAGGATCCGTTAAACCATAAATTGAGTAGTAATAAACACTATCATAGAAATATCCATATTAAAGTAAACCAATGCAAATAACAGTGTTAATGTGACTAGGGTAGCGCAGAGCTGCAGTAATCGCTCACCTCTAGCCACACTCTCAAATTAGAGGTGTGCATCAAAACAATCACAAGGAAATCAAATGACACACAAAGCAGTGTACCCATGGTTATAAATTTCAAAATGATTTATAATTTTGAATTAAAATTATTCGTTTAAACCATTAAAAAGTGAAGTCATTAATAAAATATTCAATTCCCAAAATTTTAGCCTTTTCTGAGTTCATTTATTCTGTTAAATACTTCAAATATTGAAATTTCAGCTTTTCGCAGCACTTAGAAAATGCTGCGGTGAGTTATATTTGAAAACAATTCAGTTCAGCAAAGACAACATTTAAAAACTGCTGTAATAGTTCAGTTTTAGTTGTAAAATAGTTCAATTCAACAAAGACAGCTTTTACAAACTGCTATACTAGTTCAATTACATTCAAAATCACATTTCAGCCAACTGCAGCACATAACAAGTGCTACAATAGCTCTGTTATAATTTCAGATTTTAAATTTAGTTTCTGCGACTACAGCACTTACAAAGTGCTGTAATAGCCCTTAGTCCATTTTAGCCTTTTAGTTCATTTCTGCAACTACAGCACTTACAAAGTGCTACAGATTAACTTTAGTTCAGATTTTAGTTATTATTCAGAAACGATAGCATTTCTGAAGTGCTACTAAAAGAATTTCCAGATTTATACCAAAAATTCCAGAAACAATTAAACTTCAATTTTAACCATTTTTACTTATAAAAATCATGTTTTTTCCACTTTAAAATGGTCATTTAAATACCCTTTAACTTATGATTTTTATAAAGTAAATTTCACAAATAAATATCAAATTTTACTTATTAAATTCAAGTGTACAATTTTCCCATTTCTTCGCATTTTTAACAATTTACTTTAACACTTAAATTTAAATTTCCATTTCATAAATTAAACTAAATTCCAATTTATTTTCTTTAACTTAAATTCTCATTTTACACCAAATCTCAAATTCCAAGTCAAGTTATATTTCAAATTACACTTTTAAGCATTCATTTATTTAACCATTTTTAATTCATAGAAAATCAATAACTCTTTATTAAATCATTTTAAATTCAATTTAAATCAAAATATCATATTTTTTACATTTAAAAATACTTAAAAATATCTAGAAAAATATATAAAATAACCACGGGTCTGTGTATTATTTTCTAACCTAAGTCAAGTGATGCGGATAATATATCATTTCAATCCGAAATTTTCAAGAAAAGTCCGGGTTCTATCATTCCAAACCCGCAATCCCAAGTCAATAAAAAAAATCACCCATGCCTATCATTTCAGTCTGTAATGATTTTTCCCTATTCTAAAGTCCGTTCGGGTATGTATCATTTCAACCCATAGTGATTCTATTCTACAGGGAACTTGCAGTGTGATTAACAGAAATAAATAAACAATATAACAGAATATAACATAGCAGATGATGTGACAAGTTTATAACATGGTTTAACATCATATAATTTATATCACAGGCAGGTATAACATGATATAATAGTTTCTACACATTCACTTGTTGTCACTTCACAAATTATATAAGTATAAATGTCATGCGTGAATACTCACCTCTTTAAGCTGGAGTTCGCAAAACAAACACACAAACAAAAATTCCAGAAAGCACGATGGCACGACTTGATTTAAGTGGAGAGAGAGCCAAGATTTAAATCTTGTATTCAACAACCAAACAAAGCAAAGTATAAATATAAATATAATACCAAAATTTATTAGAACGAAAATAGAAATAGAATTTACACAAGACATCACCAAGCTTTTCCATCAATTTTGCTTGACCATAACTCACATATGCTCGGCCACAACATGGTTTAGGCTCGGCCACACATGTTTTTAGGTTGGAATGGATCTAGTTGGGATCATAAGTGCATGGCTACAAAGGAATAGGAAGTGGTTTGGAGTTAAAATGGGAAGAAGGTCAAAAGGCAAGGCTAAAAGGAGGTTTGGTTCAATCATAGGCTCGGCCTATGGCACATTTGGGCTCGTCCAGAGGCAAGTACAGGTCAGGACAGAGGAGATGTTGATGTTCAAATGTGAAATACTTGGTGGTGGTGGTTAGGGGTGTGGCCGTGGCTTAAATATGAAGGTGATGGTGAAAACTAGGTTCGGCTAGGCATATTTTGGAGAGTTTTGCAAAGTTGTGGTGTTTTGCATCATGGGAAGGTCACGGCTATCTATGTTCAGAGGAAGAGAAGGTCAGGCCATGGATGGTGATGAGGAGGAAGTGATGTGGTGGTCGGTGAAGGTGGTGAAGGGGTTTAGGCCGAGCAAATATATGAAGAAATCAAGCAAAAACAATGGAAAAAAAGGAGAAAAGTAGAAAAGAAGGAGGCCATTGCTTACCCAAAATTTCGAGAAATGAATTGGCCGTGAACAATGATTGAAATGAGAAGTTTTCACGTGAAAATGAAAATAAAACTCACGGCTATACTTAAGGAAATGGACGGCTAAAGCTGGAAAGTGAAAGGGCAAGCAAAAATAAGAGACTAGGCAATGTAAAGTCATAAGTTTAAAAGCTTTTTGTCTCTTAGACTTTCCACTTTATATATATACAAAATAAACAAAATAAAATCAGTAAATAAAATAAAAGATAAACAAAAATAAAGTGGGAAAGGAAAAAAAATTTGTTTTAGGAAAATAGGAAAATAAATAAAGAAAATAGTTTAAATTTATTAAAACTAGAATTAAAATTGTAAATAAACATACAACTAGTAAAGGAAATTCCAACTCAACAAAATTCACATAATTTAATTCAAAACCCAAAACAAAATAAAAGATGGCAAATAATATAGAAAATGAATAATAAGATACAGATAAAATTTTGCGTGTAAAAACGCTGAATTTATCAAATTATAAAAAGTCTAAACGGAATTCGATGAAACGAAAAGCAGAACAGATATCAAAACAAATCACCGTTTCAAAGGAGAAGATTAAAATTTAAAAATCTAAAATTTCAATTAATTTCAATAAAAGTCAAAGTTTGACAAAATATAACATTTCCAGAAATCAATATTTAATTATATTTGGAGAAATAAAATAGAGACAGAATCCAAAATATCTTGGAAGAATTCCAAACTTCAATTTAAAATTATTTCAAAATCAAAGTTTCAAAATAAAATTTAATTTTAAAATATTTATAAAATTTATGGGTTGTCACACTCTCCCCCACTCAAGTCTTTTCGTCCTCGAAAAGGAAGAAGATAGGAGAATAGGAATAGCTAGCAGGAAAAATAAGAGAAATAGGAATAGTAGTAGGAAAAATGGTGAGTCTGGATAGCTAGGAGTGAAAATAGGTCGAAAGACAAGGATGAGCCATTAATTTAAAACCGTATAAATCCAATCAGAATTCTTTAATATTTAGTAACTTGGTTAAATCCATTTTATTATATCCATAAAAGTCTTTTAAAGTCAAATTGTTAGTAAAAAGGTAAACAATATTTAAAACACTTTAAAATCTTTTAGAAAGGAAAAATAACTGATCAAAATATCCTTTATATAACACTTTATCAAAATACTTTTATAACTCGATGTCTTAACAAGTTTATCCTCGTTCCTGTAGACTCTGGCAGTGCGTTGATCAGGTGCAAAGCTAGAATTCTCCAGGTACTTAGTAGACTTGTTTCAACACCCAGTGAAAATACTGGAAAAACTTTTAAAAACATATATGGAAAGTACAATCCAAGCAAATCAACTAAAACATTGTCTAACCATGGATCGCAGATACACAATGGTTACGCCTGGATCCCCCAGGAACAATCCGTATCCGTAAGCTCACTCAGCCCTGCGAATTACGCCATGATGACTAGTAGACCGCAGATACACAATGGTTACGCCTGGATCCCCCAGGAAACAATCCATATCTGTAAGCTATCTCAGCCCTATGGATTTCGCTACTAAATACGACCTACATAGATCTCAGGATACACAATGGTTACGCCCGGATCCCCTAGGAAACAATTCGTACCCTTAAGCGATCTCAGCCAGGCGAATTACGATATGCAGTCGCGCTCGTAAGACCATGGAGATCGCCATGGAATTCGTGGACACTCGAGTATCATATCCGGAAAACCCAAATCAGAGAATAATATCGATAGAATGAATCCAAGATGTGGCCACAAATTGGATATCAAGCATAAGGCACTTTCCATATCTTTACTTCGAAAATATGTATCATTTAGTACCTTTTCAAATCACTTTCAAATATCGTACTTATATAAAGTCCATTATATCTAAGGTTTCATTTTCAAATCGAATACTTTCCAAAATCAATAGTTTTCGAATCAACTTCATACTTATACAAACCAATTTTATATAAGTTCGATAACTCCCAAATCAAGTATTTAGTAACACAAGGTTCTCAAATTTCAATTTGTTTCAAATATCAATACAATTTTCAAAATCATATACGCTTTCACCAAGTTATTCTTCCAAATCAAATATCTTCAGTTTCAAAGTTTCCAAAATCATAAGTTTAGAAAAAAAATACTTCAAATTTCCAAATCAACATAATTTAGGTCGAACAAATTTATTTCCAAAACATCATGTAAATACTGGGTTTTAAAATTTCAATCTATTTCTGAGACTAAACCTTTTTCTCAAATCAATGGTTTTTCAAAATCATCCTATACTTACATAAGGTCCATCTTACATCAGGATCAAAATTTTCAAAAATCGATTACGCTACATGAAGAGCCATATGGGATTGAACATCTTTGCTTTATAAAAGGTTTTGAATTTAGAATAGTTTTGTATATAAAATAGTTTGTAAAATAGTTTTGTATGTAAAATAGAATAAAATAGTTTTTTTAAGAAAAATAAAAGAAAAGTAGTTTTGAAAAATGGTCTTAAATTAATAGTAGTTTTGCATAAAAGAAAAATTCCAATTAAATTACAAAGATATCCAATCCAACAACTTCCAATTTCAGCGTCAAGTATATCAATGATATTAGAACACAAGGTGTACATATGTCATCATTTCGCAACATCAAATTCGATCACTCGCTCGATCACACAAGTCCACTTTCGAACTAGTATTGTCCATTCGACTTCCCTAAGGCGGACTTCGATATGGTTTCTCGACTAGAAGCCATCAGTCTCCTTGCATAGCCATATACTATAATAGAGAATTCTAGAATCAAGCCCAAAATCCATATCAAATATTCGCCATCAAGAATCAAATGAAAAATCCTAACACGAAATGGTGTAATTCACCTCGAACTTGTGTACTCAAACCTAGATCAAATTAATTATGCGAATAAACAACATACGTACAACTTATGTATCTATTCCAACTTGTTAAATATATAGTTTTATAAAGATGTTACTAAGTTAAAACATTTAAACTAAATTTTATTCAAAATATTTTTTTAAACTAAATTTCATATTAGTATAATTCAAAATAGTCTTATTCATTTACTTAACAAAACAGTTTCAAACTTATTTAAATCATATTACTACAAACTTTAAACATACATACCAAACTTATATACTTTATACTTTTAAAATTACTTAGCTTTAAAAAGTTAACCTTGATTTGGAAGTGCTTGAACCTTCAAAATAGTCGAAGAAATCATATTTTCAATCCAGGAGTTGGAAATCATCAACAAATCAGTAAATCAATTCCAAAATATAGGGTTATATCAATCAAATCCGAAACTCAAGAACCGAACACCGGGCTCATTTCAAAACTGTATTAAATATATATACATACATCAAATCATACTTCGGAATTTTGAAATCAAAAATGGTTTCATAAATCAATCGCATAGCAAAGCTACCGAAGTGGCCTCTCCCCCACTCTGAAACTGGAAAATCGATGTTGATGATGCATGCATTCATCACCGAAATTATTTTCCAGCGACATAAGTGGGTTCTGGACTTTATTTTTCTCGAAAACTTCTTTTGAAATTTCTTCGAAATCATTTAAACCCATTAAAATCATTTGAAACATTTCTTATTCGGAAAATACTTTCAAATCGTATTATTTTTATTTTCAAATCTTAAAACCAGTTTCAAAAATGCTGGAGTTCAATCACTCAAATTTAGATTCAAAACCTTCAGTTATAAATCATTTTATATGAAACCATTCCTTATATAATTTTCAAAATTTCAAATCCTTTCGAAACTTCAAATTCTCATTTTAAAAGGGTATATAATCCTTATTGAAAACATTTCATCTTTACATATAAAATATGGTTATCCTTATCAAAATAATAACTTCGATGAATACAAAATTTTCAAAAGACAATCAACCACAAACTTTCCAAGGGATGATTCAAGTATGGATTTCAAAAGAAAACAGAGATTCAAATTTAGAGGAACTCTTAATTAAATAGAATTCTGATTTGAAGATAAGCTCGAACGAAGATGAGATAATTAAATTACCAAATAGAAGATGGATAAGCTTATATAAATCACGGGCGACCTTAACGGGTCAACCGTGACTTTAGGAATATAATCGATGCGAAATCTAAGGCAAATCAACCTTCAATCGCCAGAGATAGAATCCAGATATAGCAGAAGATAGAAAACATCGTAAACCGAGGATACAGAAATCTTCAGTGAATCAATGCCAATTATAAGGGAGTTTCACCCTTTTACAAACCATTCAAAGATTGGCGGAATCGCCACCTTATAAAGGTCATTCAAAGTGGGGTTATGCAATGCTCCAAAATCAAAAGAATACAGGTAGGAGAGACATGAATAGATCTTAGAACAAGTGGAAGCATTCCAAAGTTCAAAGGAATCCAAATCGATAAGAATCCTAACCGAGATTGGAGTTAAATAACCTATATCAATACAAAAGAATTCCCATTCATCGTTTGGAAAAGACTCGAATTCGTATCATACGAAAAACAGGGGCATAAATATCTTAAGTTTGACAACTTCAGCTAAGAAAAAGATACAATAGAGTTCACTAAATGCAACCTAACATACTACTGATAACAAAAGATCGACAGATGACCACTCCTACATAAACAAAGCATCAGTATTAATTCTTCCGAGTGGTACATCAACGAGTCCAGAACACTCCCCCTCAATGTGCCCCCAACTTCTGCATTTCTGGCATAAGTGCACTACACTCCCATCTTCCTTAACGAACTGCGGGTACGCAGCTTTCTTTCCGTACTTCCTCTCAGAACAATTTCTGGCAATATGCCAGGCCTTCTACAGTGATAGCAAATGGTTGATTGGTCGACTGATGTAGTGGGTTTAGATTTCACTTTCTTCACCTTCTGGCAACGACTGGGAAAGTGCCCCTCACTACGGCATCTAAAACAGAAGACCTTGGATCGAAAACGCCGACTCTCCTTCTTCTTTCCTTTATTTCTATTCTCGCACAAGACTGCATAGTGTCCCTTTTCCTGACACCGATAACAAACGACATGGTCATAAGGACCAGGTCCTGCTCTTTCCCTCCATAGCCTTTCCCACTTCTAGATTTCTTCCTCCCGTTCCTTACGGGCCAGGGCTCTTCGTGCTCTACGAGCTGCTTTCTGCTCTTCCGATTTTGCCATGCTCAAATAGCTTCCTATTAACAAAGAATTTGGATCAAACAAGATTGAAGTTCAAAATTCTAGCGAATCCTAACTGAAGAGATTACTAACAAGGTGGATACAGAAAGGATGAAGTTTAGAAAATTTTGCTTTCGAAATAAAAATTTTATACCAAAATAATCAATAAAAATCCTTTTCAAAATCAATTTGAAAATCATTTTATACTTCGAAAATACGTTCTCTCACAAAGAAATGATTCTGAGATTGATTTCACTCATTCTAGAGTATTTCTACCCTATCTCTAATGAGTTTTTGCTCCGTAGGCAAAGGTTTGCCTAAAACCAAAGCTCTAATACCAAATGTAACATCCCACTATTTTGGACAATTCAAATCGACAATAAATCCACACATGTCGGACTTGAATACTACAAAACAATGGATTGTCAAGAAAATTTGGAGCAAATAGAATCAAACACAGAATCATAGACACAGAATATCAGAATAACTCGCAACGGAAATAAAATACCATGGTAGTTCATGAAGCTACTATATACAACTCTCAAAAGATATACAAAATCTCATAGTCAAAATAGATACAATAGAAGTCAGGATACATAAGTCAATAATACAGAGACAAATACTGAATAGGAAAATAATAGGAATAGAAGTCGATGAACCGATAGAGAAATAAGCTCCAACAGATCTCTAGCTCCAGAAGGTGAATCCAAAGCTGTGATTCTCAGGCTGACCCGAGCGTAAAGTAAAACACAAACACTCGAGTCAGGACATACATACTTATACAATGTAAACCAACTCAAGTGAACTATAATAGCAATGCACAATAACTTAAAGGATGCTTGGGATCGCCCATCCTTTAAGGATCCGTTAAACCATAAATTGAGCAGTAATAAACACTATCATAGAAATATCCATATTAAAGTAAACCAATGCAACTAACAGTGTTAGTGTGACTAGGGTAGCGCAGAGCTGCAGTAATCGCTCACCTCTAGCCACACTCTCAAATCAGAGGTGTGCATCAAAACAATCACAAGGAAATCAAATGACATACAAAGTAGTGCACCCATGGTTATAAATTTCAAAATGATTTATAATTTTGAATTAAAATCATTCATTTAAACCATTAAAAAGTGAAGTCATTATTTCTTCAAATCAAATATTCAATTCCCAAAATTTTAGCCTTTTCTGAGTTCATTTATTCAGTTAAATACTTCAAATATTGAAATTTCAGCTTTTCGCAGCACTTAAAAATGCTGCGGTGAGTTATATTTGAAACAATTCAGTTCAGCAAAGACAGCATATAAAAACTGCTGTAACAGTTTAGTTTTAGTTGTAAAATAGTTCAATTCAGTAAAGACAGCTTTTACAAACTGTTGTACTAGTTCAATTACATTCAAAATCACATTTCAGCCAACTGCAGCACTTAACAAATGCTTCAATAGCTCTGTTATTAGTTTCAGGTTTTAAATTTAGTTTCTACGACTACAGCACTTACAAAGTGCTGTAATAGCCCTTAGTCCATTTTAGCCTTTTAGTTCATTTCTGCAACTACAACACTTACAAAGTGCTACAGATTCACTTTAGTTTAGATTTTAGTTATTAATTAGAAACGATAGCATTTCTGAAGTGCTACTAAAAGAATTTCCAGATTTATACCAAAAATTCCAGAAACAATTAAACTTCAATTTTAACCATTTTTACTTATAAAATTCATATTTTTTTCACTTTAAAATGGTCATTTAAATACCCTTTAACTTGTGATTTTTATAAAGTAAATTTCACAAATAAATATCAAATTTTACTTATTAAATTCAAGTGTACAATTTTCCTATTTCTTCGCATTTTTAACAATTTACTTTAACACTTAAATTTAAATTTCCATTTCATAAATTAAACTAAATTCCAATTTATTTTTTTTTAACTTAAATTCTCATTTTACACCAAATCTCAAATTCCAAGTCAAGTAATATTTCAAATTACACTTTTAAGCATTCATTTATTTAACCATTTTTAATTCATAGAAAATCAATAACGCTTTATTAAATCATTTTTAAATTCAATTTAAATCAAAATATCATATTTTTTACATTTAAAAATAGTTAAAAATATCCAGAAAAATATATAAAATAACCACGGGTCTGTGTATTATTTTCTAACCTAAGTCAAGTGATGCGGATAATATATCATTTCAATCCGAAATTTTCAAGAAAATTCCGGGTTCTATCATTCCAAACCCGCAATCCCAAGTCAATAAAAAAAATCACCCATGCCTATCATTTCAGCCCGTAATGATTTTTTCCTATTCTAAAGTCCGTTCGGGTATGTATCATTTCAACCCATAGTGATTCTATTCTACAGGGAACTTGCAAAGTGATTAACAGAAATAAATAAACAATATAACAGAATATAACATAGCAGATGATGTGACAAGTTTATAACAGGGTTTAACATCATATAATTTACATCACAGGCAGGTATAACATGATATAATAGTTTCTACACATTCACTTGTTGTCACTTCACAAATTATATAAGTATAAATGTCATGCGTAAATACTCACCTATTTAAGCTGGAGTTCGCAAAACAAACACACAAACAAAAAATCCAGAAAGCACGATGGCACGACTTGATTTGAGTGGAGAGAGAGCCAAGATATAAATCTTGTATTCGACAACCAAAAAATGCAAAATATAAATATAAATATAATACCAAAATTTATTAGAACGAAAATAGAAATAGAATTTACACAAGACATCACCAAGCTTTTCCATCAATTTTGCTTGACCATAACTCACATATGCTCGGCCACAACATGGTTTAGGCTCGGCCACACATGTTTTCAGGTTGGAATGGATCTGGTTTGGATCATAAGTGCATGGCTACAAAGGAATAGGAAGCAGTTTGGAGTTAAAATGGGAAGAAGGTCAAAAGGCAAGGCTAAAAGGAGGTTTGGTTCAATCATAGGCTCGGCCTATGGCACATTTAGGCTCGGCCAGAGGCAAGTACAGGTCAGGTTAGAGGAGATGTTGATGTTCAGATGTGAAATACTTGGTGGTGGTGGTGGTTAGTGGTGTGTCCGTGGCTTAAATATGAAGGTGATGGTGAAAACTAGGCTCGGCTAGGCATATTTTGGAGAGTTTTGCAAAGTTGTGGTGTTTTGCATCATGGGAAGGTCACGGCTATCTATGGTCAGAGGAGGATAAGGTTAGGCCATGGATGGTGATGAGGAGGAAGTGATGTGGTGGTCGGTGAAGGTGGTGAAGGGGTTTAGGCCGAGCAAATATATGAAGAAATCAAGCAAAAACAATGGAAAAAGAAGGAGAAAATTAGAAAAGAAGGAGGCCATTGCTTACCCAAAATTCCCAGAAATGAATTGGCCGTGAACGATGATTGAAATGAGAAGTTTTCACGTGAAAATGAAAATAAAACTCATGGCTATACTAGAGGAAATGGACGGCTAAAGCTGGAAAGTAAAAGGGCAAGCAAATGAAGAGACTAGGCAATGTAAAGTCATAAGTTTAAAAGCTTTTTGTCTCTTAGAATTTCCACTTTATATATATACAAAATAAACAAAATAAAATCAATAAATAAAATAAAAGATAAACAAAAATAAAGTGGCAAAGAAAAAAAAATTTGTTTTAGGAAAATAGGAAAATAAATAAAGAAAATAGTTTAAATTTATTGAAACTAGAACTAAAATTGTAAATAAACATACAACTAGTAAAGGAAATTCCAACTCAACAAAATTCACATAATTTAATTCAAAACCCAAAACAAAATAAAAGATGGCAAATAATATAGAAAATGAATAATAAGATACATATAAAATTTTGCATGTAAAAGCGCTGAATTTATCAAATTATAAAAAGTCTAAACGGAATTCGATGAAACGAAAAGCATAATAGATATCAAAACCAATCACCTTTTCAAAGGAAAAGATTAAAATTTAAAAATCTAAAATTTCAATTAATTTCAATAAAAGTCAAAGTTTGACAAAATATAACATTTCCAAAAATCAATATTTAATTATATTTGGAAAAATAAAATAGAGACAGAATCCAAAATATTTTGGAAGAATTCCAAATTTCAATTTAAAATTATTTAAAAATCAAAGTTTCAAAATAAAATTTAATTTTAAAATATTTATAAAATTTATGGGTTGTTACAATATAGGGTTTGACTTCCCTCAAAAGATGGCTAGTGTGCACAATGTCTTCCATATTTCTCTTCTGCAAAAGTTTGTGCACGACCCAAGCATGGCGATTGCACCAGATCAACTTGAGGATATCGAGATTGAATCAGAAGCTTTGTGTGACGACCCGGAATTTTTGAGCATTTGAAATTGGAATATTTAATTAATTTTAAATATTCAGAGGTTAATTATAAACTTAAATTTCAAATATCGTTGTTTATTTGAGTAATTTAATAAATATGGGAAAATAGTAAATCTGGTATTCTAAGCTAATTAAAAATATTTTGAAAGCACGTAAAATTCATATTAATAATACTAAAGATAATAGAACTTTTAAAATCGAATTCGAAAGTAATTTGTTCAGTTTTAAAAATATATTGTTTAAATTGAATTTAAAAATAGTCTTCCGAGGCACACTCTCGGAATTCGACGAAACCAGTTCTATTGAATCCGTAATATTGCGTTATTACCGAATTTCAATTTTCATAGCAATTGGAGTTGTCATGTGATCCTGGCAGCTCAAAACGCTTCGAATTTATTTGAATTGATTTAATTTAAAATTTGATCGTTTACTTCTGTAACTCGCGAATACGATTGATTTAGCCTCCGAAACGCGTTCCGTTATGTTCGGAATATGGGTAGAATCTTAAGAACGACTGTCGGCATGTCTTATTCGGGGTCCGGGATTTCGCGTTATGTAACAAGGCGTTTTGAAGTTTTATAATGTAATATATTTAAAGTCAACTAGTTAGAGATATTTATAAAACAAGCGTACGCTGGAAGCTTCCCAGATCGATATCTTCTCTTCGTCCCTCTCCCAGTTTTATTTTCACGAAACCTAATCACTCCTCCCTTCTTCCTCTATAATTTCACAAGTCGAAATCGAACCCAGAAAAAGAAAATAATAATCAAATCGCTCACAAATAAAATCTCGTTCCTTTCTTCCCTTCCCTTTCAGTGAACATCAGTGGAAACAAATTCTTTCCCTCCTCATTTCTTTTAAGCGTCAATCTCCTTCCCTCTGTCCAGTTAAATCGAAATCAAACGAAAAAAAAAAGAGGGCAGGCGCGATTTCAAAATCGCGACGAGATTCGCGAGTCCAGGGGGTTGAACGCATCGTCAATCGAATCACGAGACTCGATCCATAGGGAGGTGGCGCGCGTCGATTTAGGGTAGCGCGTGTCGAGGGATGTCGCGTGTGACGCGGTGGCGGATGCCGATTTGTGGAAGGAGGGTCGCGATCGATTACTAGCTGTTTTGTGGCGCTAGGTGTTCGTAGTCGCGATCTTGGTTGCGTGAGAGGATGCGAAGAGGGTTTCGGGAAGGTCGAAGTCAGTAAGAGGTCGCGATGGTTTTCGGTGTCATGGAGTCTCGAGGAGGCCGGCGTTCGATTGAGATGCGATGTCAGATGTTGGCAAGCGTGAGGGTGCGACATGGTTCCTGGTACTGCAGTAAGGTATATAGTTTAATTAAATGCTTATTCTTACAGAGAATGACTTTTAAATTACCTTTCTGTGTTAATTTCTGAACTTGTATGGATTGAGTTTATTTCTGTGATTTTCAAAGTTTAATTATCTAACCATACCATATTAAATATACGTATACATATTTTAAATGTCATTTTTAAAATAATGGAGATTTATTTGTTTAATAAAACTCATGTATTTGTTTTAGCTACAAAGGGATATTTTATTAAAGGTAAGGTAATTTAAATAAATATTTAGTAAAGGGAAATTAAGTTAAAATTTAACTATTAGTTTAAAGGAACATTGGTTGGTTTAAATTAAATGAATAAATAATAATAATTTGTTCGATTCAATTCAAATGTTAATAAATCATATAATGTTGTTATACAAGGTCAAAACCCTGGAAACAAGCCAGTTTGAGATGGATTGCAAACAACAAAATGCAAAGGTGAGTTAATCTCACTCAGTTAAATTATAATTTAAATTTAATTAGTTAAATTTAAATATTGATGGATGGTTGAATTGATTGATTTGATTGATATGGTATATAGTAGTATATACCAATATATATATATTGGCATATGTATATATTGGAGTTGTTGATATTCCCGCATTTATATAGCGGATGAGACCCTATGCGCCGCATAATAGCGGATGATATTTTATAAAACCCATATACCGCGATATTCCACCTTGAAGTGGAATTGATAATGTGCTAACGTCTGTGGATGCAGGGAAACAGGTTGGAGGGATCCAACTGGATTCCTCAAAATATTTAATTTTGTTTAAATATTCTGTGATATGTTTGTTGATATCCTGTGATGATTTATATTGGATAATCTGGTTGGATTGAATTTCCCAGTATAATGAGTTATCAAAAGAAATTGAATTGGATTTTTGGAAAGAAATAAAAGAGTAAAATTCAAGTTAAATAATTCTAGTGAATTCGAATAAATTAAATAAGGAATTGTAAAAGAAATAAAGAAATTTCTTAATTCGAACAAATATGGGGAAAGAGGATTTTGAATTAACAGGGAAGAAATAAATCTTTAACTAAAGTGATATTATTTAAATTATAAAAGGATTGATTTTATTGAAATTTAAAGATTTAATTTTAATTAAAATATTAATTGAAGAAGTTTGGAAATCCGAAATTGGTATTTTAGTTAAAAAGGTTTCAACTCATAATAAAGAAATAAAATATGAAAGTTAATGTATTTGAAATAATTGAAGTAAATAGGGAAATTTATTTCAAAGTAAGTAAAGTAAATGGAAATCAATTGGAAATTGATTTAAGTGTTTAAAAACTTGGATTTTTAAAAAGAGAAATGAGATTTTAGAGATATAAACTGGGTTTATAAAGTGAAATGGAATATCAGTGGATATTAGAGAAATATAAATTCAGGGAGGGAATTTATAAAGGGATATGAATTGGTTTAAAAATAAATGTTGATTTATTTTTAAAGGATGTGAAGAGAAGTGTATTTCTTGGATTGCCAAGTACGGTTTCAAAGCAATTTTTAATATAAGTTAAAAGTTCTAATTTGTTTAAAAAGGCATGTTTTAGGAAATTGATTTTTTTTCTAAAGGTTAATTTCCAAAGTAAGTATTTTCAAAAATCTATTATTGTAGTAATTATATAAAAGTGATTTGCTATTATGTTTAAAAGGAGAAATTTAGTTTATATTTATAAAGTGGTTTTATTTTAAATATTCTTAAAATATATATTGATAAAGTATTAAAGTAGTTTTAAAATTTCAATGTTATAAAATATATTTAAAATAAAGTGTTTTTAAATTATTTTAAAATTAAAAGTATTTTGTACTTGGTGATTCAGTGGAAATAATTATTTGGGAAATGTATTCCGTAAGCGGAAACTGTTTGAAATTGTTTTCAAAAGGAGTTTGAAAATAGAAATATATCTTGGAAAGATATTTGGGCAAATAAATAATGTGGGAAATTATTTATTGTGTGATGGTTGCTTGTGGATGTTAATTGATAGTTAAATAACCGACTATCAATATTGGCCAAATGCGCTGATCGTTTCGAAGAGACCGGGATCGAGTTTCCGTATACCGGGATTCTAGGTCTGGAGACTCGAAAACCACTTCGATCCGGTTTGTACGTTTCGTGTAACGTGTTCAGAGTCGAAGATGGAGCAGTGAAGTGCAAGGGCTAGTCGCTACTAATCCTGAGGATATTTCCAAAATGGATGTAGTAAGAATAGTGCCTTCGGTTCCGTTCGAACCCGGGACGGACTTGTATGGACGAATGCTTTCGTGACATCGTCAGGTGGACGATGGGCATTCTAAGGGATATGTGCTATAAAGGTATCGTTTAGCCTCGAACCTCATCAACCGGGAATGACTGAAAATCAGGGGTTATGCAGCAAGGCTTCGTGGGTAGCCCCCACTTGAGAGTAAGGTCATCCCTGTCTAGATGTCCCTTTTATTTCGGCTTAGTGTTGCGGTTGCTGATCCCAACCGTGGGGTGATCTTATTTGGAATTATCCAGTAAGGGATGATTCCGGTCTTGTGTTGCAGGGGAGCGGGCGTACTCCTCGGTACTGTGATCTAGGCCACGTACTGTGACAGGTGGTACCCCAGTGCCTAGTCATTCGTTGGAAATCCATTCTCCCTACGTGCCTTGTACGGTATTTGTTTGTATACCTAGTATGCTGGAATTTAATCATGTAACAATTTCAGCTATTTTAATAAGTATTTGTGAATAGACACTATTATAATATCAGAGGATTTTTATAAAAAGTGTTTTAGCTATCGTAAGTTAAAAACCCGACATGTTTATTTGTGGCGTGGTCTTACGAGATGCTTTTATTTTCAAAAGGATTTTTGAAACTTTAATAATCAATTGAGTGTGATTTTCTCACGCTGGTATTCCAGACTGACTCGGGTATTGTTTATATGATGCTCGGGTCAGACCGAGTATTATAGGATACAGGATATGATGCTGTGGAGCTCAGGAGACGAGCTGGATGACGATACGTACTCCCGTACTTGCTATTATTTTTCCGCTGTGTATTCAGTTGTATGTTATGGATGTTGATGTACTCTGATGATATATTCTGATGATGTATTATATAAACAGATATAGTTTTGATTTGTGTAAAGATCTGTTGATATATATTATATTTTATTCCGCTGCGATGGTTAGATTCTGATGTTGTTTTCTATTTTTCTTCTTCTACCTCTTCTTCTTAACTAAAATGGTTCGATTTTTCGGGTCTGGAAAGTCGGGTCGTTACAGTTGGTATCAGAGCTTAGGCTAGCGATAACCTTGGCTCTGGTGGGAATTTTGAGAGTATTAATAGATATGAGCGCGTATTTGTTAGTGAATATAAAATTGTTTTATATTGTGTTGATTGGTTTATTGAGTAGTTTATGGATTCTGGTCGATGTGTGGGACACCACAACATTGATAGGGATCTCTAAACACTTATAGAACAATTCGACACAGTATTGTTTTAAAGTAGGGTAAATGAAATAATTTTACCCAAATTATTTTTGTATAAAAAGAAACGTTTTGTAAACTATTCTAGTTAATATATATGGTTGTTTGGATGTTAGAAGTGATAATATGGAATTATTATCATTAATATATGGAAACTTAACTAGAAATTGAAATTTATAACCAAAGCAAAGAATAAAATTTTATAATAAAATAAAATTTGAGATATAGATTACAAATGTAATTTATAAAATTGAAATAAACTTCATATACAAATGAGATTTGTACTTTAAAATAGAATTCCAGAGAAATGTGGAAAATAAATCGGAATGGATTTTAAGTTTGGAATTTTGGGAAAGGTTTGAAATTCCTTGAGATTTGGAAATAGTTTTCAAAGAGTTTGAGGAAATAATAAGTGGTATTATTTCAGGAATATTTTGAGTTGAGTTTGGAATCTGGAAAGATTTGAAATTTAAAAATATTTGAAATGGTTTAAAGAGATAAAAGCATTTAATTCTCTTCCGGTCGCTGGGAAATAATTTCGGTGATGACTGCAGCATCATCGATGTTCATTTTCGAGTTTCCAAAGAGAAATTGCTACAAAACCGTGTTAAATTGGGATTGTTTGCAAAACTGGATTTGGTTTTGAAATTCAAAGAGATAGCTGAATATACAAAAGGAGTTTGGATGTGATTGATTTCAAAAGTGATTTTGAAATTTTGGGAAATTGTTAAAAACTCTGGAATCTTATTTTGGAATATTTATAGAATAATAATAATGAAAAATATATACTTGACTAAAATTTAATGTATAATCTGGAGTAAAGGGTAAAATGTGAATGGGAAAAAGTAGTCAAGATGGACTAAAAATAATTAATGTTTGGAAATAAAATTTATTGGTTAAATAATGAATTGGTGAATGAATAAATGGATCAACTATTGTACTTATAAAGTGAAGTTGATATTAATAAGAAGAAATTGGGAAATTGTAATCCGGGAATTAAAATTTAACTTAAGTAAATGAAAGTGAAGAAAATATATTTGAATTTAACTTGAAATAAGTTATATAAATTGAAATTGAAATTGAATTAAATTTGGATTGAATTGAATCAAAAGTCAGTTGTGTCATGAATGTTATTAAGTGGAATTAAATTTTTGCTTAGCAAAATCCAAAAATGGGGTGTAGCTAGGTTTAATTGGAAGCAAGCTAAAATAAATTGGATTGAAATAAATTCAGCTGGGTATAGATAATATTGAGTGGAATAAAATTCTACTCAAACAAATAAATAACTTGAGTAAAATTTTGTGATGGTTATTTGATATATTGGTGGCTGAGTTTAATAAAATGGTTTGGAATCAAACTCTTTGGATATGGAAGAAATACAATGAAAGTTGTGAATAAATTTAAAATGGAATAGGTTAAATGTAAATTTAGTTGGATTTAACCTAAATGGTTCTAAAGCTGAAGTAATCCTTTATTCACATTGATATTGTCGAATTGTATTAGAAAATGGATCGTTTGAGGTAAAACGAGGTTAAATAAAATTCTATGAATTGATAGAAAGGAAATAAAATTGATTTTGGAATCAATTGTAGTAAATGTGGGTTAATATAAGCAATATAATTGATTTTTAAATCAATCGTAATAAATACGTATTCATTTGGATTAAAATGAATAGAATGTAAGTAATGTAGTGTAAACCATTTAAATGGAAGCATTTAATTTGTGTTGGGCCTAATAAATTCACTTATGGAAGTGTTTAGTGAATATTGCTTATGTTGTATGTGTTAGCTAATGAAATTAATTGAAATGATAACAAACTTTGGATATTTGTCACTAACCTGTTTAAGTTGAGTTAGTACAGGTTCGGGAAAACCGTTTGGCTGGATTTGACTGCGCTAATTGCTTAAATAAATAACCGCTTGCGTAAAAATGCTAAATAAGGTACGCCTACGCAATAAAAATAGGAAATATGAACTGTTTTTTTTGTTTTCCGGAGGGGTGGGCCGATGTATATATATTTGTGCATCCTGCGATATCGCAGAAGTCCCTCCGTACAAAGGAGACTCTGCCAAAATTTTCCATAAATTTTGGGAGTTAGAAAATTTTTGAAAATTTTCATTTACGATAAATGATTTAAATTTGTTAAGCAAATGAAATTAAAACTGGATATTGAAATCTAATTCAAATGTGAATGTAAGGTGAAGTGAAATCAAAGGAACTAAAGAAAGTAAAGTTCGTAAATAAACTGTTATTTGAGGTTTAAATTAAATAGTAAGTGAAACTAATCCATATTCAAAATGGAAGCCAATTTGAGTTTAAATGAAATTGTAAGGGCTAAGTAAATAGTAATGAAAATAAACTTCAATGGGGAAGTGAAAATAAATATAAACTTCAAAAATGAAGTAAAACAAATCCAAGAAGTATATAAAATGTTTATATTGGACTTAAGAAATGAATGGTAAATTCTTAAGTAAATTTGGTATGGAGGAAAATTATTCTAGGTGAATAATTGAATGACGATTAAAATATGAAGATGTGAATGGGATAAGTGTGATAAGTGAATAACAATCAAATGAATGTGAATAAAAAGGAAATTGATATAATTGATAATCAATTGAAATTTATACGTAAGATGTACGTATATTATTTTATTCGCATAGCTATTTGGTCCAGATGTCGAACACAGAATTTCGAGTTAGTTTTATCGATCCGAATTAGGATTTTTCGCTCGATTTTCGACGGCGAGCCTGGATATGGATTGTTGATTGATTCTGGATATTCTCTATCATAGTGTGGCTATGCAAGGAGAATGACGGTTTCTGATCAAGAAACCAGATCTGAGTCCGCACTAGGAAGTCGGGTGGACGATACTAGTTCGGAAGTGAAATTGTGTGATCGATTGAGCGATCGAATGTGATATTGCGTACGGATAATATATGTGCATCGTACGGGCTTAAGTAAAGCAAATATTGAAAATTTGTAAAGAAAAGTATAAAATGACTATGGAATTGTGATTGAATATTATTGCTTAGTAGGATATACAGGTGTATAAAAGCAATGGATAAATTGGGATTTTGATTTTAGAAGATAAAATTTAATGGCCCGACAAAAAGGTATGTATTTGAATTTCTGTATGAAATTTGATTGGGTTTTTGATCCAGCCACTTGGCTTTTTGTTTTCTTTTTGAGATTGGGAGGCCGTAGAGCCATTTTGTAGTTGTACCGAGCTAGCCGCGCAAAGGAGACGCTGGCGAAATTTTTCTGAAATTTAGAGAGTTAGAAAATTTTTTGGAAAATTTTGATAATTCAAAATTTGAATGGATAAGTAGGTGGTATGGGTTGGGCTTATGAATAAGTTTGGGAAGTTAAAAGATGATTAGAGTATCATTAATAGAAGATTGTTTGGGTATTGTTAAAACTGTTTGAATTTGGGAAATAGTTAAGGGGATTGAATCATTCTTCCTAACTAGTAATTTCGGGGACGAAATTCTTTTAAGGGGGAAGGAATGTGACGACCCGGAATTTTTGAGCATTTGAAATTGGAATATTTAATTAATTTTAAATATTCAGAGGTTAATTATAAACTTAAATTTCAAATATCGCTGTTTATTTGAGTAATTTAATAAATATGGGAAAATAGTAAATCTGGTATTCTAAGCTAATTAAAAATATTTTGAAAGCACGTAAAATTCATATTAATAATACTGAAGATAATAGAACTTTTAAAATCTAATTCGAAAGTAATTTGTTCAGTTTTAAAAATATATTGTTTAAATTGAATTTAAAAATAGTCTTCCGAGACACACTCTCGGAATTCGACGAAACCAGTTCTATTGAATCCGTAATATTGCGTTATTACCGAATTTCAATTTTCATAGCAATTGGAGTTGTCATGTGATCCTGGCAGCTCAAAACGCTTCGAATTTATTTGAATTGATTTAATTTAAAATTTGATCGTTTACTTCTGTAACTCGCGAATACGATTGATTTAGCCTCCGAAACGCGTTCCGTTATGTTCGGAATATGGGTAGAATCTTAAGAACGACTGTCGGCATGTCTTATTCGGGGTCCGGGATTTCGCATTATGTAACGAGGCGTTTTGAAGTTTTATAATGTAATATATTTAAAGTCAACTAGTTAGAGATATTTATAAAACAAGCGTACGCTGGAAGCTTCCCAGATCGATATCTTCTCCTCGTCCCTCTCCCAGTTTTATTTTCACGAAACCTAATCACTCCTCCCTTCTTCCTCTATAATTTCACAAGTCGAAATCGAACCCAGAAAAAGAAAATAATAATCAAATCGCTCACAAATAAAATCTCGTTCCTTTCTTCCCTTCCCTTTCAGTGAACATCAGTGGAAACAAATTCTTTCCCTCCTCATTTCTTTTAAGCGTCAATCTCCTTCCCTCTGTCCAGTTAAATCGAAATCAAACGAAAAAAAAAGAGGGCAGGCGCGATTTCAAAATCGCGACGAGATTCGCGAGTCCAGGGGGTTGAACGCATCGTCAATCGAATCACGAGACTCGATCCATAGGGAGGTGGCGCGCGTCGATTTAGGGTAGCGCGTGTCGAGGGATGTCGCGTGTGACGCGGTGGCGGATGCCGATTTGTGGAAGGAGGGTCGCGATCGATTACTAGCTGTTTTGTGGCGCTAGGTGTTCGTAGTCGCGATCTTGGTTGCGTGAGAGGATGCGAAGAGGGTTTCGGGAAGGTCGAAGTCAGTAAGAGGTCGCGATGGTTTTCGGTGTCATGGAGTCTCGAGGAGGCCGGCGTTCGATTGAGATGCGATGTCAGATGTTGGCAAGCGTGAGGGTGCGACATGGTTCCTGGTACTGCAGTAAGGTATATAGTTTAATTAAATGCTTATTCTTACAGAGAATGACTTTTAAATTACCTTTCTGTGTTAATTTCTGAACTTGTATGGATTGAGTTTATTTCTGTGATTTTCAAAGTTTAATTATCTAACCATACCATATTAAATATACGTATACATATTTTAAATGTCATTTTTAAAATAATGGAGATTTATTTGTTTAATAAAACTCATGTATTTGTTTTAGCTACAAAGGGATATTTTATTAAAGGTAAGGTAATTTAAATAAATATTTAGTAAAGGGAAATTAAGTTAAAATTTAACTATTAGTTTAAAGGAACATTGGTTGGTTTAAATTAAATGAATAAATAATAATAATTTGTTCGATTCAATTCAAATGTTAATAAATCATATAATGTTGTTATACAAGGTCAAAACCCTGGAAACAAGCCAGTTTGAGATGGATTGCAAACAACAAAATGCAAAGGTGAGTTAATCTCACTCAGTTAAATTATAATTTAAATTTAATTGGTTAAATTTAAATATTGATGGATGGTTGAATTGATTGATTTGATTGATATGGTATATAGTAGTATATACCAATATATATATATATTGGCATATGTATATATTGGAGTTGTTGATATTCCCGCATTTATATAGCGGATGAGACCCTATGCGCCGCATAATAGCGGATGATATTTTATAAAACCCATATACCGCGATATTCCACCTTGAAGTGGAATTGATATTGTGCTAACGTCTGTGGATGCAGGGAAACAGGTTGGAGGGATCCAACTGGATTCCTCAAAATATTTAATTTTGTTTAAATATTCTGTGATATGTTTGTTGATATCCTGTGATGATTTATATTGGATAATCTGGTTGGATTGAATTTCCCAGTATAATGAGTTATCAAAAGAAATTGAATTGGATTTTTGGAAAGAAATAAAAGAGTAAAATTCAAGTTAAATAATTCTAGTGAATTCGAATAAATTAAATAAGGAATTGTAAAAGAAATAAAGAAATTTCTTAATTTGAACAAATATGGGGAAAGAGGATTTTGAATTTAACAGGGAAGAAATAAATCTTTAACTAAAGTGATATTATTTAAATTATAAAAGGATTGATTTTATTGAAATTTAAAGATTTAATTTTAATTAAAATATTAATTGAAGAAGTTTGGAAATCCGAAATTGGTATTTTAGTTAAAAAGGTTTCAACTCATAATAAAGAAATAAAATATGAAAGTTAATGTATTTGAAATAATTGAAGTAAATAGGGAAATTTATTTCAAAGTAAGTAAAGTAAATGGAAATCAATTGGAAATTGATTTAAGTGTTTAAAAACTTGGATTTTTAAAAAGAGAAATGAGATTTTAGAGATATAAACTGGGTTTATAAAGTGAAATGGAATATCAGTGGATATTAGAGAAATATAAATTCAGGGAGGGAATTTATAAAGGGATATGAATTGGTTTAAAAATAAATGTTGATTTATTTTTAAAGGATGTGAAGAGAAGTGTATTTCTTGGATTGCCAAGTACGGTTTCAAAGCAATTTTTAATATAAGTTAAAAGTTCTAATTTGTTTAAAAAGGCATGTTTTAGGAAATTGATTTTTTTTCTAAAGGTTAATTTCCAAAGTAAGTATTTTCAAAAATCTATTATTGTAGTAATTATATAAAAGTGATTTGCTATTATGTTTAAAAGGAGAAATTTAGTTTATATTTATAAAGTGGTTTTATTTTAAATATTCTTAAAATATATATTGATAAAGTATTAAAGTAGTTTTAAAATTTCAATGTTATAAAATATATTTAAAATAAAGTGTTTTTAAATTATTTTAAAATTAAAAGTATTTTGTACTTGGTGATTCAGTGGAAATAATTATTTGGGAAATGTATTCCGTAAGCGGAAACTGTTTGAAATTGTTTTCAAAAGGAGTTTGAAAATAGAAATATATCTTGGAAAGATATTTGGGCAAATAAATAATGTGGGAAATTATTTATTGTGTGATGGTTGCTTGTGGATGTTAATTGATAGTTAAATAACCGACTATCAATATTGGCCAAATGCGCTGATCGTTTCGAAGAGACCGGGATCGAGTTTCCGTATACCGGGATTCTAGGTCTGGAGACTCGAAAACCACTTCGATCCGGTTTGTACGTTTCGTGTAACGTGTTCAGAGTCGAAGATGGAGCAGTGAAGTGCAAGGGCTAGTCGCTACTAATCCTGAGGATATTTCCAAAATGGATGTAGTAAGAATAGTGCCTTCGGTTCCGTTCGAACCCGGGACGGACTTGTATGGACGAATGCTTTCGTGACATCGTCAACTGGACGATGGGCATTCTAAGGGATATGTGCTATAAAGGTATCGTTTAGCCTCGAACCTCATCAACCGGGAATGACTGAAAATCAGGGGTTATGCAGCAAGGCTTCGTGGGTAGCCCCCACTTGAGAGTAAGGTCATCCCTGTCTAGATCCCTTTTATTTCGGCTTAGTGTTGCGGTTGCTGATCCCAACCGTAGGGTGATCTTATTTGGAATTATCCAGTAAGGGATGATTCCGGTCTTGTGTTGCAGGGGAGCGGGCGTACTCCTCGGTACTGTGATCTAGGCCACGTACTGTGACAGGTGGTACCCCACTGCCTAGTCATTCGTTGGAAATCCATTCTCCCTACGTGCCTTGTACAGTATTTGTTTGTATACCTAGTATGCTGGAATTTAATCATGTAACAATTTCAGCTATTTTAATAAGTATTTGTGAATAGACACTATTATAATATCAGAGGATTTTTATAAAAAGTGTTTTAGCTATCGTAAGGTAAAAACCCGACATGTTTATTTATGGCGTGGTCTTACGAGATGCTTTTATTTTCAAAAGGATTTTTGAAACTTTAATAATCAATTGAGTGTGATTTTCTCACGCTGGTATTCCAGACTGACTCGGGTATTGTTTATATGATGCTCGGGTCAGACCGAGTATTATAGGATACAGGATATGATGTTGTGGAGCTCAGGAGACGAGCTGGATGACGATACGTACTCCCGTACTTGCTATTATTTTTCCGCTGTGTATTCAGTTGTATGTTATGGATGTTGATGTACTCTGATGATATATTCTGATGATGTATTATATAAACAGATATAGTTTTGATTTGTGTAAAGATCTGTTGATATATATTATATTTTATTCCGCTGCGATGGTTAGATTCTGATGTTGTTTTCTATTTTTCTTCTTCTACCTCTTCTTCTTAACTAAAATGGTTCGATTTTTCAGGTCTGGAAAGTCGGGTCGTTACACTTTGAGTCCTCATAGGCTGGTTCGTATTGTCGGACGCGATACGAAACTGTTTAAAAGGAAGACGATGGAGTTAGTGAGGGTTCAATGGGGGCAAAAGTGAATGCGATTGCACATAAGAAACTGAGAAGAGCATGAGGGCTACATATTTGGAGCTCTTTGTATGTAAGGCTTATTTTTTATCGTATTTACTTTCACATTTGATATCATATAGGGTAGTTTCATATCTCGCATGCTTGGATAGGCTTACATACACTATTGGTTGTATGGCTACTTGTTTGATATGCATGATGATTGTTAGGCATGACGGGTAACTATGTTTGACTTATTTGGGGATTTCGATTTGTTGAAATTCCTAAAGGGGGAGTGAAATGACCTGTATTTTATATATATGAGGATCGTAAAATATTTTTATTTTATTCATATGAGCTGGTATGACTCTAAAATTTTGGAAAGCGACTCTTAGGAATATTTTCCACGTCTATGATTTTTGCCTAATTTTTGTACGGCTATTTTGACCCTAAAAATCTTTTTTGGACTATACCTTTTGATAGGAGCCGAGTTAAGGTCTCAAACCACTTCCATTGCTTCAGGATAATGATTCTTCATAAAGTGGTCATAATAGAAAAACTGATTTACCATTTAAAAGTTAAAGCTGTTTTAAGTTTTGGTTGTTGTTGGCATGTATTAGTAGTTAATTAACTAAGCTCATACTTAATCCACTAACCTATCTCGGAAATTTTATCAAATGGAGGCTGTAGCAACTGATCTAACTCATTTTCATCTTCCCCAAAATAGCTCTAAACCTCTATTAACCCTAATTTCATTAAAAATCCTACCTTTTCTTACTAACCTTAGCCAAATCATCAATTAGAGGGCTGATTAGCATATGGGATCTTGAGATTGTCATTTTGGCTAACTAACATTCCTCTTCCTTACTATCCATTTCAGATTTATGGGGAGAAATTGGTATTTTAGGTATTGGTTGAGTGGTTCTTGACCATTCACTCTACTGTGCTTATTTATATAGTTAAAGATGATGTTTTTAACATGATTTTGACCCTAAATTGTTTTCTAACTTTAATCACGTTTTGATAAATGTTTGTGGTCAAAATTTTAAAGGTTTAAAAGTGGTTTTAAATGGGTTTTCAACCACTTTTGTTCATATTCGTATGTTAGTGTAAAAATTAGATTCAGACTAGGATTTGCTTGATAATCATCTTTTTATGTATTGCATGTATGAATGGATGTATATGTATGATATAGTGCTTTGATGTGGTTTCCTAGTGCTTTTAGGTGATTAGGAAAAGGAGTGGTCGAGTTGGAAAATCTAAGGCAAAGATGGATGGAATTAGATGAAACTTAGTGGACGGGCTCTGGAGCTTAGGAGGAGCTCAGAATTCAAGTCACATCAAAACTGAAGTTAAGTGGAGGAGTCATTACCGAGAGGCATGGTCGGTACCGAGAGCTTTTATTTGATGGAAATCATCTTGGTGGGAACTGCTACTTCAAGTGAAGACTAGGAGTGAAGAGTGAAGGCCAAGTGCAAGAATTTAGCTAAGCATTGGGCTTGGTACCGAAAGCTTTGGAGGGCATGGAAACAAGAGCTTTTGGAGTTAGTACCAAGATCTTAGGAGTTGATTCTGAGATCTTTTAAGAGGAGTGGTCGGGGTCCTAGTACTTAGATGGAGCACTAGGCTACAGGGGAAGAACCTACCAGTACTGAGACCTTTGTGTCGATATCGAGATGTCAGTTTTCATGGAGTCAAGGTGGAACTTCTAGGAGGGGGAGCAGGGACTCTAAAGGTCATGCTGAAGGTGTTTTTTGTTCGCTTGAGGTTTGATTGCAATGTAGTAGCACGATGATAGCTTTGGGACTTTGGTAATGGCAACTCGATGGTGAACGGAGTTAGGCTCCGATAATGGCGCTCGATGTTTAAAGGAGTCATGAGATAGTTATCCACAAAGGCAGGTTCTAGGAAGGGTGACATGTGGATAGAACATGTGAATGGTTCCATCATGGAACGAAGGAATATGGAATGGTTCCTCGAGAATAATGGAAACTAGATGGAGCAAGTAAAAGGCTTAGATACATGTGCTAAGGAATCATTGATACTCGAAGTGTTTTCTGGTATACTCGAAAGTAATGGTATTGTGGGGAAGCTCATGGGTACTATATATGGCTACCCCGGTCGGTTGTTTGGATCCGTATATCCTGGAACGGAGGATTTGAGTCAAGTATTAGCTTCGGGCTAGAGACGAGTACATTGAAAACTGGGATTTCCATTAGTACATAGCATAGGAAAGGCCATATGAGTTATCATATATCTAGAGCACATTGAGTGATAGTGAGGATTGTTTGATGGATGTTATGGTTACTTTAATTGCTTTCTTCTATAGTCTATCACTCTTAGGATGTCACTAGAGATCGGTATTGGGGATAGGGATAACTGGACACCCATCATCATACTTAATTTGCAGTATACCTTTATGATATTCGTAGAGTAGCATATTATGTTTGTTATGTACTAATTCTTTGCTTGTAGAGACGGGTCAGGTATGGTTCGTATACCCTTGTTCCTTACTATATCGACTTATATAGTATTTTGAGATTCATTTACCACTCATACCAAACTATTGTCTGACCAGAGGTTTTATGCTTTGCTTCTTATTATCTTGAGTACTTTTAAATGAGTAGACTAGATAGAAGGTCTAGGTGCGATGCAGTAGTTGTGCAGAGGACCAGCTAGATGGAGCTATCTCGTATTATATATATATATAGATTTATATGCTTATTCCACTATGCAACATTGTGGAGCATTAACAGTGTCTGCTTATCACTATTGTTATGAGATACTTATTTGGGTTTATTTCAGTTTGTATGAATTTTTTACTCTATTGTATAACTCCATGGATTTGTACTCTGATATTTGATTCACTTAGTTATTACTGTCACTCTTATTTCATATCTATGATGTATATTTTATTCCATGCGCTATAAGATATACAACAGGTTCTATGATGTTTTATTTCATTTTCAACCCTTGATGATCGTCCTACATCGGTCGAGCACGTTAGCAGTGCATTATGTTGTTATATTGGGTGTCGGTGGTGTAGAGCAGTCGTCATGCTTTTAGTATTTTATATAGTTCATGGTTTTGATGTCCTTTTAAGAAGTAGAGATGATCATTCAATCTGTTCATCCCAACTATGCTTATGTTACATCCACTCTTGTACATTCACTTTCCTTTCCAAAATGGTCGAATTATTCAAAGGAGATCCTTATTATAATCAATTTTGTTGAATACATCATTTTGCATATGCTTTATTTGCTTATTTCGACTGAACTAATTTCATTGAAGTTTCACACATTACGAATCACGATGGTTCGCTGCAAAATATTTATATGTGATTTAATATGGACTAAATATCCATATTATTGTATTGCTATTAGAGTTCGACACTTAAGAAGACATATACAGTCTTGTACAAATAAATATTAAGCGATCGATCCATATATTTTTTAGTGGTTATACAAATTAGCTCTTGCGTGGGTCTTGAAATGACAACATGACAAAGGATTTAGAGGTAAGTATATTTTAAATTTTTTTGTTGATCTTTATTTAGTTCATTTGTGTATCTTGACTGATAAACATTTTATCGATTTTATTATTTGCACAAATTTGTCAATGTAGATTATTTTGACTTTATATAGTAGATATTCTTATAATATTAGAAAGGTTAAATTTTACAATTTTATTTTTCTAATATGGCTCCCACTGGACTTTTATTTATTTTTTGATGAAAAGATTGATACTTATTTTAGTTTATGCAAAGCACTCATTTTGATGTCTCGGAGATTAAAACCAAGACTTATAGAATACAATCTAGAGATCTTACCACTTGAGCTAGTGGTCCTTGACTTTTATGGCTCCCACTAGACTTTTACGTTTCTCAAAACCCTAAGACAAAACATAGAATTATTTCGATCTCCCCAGTGGGTGTTAGGACTTTTCCTTAGGATTTTGACCTTGAGGAAGGCTCAACAAATCATAGACCCATAAACAATGGATAACACCTTATCGGTTGTATCATATACAACTCCTAACACATCATCTTTGACCTAATCTCATCTTAACATTGAAGAGAGCTCAACAAATCAAGAAAGATTTTTCACTCATACCCAGCATTTTGCAATGGCCTAAGTATAATGCACGTACCTTGAGGAAAGCTCAACAAATAAGTGCATGTATCTTACCTCGTCTAGCCAATATGCTAATAATACTACACACGACATCTCTCGCTTGAGCAAAGCTTAACAATTAAAGAGTATAAATGTAACGTATTAAAATATAATGGTAGATGATAACTTATATTAAAGAATCATAATCTTTAATATAATTTGAGTGATATAAAATTAGGGAATAAAATATCTCTTTTGAAATACCCCTGGGAATCAAGTGTCAGACACATTTGAAATTAGAGAATATGTACTATATGTATATACTTAATCCCTAAATATCTTTAGGGCTTCTTTCCACTAATTTATAATTTATATAAGTATTAACTTATGTATAATTTTCATAATTTAATCTAATATATAATATATACATATATATTATTAATTAAATATTATTTAATTAATTTTAATTCTTATTAATTGAATCATATTTAGTTAATTTATTTATATTTTATGTAAAATTTCCCAAAATTTTATATTTCTTATTTAAAACTATTTAAGATAGTTAATCAACTATAACATTTATAATTTATTTATATGTACATATCAATATATGTATACATCTTAATTAATTAAGTTTCAATTAACTTTATTTAATAAATTTTATTTAATTAAAAAATTTAATTCAAATTTTTCGTTAATTTGATATTATTCTAATTTATTATAAATAATTTTAAGATAAATAAATAATCACAACACTTATAGTTATAAACTTATGTATCAATACATATGATTTAATCAATTAAATTTTTAATTAATTATTGAATTTCATTAATCATATTAATTAAAATTTAAATTTCAAAATTAATTATTTAATTTCTCAAAACAATTTTTAAAATTTGAATGCATTTTATAAATTTAGTAAAATTTTACTTTTGTATTTTGAACTTAGCATTTAAATTTAAAATATCTTTTAAATTTTCAAACAAATTTTAAAAATTAGCCGAAGGCCAAAATCTTATATTGGCTATAACCTTTTGGTTTACCTCTTCTTTCGGGCCAGGTTAGTAGCCAAGTAGAGTAGAGTATTTGATTACCCAATCCTAACATTCGACACTACCTTTCTATACACCCTACTAAATGGGTAGGTTTTAATCAGTTAGCCCTAACATTGCTAATTTAGAATGCATAGACCATTTGGCTTCAATATCATTGAACGAACCAGACCAGTCGAAAGCGGGTTAAATGGGTGAATTTCAAAAAAAATTCCATTTTGACCTTAGTTGAGTGTACAAATTCTACATGAATTTTGGATCCAATGTAAAATATTTAAATAAAATTTTCATTTTATTTAATATGTTTAGAATTTCTTTTATTTTTTTGTTTTACAAGTATATCAAACACACTTGTTTGTGTGAAGTGTGTATGCAACAGGTAAGAAGTGTGCATAGTTAATGTGCTAGTATGTAGATACTGGGAATTACACCGCAACAGACTCATTTCTCCTTCACATATGACTTTGTTGTTTAAGATTTTGAATTAAAAATACATATATGATAGAAAATGTAAAATAGCATGTAAATATATATATATATATATATTGAAATTATATTTGGTAATTTTATGTGATTTGATAAATTAAATTAACAACAATGCATTTATTTTAAATTAGGGAAAGATTTGAGATTAAAGATCACATAATTTCATACAATCCATCTCATGAATTTGAATTAAGATAACACATGTGTTTTTCCATATATATAAATATAGCAATTAATGTTTTAGTGTAAACAACTTATATACGTAAGCATTGTAGTTTATAATATATGTGCAGATATGTTTGAATTCTAAGTGAACCATTTAAATTAAAACTTTTATTTGGAAAGGAAACAAAAGATATAAAATTTTACACAAAACTTTAAATCTAGAAGGGAACTAAAATTTGGATTTTACATAAAAGTCCATACATGAATTCTATATTGAAAAACCTTTTTTTCTTATGAAAACACTATCTGAAACAATTATATTCAATATTTCAACCATATAATATAATAAATTGGTTTTAAGGCAAATTCAAATGATTAATATATACTATTAAAGTTATCAAATAGTTTTCAATTACATATTTGGCTTTATTTTAATAAATTTTTCGAAAACAAAGGAAAACTGAATCGAACAATTTAGGTACATGTAAATTCATAGTAAGAACATTCATATCTAAATAATAGAAAGATCAATAAAAAATTATCATAGGAGATAGATGATCTAAATTATATGAATGATAATGAACATATAATAAATAGAGATTAACATAAGTGGATCTAAATCAAATTAACATATAAACGTACTTTTAATTTAGATGGATAAAAGGGAATTACATGCATAAGATGAATAATTAGAAGACAAGATGAATTGTACAGAATCCAAGCATATGAAGAAGAGAATCACATAAACAAATAAATAAAGGTATTACCTTAGGATGTTGCAAAAAGTCACATCTTGAATGAATAGAACCCCTAGATTTCATTGGATCAGCCTTCAGAAGTTGCAACAATCTAAAGCACCACCTTTTTATTTGTTTATTTGATTTGATTTTAATTTGTTTTACGATTTTTTTCATCCATGAAGACATGGATTTTCGGCTATTAGAGGGAGAAAAAAGAGAGAAAGAAGCATGAATTTTCTAGAGAGAATGATTATGAAATGAGAAATAAGATTTTGTTTTTAAGGGAAACATTGAAACCTTTTAATTTCCTCCTTTAAAAATTTCCATATTTAACTCATAATTAAATCTCATCAAATCTTCTCCCCCTCTTTATATTTTTGGTAGAAAAATAGATACAAAATGAAAAGGGAAAAAATCATTTCAAATCTTACATGATCCATATAAAACATTTTAATATGATGTCTGCGATATCGCTTAGGACATTCCCAACATTCTTCTATATTGGTTACAAAAGATGTCTTTTCAAATACTATACCATGAATTAAACAATAGAACTAAAACTAATTTTAACATGGGTACATAGTTAACAGTTGGAGTATTTTTCTTACTTAAAGTTTAGAAATATCTTTGGCTAATATCCAAACCCTTTTACAACCAATAATTTGTTAAAGAAATTCCTTCGTGATGAAGTTGGTGTTTCTTGAAACAATGGTTGTTTCTTAGTGCAAAGGAATAGATATTCATAAACATTTCATGAGCTACCTTTATATATATGTGTAATACTGATATGGTTTTTAGTTTACAAAACTTATATTCATAACATAAATTGGATAATCAGTATTGATCGATCCCAAACTCCTTTGGGTGGTCCACACAAGATCCCTCATGAATAAGCATTATGTGCAACCTCAACTCACACAACCTATCAACTCCTTATCTTAAGATATGTGAGGGTTTCTTATAAACTCTTATCTTGTATGATCTCAGAAACTATGATTTTAGATGAAATTAATTTTAACTTTATGTACTCACTCTTAATTGCATGACCTTACAGAGAGAAGTTAACATAACTTCACTCTTCATCCATCGCACTATATCCAATGAAGTCTGATTACTCCTTATCGATACTTCATTATGTATCATAGCAAGGAGTGAATTTTAAGATTGAATATTGTTCATTTTATAGGTAGTATATACTCACATATTAGAACAAACTGAACTGTTTTGGTTTCTTTTGCACGTTATGTTTTTACTTTCGTTTTATATTCTATGACTCATAATGGATATACTATATGGTATCAAATACATACATTCATGTCTATGATAATTCATTGGTAAATTTAACAAAGTATGTGGAACCATTTTGGTATTATTAGACTTACAACTACATACATCTATGTATATGTATATATATATCAACCTAAAGAGTTCGCCAACGATTATGTTGCTACCAGTGAATGGGTGTTTTGCCATTAATTGTTTGAGACACGATTCAATAACACTACATGATTCTTAATCGTATGATTAAATATTTATTTCTCCAAATAGTGGCTTAGTCTATAATTCCAAAATAATTGTAAAGTTTGAAATACTTCAGTATTTTCTAGTTGCATCATTTTGCTATGAAAACAAATAGCATTATTATAGTTTAGCTTATAATGAACATTCACATTCACATAAAACTACATCTATTTTTAGTCAACAATGAAAACAGTTATTATTTCATAAATAATATTTGGTATGTTTACGAAAACAATATTCGTAACTTGATGCATCAACTAAGAATTGTTATATGGTATGCCCCCACTGTTTTTTATTACTATAATAGCATATGAAATACGAAGCTCCATTCAACCACTTATTTCAAAATTTTATTTCATGCCTTGTAATTAGCTTACAGTTGAGGGTTTCAAATCAAACATCTTGAACTCGAAGAAATAATTTTCTAAATGAAAATACATTTGGAATATAAATAACACTTCTCATTCCCTATTAAATATTCTTTTATATGTTATACAATTCTTGTTCCAATGTCTCTTCATGAAGCAAAGGTGACCATTCACTCTCTTCATCGCAACTACGCTTAAATTACATTCACTCTCGTACATTCTCTTTCCTTCACAAATAATCAAACTATTCAAAAGGAAACCCTTACTACAAGACCATAACGAACTCTTTATACAAATTCATTCTGTCATCCTTAACAATAAGGATATCGAATACGTCGCAATTTACGTAAACTGATCAAAATGGAATTTTAATAATTGAATTCCTATGTACATTTTGTAGTTCTAACTCTAGTGCTACATTTAACACAATAAGATCCTTATTCCACTCAATTATATTGAATACACGATGTCCCATTATGGTTTGCTTGATTATTTCTAGCAAACTAATTTCACTGAGGTTTCGTACATAACGAATCATGACCGTTCACCATATAACATTTGTATGTAATCTAATATAGATCAAATATCCATATTCTCTTACTACTTTAAAGTATGAAACTCATAGGAGACAATACACAGCCTTGGACAAATAAACCTAACTGACCAAGGTACAATGTTTTAGCAGTCATATAATTAGGCATTTGCATGGGTCTTGAAGCAACAACATGCCAAAAGATTTCATAAGTGTATATTTATATTTCTTTTATCAATCTTAATTTAGTTCATTTGTATATATTAACTGTTAATCATCTTATCAATTAAATTGCACAAATTTATCGAAGTGGATTAGCTTAATTTATACATAGCAGATGTTCTTATATAGGTTAATTGATACATTTCATTTATTTAATAAGCTCCAAATAGACTTTTATGTTTCTCAAAATCCTAATAGAAAACATAGAAATTTTTTGAATTCGCTAGTGGGTGTTAGGACTCACATGCCTTGGGATTCCAACATTGACAACAAATCATTGGCCCATATGTGGCGGATAACACATTATCGGTTGTATCATATACAACTTCTAACCCGTGGTCTTTGTCCTAATCTCATCCTGAACTTGAGGAAGCTCAACAAATCGAAGATGATTATTCACTCGTGCAAACTATTTCATGATGGCCTAAGTAATGCACATATCATGAGGAAGGTCAATAAATACGTGCATATATCTTATCTCGTCTAGTTAGTATATTAATAGTACTTCACATAACATCTCTAGCTTAAGGAAGATCAACAACTAAAGAGTATGCAAGTAATCTATTAATATATAACTGGTAGAGGACAGCTTATATATTAAGGATTCATAATTTGTAGTGTATATATATATATATATCTCTGTGTATGTGTATACATATAGTTATATCGATTTGGAGAACACAATATTTATTGTTAAATACCCATGTTATTCAAGTGTCAGATACATCTAAAATCATGATATACATATAATACGTATGCATTTGTTCCTTAAACCTATGTTGATGTTATAGTTCCATTCATATTTTACACATTCAATTATTTATATCTATTTACAATTTAATTAACTTATATAATATTCTTATGTATATTATTGGTTAAATCATATTTAATTAATTTTCATTTATCATTTAATTAATTAATTAAATTATTTCAAAATTTAAAATTTTATTTTATTCATCCTAAATAATTTAAGATGAATATTAACTATAATGCTTATAGTTTTATATACATACATCATTATATATGTACATTTTATTTTGTCAATTAACATTTAGTTAAATAATTTTATTTAATTAAAACATTAATTAAATAATTCAAATTTTCAAAAATATTTATTTATAATTTACCTTAAACAATTTAAGATGCACGCGCGCACACATACACACATATATACGCAACTATAACATTTAGAGATACACACATACACACATATATATCAATATATATATGTTTAATTAATCAAATTTTAATTAGTTATTTATTTAATTAATCGAATTACTTAAATTATTAAATAATTTCAAAAATAATAATTTATCTATAGAAATAATTTTGAAAAATATTTTATTACCATTATAAAATTTATTTTATATTTTAAATTTAGATTTAGATCCAAAATATGTTTTTAAATATTTTAACATAATTTTGAAAATTAGCCCAAGGTCCAAATCAATTTGGGCCTTTGCAATGGGACCAACTTTTTGGACATATTCCATCAATTGAGCCTAACTAGTAGCTAGGGAGGATAGAATACTTGATTCTAACCCTAAGCCTAGACACTACTATTATAGACATCCAAATAACAGGTATGATTTATTAGTTGGTAATAAAGTTTCCCATTTAGACTGGGTAGAGCAATATGGCTTAGTTATTGGATCTAGGTCATTCGAAAGCTGGTGAAATATGTGGATTTCAAAGAATTTCCGATTTTTGGATCTATTAGGCCTATGAAGTCTAAAGCTAGAATTAGATCCAATCTAATTAATTAAAATAAAATCATATTTTATTTTTGGATTAATTAATTAATAGATTTAATTAAATATAATTTATATGTTTTATGAGTATAATCAATATATGCTCACTTGTGTAGATGTGCACGTGCAACATAGTATAAAGTATAGATGGTGTTATATATATATATATATATATATATATATATCTTATCATAAAATAATTATAAATAAATTTAAAATATAAATTTGATTAAATCTTAAGTTTTCAATTTCAAATTAAAATATCTAATTTGACTTAGTAAACAAATTCAAATTCAAATCTAGATCTGAAATATAATTTAAAGTTTTAAAATATATATTCTGAATTAGTAATAATTTAAATATATATTAATAATAATATTAATAAAATATGGTTGAAAATAAATTTGATAAAATATTTAATAACTGCTTATATATATATATATATATATATGTATGTGTATAAATAATTATTAAACAATTTAATTTAGCCAAAAGTAAAAAGTTATTTTTTAATGCTTTGGCCGAAAAGAAAAAAATTATTTTTTTAAAACTTTAATAAATGAAATGATTTCATAGTATTTTAAATAATCTATTTATAAAAGAATAAATTTACAATACATGAATATAATTATTTCCAACTAAAATATGTTTAGGCCGAAAGGTTTATTTTTGTTACTAGTTTTCGAAAACATTTTATAATATATTAACTTGATTTAATTTATAAACAAACTATTGAAAATTCTAAATAATATTTAAGTCAAGTAATTAATAATATATATATATATATGAATTTAAAAAATAATTTAAATTGAAAAAATGTATTTTTTTTAATTTTGGTTGATACCAAAGTAAGCATATATATATATATTCTTTATAACATGGTACAATAAAAGTGCTATACAGGAATCAATAAGTGAGTATTAAACTATCATAAAATTCATAGGTATTGATACACATATATAAAAGGTGATATAGCAACTACATAATATAATGATCAATATATAATATGAAATAAACTATCGTACCATGTGATATTTTAGAGTAAGCATCTTGACTTCTTGTGAACTCTCAGTTTCTTAGCAATTTGTATTGAAACATTGTAATCATAGTACATAGGCATTTAAATAACTATGATCAGAATCACTCTTAACTCTTACATAGATTTACACATCCATACTGCTTCTTTCGCAGCATCATTCAGCGTCATGTATTTAAAAATCAACCTATAAATTTGAGTCAACCATAAATTCTTGCTCTAAACTTTCAAAATGATGGCCCTTCTTTTGAGCATGAACACAAATCCTAAGAATGACTCTCTATTATCGACATCACATGGATAACTTGAGTCTAAATACCCCTTGTTACTAGCAAGTCTTCCATAGCCTCAAAATTGACTCGAACTAGTAGCAAAATGTCTGTAGTGAAAAATGATGAATGCCGATCGAAACAATTTCCATATCCAAGTTTCCATGCAAAAAATATCATAGTTTGAAAATGGATCATCCGTTTTTCTTAACTGGGTCCCTTGTATACTTAGGAAGTGAGGCAAAGGGGAATGTTAGAATGTTCTACATAATGATATAATTTTTTTGTGTAAAATGAGTGATCCTCTCAAGGAGAGAACAAACATGTAATTTTATTCCATACTTAATAAAGTGTTGCCAACAAGCCTGATAGATGAAAAAACCCCTTACAAAGAAGAAAACGAAAAACCCTACCCAAAAATAAAATAAAGTAGTAATAATAATAATAAACTACATTGTTGGTGGAGTGGATGTTAAGAGTTGAATCCTTAGGCCTATATGATGCAACATATCTCGTTAGCTTAGCAACAACATCCCACGCGCAATAGCTCCATCATTTTGCCGGTCCTGCCCATGGAAACCTACTAGACCTGACTTTACTCGAACAAAAAATGTTAGTCTAGTGCATATATATGTATAATAAAAATTTTATATACATATATATATGTGAGATAGGTAAAGTTAGGAAGATAAACTTGTAGACTTAGTTATCAAGTAAGTGTGAAGTGTTCAAGGAGGTATCCTCGTTAGTGGAATCAACAATGTCGGTGTTTATGGTCGTATTATATTCTCCATTGTTGTAACCAGTTATTAGCTCTAATACATGGATACAACATTTCACTATTTTAAGATATTCCTGAATGAGTGCATTTTTTGGCCAATCCATAGCTAGGATTTGCCATCCAGTTATAACTAAACAACGCAATTGCATAAGTTAGGTTATCAAAAGGAGTGTTTACATTGTTAAACATCCTTTGGTTCCTTTCAAACCAAAGGTATCAACAAGTGATTAGATAGACATTATCTAGTAAAAGTTTATGGCATTTAGCATATTGAAATTTAAGGACATCCCAATAGTAACATAATTAAAATTAGCGTTGGTCATGTTAAAGTCAAAAATACGATGAGTATTTACAAGTACAGAATTTGCTTGGGGACAATCATAATATAAGTGTGTAATTTTTTCTATGTTTGAATTATAGTAAACACATTTTTTGTCTAAACAGCAATTTTCTTCCTTAAGAATTCAATTGTGTTTAATTTCTTGTGAATAGTTAACCACGTATGTACTTTTTCTTTAGGAGGAGCATTTGCTTTCCAAATTAATTTAAACATCATTTACTTAGTCCCTGAGAAATTTAAGAATTTATAAATGGAGGACAATGAGTATATTTTGTTTTTTCCTAGCTCCACATTTTAGTGTCTCTCTCATTACCTAGGTTATATAGCTCAAGCTCAGAACAAAGTGATATAGATTAAGTTAAGGAAATACCTTCAAGGATGCGGTTGAAAGTAAAAGCCCAAGGAAAATCCTCATCAGGTCTAGAGAGCTCTGAAATTAAAGTCTTTCTGAAGTTACAAATATCAAAGTGTAACTTAAATTCCACTCTTAAGGGGATAGAAGAAATCCAGCTCCCATGCTAAAAGGATGTGTTGTTACCAAAGTGAACTATGTTATTAATACCTAGATTACAAATATTAGAGATTTTTAAAATGGATTTCCAAAAGTGGGACATGCTGTAAGCACTAGTGGAAATATGATAAATATAATAGGTTCTACCGTAAAATTAATTTGAATTTATTTTTTTCCAAATAAGGTTTTTATTGTTACTGTTAAATTTCCTGAGTCATTTTCCCAAGAAAAACACATTATGAAGACTTATAATTCCTACGCTCCTTCTCTTTGGATTTACAAACTATTTCCCATTTGACAAGACGGTTAATACTTCTGCAGGAATCGTCTCTACTCCAAAGGAAATTTCTTCTAATTTTATCTATTTTTCAATCACCCATTTTGAAAAAAGGTGATAAGACATACAATAGATCGGTATAGCCGATATGACAGAGTTGATTAGGATGGTTCTTCCAGCTCTGTATTGGAGTCCATTATATAGATAGTTTCTTTTAATTTTATCAATTATCACTTGCTAGTCTTCCCATTTTAAACTTAGTTGGTTTAACAAAAAATCCTAAGTAACCTATAGGGAACTTCATGGTTCTACAATTGAGGGCACTTGCTACAAGATTTTTAACCCCGAAAGCATTTCGAAGCTATATAAAATAAATTTAAGGGCTGTAATGCGGCTAAGCAAGCGAGATGTAAAATGCATGGTATCATCGGCGAACTGAAAAATTAAAAGACCATCATAGTTCATATTATTACCTGCTATCGAGAACCCCATTTGAAATTGATAGTTTGATAATCCTGAAGAAAACATCAACCACTACGTTGATGAGAAGGGGCGATAAAGGGTTGCCTTACCTAAGACCGCACTTTGATTGAATTTTATTTCCTGGGATACTATTGACCATTGTAGTTGAATTTTTGGTTTTAAGTAAAGTCATAATCCAATTTACCCATTTGGAACTGAAGCCCCTAGCCATAAGTAAACCTTTAAAGAACCAATCATTGAATCACAAGCTTTAGCGAAGTCAAGTTTCAGGAGAGCATAAGTGATATTATTTTTACAATAGTAGTTTATTAATTCTTGAACTACAACGATCCCATTCATGATTTTCCACCCTTAATAAAAGTAGATTAATAATGTTGATTAGGTTGTTCATTTTGGTGCCTAGACTATTGGATAAAACCTTTGAAATGATTTTAAGAGAATAGTTTATCAACAAAGTAGGTCTAAAATCCTTGAGCTCTACCTCTTCAACTTTCTTGTAAAGTAGAACTACACTAGCAAAGTTAAATCTTCCTACTTGTAGATTATCATTTAAAACTCATAAAATATTTTAATTACATCAAACTTTAAAACATGCCAAAAAAATTTGTAATACAATATGGGAAAACCATCCGCTCGTCGTGATTTATCGCTAGGCATATCGCTGATGGCCCTAAAGATTTCATTTTCCAAGAACGGACTATCTAAATCATCTAAAGCAATCCTAATATTTATAGGGTATAGATCATTCCACCAAGCTTTAATTATGTACCTTCTATTGGATCCAAAAGTGTATTTATAGTAGTTAGTAATGGCGTTGTTAAGTTCATTTTGATCGGATATTTCTACATTGTTAATAAGTAAGGAGTTAATAGTGTTACTGCGCTTATGACCGTTGGCTATTCTATGAAATTTTTTGGTATTCTTATCTCCCTCGTCTATCCATTAGACCCTAGGCCTCGGCTTCCACGTAATTTCCTCTTGCTTTGCGACTTTTTCTAGATTCTTTAAGGTTTGAGAGAACATTTTGTTCGAAAACGTTTAAAGTTCTTATTTCTTCCAATTTATTTAACTTTAAATTTTAGAGAGTAGGTTATTTTTTTTACTTTTAATGCTGCCAAAAACATCCTTATTCTATTTTCTATGAAATATTCTTAATCCCTAGGTTTACTTACAAAAAATTTAGCGATATTTCTGGAATATTTGATGTTATCATAGCTCATAGAAAACCATTTATTGGTGATTAAATCGGTAAAATTACTTTCTAAAAACCACATCTTTTCAAATCTAAAAATGTTCTGTATAAATTGTTAAAAAGGAATAATGGGATAGTGAACTGAATACAAAGTGGGAAGGCCTTTAACACATAGCACTAGGAACCTATCTTTCATTTCCTCGCTAATGAAGAAACAATTGAGGAGTGCCATCGAAGGGGTTTCCCTTAAGTTCGACCTAGTGAACCGCCTATTATTAAATGGTAATTCAATCAAATTACCATTAATAATAAACTGGTTAAACTCTTCCATATCAAAGATGTCACCTTCTCTCAACGAGAGTTCACCTAAAATCCTAGTCACGTAAAAATCTCCCCCACTACCCATGGACCGATAGAATGGGATCTAAAGTCTAGGCATTCAGTCCAAAGTGTTCTTCTACTAATCTTATAATGAGGCCCATAAACATTTAAGATTTTAAAATAGAGTCATCTCTTAAATCCATAAAAATAAGATGCGTCGAGTGAACGTTCGAGATAATTTGCAATAATTTAACATAGTTGTGTTTCCAACCTACCATTAAACCTCCCAAGCTACCCCTAGTAGTGAGGCATACCCAATTACTAAAATAAAACTCTCTAGACTCCTATAAAAATTGTAATCGTGACGTTGTATTTTAGTTTCTTATAATAGAGCTATATCAATGCAATTATCATTAAGAAATAACCTAATTTTATTGCACTTATCTAGGTTATGCAAACCCTTAACATTCCAACTAATAAATTTCATGATCTAAGAGTATTAGCCCTCTCAATTTCCTTATTCTGAATAAATTCAATATTAGATCAATCTATATTAAAAACAAAAGATGTCCTCCTAGCTAGCTCTAATATAAAAGAATTAGATAAATCATTTAGCATAATAGGACAATAAGTGCTACTTAAGAGATCAACCGAACTAGAGCTAGACCCTGAAGCTTTAATAGTCGATGAACCCATGTCAAGACGAGCACTCCTCATAATCGATCCACCAATATGGACTGATCTTTTCCTAGGAGAGCATTTTGAGGCCGCTGAGGTAGCCCTTGATGAAACCGAGCTTAGCTTATCCAACACCGCAACCTTTGAATAGAGCTTTGATGTGAGGTTACCGACCATTGTTGACTTCTGTCCTTCTAGAAGCACATTAGTAGCGTATTCACTTTTATTTGCATGGTTTAAACCGCGGAATGTTCTTAATTGAATATTTTTCAAAAGAATTTCTAAGGATATTCTGAGTGAATCAAGGCCAAAATATCTCCTTTACTTTTGAAAATATCTAGGAACATCACCAAAGAAGGGTTCGGTTCCACTACGCCGAAACTCTACTAACACTCTAATTTTTCTCCGGACTGCACCAAAACCCGATCGGGCAGATCTAGAAATCATTGTAACTTTTATTAATGTAAGAAAACCTCAATAATAAAAGATAAAGCGAATGTAGGCTAGATAATTTTCGAACTACTATAAAAATTTGGTGTTTTCTTACTGTTTCATGCATCTATGTTCTAACATTCATGAGATACGACATTGAATGCTTATAAGATCCATATATCCCACTCATATCTAATTTTAGATCAATTGATACACTACATAACTATTTGAATTACTATCAACCTTCAACTTTCGAAGATAGTTTTTCTAGTATATCCATATGAACACGAGTTCGAACTCGCATCCAGTAATTGTGGTTCTTCTACAGATAAACTGCTGGATGTTGGACCATTATTTTGGCACCATTTTAGTGATTTCCCCAAGAACAACTCGGATCTAATTTGGTGATATAACATATAGTAAAAAAACTACTAGGCAAAATAGAACTTAAGTTAACCAATTTGAGTGTGGGGGTCATCCAGAATGCTTCCTCTGGCTTTAGCCAACCTTCAAATTTTGTAAGAAAAGATGAAATTCAAGGAATGGTGACGAACATGCAGGCAATACGTTTAGCCTAACAAGTGAAAATATTGAACAACGTTTTCCAACAAATGAAGCAACATGGGATGACTGGAGCTACTGGAGACCAAGCCAATGAAGGTAAATTTTTTTATAAACAATGATAAGGGGCACATGAGTATAAGATATGGACTTTATGTAACGACTTGTATTCTACATATTGGAGGATCATAAAATATTTTTATTTTATTCGTATGAGGTCGTATGACTCTATAATTTTAGGATATGACTCTGAAGAAAGTTTTACATATCTATGATTTTTTCTGAATTTCTATTTGACCATTTTGACCTTTAAAACATTGTTTTGCTATAACTTTTAATAGGAGTGTAATTTTCTCAAACTAGTTCCATCGCTTCAGGATGATGGTTTACCATTCAGTAGAGTGGTCATAATAGTAAAATGGACTTCTGGTTAGGAAGTTATTCCTTTTTCAATTTTAGACAGCTATTGGCTAGTAATAGTGTGTAATTGATTAATCCCATAAGTAGGCACATTAGTCTAATTCAAGATTATTATAAACAAGGGGCTATAGGAGTCAAATTAAAACTTCTCCCTCTTTCCCAAATCAGATCTAAACTCCCACTAACCCTAGATTCATCCAAAATCACATAAATTACTCTTTAAAACTAGCTAAGTCATTAATTAGTGAGAAGATTATCAATTAGAAGATAGAGATCGTCATTTTGGTTGATTTTCACTGCTTTCTATTGTTGTCCACATTGGAACTAGGTGAGAATTGGTTGATTTTGGTAATTGGTGAGTGTTTTATGCCTTTTCACTATGCTATGCATGCTTACGTTGTAGAATTACATGTTTTAGCATGATTTTTTGGCCTTAAAACCATTTCTAACTTTAATTACATGTTATCATATGCTTATGACCTAAATTTGTGAATCTTTGAAATGGTTTAGTAATTATACTTATTCATACTCATATGTGCATGTAATATGAAGATTTAAATTAGAATTGGTTTGTTTATCACATTCTTTTGTATTGCTTATATGAAATGGATGTAAATGCATGTTATTCTATGGTTGTATGTTTTGTTTTGATGTTGTTTGCTAGTATTTTTTATGCTTAGGAAGATAGATTCGTGAATTTGGCAAATCAGAGGAAATGTTCGTCGAAATTGGACGAAACTTTAAGGAGAGGCTCTAAAGCTTGGGAGGAGCTTGCAAAATAAGTCACACCTCAAAATTGTTTAAGGGTTCAACTCAAGACAAAGTGGAAAGGTTGGCGCTAAGTCATTTTGGTTGGCCAGATGGGTCGATGGATGGCATGTATCTCTAGAGCTTGGCTAAGGATGGTGGTCCATAGCAAGATGCAGGAGATTGGTTAAGTATTGGGTATTATACCAAGTTATTTCTAGAACATAGAATTGAATGCTTTAGATTAAGGGCCAACTTGTTTTGATTAATGGGTCGAGGTCTAAAGCACTTGAGAAGGAAGAACTAGTGGCAGAGTTATTTACTTAGCCAATATTGGCTAAGTAAATGACTCGGTGCAGAGTTGTTTTTACTCGGTATTTGTTGTTTTGGTGAATATGTAGGGGCAAGCTTATACAACGATAAGGCAATGGACTCTATAGATCATGCTGGAGGTGTTGGCTTGTTCGCTTGAGTATTAGATGGCGATGTAACATCGTGATAAAAGCTTTGTATCTTCGATTTGTAACTCATGAAGGGAGTAGGTGCCAAAGATGGTGGCTCGATAAAGGAGGGAGCCATAGATAAGGAACGTGAAGTGTTTCAAATAATGGAAACTGGACAGAGCAAAGGAAGGGCTTGGATCTGAATGGAGCAAAGGAGGGCTCGAATGTATATGCTAAGGAATCTTTGATATTGAAGTGTTTTCTATTGTGCTCAAAGAAGGGGTATTATAAATGGGGACATCCATGGATCAATGGTATGGATCTGAATACCCTGGATTAGTGGCTTTGGGTTTAGTGTCTAGCTTTGGGCTACATGAAATGAGAGTGCACTAAAATGGGGATTTCCAATAGTCTCTAGTAGTAAGGTGGCTATACAATTTATCATATATTCAGGGCATATGGAGTGATAGTGGGGATTGCTTGATGGATGTTATGGTTGCTTTAGTTGCTTTCTAGGCTATCACTTGGAGATATTATTGGGAGTAGGTATTGGAGATAGGAATACCTAGAGAGCTTATATCCTTATTTTGAGTAGAGTACCTTTATGTTATTTGTAGAGTAGCATATTATGATGTTATGTGCTAACTGTTTGGTTGTAGGGACATGTCAGACATGATTCATGTACCTTTGTTCCTTACCATATTTACTTGCATAGTATTTTGAGATTCATTTACTGCTCACACCGAACTATTGTTTGACCCTAGTTTTTATGCTTTATGCTTTATTCTTATTATCTTAGGTACTCTTAAATGAGTAGACTAGATAACAGGTCTAGTAGACGCCGTAGCTGTGCGTAGGACGAGCAGTATGGAGTTATCTTGTATTATATACTTATATGGATTTCTACGCTATTTCTGTTGTGCAGCACTAGGGAGCCTTAGCAATGACTTCTTATTTTCTTATTATAAGACAGTTGTTGGGTTTATTCCGTTGTATAAACTCTATTACATTTGTATATAACTCTGTGGATCTATGTTCTGATTACTAGTTCACATAGTTATTACTATCACACCTGTTATATTTGTGATATTATATTTATCCGTGCACTATGAGATATTCGATAGGTTATATGTTGTATTTATTTCCTTTTCAACCTTGATGATTGTCCTATATCGACAGCGGTCACAACTGCAGCGCATTATTTTCATATTATTTGTGCCGATGATATAGGGCGGTCATCACATTTGGTATCAGAGCTTTGGTTACATGATTAACCTGAATTGATACTGCGATCCAGTAGAAATAAGGAAGGAGTTATCACCTTAGACTGGATCTAGAATGTATATATACGAGAGAGTTTGTACTTGTTATATATTTTGGTTTCCAAAGCTATAGAGTAATATATTATATAGTATAAGTCGCATGCACAGAAGCACCATAGTCATAGTTTTCTTTATGAGAGACTGATCATTCTTGTTATAGATTAAGAATGAGCCAGCGTACAAGAAATTCTATGAGGAATTCTGCTTCAGTAGTTGAGGAAAGAGTAGAGTCATGTGCTGCTACACCCAACATTCAAGTGATGTTTAATGCTATGATGGCAAAATGATAAAGAATGTTTAGTCTACTGCTCTTAGTGTGGAGTTTGGAGGAGGTGCTCCCGTGCAAGAACTTAGGGATGATTTTGCCAGGTTGTGTAAAGACTATTCTACTCTAGAAGGAAAAACATTTCATGGAACGAAGTCAGCCAAAGAAGTGCATGATTAGTTGGATACCTGCCAGCGTATCTTTAATGATATGGAAGTGGATGATGCTATGAAGATGAAACCGGCCTCTAGAAAACTTCAAGGACGAACTATGAATTTGGGGAATGCCATTACCATTGCTACTCCAGAAGATCGATTTACTTAGGACCAGTTCAAAGCAAGGTTTGAAGTGAAGTTCATTCTGGCAACTTAGAAATCGATGTTGTCTATGAAGTTTGCTGATCTTAAGCAAGCAGAGATGTCAATTTCTGAGTATGTTGCATAGTTTGATGCTTTATCGAATTATGTGATGTCATTCATCAACAATCCACTAAGAAAGAATAAGAAGTTCATCATTTGATCTGGATGAATACCTTTGAGAGAAGTTGGTAGACCACATTGATGAGCTATTTGATTAGGTTTTTGAGAAAGCTCTTCATCATAAGAATTTGTATCCTAAGTCTAAGACATTTGTTGTTATTTCTGTTGAGAAGGAAGAGCCGAAACCGCAGCAAGGAGGTGGGGGTAAGAAAAAGTGGAATGGAAAGAGGAAGTCGCCTCAAGGGAAAAATGGCCAGAAGAAAGCTAAGTGGGAACCTACTTGCAATGGATGTAAGTAGAAGGGTCACTTTATTAAGGATTTCAAAGTGAGAAAGAAGAAGAAGTGCTACAATTTTGACAAGCCTAAGCATTTGAAGAAGGATTGTCCAGAACCGATGATGGATAAGCAGGTTATGAAAGCATATGCTTTGGACGTTGTTCCAACTTCGTCGAGTGCTCCCTCGACGAAGGAGAAGGGAGCGGGAGTCGTTATTCAAGGTATGCTTTTCCATTAAAGGTGTTTCCATTCATGTTTTTTCAATACCGGGGATTCACAATCATTTTTATCCAGTAACCTAGTGGACGGATTGAGACAAAGACCCAAGATAGTAAACCGACCTCTAATTGTGACGAACCATGTTAGAGGCTCTACTATCCTTTGCGTGGTTTGTCATGACCTAGTGTTATCCAGTCATGGATGCTCTTTTGTTTTTGATTGCTTTGTCTTGAATTTTGTTGGGTTTAGGATTATCTTGGAAATGGACTAGCTTAAGAAGTTTGCGGCGATAGTGGATTGCGAGAAGCTATTGGTGACAATCGAGGATATGGAAGGGCTAATGGTAGTGATTGGCGGCCTACCAGAGGATGGAATGATGGTTATATTTCTTTATGCACTAGAAGTTCCACAAGAGTTGTTGTCATCTGTGCCTATCGCTAGAGAGTATCCATATGTATTTGAGGAAGCGATGGGATTTCCGCCGCATAGAAAGATTGAGTATTGGATAAACTTAGTGAACGAAGCCAGACCTATAGTTAAGCTTTTGTGGCATATGGCACCCAAAGAGCATAAAGAATTAGAGGTGCAAGTGAATGACCTATTAAGGAGAGGGTTCATTCGAAGGAATATATCTGAGTGGGATGCACCTGTAGTATTTTGCAACTAAGGCAGATGGCTCTTTGAGGTTGTGTGTGGATTATCTTGTGTTGAATAAAGTAACGAAGAAGAACAAGTATCCACTTTCATGCATTAATGACTTATTTGATCAGCTCCAAAATGCGAAGGTATTCTCTCAAATGAATTTGGCAATTGGATTTCACCAACTTAGAGTAGCAAAGGAGAGTGTGCTTGTTGCTACATTTCGTATGCCATAAGTTTTTTATGAGTGATTGGTGATGCCGCTTGGATTGACCAATGCTGCAGCATAATTTGTGGATCTCATGAATCGGGTTTTAGAGACCAACTAAACAAGTTTGTGCTTGTGTTCATGGATGGTATACTAATCTATTCCAAATCCGAAGAGGAGCACATTATGCACTTGAGGATTGTGCTAGAGGTGTTGAGAAAGCACAAGTTGATAGCGAAGTTCTCTAAGTGTCACTTCTTGCGAAAATAAGTGAGGTTCTTGGGTCAAGTCATTTCTAGATAGGGTATAATAGTGGATCCTGCGAAGGTGGTAGAAGTCTAAGATTGGAATCAGCCAAAGAATGCTATGGATGTGAGGAGTTTCCTAGGATTTCCAGGATACTATATGCATTTTATCAGGGACTTCTCAAAGATAGCAGCACTGTTGACCGATTTGACGAAGAAGAATCGGACTTTTGTTGGGACGCAAAGTGCAAGCATGCTTTTGTGAGTCTGAAAGAGAGGTTAATGAGTGCACTGGTATTGAACATTCCAAGTGGGAATGAGGAGTTGAAGGTATATACAGATGCATGTGGTACTAGATTAGGTGCAATATTGATGCAGAAGGGAAAAGTTGTTGCCTATGCTAGTCGACAGCTAAAGCCGCACGAGAGAAATTATCCAACTCATGATTTGGAATTGGCGGTGATAGTTTTTGTTTTGAAGATGTGGAGGCATTATCTGCTAGGAGAAAGGTTTTAGCTGTTTACGGACCATAAATCCATGAAGTACCTTTTTTCTCAAAAGGATCTCAACCTTCATCAACAACGGTGATTAGAGTTCTTAGCCTTCTATGAATTTAACATTTCCTATGCACCAGGAAAAAAGGGAATGCAGTCATCGATGCATTGAGAAGAAGACATGCTAGTTAGGGAGCAATGTTCTTGGAATGGAAGCAAATTTAGTATATTGATGGGTATGATTTCAGGCTTCATTACAAGCTAGAACCAGAGATGTTGGAAAGTTTGTCGATCAGGCCTACTCTAATAGAAAGGATCGGTGCTAGTCAGAAGCGAGATGCTAGATTGGCAGAGATCATAATGAAGAAAGTAGAAGGAGTGGAGTCTGAAGACATGAAGCAATATGAACTTGACTGAGGTGGTTTGCTTTATAAGGATGAAAGATTGTTTATTCCTGATATTAATGGATTGCGAGATGAAGTGTTGCTCGTAGTCACCATTCTAGGTTGACTATTCATCCTGAGGGTAATAAGATGTACTAAGATATGAAGTGGACTTATTATTGGGAAGGCATGAAGAGGGATGTTGGGGCATTGATCTCAAAGTGTATAAACTGCTAGTTGGTAAAGGCAGAGTAGAAGAAACCGAGTGGATTGTCGCAACCGCTAGATATTCCTAAGAGAAAATGGGAGCAAGCATCGATGGATTTTATTGATGGACTACTATGGACTCGTAAAGTACGATGGCATTTGGGTCATGGTTGATCGGTTGACCAAAAGCGCTAGATTTATACCCATTAAGTCAAGTAGAACGACATTTAAGCTAGCAGGGTTGCATCTAAAGCGGATAGTACGATTTCACATTGTGTGAAAGAGCATTATGATGGAAGAGCTTACAAGAGGCATTAGGGACTAAACAACATCTTAGTACGGCTTACCACTAGCAAATGGATGGGTAAACTAAAAATGTAAATCATATATTGAAAGATCTCATACGAGCATGCATTATAAATTTTAGAGGATTAAGATATGACCATCTACATCTAGTGGAGTTTGCATATAACAAAATTTATCAGTCGAGTATTAGTTCGTCTCCTTTTGAAGCATTGTATGGCCGACCGTGCAACGATCCTTCATGTTGGTAAGAAGCGGGTAAGAAACTGATACTTGGGCCAGATATGATTAGAGAAACTTCAGAAAAGACTAGGATCATTCAGTAATGAATGAAAGCCGCTCAAGATCGGTAGAAGAGATATGCCAACAAAAGACTTAGAAATTTGGAATTTTCTTTTGGGGATATGGTTTTTGTGCAGGTATCCCCTTTGAAGAATGTTGTTTGATTCGGTAATAAGTAGAAGTTGGCACCAAATTTTGTAGGTCCTATTCCGATAATAGAAAGGATTGGGAAGTTAGCATATAGGGTCGACTTATCTCAGGAGATTGCGGGTGTGCACAATGTCTTTCATGTCTCCTATCTATGGAAATTTGGGCATGACTAAGGCGTGACGATTGCACCGGATCAGCTTGAAGATGTTAAGGTAGAAACAAATGTTTTTAGATCTCGTAGGCCAGTTCATATTGTTGGACAAGATACGAAACAACTTAGGAGGAAGTCGGTGAAGCATGTAAAGGTACAATGTAGTGGAAGTAATGAAGATTGTATGTGGGAAACTGAGGAGAGCATGAAGACTACTTGTTCAGAGCTCTTTGAGTGGTAAGATCCATCGTTTATCCTATCTACTTTCACCATTGTATATTACATTTGATAGGTTAGTGTTCCATATGTTAGGGTAGGTTCACTACTAATTGCATGATCACTTGTTTGATATGGTCTGTACACCCCAAATTTACGGAAATTATAACAAGAATTAAATAGAGATTTAAACAAAAATTTAACAAGAAAATTTAATTTAAAGAATAAGGACTTAAAAGTAAAATTTTCATAGACATCCAAATTTGGCTATGAGACTTACACTATTGTATCCGTAGCGATTTTCCAGACGATTTTCATATATAACTTGTCATAATCTGAGTTTGCATGCGAGAGCTACGAGTGTTGGAAAAATTAATCAGAAATAAAAATAAATACATTAAAAATAATAGGGCCAGGTCGACCCATTAGTGGGCTAAGTCAACCGGTAGTGCTCGACCCAACCCTATTGAGGGTCGACCCGTCCCTTTGTTTGATCTGTGATGTGTTGCTTGTGTCAACTAAATAGATGGCGGAGATTGGTTACACGCAAGCGAAGGAAATGATAACCGGTTGAGATGATTGCTAAGTTGATCTTCTGGCCCGTATTAGCTAACTACCTCTATAAATTAACACTAAACCTAAATCCTAATCACTAATTTGAGACAACAGTAACTAGATGTTGTCAAATCTATACTGAAACCATAATCTCTTCTCCAATCCTCAAATCAAAATTTAACTCCAAATCAAACCTAAAATTATATCAAATAGAAGAGAAAGATAAAGAGGAGAGGCAAGCAAATAGGAGATCTAGAGGAGCGTTATCGATTGGAGGCCACTTTTGCAGATTTAGAGCTAAGGCTATAATGTGAGTTTGACAATGATCTAATGATTTGATTATTTGAATTAAGTTTAAACCTAATTTAATTAATTAGGTTGTTAAAAACCCTAATTAACCTGGTGAATTGAAATTGAATTGATAAATTGTCGATGCTATAATTTACACTATTAATCTAGTATCCGTCTTTTGTTATTGTAAGCTGTAAACACTAGAACTGCTAGAAATTGGATCATTTATTTAACCAGAAGTTAGGGTTAAAACTATAAATTGTTTAATCTGCAAATTAAGTTCAGAATTAGGAACTAATGGAGTGGAATTAAGTAAATAATTAATGACTAAAACGCATGAAATAACTAAAGCAACGAACCAAAAATAACGGAGTACAGTCGACCCTGGAGTAGCCTAGGTCAACCAGTAGCGGTCGACCTGCGGAATGTCTGGATCGACCATACATAGTAAAAATTAGTGGTTTGAACTTTGGCCTTAGGCCCAATAAAATAAATGAAAGTTTGATAGTTAATGGATCAAAAAATAAAGAGTTTTGAGCCATGTTGTATGCATGAGGTAATATGGAAACTATTTCCCTATCAAAGTATTTTGGGTTGATTCTGTTCGCGATGATGTTAGAATAGGGACGATCTAAGAGTTTCTTAAACAGCAAGATGAATCATTAGGCGGATATCGAGGCTAGACGTGGAATGCTATGAAGAGATGTGGCAATTTTTTTCACATTAGACTCAGAAGTGTTACGATCGGGTGGCCGAAGCACTGACGAGAATACAATCTGAGGAACCCGGTCCTAACTTAAGATCCAAGTATTGCACTTGTTCTTGCACAACGTGGTACAGGTGGATGCCAGCACTCGACAGTAATTGGCTATAGAATGTCGATTGTTAGATGGAGCCCAATCCCAATGGGAGTTCACATATGGTGGGCACATGCGCTGGACAATAAGCGGCTATAAGAAGACAATTGTTATTTAAGGCCTGGTACTAACGGGAGTTCATAAATGGCGGGCACCAAAGAGGTATAATAAAAGGCATTTTGCCACTACAAACGAGAGATGGACACGCATTTCATACGATGAGTGACTTAAAGAGTTTGCTTTACGGTGTTCTCCCTCTCTAGGCATAGTGTGAGTAGAATGAGGATAGTAGATCCCGATTTGGCTGATTGACTGTGTGAGATTCGACTCATAGATTGACCCAATGTATTAAACAAGTAAGCTTGGGTATACGACCTTTGGATTGCACGAATACATTATATGCACTCTATATCACTAAGAGTAAAATTAGAATTAATTGCACTCAATCATCTTATTAGTCTTGTTCTCATTCACCAGACTTTATGTCTGACCCACTCCCCTTCTTTTTATTTCCCTTCACCACAGGATGACATATTAGTAGTGATTGGAGATAGTATAGGGAAGAAAGGAGCTCAGTGATGGAGTTCTCATATTACCTATTGTTTATCTTGTTGTCATCTATTATGTTAAATATCTATATAATTTATACTATACTTTGAGAACATTGTATATGTAAAAAAAATATTTTTGAAACTGTTTTTCTGAGAAGTCTATTTTATATACTTATATTTTAAATTCCTTTTGCTATGAGATCTGAAAGGGTAGAGTGTCTTAGAACTCCACCCTTTTACTTTTGCTCTGTAATGTTTTTCAAAAATCCTAACAGCTTGTATTTCTTGGCATATATCATGTCGGGAAGTGCAAGACGTTAAAGTTGGTATCAGGGCTTAGGTTTAGGATTCCCTAGGATTTAGGCACATATTAAGAGAACGTACTTGGAAAGTTTTTGGAAAAAATGGTTTTCCAAAATGTTTTCTGAATTTTTTAAAAAAAATGGGTTTTCAAAATATAAATTTATGTGTATATATATAGATAGATAAATAAATTCAAAGAGATTCCCAAAGATTGTATCTATATATCAAAACTTCTTTTATTTGTGTCTATGTTATATATGGGAAAGTTGAAAATAATTCCCAAAAAACAAATAGTGAGAATGAGAACAAGTTTTAGGAGATAGGATGAACCAATTCTGACTAAGGGAGCTAATTATGATTTTCTAACATGTGTATTAGTACAAAACACCTTATACAAGCAAGCACATAAGGTAGTTGTTGGTATATCCCTTATATAAGTAGACAATTTGCGGATTAGGATAAATGATAAGGTTTTAACGGTTGAGATGGAAAATGTGCCATTCGTATTTGTTTTGATTTACCCTACAAAGAAATGCTAGTATAGGTTTCTTATACTAACTAGTAGTGACAAATAAATTATGGATTTAAGGGTAAATGAAGAAAATTAGCACCATGAGACCTATATAATGAGTATAAGGTGAAGATAAAGATAAAGCATGAGAATATGGAAAAGGAATTTATGACGTTAAGGCGATCCCCCCAGTAAAAACAGAAACCCTATTGGTAGTGGTTGTAAGGACTCATATTTACCTAAGGGTATAGCTAGATTATTTCCATATTGAAGTTGTACATGTTATTCGAACGTAAACTTGAGTAACCATCTTTGAAAAGGAAAATAGAACTTATTACATTTGAAGAATTGATAGGTATATATGGGCTGTTGAAATTAGGTTGCTATTGTCTACTTCAATTTAAGTGATAAATAGTGGAAATATTTTATGAAAAATGTGAAACATGTCTGATATTTTCAAAAAGAAAAATAAGTTAGTTTATGATTTTCTGTAAAATAATCTGACAAACTATATAAAATTTGTTTAAAAAGTGAAGGTTAAAAGAATTTGATAAAAATCAAATTTTCAATAGCTGTCATAAAGCTTTGTTTTGTCTCTTATGCACATTGTTACCCATACCTTTAATGTGCACTATGCTTTTAAAACAAAACTTTTAAAAGAAAAGGAATTGATTTATGATTTTATATAAAATGGTCACAAAAAATTTATGAAATTTGTTCAAGAAGTAAAAGAAGAGAAATGGGTGACAGCTATTTTTCCAATAATTGTTTTAGAGCTTTTATTTTGTCTTTTATGCGCATTGTCGCACTTACCCCCAATGTGTCTTTTTCTTTTAATAATAGAACTTTTGAAAAATAAAAATAAAAATTGACGAGTATGTAAGATCCAACTCTAGAACTCTTTTTATAAATAAGAAACGGTTAAAATTTGAAAATGTCGTTTATAGATGCTTTTGTTAAACTTTAATAATAATGAGAGACTTTATTAGTGAAATTTTATGATAAGTTCAAGATTCGTAGACTCAAATGACTTAGGCAAATAAAAATGTGAAATTGGTCATAGTAGAAATTATTGGGTAATTAATATGGATCTGTAAGCACTTAGTTTAAAGTGGTCATAAAATGGAATAGGTTTGAGTGGTATTTTAGTTCATTGGAATGAAGTGATAACGTAAGTTTCTATAAATTATTATCTAGCTCTAGTACAAAAGTGCATCATTTGGAATATACCCAGATGAAAGAGATGTACGAAATAGAGAGAGTTTCCATATTTTGTACTGTCTATTTCAATAATAAATAGAAGAGATACTACCTTATAATTCCAAACATAACACAAATCCTCTTTTTGAAAATTTATGGAAAGCTACTGTGTTCATATTTCCCTTCAGGAAAAAGTGTAGTTCCAATACATTGTAATGTAGAAATCTGAAGTACAAACCAAAGTATTGGCCATTATTTCAATTGGATTAAAATAGTAAGGTGCCATTTCATATTAAGCTGTCTCAACCACGAGATAATTTAAATGGAATGATAAGAAGCTATGTTTGATAAAAAGGCCCCATTTATAAAATGACACCAAGGAATAGAAAGAGAAAGTTTTTAGAAGTTCAAACTACAAATGGTGTCCAGGATAAGATTTTGGTTAAGATAATGTAGTGATTGGTATATTCAAGAATGTGGGTCTCGGCCAAGAAAAAAGTATTTTTATAAGCACGTATTGAGAATGCAAAGGCGATTTTCATATAAAAGAAGATCGGAAATTTTTTTGTAAGATTTGAAAAAAGAGAGCTTGTTCTTGATCAATGCTCGCATTAGAGGAAGGTTATTTTGTTAATGGACATTTATGGAAGACTAGCATATAGTACATGGTCGTGCGCGTAGCAACCGCACGTAAGTGAAGAAACCCTTAAGTAGGTATTATTTTGGTCGGAGAAATATTAGATTTATAACTCTAACAAATTTGATGACTTTGATTGTTAAGACTAATTGAGAAGATGGACTAAAACTTTCATTTGTCGAATTGGAATATATCCATGTAGACCATAAACATGATACTTAGGTACCATAATTTTCGAAAGTTTGGGAAACGGTCCAAGAGTAAAGAGAAATGACTTGAGTTGAGCCAAATTTGGAAATGAAGTTGTGTTATTTTTTATATTCAGGAAATCACCAATTTGGGCAACTTTGAGGGAAATGGAAGTATAGCAAATGGATAAGTGGGAAGTACCATAGAAAAAAGAAGTACAATCCATAATTAAGTTATTCAACTTGGTTTCTAGGCGTACAGATGATTAGGCACACCGCTGAAAGAGTTAAGATAGTACATTGTGCATCGGAGATTTTGTGGAACTATAATTAGCAAGAGCATATTTATGCTCAAGTTGTTTAGATGGAGTAAGATGACACCATTTGGGTTAGTAGCAAAAATTGTTGAAGGTTGTCGATGCACACATAATGGAATTGGGAATTTTTGGCCAGTTAATGAATGTTGGTAAGGGTAGTCGGGATCCAATTGATAGAAGCTCAAGGACTGCACCTAAATAGGTAGAAAGCAAGTACTGACAGGAGACATGTTGAGTGGTCCATGGAGCTGAGTACATATAGAGTCCGTGGAGCCGAGTCCGTGGTAGAAAACGCACAAGTAGAGAATGCCCAAAGAGAGATAAAATACACTTAATTATTAGGAAGTCATGGTTAGGTACTTATGGAACTTTCTATATGATGTAGCTGGCATAGCCAGGCCATTCTTTGTTAGAAAAGCATATATTACTTTTATATTTGTAACGACCCGTAATTTCAACTGTTTTAATAATGTAATTAGTTGAAATTTTGTGAAATTTTAAACGATAAAATTTTGAAATATAAATTTAATATTTGGAATGCGTCTAGTTAAACATAGCAACTAGTAAATTTTCGTCCGAAAATATGAAAGTTTATTTCACGCGTAAATTTACTTCAATTTAATCAGTTAAAAAGCGATGAAAATAAAACGTTTTCGAAACCTAAATATTTTTACATAGAAAAATTCTAAATCATCTTCTGAGCGAGACGGCATTTTTCGTTTTTCAAAATTCAGACTTCTTTAGCTCCGTCGATCTTATTTTGATACGTTTTTGCTGCATTTTCCGTTAGTATAAAATTCGAATTTTTATAATTCAATCATACCACTGATATCTATATATCGTTTTGATCGTATCGTCGTGCTGATCTTTACGGTATATTCAATCTGTGTTTGAAGTTCTAATACGCACCGAAATCAGTGAACGATTAGTTGTACCGGTACACGTTTTAAACTTTTGTCTCCTTGCCCATTCGTTTTCTCTCAGCTGAAACGAACGGTCATAATCTTTATTATTTTTCTTGAATTCAGTATTTTGACGTTTGGTTTCACTAGCTTAATTTATTACTTTTGTTCCATGTTCACCTTACTTGTTGCCGGTTCATTTTGAAATATAGTAACCTGAAAACTTTTCCTCTCCTCCCCTTCCTTACCCTCTCCTGCCTGTGTTCATTCTCCTATTCCTTTGTTACATGCGGCCTCCAAACCTTCTCTAAAAAAAACGTTTTGAGCATAGTTTTACTAAACTTTGCTCATCTCCAAACCTCCTCACTTGTACCGATCTTTGCTTTCAAACCATGTTGCTAGCGTCTTTTTCCCCTACCACCTTTGCTCATCTCCTCCAGCACCTCTCCCATCCACCAGTGATCGGCCTACACCATCCACCACTCCACCAGGCAACCCACGTTACTCTCCTCACCAATGAGCCCTCTCCATCATTTGGCCTCCACCTCCACAAATGTCTTCTTCCTCTTTTCTTTGAAAAGGTATTGTTTTTTTTTAGTTTATAAAAGTATGTCATTTTATAAGACTTGGTTGTTTTGTAAACTTTCTATTACCGCATATATAGGTTTACAGTAAGAAATATATGTAATGATATATAAAGCTATAAAGGTTTGTTTGTTATATGAAATATAGGTTTACAGTACACATATATTATAAAGTACACTTTATATGTTCAAGGTGTTATTTTGTACTTACAGTAGTCTATATACATATGATTTCTGTATATATAAGGAAGTTATATAAATGAAGTATATACTATGTATTAACTAATATTTTGTTATTTATATATGTGTCGGTATATACATGTTTAAAAAGTATGTATATTATATGAAGCATACTATTGAATAGTGGGTTATACATTATATATATTAGCTGTGCTCCTAGATTTCAAGTAGCTACTTATATTTGTTGTTAATGTAATCGGTTCGTGAGTGAAGATTATTTTGTATATATATATATATATTAATTATGTTATTATTTTATAATCTGTTAGTATGGCATGTGTTGTTTAAAAAAATGCTTTGCGGTAAGTGATTTTATTAAAAGTTATGGTCTCGGTGTTTATGTACGCTAAAAGTATGAATATAATAGTTGTTATTATCATATTTTGATGTGAGCTTAAATACTGGCATATATATAGGTTACAGTAATATACGAGTCTACAGTATTTTATGGTAATAATGAGTATATATATATATATGTTAGTATATACGACTTTTTGTATATATATGATACTTAGTATATTTAGCTGTTATTATATGTTAAAATTTGTTCATATGTGTTTAAGAATTTTGATCATATAATTTTGTAAATATACAAGGCTGTATATTAGTTGTACATTCACTTGTATGTTGAGAGTCGCATGTATCACTTTGCTTGTTGAGAAAGCAATTTATTTTATAATATGTTTTAAAGAGTATATATAGATAGTTATATAAGATTTTGTTTTATGTTTTACATATAAGTCGGTATAAGTTTATATATATATAAATTGTATACTGGTCTGCTTGGATATATATAGCATACGTAAGTTTTTAAATAATCTATTAGTTTTCTAATTGTTTGTATATTTTTCAGTGTTTGTTCGATATATATATACCTACTGTTTTAATATGATAAGTATATTAGTACATATACAGTTATTTTAATTTTTAAATGTGTATAAACTTTACACTAAAATAATGTATATATGAGTTGATTTAATTATAATTTGAAAGTTATATTATCTTAATATTTGTCTGGAATTGAAATATATAAATAATATAATAATTATGTATGTATTTTCAGTTTATATAAAAATGATTCTGATTGATTCTCATCGATTCCCATTTTACCAGTTTTTGGTCTATCGTGCGTGTTCTTCATCGAATTCGTGCCAATCTCTCCTTGCTTTGCAATTTGTGCTTGGATTCGTAGCTCGTGTCCATTTGTCGAATCATATCTAGCCTCGAAAGGTGAGCAATCACTCACGATTAATGTTCTTTTATTTATTAAATTTGATTTTAATTGAAACGACAATTGAAATATGCTGCAGTTAGTTATTTACACTGTATTATATATGCTATTACCTGTATCAGTTCACCTGTGACATCTGACACCATTATATGTTAATTATTTATGCGATGATAATAGAGTTTGGCTGAAAATTGATTGATTGTTGATGTTTATATTAGACGTTAAATTGCTAATGTTAAAGTGATAAATAGTATGCAATTGAATTTGATAGAGGATAGTTAAATTTGTATAATGTGACCCCCTTCAAATGTTAAATAAATTGACACGTAGAAATAGTGTTAACTACACCTTGAACCATTTAATGTATGTTGTATAAATTGATATAGTATGAAATTGAATAGTGGATATCAAGTGAAAAACCGTATAAATATTTGTGTAGTGATCTTTAATCTACATGAAATGATAGTGTAGATTCTAGAAATAATTATATTAATTTACACAAATAACAATGTGAATTAATACGATTATTTCGGGATTATTTGAATTGATTATTGGATTGATATTGAGTTGTTATTGCTTGTTTATTTACTTTGACAGCATCCCAGTTATCACACTGCAAGTTTCCTTTGCTATGCTTTGATTTTGAATTGAATTGGAATCGGGTTGAAATGATAAATACCCAAATGAACTTGGCCTAGGATAGAGAATTAAATAAAACCCGATTGGTCAATAATTTGATTTAAAAATAAAATAAAGATTTTATTTGAATAAATGATAAGGTTTTGAAATGAAGTTGGAATTTGAATTTTTATGAAAGGAAAATGTTAATATTTAATAATATGAAACAAAATATTAACAATGTAATTGATGAAAGAACGTTGTTTAATTTGAGAAACAATTGAATTAAGTTTGGAAATTATTTAATAATTAAGTTTTGACATTATTTAACAATTAAATAAGATTGAATTATTTAATAATTAAATAAAATTGAATTCTTTATTTAGTGAAATTGAACTTCTTGAATAAGTGAAATTATGTTTCTTTATTTAATTGAGTTTTGAAACTTGTGACTAAAATTAAATCACTGAAATTGAATTTCTCTAATAAGAAATAAAATGCGTTTTATTGAAATAAATGTAAGACTTGAAATGTAAAGAATTTGATTTGATGAATTTGATTTAATGCAATTTGTAAGTTTGATATAATGCCGTTGAACTTAAGTAATTGTTTTAATGAATTGGAAATTAAATAGAAATTGTTTTAAATGAAAATTTACTTAACGAATATTGAATGAAATCGATTAATGAATCTGAATTGATTTGAATGTTAAATTAAATTAATTTAAGAAAATTTCGGAATGAAACTTATATACGAACTTGAATCAATATTTGAATTGTTTTAAATATAAATTGAAATTGAATTATAAGATTTTGAAATTATGAATTTGGATGTTTTGAAACATAAATTATGGAAATTGATTTAGAAAGACAAATGAAATGTTAGTTTACAAATTCTAATTGAAATTGAAATTGATTTGGTTTTGAAATTTATTAAACGACCAATCGGTGTAATAATCACGAAAGTTATTAAAGAGACCAGAATCAGTTAGGGACATACTCACTGTCTAAACCGAAAACCACTTTAAGAACTACACGCGGAGTGTGATTCAGAATGAAGTGGTTGGAATGATGTACGTGATGACTGAAGAAAGAGAACGATAATGGATAGCCTTGACACTAGTGTCAAATTGGAAATGACTAAAACAGGAGCCATGCCGGGCCAAATGGGGGTTAGCTACCTCGAGCGAACACACTTCTTCGAAAACTACTCATTACTTGTTGTCGATTGGTGCACCCTTGATTTGGGAGTGTTGTTTCGCGGTGTTGCGATCGCTGCGGCGATGCGTTCTCACCAGTCCGGATCAGGCAAACGGTAGTTTAACTACCTTGGGTATTGCCTCATGTGCCTTGTCATACTTGTTTCCATATACGCGACCACTACGATTTGTTTTGTGTTATACCTATGGAGTACTCCCTGATATCCCACTAGTTTACGGTGGAGTTTACAGTGCTGTATAGACTATAACGCTTATATAAAATGTGTTAAGGGGAATAATGGTAACGCCTTAACACTATTTTGATACTTTATATTACTGATAGGCATTATCTACTTACCGTACACTACTACATAGTAGATAGTTTAACGGATCCTTAAAGGATGATTATTCCAAACATCCTTTGAGTTACTTGTATTTCAATTGCTATTTCATTTGAGTTGGATTTATTGATATAAGAATGTTAATCCTGACTTGAGTGTTTTGTGTTTTGCTTTATGCTCGGGTCAAACTGAGTGTACCAGTATTCGAGACTCACCTTTGGAGTTGGAGCTTCGCTTGGAGATCCAGCTATCTATCCAGCTTTCAGATATCCAGTTGATTCCAGTGACTGTATTCTGATTTTTGTATTTGATTATTGTATTCGAGACATCTATTGTACCTTATTTAACTCTGATATGTATATAGTAGCTTCATGAACTACTATCTTTTGCTTCCGCTGAATCTATTACTCTGTGTCTGTGATATGTGATTACTTTATTTACTGTATATGTTCAGTTTTGCCAAATTTAAATTAACAATTCGGTATTTTGAATTATTCAAGTCCGACATGTGTGTCTACATATGCACTTGGCGGGTGCAGCATGATAGGGGGTTCTTGCATTTGGTTTGGTAGCGAGCGGATGACTCTTACTCCTACATGTCCCTGCGGGGTTGGTTCAGTCGAGAGGCTGGCTGTAAAGGCAGAACACAGGTACAGCTGTATGCTACGGTGGGCATTACCCCACTGGCGCGTCCCGTTACAGGTGGTATCAGAGCTTTGGTAGCTCTAGGCAAAACTTAACATGTAGGGTAAATGTATTTACAGAATCACTTTCATTCGAGTTTCAATCTCTCCCTTTTGACTCGATTCCTTTGAATTTTGGAACATTCCTTGCGGTTCCGAAATTCATTCTTGTCCCTCAATATTCGTCTTGTTTCAATTCTGGAGCACCCCATAACTCCATTTTGAATGATATTTATAATAGATCGGCGGTCTCGCCAATCTTCGAATGACTTGTAAAGGGGTGAAACTCCTTTACAATAAGCATTGATTTACTGGAGATTTCTGTATCATCGGTTTACGATGCTATCTATCTCCTCTATACCTGAATTCTATTTCTTGAGATCGAATGTAGATTTGCCTCAAAATTCTACATCGATCTTATTCTTGAAGTCACGGTTGACCCGGTTAAGGTTGCCCGCGAGTTATATAAATTATCAATCTTCCTACTTTGTTATTTAATCATCATATCCTTGTTTCGAGCTTACCTTCGAATCAAAATTCTCTTTGATTTGAGTCCATCAAATTTGAAACCCTATCCTTATTTTGAAAATTCATTCCCGTATCGTCGAGCAAAGAAATGTATTTGTAAACTAATATATAAATGTTTTAAAATATATTGTGTTGTTTGAGTTGTTGATGTTGATTTGGGTTTTCGATCGATTTGTCTGATCAACGCTATCAATAGGATTTCCAAAACACTTGAGCAGAACAAACTGACACAATATTGTTTTTAAAATTTGGTAAATAAAATAATCTTGTAAGATTATATTATATATAAGTATAAATTTTCTGAAATTGAATTGTTAACTGAATTGGTTGTTAGAAAGGTAATGTTGGATTTTCACTATTTGTTTTGTAAATCATTGATTATTCCAACATAAAAATAAATAGAATTATAAAAGTTGGTTTATAGATTTATTTAGAAATTTAAATGAATTTAAAATTTAGAATTTGAGAATTTAATTTCCAGTGATTTCAAGCTTTGGTTTTTAAAATTTTAAAATGTATATTATTGAAGGTATTTTCAAATAGAAACCGTTTCAAAGAATTTTAAAATGTTGAAATCAGTGCTCTTCTCTTTGTCGCTGGAAAATAATTTCGGTGATGGCGGCCGCATCATCGACATTCATTTTCGAGTTTCGAAGTGGAGAAACCATTCTGTAGCTTTGCTACGGTTTTGTTTGGAAAAATATTTTAATTTGAATTTCTTAAGTATGATTTGATTTATATATACATGGGTATATTATTTTAAATTTAATCTGATTTAATATATATAGTATATACATAATTATTTCTAAAGGGTTTGAAATTAACGGAAATTTAATTCTTAAAAATCATGTTAAAAGATGTTTTCAATTATAAATAAAGCAAAAATTTTGAATTAGTATTTAAACTTGAAATAATTGAATTTGGAAATTTTATTTGTATAATACTAAATTGCATTTCAAAATAACTTACCTAAATTATTCAGAAGTTAAAATGTAATTGGATAATATACAATATAAAATAATTTTATAAATAAAATTTGAGTGTTTATAATAAATGTTATGCACTTAGATTTTAATTATAAAAAGATGCTAATAAAGATGATAGAATAATAAGTTAATTGAATGAGATAAATAAAGTAAATTTTGTTCTAAAAAATTTAACAAATTGAATTGAATCAGCTTAATGAAATACCTTGAATTAAGATCAATTATTGAATATTAATTGATTTAAAATGAAATTTATATGATTAGAATTAACAGTTGAACTAACAAATTTAAATCGAGTGACTATTTATTGATTTAATATAAATGGATTTAACCAAATTGAAAAATATAAATTAATTTAAATTGAAATTTATATGGTTTAAATTAATTTATATGGTTTAAATATATGTAATAAGATATATTAAGTGAAATAAACTTAATAATAATTTGGAATAAAGAAGAATTAAATTTGTTGAGTAAATATGATTTTATTAAATGACTATTCTAATTTATAATTTTAGAAATTTGTTAATTAAACATAATTGGATAATAAGATAATAAATGAAGAAATAGATAGATTGATTTAACTTAAGTGAATTCAAAGGGATTTAACCAAATTGTTAAATATTAATTAATTTAAATTGAAATTTATATGGTTTAAATTAATTGTTTTACTTGTATTCCAATCTATTTTTTTTCTGTTTGTTTCTATTCTCCTACCTCCTTCCTTTTCGGGGACGAAAAGTTTTGAGTGGGGGAGAGTGTAACGACCCATAATTTCAACTGTTTTAATAACGTAATTAGTTGAAATTTTGTGAAATTTTAAACGATAAAATTTTGAAATATAAATTTGATATTTGGAATGCGTCTAGTTAAACATAGCAACTGGTAAATTTTCGTCTGAAAATATGAAAGTTTATTTCGTGCGTAAATTTACTTCAATTTAATCAGTTAAAAAGCGATGAAAATAAAACGTTTTCGAAACCAAAATATTTTTACATAGAAAAATTCTAAATCATCTTCTGAGCGAGACGGCATTTTTCGTTTTTCAAAATTCAGACTTCTTTAGCTCCGTCGATCTTATTTTGATACGTTTTTGTTGCATTTTCCGTTAGTATAAAATTCGAATTTTTATAATTCAATCATACCACTGATATCTATATATCGTTTTAATCGTATCGTCGTGCTGATCTTTACAATATATTCATTTCTGTGTTTGAAGTTCTGATACGCACCGAAATCAGTGAACGATTAGTTGTACCGGTACACGTTTTAAACTTTTGTCTCCTTGCCCATTCGTTTTCTCTCAGCTGAAACGAACGGTCATAATCTTTATTATTTTTCTTGAATTCAGTATTTTGATGTTTGGTTTCACTAGTTTAATTTATTACTTTTGTTCCACGTTCACCTTACTTGTTGCCGGTTCATTTTGAAATATAGTAACTTGAAAACTTTTCCTCTCCTTCCCCTTCCTTACCCTCTCCTGCTGCGTTCATTCTCCTATTCCTTTGTTACATGCGGCCTCCAAACCTTCTCTAAAAAAATGTTTTGAGCATAGTTTTACCGACCTTTGCTCATCTCCAAACCTCCTCACTTGTACCGATCTTTGCTTTGAAACCATGTTGCTAGCGTCTTTTTCCCCTACCACCTTTGCTCATCTCCTCCAGCACCTCTCCCATCCACCAGTGATCGGCCTACACCATCCACCACTCCACCAGGCAGCCCACGTTCCTCTCCTCACCAATGAGCCCTCTCCATCATTTGGCCTCCACCTCCACAAATGTCTTCTTCCTCTTTTCTTTGAAAATGTATTGTTTTTTTTAGTTTATAAAAGTATGTCATTTTATAAGACTTGGTTGTTTTGTAAACTTTCTATTACCGCATATATAGGTTTACAGTAAGAAATATATGTAATGGTATATAAAGCTATAAAGGTTTGTTTGTTATATGAAATATAGGTTTACAGTACACATATATTATAAAGTACATTTTATATGTTCAAGGTGTTATTTTGTACTTACAATAGTCTATATACATATGATTTCTGTATATATAAGGAAGTTATATAAATGAAGTATATACTATGTATTAACTAATATTTTGTTATTTATATATGTGTCGGTATATACATGTTTAAAAAGTATGTATATTATATGAAGCATACTGTTGAATAGTGGGTTATACATTATATATATTAGCTGTGCTCCTAGATTTCAAGTAGCTACTTATATTTGTTGTTAATGTAATCGGTTCGTGAGTGAAGATTATTTTGTATATATATATTACATATGTTATTATTTTATAATCTGTTATTAGGGCATGTGTTGTTTAAAAAAAATTGCTTTGCGGTAAGTGATTTTATTAAAAGTTATGGTCTCGGTGTTTATGTACGCTAAAAGTATGAATATAATAGTTGCTATTATCATATTTTGATGTGAGCTTATATACTGGCATATATATAGGTTACAGTAATATACGAGTCTACAGTATTTTATGGTAAGAATGAGTATATATATGTTAGTATATACGTCCTTTTGTATATATATGATACTTAGTATATTTAGCTGTTATTATATGTTAAAATTTGTTCATATGTGTTTAAGAATTTTGATCATATAATTTTGTAAATATACAAGGCTGTATATTAGTTGTACATTCACTTGTACGTTGAGAGTCGCATGTATCACTTTGCTTGTTGAGAAAGCAATTTATTTTATAATATGTTTTAAAGAGTATATATAGATAGTTATATAAGATTTTGTTTTATGTTTTACATATAAGTCGGTATAAGTTTATATATATATATAAATTGTATACTGGTCTGCTTGGATATATATAGCATACGTAAGTTTTTAAATAGTCTATTGGTTTTCTGATTGTTTGTATATTTGTCAGTGTTTGTTCGATATATATATACCTACTATTTTAATATGATAAGTATATTAGTACATATATAGTTATTTTAATTTTTAAATGTGTATAAACTTTACACTAAAATAATGTATATATGAGTTGATTTAATTATAATTTGAAAGTTATATTATCTTAATATTTGTCTGGAATTGAAATATATAAATAATATAATAATTATGTATGTATTTTCAGTTTATATAAAAATGATTCTGATTGATTCTCATCGATTCCCATTTTACCAGTTTTTGGTCTATCGTGCGTGTTCTTCATCGAATTCGTGCCAATCTCGCCTTGCTTTGCAATTCGTGCTTGGATTCGTAGCTCGTGTCAATTTGTCGAATCATATCTAGCCTCGAAAGGTGAGCAATAACTCATGATTAATGTTCTTTTATTTATTAAATTTGATTTCAATTGAAACGACAATTGAAATATGCTGTAGTTAGTTATTTACACTGTATTATATATGCTATTACCTGTATCAGTTCACCTGTGACATCTGACACCATTATATGTTAATTATTTATGCGATGATAATAGAGTTTGGCTGAAAATTGATTGATTGTTGATGTTTATATTAGACGTTAAATTGCTAATGTTAAAGTGATAAATAGTATGCAATTGAATTTGATAGAGGATAGTTAAATTTGTATAATGTGACCCCCTTCAAATGTTAAATAAATTGACACGTAGAAATAGTGTTAACTACACCTTGAACCATTTAATGTATGTTGTATAAATTGATATAGTATGAAATTGAATAGTGGATATCAAGTGAAAAACCGTATAAATATTTGTGTAGTGATCTTTAATCTACATGAAATGATAGTGTAGATTCTAGAAATAATTATATTAATTTACACAAATAACAATGTGAATTAATACGATTATTTCGGGATTATTTGAATTGATTATTGGATTAATATTGATTGTTGTTATTGCTTGTTTATTTACTTTGACACCATCCCAGTTATCACACTGCAAGTTCCCTTTGTTATGCTTTGATTTTGAATTGAATTGGAATCGGGTTGAAATGATAAATACCCAAATGAACTTGGCCTAGGATAGAGAATTAAATAAAACCCGATTGGTCAATAATTTGATTTAAAAATAAAATAAAGATTTTATTTGAATAAATGATAAGGTTTTGAAATGAAGTTGGAATTTGAATTTTTATGAAAGGAAAATGTTAATATTTAATAATATGAAACAAAATATTAACAATGTAATTGATGAAAGAACGTTGTTTAATTTGATAAACGATTGAATTAAGTTTGGAAATTATTTAATAATTAAGTTTTGACATTATTTAATAATTAAATAAGATTGAATTATTTAATAATTAAATAAAATTGAATTCTTTATTTAGTGAAATTGAACTTCTTGAATAAGTGAAATTAAGTTTCTTTATTTAATTGAGTTTTGAAACTTGTAACTAAAATTAAATCACTGAAACTGAATTTCTCTAATAAGAAATAAAATGTGTTTTATTGAAATAAATGTAAGACTTGAAATGTAAAGAATTGGATTTGATGAATTGGATTTAATGAAATTTGTAAGTTTGATATAATGCCGTCGAACTTAAGTAATTGTTTAAATGAATTGGAAATTAAATAGAAATTGTTTTAAATGAAAATTTACTTAACGAATATTGAATGAAATCGATTAATGAATTAGAATTGATTTGAATGTTAAATTAAATTAATTTAAGAAAATTTCGGAATGAAACTTATATACGAACTTGAATCAACATTTGAATTGTTTTAAATAGAAATTGAAATTGAATTATAAGATTTTGAAATTATGAATTTGGATGTTTCGAAACGTAAATTATGGAAATTGATTTAGAAAGACAAATGAAATGTTGGTTTACAAATTCTAATTGAAATTGAAATTGATTTGGTTTTGAAATTTATTAAACGACCAATCGGTGTAATAATCACGAAAGTTATTAAAGAGACCGGAATCGGTTAGGGACATACTCACTGTTTAAACCGAAAACCACTTTAATAACTACACGCGGAGTGTGATCCAGAATGAAGTGGTTGGAATGATGTACGTGATGATTGAAGAAAGAGAACGATAATGGATAGCCTTGACACTTGTGTCAAATTGGAAATGACTAAAACAGGAGCTGTGCCGGGCCAAATGGGGGTTAGCTACCTCGAGCGAACACACTTCTTCGAAAACTACTCATTACTTGTTGTCGATTGGTGCACCCTTGATTTGGGAGTGTTGTTTCGCGGTGTTGCGATCGCTGCGGCGATGCGTTCTCACCAGTCCGGACTTGGCAAACGGTAGTTTCACTACCTTGGGTATTGCCTCATGTGCCTTGTCATACTTGTATCCCTATACGCGACCACTACGATTTGTTTTGTGTTATACCTATGGGGTACTCCCTGATATCCCACTAGTTTACGGTGGAGTTTACAGTGCTGTATAGACTATAACTGTGACGCCCCACCTCTATGGTCATAATAACAAAGAGTATTAAAAGAAATATTGTCTATTATTACGAAGAATAAGGCTGGATAGGAGCGACCATCCGTAATTGGCCTTACACTAATATTGGTTATCTCGATAGGAGTGGTATATACTTTTTATTTTTCATCTATTATTTATTTACTCCCATCGACATATCCAATTATCAGTATAAAACAAACTACGATAGTTCATAATAGTTTAGGACATTAGATATAACAATAACACAGATAATATAATTGCGGAACACAGATAAAAACAAAAGTCTCATATATATATAAGTGATGTCAGTTAATACATAGTTGACATAATACATACGATACAACTACAACTGTCGACTCTAGAAGTTATATATACACGTACATTATCGACTAATATACATGATACATATCGTTCTATACAATGACACGACTACTACAAAAGGATAATGACAACTTCAGAAGATGCGAAAAGTCTTCAAATCCCGAACAGCAACTCAAAGAAGAAAATCTACAACCTGAAATAACTCGGGTCTGACCCGAGTATTACATTCAAAAGAAAATAATACACGGGTCAGTCTAATTCAAACTCAGTTATTAGTGTACAGAAGCAATAATAATCAGATATCAAATAGACGACAATCACAGAAATCTCGTATATCCGGTTCCTCGATAAAAGAATCGGATAACCGCAGATATAACACTAGACAGTGTTAAACAACAATCAGTAATACAAATCAATTTAAACAATCGAAATGTCAGAAAAACATCAATGCTGATTGGCTGCAGTACACGCTAACGTGTACTGCCTCGCCAATACAGTCTATGAAATACTTAGAAAGTCAATGAATCCAAAAGCCAACAGATCCAACTCAATTCAAAATGAACCATTTCAAAATACAACTTCAAAATATTGAATTGAATCAACGAAACCATTTAACAATCGAAATATCAACTAAATCTGTCAATCCTGCTAGGGCTGCAGTACACGCACGCGTGTACTGCCTCGCCATTACTAAACAACTCAAAACAATACTAAACAAGATCAGAGGAAACAAGTGAAACAAGTTCAACATGTCACAAAGCAAGGCACAGTGAAATAGCAAACTGCAGGTGAGAGCACCAATGATATGGCACTACAACACTCAACAGAAAAAGACGCAAACCAGCCTCATTAGAAAATAAGGTCACCAGTGAAGCACAATGACTAAATGCAAATGGATACAAAGCATCAATGCAATGTATCGGATTCGAGAACAAAGGCAGTGCAGCAGCATAAAGCTTTATCTAAGAGAATACGAAATATGTACACAAGTGATGGTACATAACAAACTGCACATGGCAAATGAATCATGGGTACAACGGTGAAACAGATCAAATAACATCAAGTAAAGAACTCGACCAGTGAACAAAGTGACACAGGGAACTCAGACAATACCAACAAGTACAGAAGTGAAGGTCGAGTGAACAAAGTGACACAGGGAACTCAAAAGCAACTAATCAGCAACCCAGACCAACTAGACAAATGAATCCAGTGCTAACATGAACAGAATGAACTTCAATGAACAACTCCAACATGAATATACAGGTTACAAATGTCACAGACCTGAGTGCAGCAGTGAATGGTCACAAGTGCACCAGAATACAAAACAGCTAATTGAACTCATGTGGATAGTGCGGCCAAGATCAAGCATGATACAGCAACAAATTCTAGAAATGTCAAAATGGAAATCAAGGTAACAAGTGTCCCAGATTAATGCAAACAATACAGTACAGTGAACTGAAGTGTAGCCCCAAGTGTGCAACTGCATTAGGCCAAATGCTAACAAGTAACAAAACTCAAGTGTGATGTACACATCAGCCGAGATCAATACATGGAGCTACAGACATGTATCATAAACACACTAAAACAGTGAACAGTAATGGTGCAACCACTTGTGTAGGGTTAACAACATATGCATGCACACATACAATGGTATGTATGCTTATACATGAAGACACAAAATAATCAAGCAGCAAGGATAAAAAGCAAAATGCCACAGATAATTTTGTAACAGCCGTAAAATTGAACTAGGATAGAAGTGCTGTCGGGGCAGTAGACAATGAACGACACAAAATCAACCCGGTAGCCTGCTCGAATCAAATTCAATGGAAACCAAGATCGAAATCCAAATCTGCACCGTTCAAATTCGAACTGTGGTGGCCAAGTAAATTGACCATGTCACGAATTTGGAACGTGAGTATCAAGAAACAGTATACACGTACAAATCTACACAAATAACCCGAACTAGCAGAGACCGGAGTACAAGCAAAGATAACAAAGATCATCAAGTCGATTACAACATGAACAGGTAAGCAGCAAACACTATGGCATGTTCGAATGCAAATCGAAGCCCGAGGTGAATGTACGTGTTAACAAATCAAAGTTAAGCTCGAAGTCGCCAGAATTTCACAACTTAGTTCAACTTCAACTAAACAGATTAAAGGCAGAGCCGAGGCAATCAAAATCCACTAAGTCAGAAATCAGAACTCACACATCGATACAGAGTCGTACCGTCGAGATGAGTTAAATTGCCCATTTCACAAATATATACGAGCTCAAAACAAGGGATTCAAACCCTAAATAAACAAGACATCATCGACTAAATCAAGTAAAAACCCCAGTCACGAAATTCGAACAGCACAATCGAGGTCAAGATAGCCACAAAATAGTTTGAATTAGATGTGAGTCGAACTCACCATTTTTCGACGAGGCAGTGAAGCCAAAGTTTTAGCATTCGAAGCGTAGGTGACTCGATCAATTGAGGAGCAGCCGTGCAAGACGATGTAACTCTCGATCGACAAAAGAAACGAATGCCACTTCAAAGCATCCCGAAGTCGAACGACGAAGAAGGGTAGCCATTAATTTGTGAAGCCCTAGTTTTCGGGGAGACGAACGAAAACATCGAGCGTGCCCCAATTTGATTGAAGAACGAACGAACGCCGCCATTAATTTTTTTTTCGTTCGAATGTTTTTAATTAGGGTTCGAATGAAAAATGGTAAAAGGGGGGGACGGGTTGTATAGATTGAAAAGGGAACGGCTATTTGCCTTTGTAAATTTTCACGGCCCAATGAAAAATAGACCACTATTTAAATTTTTAAAGCACATCAACACTTAATAGGTTTTTCAAAAGAGTTTCAAACTGGTTTTAAAATTCCAAACAGCCATTAGCTAGGAAAGGTAATCGTCCAGAGATGATAAATAATCGGTATGCAATACCGGGTTGTTACAGACTCCCCTCCTTATAAAAATTGCGTCCCCGCAATTTTCCTAATCAAGATTGTCTATAACAATTATTCTTCCAACCTAAACTAGTTATGCTAGAAAAATAAGAATTGAGAACACAATTATCAAAGAAATTGCATCCACGCAATCATAAGGAATAAATGGATAAAAGGTAACAACCAAAAGAGCATGGCAATGTCGAATGTACAAGCAAAGCAAGTGTCAGCGGGGAAGTATTAGATTAGAAATCGAAAGGTTCGACTGCTTCAAATCAAAAGAATCAACCTCGTGGGAATCAGGGATCAAAATCAGACAACTAACAAAAGCAAGAACAATCGAGTTCCAGTTACTAAAAGAGAAGGAAAAACAGAGCAGAAATCCCATATAGAGCACGAATTGAATGTGAGTAAATCAAATTACTCACCTGAATCGCCAGAGAAAAAGACGAAGCTCAAATCTCAAAAGTCGCAAATATTCAATCATCAAAAACGATAATTGAATTTTCAAATCGCAAATATTTACTTATCTCAAACGATAATCAGAAGACAAAACAAATATCTGATTATCTCATACGATAGTCAGAAAACTATTCAATTATCAAAAACGATAATCAAATTTCTCAAATCAACAAATATTCGATTATCACAAACGATAATCAAATTTCAAATTCAACAAATATTTAATTATCAAAAGCGATAATTAAATCTCAAATAAGCAAATATTTAATTATCAAAAGCGATACTTAAATCTCAAATCAGCAAATATTTAATTATCAAAAGCGATAATTAAATCTCATATCAACAAATATTTAATTATCTAAAGCGATAATTAAATTCGAAATCAGCAAATATTTAATTATCTAAAGCGATAATTAGAAACACAAATATCTGATTATCAAAAACGATAATCAGAACTCATATCAGCAAATATCTAATTATCACAAGCGATAATTAGAAACAACAAATATCTGATTATCAAAAACGATAATCAGAACTCATATCAGCAAATATCTAATTATCACAAGCGATAATTAGAAACAACAAATATCTGATTATCAAAAACGATAATCCAAATATCTAATTATCACAAGCGATAATTAGAAACAACAAATATCTGATTATCAAAAACGATAATCAGAACTCATATCAGCAAATATCTAATTATCACAAGCGATAATTAGAAACAACAAATATCTGATTATCAAAAACGATAATCAGAACTCATATCAACAAATATCCAATTACCTGCAGATAATTGGAAGCAACAAATATCTAGAAATCAATTAAGAAGACTAGAAAATCAACATGAAAGCTTGGATCGATCCCATCAGATGGCGAGTTTTTAATTCGCCACACGTGCATCTCAGAGTGGCCGAAGCCTACCAAGTACTCAACATAATTTTGGCGCCCATCAGATTGACCCGAAGGTCCGCAGAGTGACCCGAAGGTCTAGTACTGGTATTTGACCTGAAGGTCCGCAGAGTGGCCCGAAAGCCCAACAAATGACCCGAAGGTCCGCAGAGTGGCCCGAAAGCCCAACAAATGACCCAAAGGTCCTCATAGTGGCTCGAAAGCACACGAAAGCATCAAAATGTTTCAATTAACGAGTCCGGAATTAACCGAAATAGCAAACTCACATGTCCCATACCACGTGTTTTACTAAATCGTTTGATTCTCTTCATCGTTTCCTTGAAAGTGTAAAATTCATCAAAATCATCAAAACAACATATATTCAATTAACGAGTCCGGAATTAACCGAAAAAGTAAAAGTGTGGTTCCATACTCCGCACTTTTGCTAAATCGTTTAAATCTCTTCATCGTTTCCTTGAAAGTGCAAAATTGTGTATTTTGTAAAAATACACTTTACATTCTCAAACGGACAAGTCCGGAATTAAGCGAATCAGTAAAAGAAAGGGGTCATAGTCCTCGATTTTGCTGAAACGTTTAAATCGCTTCCTCATTCTTTTGAAAGCGTAAACTGTTAAATTTCTGAAAACAATTTTATTTATTTTGTAAAAATAACAATTCACCTTCTCAACTGGACAAGTCCGGAGTTAAGCGAAACAGTAAAAGAAAGGGGTCATAATCCTCGATTTTGCTGAATCGTTTAAGTCGCTTTCTCATTCTTTTGAAAACGCAAACTGTTACAATTTTATAAAACAATTTTCCAATCACGTGATTAAAACAGCAAATCAGTAACAATTTTGATAAGGAAATTGTACTTCTCAAAATACCATAAAAACGGTTACAAATCAGTATTGCGGAATAACCGCTTGAAAATCCACTTTTAAAATTTGGCGGTTACTGAAGCCAAAGCAACAGTAGTTTTAAAACGTCAAAATCACATCAAAACAATCTACATCAAAATGTAATGTCAGTGAATTTTCATTCATCAAAAATGCCACAAAACACCGTGCTTCAAAATATAGCATTGGTGTAAAAATCCCGTTATAAAAATAACGGCAACAAAATATGTTTCATAACCAAGCATCGGTTCAACGTAAAAATAAATGCAGTAACGCGCAATTCAAATTTTTGCACGTACTACAGAATGAACAAAGAAATCATTCGAAGGTATCTTCAATGAAGACAATTCAAAACAACAAAATCTAATCAATAGATGATTAGTACAAAAGAAAGCCAGCGGAAATTTCAACAAAAATCACATATCTGCAATTTCTTCGAATCCTCAATTTGGATTCGAAATTCTCAAAGAAACAAATAATTACAGCTATGTAAACAACAATTGGAATTCATATCAATTTCGTATTTTGATTCTTAAATCAAAAAGATTATCAGTTGTACTCAGCGAAGACAGTTTCACTGTTTCCGCTGCGCACTCTGATAAATAGAACACAAATCAATCAAATCATCAGAACACAATTTCATCCAAACAACAAAACACAATTCCACTTTTATTTTTAAATAACGATATTTAAAAATTTCATCAAAATTTCAAAACTTTAATTTTGACTCAAATCACAGATAAAACGTCGACTAATAGTTGTAACATATGTTCCATCCAAGTTATGTTTTATATTATGTCCATAAACCCCAAGCTCTGATACCAACTGTGACGCCCCACCTCTATGGTCATAATAACAAAGAGTATTAAAAGAAATACTGTCTATTATTACGAAGAATAAGGCTGGATAGGAGCGACCATCCGTAATTGGCCTTACACTAATATTGGTTATCTCGATAGGAGTGGTATATACTTTTTATTTTTCATCTATTATTTATTTACTCCCATCGACATATCCAATTATCAGTATAAAACAAACTACGATAGTTCATAATAGTTTAGGACATTAGATATAACAATAACACAGATAATATAATTGCAGAACACAGATAAAAACAAAAGTCTTATATATATATAAGTGATGTCAGTTAATACATAGTTGACATAATACATACGATACAACTACAACTGTCGACTCTAGAAGTTATATATACACATACATTATCGACTAATATACATGAATACATATCGTTCTATACAATGACACGACTACTACAAAAGGATAATGACAACTTCATAAGATGCGAAAAGTCTTCAAATCCCGAACAGCAACTCAAAGAAGAAAATCTACAACCTGAAATAACTCGGGTCTGACCCGAGTATTACATTCAAAAGAAAATAATACACGGGTCAGTCTAATTCAAACTCAGTTATTAGTACACAGAAGCAATAATAATCAGATATCAAATAGACGACAATCACAGAAATCTCGTATATCCGATTCCTCGATAAAAGAATCAGATAACCGCAGATATAACACTAGACAGTGTTAAACAACAATCAGTAATACAAATCAATTTAAACAATCGAAATGTCAGAAAAACATCAATGCTGATTGGCTGCAGTACACGCTAACGTGTACTGCCTCGCCAATACAGTCTATGAAATACTCAGAAAGTCAATGAATCCAAAAGCCAACAGATCCAACTCAATTCAAAATGAACCATTTCAAAATACAACTTCAAAATATTGAATTGAATCAACGAAACCATTTAACAATCGAAATATCAACTAAATCTGTCAATCCTGCTAGGGCTGCAGTACACGCACGCGTGTACTGCCTTGCCATTACTAAACAACTCAAAACAATACTAAACAAGATCAGAGGCAACAAGTGAAACAAGTTCAACATGTCACAAAGCAAGGCACAGTGAAATAGCAAACTGCAGGTGAGAGCACCAATGATATGGCACTACAACACTCAACAGAAAAAGACGCAAACCAGCCTCATTAGAAAATAAGGTCACCAGTGAAGCACAATGACTAAATGCAAATGGATACAAAGCATCAATGCAATGTATCGGATTCGAGAACAAAGGCAGTGCAGCAGCATAAAGCTTTATCTAAGAGAATACGAAATATGTACACAAGTGATGGTACATAACAAACTGCACATGGCAAATGAATCATGGGTACAACGGTGAAACAGATCAAATAACATCAAGTAAAGAACTCGACCAGTGAACAAAGTGACACAGGGAACTCAGACAATACCAACAAGTACAGAAGTGAAGGTCGAGTGAACAAAGTGACACAGGGAACTCAAAAGCAACTAATCAGCAACCCAGACCAACTAGACAAATGAATCCAGTGCTAACATAAACAGAATGAACTTCAATGAACAACTCCAACATGAATATACAAGTTACAAATGTCGCAGACCTGAGTGCAGCAGTGAATGGTCACAAGTGCACCAGAATACAAAACAGCTAATTGAACTCATGTGGATAGTGCGGCCAAGATCAAGCATGATACAGCAACAAATTCTAGAAATGTCAAAATGGAAATCAAGGTAACAAGTGTCCCAGATTAATGCAAACAATACAGTACAGTGAACTGAAGTGTAGCCCCAAGTGTGCAACTGCATTAGGCCAAATGCTAACAAGTAACAAAACTCAAGTGTGATGTACACATCAGCCGAGATCAATACATGGAGCTACAGACATGTATCATAAACACACTAAAACAGTGAACAGTAATGGTGCAACCACTTGTGTAGGGTTAACAACATATGCATGCACACATACAATGGTATGTATGCTTATACATGAAGACACAAAATAATCAAGCAGCAAGGATAAAAAGCAAAATGCCACAGATAATTTTGTAACAGCCGTAAAATTGAACTAGGACAGAAGTGCTGTCGGGGCAGTAGACAATGAACGACACAAAATCAACCCGGTAGCCTGCTCGAATCAAATTCAATGGAAACCAAGATCGAAATCCAAATCTGCACCGTTCAAATTCGAACTGTGGTGGCCAAGTAAATTGACCATGTCACGAATTTGGAACATGAGTATCAAGAAACAGTATACACGTACAAATCTACACAAATAACCCGAACTAGCAGAGACCGGAGTACAAGCAAAGATAACAAAGATCATCAAGTCGATTACAACATGAATAGGTAAGCAGCAAACACTATGGCATGTTCGAATGCAAATCGAAGCCCGAGGTGAATGTACGTGTTAACAAATCAAAGTTAAGCTCGAAGTTGCCAGAATTTCACAACTTAGTTCAACTTCAACTAAACAGATTAAAGGCAGAGCCGAGGCAATCAAAATCCACTAAGTCAGAAATCAGAACTCACACATCGATACAGAGTCGTACCGTCGAGATGAGTTAAATTGCCCATTTCACAAATATATACGAGCTCAAAACAAGGGATTCAAACCCTAAATAAACAAGACATCATCGACTAAATCAAGTAAAAACCCCAGTCACGAAATTCGAACAGCACAATCGAGGTCAAGATAGCCACAAAATAGTTTGAATTAGATGTGAGTCGAACTCACCATTTTTCGACGAGGCAGTAAAGCCAAAGCTTTAGCATTCGAAGCGTAGGTGACTCGATCAATTGAGGAGCAGCCGTGCAAGACGATGTAACTCTCGATCGACAAAAGAAACGAATGCCACTTCAAAGCATCCCGAAGTCGAACGACGAAGAAGGGTAGCCATTAATTTGTGAAGCCCTAGTTTTCGGGGAGACGAACGAAAACATCGAGCGTGCCCCAATTTGATTGAAGAACGAACGAACGCCGCCATTAATTTTTTTTTCGTTCGAATGTTTTTAATTAGGGTTCGAATGAAAAATGGTAAAGGGGGGGGGGGACGGGTTGTATAGATTGAAAAGGGAACGGCTATTTGCCTTTGTAAATTTTCACGGCCCAATGAAAAATAGACCACTATTTAAATTTTTAAAGCACATCAACACTTAACAGGTTTTTCAAAAGAGTTTCAAACTGGTTTTAAAATTCCAAACAGCCATTAGCTAGGAAAGGTAATCGTCCAGAGATGATAAATAATCGGTATGCAATACCGGGTTGTTACAATAACGCTTATATAAAATGTGTTAAGGGGAATAATGGTAACGCCTTAACACTATTTTGATACTTTATATTACTGATAGGCATTATCTACTTACCGTACACTACTACATAGTAGATAGTTTAACGGATCCTTAAAGGATGATTATTCCAAACATCCTTTGAGTTACTTGTATTTCAATTGCTATTTCACTTGAGTTGGATTTATTGATATAAGAATGTTAATCCTGACTCGAGTGTTTTGTGTTTTGCTTTACGCTCGGGTCAGACTGAGTGTACCAGTATTCGAGACTCACCTTTGGAGTTGGAGCTTCGCTTGGAGATCCAGCTATCTATCCAGCTTTCAGATATCCAGTTGATTCCAGTGATTGTATTCTGATTTTTGTATTTGATTATTGTATTCGAGACATCTGTTGTACCTTATTTAACTCTGATATGTATATAGTAGCTTCATGAACTACTATCTTTTGCTTCCGTTGCATTTATTACTCTATGTCTGTGATCTGTGATTACTTTATTTATTGTATATGTTCAGTTTTGCCAAATTTAAATTAACAATTCGGTATTTTGAATTATTCAAGTCTGACATGTGCGGATGCGAATGGTCTAAAATAGCGGGTCGTTACAATATTTAGGTTCTAGATGAGGTAAAGACCATTGGATGGTAGGAATAGTTGCAACGTGTCAATAGGACGTGACGGATGGCAGATGCTAATGGATGTATTGGAGTGTATTGTTTGGATTGTATTTGTTTGCAGACCTAAGATAGTATATCCTTCAGTTAGTACACACACTACATTATCTCTTATTTATTGTTTAGCGGTCAGATAGGATACATATGGATGTTTGGTTATTGTTGTGCTAGTGGATATTTTGGATATTATGCATATGGATGTAATGGATTACGCATACATGTAGAATTGCAAGTTTACTTACTTAGGACGTTGCATACATTTAGATGCATGGCATGAGCATTTGCATAACAGGAGGTCGATTGAATCAATAGACCGGCTAGTCTTTTGCATTAGTATAGATTTACGTGTACTTCAGGTTGCATATATATGTACAAATTACTGTAGAAAATTTCTAAGGACAATGATCACTCATGGATGATGGATGGATGGATGGCTGTAGTTATTAGTGGTTGTGTGTGTTGGTTACACTTCTTATCCTTTAAGATTTTGGGGACGAAATCCTTTTAAGGGGGAGAATGTAACACCCCAAAAATTTACGAAAATTATAACAAAAATTTAATAGAGATTTAAATGGAAATTTAATAAGAAAATTTATCTAAAAATAAAATAAGGACTTAAAGTAAAATTTTCATAAACATTCAAATTTGGCTACGGGGCTTACACCATTATGCCCATAGCGATTTTTCGGCGATTTTCATATATTACTTGTCGTAATTCGAGTTAGTAAGAGAGATTTACGAGTGTTGGAAGAATTAATCAAAAATAAAAATAAATACATTAAAAATAATAAGGCCAGTTTGACATGTTAATGGCTAGGTCGACCGATAGCGGCCGACCCAACCCTAGTGAAGGTCGACCCGCCCCTTTGTTTAGTCAATGATTTATTGCTTGTGTCGATTGGAATGGATAGCGGAGAGTGGTTACGTTCAAGCGAAGGAAATGATAACCGATTGATATGATTGCTAAGTTGATCTTATGGCCCGTATTAGCTAATTACCTCTATAAATTAACATTAAACCTAAACCTTAATTACTAGTTTGAGATGACAGTAACTAGATGCTGTCAAAATCTATACTGAAACCCTAATCTCTTCTCCAATCCTCAGATCAAAATTAAACTCTAAATCAAAACTAAAATCAAATCAAATCAAAGAGCAAGATTAAGAGGCGAGGCAAGCAAATAGGAGATCTAGAGGTGCGCTATCGATTGGAGACCACTTTTGCAAATTTAGAGCTAAGGCTATAAGGTGATTGGGAACAGATCTAACGATTTGATTATTTGAATTAAGTTTAAACCTAATTTAATCAATTAGATTGTTAAAAACCCTAATTAACCTGTTGAATTGAAACTGAATTGATAAATTGTCAACCCTATAATTTACATTGTTAATTTGGTGTCTGTCATCTGTTGCTATAAACTGTAAACACTAGAACCGTTGGAAATTGGATCATTTATTTAACTGGAAATTAGGGTTAAAACTACAAATTGTTTAATCTGCAAATTAAGGTCAGAATTAGGAATTAATTAACTGAAATTAAGTAATTAATGATTAAATCGCATGATAACAAAAAAATAAAGCAAAGAACCAAAAATAAAGGGGTACGGTCGACCTTGGAGTAGCCTAGGTCAACCGATATCGGTCAACCTAGGGAAGGTCTAGGTCAACCGTGCGTAGTAAAAATTGGTGCTTTGAACCTCGGCCTTAGGCTCAATAAAATGAATGAAAGTGTCATAGTTAATGAATAGGAAAATAAACTGTTTTAGGCCATGTTGTATGCGTAAGGGAATAAGAAAGTTAGTTCCCTATCAGAGTAGTTTGGGCGGATTTAGTTTGCGATGATGTTAAGGCAGGGATGATCCAGAAGTTTCATAAATAGCAAGATGAATTGTTGGGCAGATATTGAGGTTGGACATGGATAGCTATAAAGACATATGGGCTATTTATTTCGCATTAACTCGGAAGTGTTACGATCGGGTGGGCACAGCACTAACATGAACACTATCTGAGGAGCCTGGTCCTAACGGGAGATCCAGGTACTGCATGTGTTCTTACATAACTTGGTACGGGTGGGCGTCAACATTGGACAATAAGTGGCTATAAGATGTCGTTGTTAGATGGAGCCTGGTCCTAATGGGAGTTCACATACGGTGAGCACCGACCCTGGACAATAAGTGGCTTTAAAAATACGATTGTTAGTTGGGGCCTAATACTAATGGGAGTTCAGATACGGTAGGTGCCGGAGCGGTACAATAATAGGTATTTTGCCACTACGATCGATAGATGAAGACGGGTGCATATAATGAGTCTCTTAGTGAGTTCGCATTACGGTGTTCTCCCTCTCTAGGCGTAATGTGAGTAGAAAGGCGACAATAGATCCTAATTTGACTAATCGATTGTGTGAAATTCGACTCGTAGATTGACCCACTGTGTTAGACAAGCATCCTTAGGTATACGACCTTAGGATTACACGGACAGAATATATGAACTCTACATCACTTAGAGTAGATTTAGAGTTAATTGCACTTAATCATCTTATTACTCTTGTTCTTATTCACCGGACTTTATGTCTGACCTGCCCTTTTTTCCCCCACTATAGGATGACAAGTTAGAAGTGATTGGACATAGTATGTGGAAGAAAGGAGCTCAATGATGGCATTCTCATATTACCTATTGTTTATATTGTAGTCATCTATTATATTAAATATATGTAAATTATGTCTTTGGAAACTGTTTTTCTAAGACGTCTATTTTGTATACTTACATTTTAAATTCCTTCCGTTGTGAGATGTGGAAGTGTAAAATGTCTTAGAACACATACTTTTACTTGTGCTCTGTAATGTTTATAAAAATCGCAACAGATCGTGTTTCTCGACATAATTCATGTCAGGAAGTACAGGTTGTTACATGGTTGATGGTCGCATATGGTTGTTAGGCATGCAAACTAACCGTGGTTGCTTATTTCTTGACTTGTTTAGGGATTTCACGTTCCTAAAGGGGGGAGAATGCAATGACCCGTATTTTATGTATTTGAGAATTGTAAAGTATTTTTATTTTATTCATATAAGATCGTATGACTCTATAATTTTGAGATATGACTCCTAGGGAAATTTTACACACCTGTGATTTTTCCAGAAATTCTATGTGATCATTTTGACCCTAAGAACGTTGTTCGGGCTATAACTTTTGATAAGAGTCGAATAAGGATCTCAAACAAGTTCCATTGCTTAAAGATGATGGTTTCCCATTCTGTAGGGTGATCATAATTGGAAAACAGACATACGGTTAGGAATTTATGCCTATTTTAAGTTTAGACCGATCTTGACAAGTATTAATGTGTAATTAATTAAGCCTATAAGTTCCCATTCGTATAAGTTGAGATCATTATAAATAGCGGGCTGTAGGAGTCGAATTAAAACTTTTTCCTCTTTCCCAGATCAGATCTAAACCCCTATGAATCCTAGATTCATCCAAAATCACCCAAACTACTTTCTAAATCTAGTTAAATCATTAATTAGAGAGAAGATTATCAACTAGAAGATAAAGATCATCATTTTGGTTGATTTTCATTGCTTTCTATTGATGTCCACATTTGGTCTAAGCAAGTATAAGTTGATTTTTGTAATTGGTGAGTGGTTTATGCCTTCTCACTATCCTATACATGTTTATATGGTAGAATTGCATGTGTTAACGTGATTTTTGGCCTTAAAACCTTTTCTAACTTTAACTACATGTTATCATATGCTTATGGCCTAAATTTATGAATCTTTGAAATGGTTTTCAAAAATGATTTAGTAATTCTTCTTATTCATATTCATATGTGCATGTAATATGTAGATCTAGATTAAAATTAGTTTGTTTATCACATTCTTGTGAATTGCTTGTATGAATGAATGTATATGCATGTTTTTCTATGGGGGTGATGTGCACGTAAAAGTGTATTTTTTTACTCTCATACTTAATCTCCTTTTTATAAAAAGGCATATTATGGTGTTTTTACATGTTTAAACCAAAATACAAAAATATTTTCAGACCATTATTCATTCATCTACATTTGGGAAAAATGGAAATGGTCATTTTGTTATGAATTAATTTTGAGAATTTTTATTTGCACATTTTAATTTTATTTTGTAGGAAATGGAGTGCAAATATGAAGAGTCTTCATGGATGTATGCATACACATATGCTGAAAGCAAAAGAATGAAGGAAGTAATAGAATTCATGCAACATGGAGGAGCCCGCCTACCCACTAACGAATGGACCACAATTAAAAGCAAATGCACATATTAGTGGAGATCAAAAGCAAAAGCACATGTTAATGGAGATTAATTAATTCTTTAATGGTTAATTGGGGGCTACACACCCCTAAAAAGTTAATTAGGGTTTAGGCTGTATAAATATCCCCTTATGTTTCATGTAATGGAGCTCTTCTTCTCCTTAGTTAGTTTAATATGTAGTGTAGCCAAAAATTGAAATAAAAGTTTGCTTCTCTTTAATGGCTTTTTAGCCTTGTCTCTTATTTTTATGCACTTTAATTCATGTTATTTTCTTTTATGCTCTCTTTTCCTTTCATGTAAGTAGTGTAGGTTTATTTTATTGCAATAGTTAGTTCTCTTTCTCTTTAATTAATTTTTGTTTCTTTTTATGTTGAAATCCATTTGCGCTAAAATGAATTTAAGTACGGGAAGCTAAACCCCTTCAATTTAGGGTAATAGCTCTCATGAATCATATAAACTCAACATAATTATTTCATTTATAATCTCTCATTTTTATGCTTAATGGAATTTTAGATGTTAATGGAAGTTGTAGTTTACTAATGAATTTAATAGCCTACGTTGTTAATAACAAATAGGGTATGCTTAATCAAATGTAAACACAAGTTACATTTTCATCTAACTATGATTTTGATAATGAAAGTGAAACAGAATCAAAATCTAATGTTATATGTTACTAATTCATAATAAATAGATCATGCTTAAAATAGATTTTAATTTTAATTTCATGTCATTTTCATAAGAGTTGATAAGTGGGTTAGAGGGTGTGTTAGAGTTTGATGGTTTAAGTTGTGCTAGTTAATAACACAATTAGGTATCCACTTGTTTTGCAAATGATTAAAAGGAGAGATTACAGATTTCTGTTGTGCTGATTTATATAAAAATGTAAAAGTTGATTTACCTCTAAATTACTTTTCAATCTCATTTTTCTCTAGTTTTATTTTACACTTTTTAGTTAAATATAAGTTTCAAAACTCTTGGGATAATTTGATTGAGTAATTTTAAAATTAGTGCTTTCCTTGTGGATCGACTCGTACTTGCATACGTACTATGATTGTACGCCGTATGCTTGTGGTTATTATTACATTTCAGTGTTTTTCTAACCGATAGAAATACCATTCCGAACGGGTGGTATGTTGTGCTTTGACGTTGTTTGCTAATGTTTTGGATGCTTAGGAAGACAGGTTGGTGAATTTGGCAAATTGGAGGCAAAGTTGGTTGGAATTGGATGAAACTTGGAGGAGAGGCTCAGAAGCAAGGAAGGAACTTGCAAAATAAGTCGCACCTCAAAATTGCTTAGGGTTCAACTCAGGGCTGAGTAGAAAGGTCGTGAACGAGTTATTTTGGTTGGCCAGATGGGTAAGTGGATGACATGGATCTCTAGAGCTTGGCTAGGGAAGGTGGTCCATAGCAAGATGCAAGGGATTGGCTTAGTGATGGGTATTATGCTGAGTTGTTTCTAGAACTTAGAGTTAAATGATTTGGATTGGGAGCAGAGTTGTTTTGATGAATGGATCAGGTCTAAAGCACTTGGGAAGGAAGTATTAGAGGTAGAGTGATTTACTTAGTCAATATTGGCTAAGTAAATTACTCGGTCCCGAGTCATTTTGAATCGGTACCGAATTGTTTTGGTGAATGTGTGGGGGTAAGGCATGTACAAGGAGGAAGTAAGGGACTCTGTAGATCATGTTGGTGGTGTTGGCTCATTCGCTTGAGTATTGAATAGCGATGTAACAGCATCATAAAAACTTTGCATCTTCAGTTTTTGACTCGTGTAAGGAGTCGGTGCCGAAGATGGCGACTCGATAAAAGAGGGAGCCATGGATGGGGAACGTGAAGGGTTCTGAATAATGGAAACCAGATTGAGCAAAGGAAGGGCTCGGAAGTATGTGCTAAGGAATCGTTGATACTCGGACTATTTTTTGCTATACTCAAAGCAGGGGTATGATATGTGGGGAGGCCCATGGATCAATGGAGTAGATTTGAATACCCTAGACCAGTGGCTTTAGGTCTTGTGTCTAGCTTTGAGCTACGAGACACGTATCTAGCTTTGGGCTAAGTGATATGAGAGTACACTGAAAACCAGGATTTCCATTAGTCCTTGGCAGTAAGAAGGCCATACAAGTTATCATATATTCAGGGCACATGAAGTGATAGTGGGGATCGCTTGATGGATGTTATGGTTGCTTTAGTTGCTTTCTAGGCTATCACTTAGAGATATCATTGGGAGTAAGTATTGGAGATAGGAATACCTGGAGAGCTGATAGCCTTATTTTGAGTAGAGTGCCTTTATGTTAATTGAAGAGTAGCATATTATGATGTTATGTGCTAACTCTTTGGTTGTAGAGATAGGTCTGGTATGATTCATGTACCTCTGTTCCTTACCATATTTACTTGCATAGTATTTTGATATTCATTTACCGTTCACAGCAGTTTGCTGTCTGAACTTAGGTTTTATGCTTTGTTTCTTATTTTCTCAGGTACTATTAAATGAGTAGACTATATAACAGGTCTAGGTGATGCAGTAGCTGTGCAGAGGATGAGTCAGATGGAGCTATGTCGTATTATATGCTTATATGGATTTCTACGCTTATTCCGCTGCAGCACTAGAGAGCCATAACAGTGACTGCTTATTTTCTTGTTATGAGACAGTTGTTGGGTTATTCCGTTGTATAAAATCTAGTACATTTGTATATAAATCTGTGGATCTGTGTTATAATGATTTGTTCACATAGTTATTTCTGTCTCTACTGTTATATCTATGATATTATATTTTATCCATGCGCTGTGAGATATTAGATAGGTTATAGTTGTATTTGTTTCATTTTCGACCTTGATAATCTTTCTATTTCAAGCCAGAATGACTGTAGCACACTATTTTGATATTATTGGTGCTAGTGATATAGGGCGGTCGTCACACTTGAACATAGCCTGACCCTAGCTAACCTAATCGATTGACATCGATAAACATTTAGAGATCATTACCAATTCATCCAAGTAGTCAAAAAGGATTAAATCAGAGCATGACCAAAGGAGAGTACATTAAAAGCATGACTAAGGAGTTAGGAAACAAAATGTAAACCCGAACTTAGGGCCACATAAGGATGTATTACCAAGAGGTCCCCATGTAGTCGATCTAAGAGATAAGGGGCACAACGAACCCTATGATCAAAGACATGTTGAACAACAAGGATTTCAAATGAATAAGGATGATCGCATAACTAAGCTGATACAATGAGAAATTCATTGAGGAAGCCCAGATTGAAGTTTGAAGGATGTGAAATCAAAACCAATTCTTTCCAAACATTCAACATGTTAAGAAACTACCTGGCTTCAAACTCCTTGTGTTGGAACCATGTGATGAGAGAATTGATCCTATAGTGCATTTGATGAGATAAATCTAACATATAGGAGTGTTAGGAACTATAGAGGATGTGATGGGTTGTTACTTCTGTAGTACATAACTGACTTAGCAACCATGTAGTTTTGCCAACTTTATAAGGATCCATTAATGCACGGACTGAGTTAGTTAAGAAGTTTAAGAGTCAATTTAAGGTACATATTGTTCGAGCAAGGAGTGTGATGTTGTTATCTAATATAAAATAGAGAGACAAGAAACATTGCAAAATTTTCAGGCCAGGTTTAACGCAACATTTGCCCTATCCATTAACTTGATACATAATAGTCATATGGTAATTATTATAGAAGTTTAAAATCAAACTTAGTGTTGAAAGGCATTGACGATGGATCCTCCGATACATCTGACAAATTTACATTATTAAGCTAATAAGTATTTTTTATAGAAGATGTGGATGCTGAAAGAGCAAAAGTCAATGCTATTGGGGATTAAGGACCATCCAAAGTAGATTCTAGAAAGGATAAAGGAAAGGAAAAAGTGAGGGTTATGGGACACAACAACACACTTATGCAGAATGATCCCACAAGTATATTAGAGGACGAGTAAATAGTGTATATCAACTATTTAAAAATTAACCTGAAAATCTATAAGTTATCCACTTGAATCGATAATAAAATCAATAGCACATGCAGATAAACAGATAGTAAATGCAAAGAAAAATAAAAGAAATAAGTGTAAAAGACATTACGATTTTTGTACTGTTTCGGTTATCCAATCGTACGTTAAGTCATGTACTTCCCGTACAAAATTCACTATCACTTCCATGCTTTTCAAGGGTGAAAATAACATCTTACAATCTCACAACTCTACTAGTGGTAAGGTATACCTTTCCAATGGACTTTTCTAAGTGGCAAGAACACCTTTCTCTTTAACTACAGTAAAGCCTGGGCAAATAGTTGTATCTCCAATGTAGATTCTTTTAGTTTCGGCGCAATGATCCTATAGTCCTCCAATAGTAATATATATTTAAAATCAATAAGGAATATGATGAGATCAAAGAGAGAATTATTGAAAATTTCAAGTAAAAACTCTATGAGCTTATGTGGTTTGTAAATCCTTGAAGAATATGAGTAAAAGAGTATGGATTTGCAAAGAGAGTGGAAGTATATAAAGAAGTTTGTCTCAATAAATTATAGAATTATAAGATTAAGAGAAAATAAGAAAATTATTGATCAAAATTCATTTCAGGCCACTTTAAATAGAAGGTGAAAAGTATGTCCATTGGTGAAGAGAGCCGCCAAAATCCTTTCATTTGATTTTGTAAATCAAAATAACCGCCTCTATGTCAACATAAACTCATGGAGTATGTTGACATACTCGAGTATATTTTGTTTTCTTCTTTTAAAATTCAAATCCAGACTTCCACATTTTAAAAATGAGATTTTATGTTCATATGAAATTGTTAGGGATTAAAATAGAGATAAATGAAAGAAAATTTTCAAGGATATTTTCTATGGGGCTATTTACAAATTTCTAAGCCTCACTAGAATCACCGAACACTTCTATTATCTTTTTCGTTGAAGCACTTGTGTTTGATTTGTCTTGAGTTAAATATGTATTTCATTTGCACTAATTAATTATTAACTGAAAAAATGGATCAACACCCTAGATTGAGTGTGAAAGCACCAGCCTTGTTTATCAAAGGAAATAAAATAGAAACAAGGAACAATAACTTGCAAATAAAGTAAAACGACAAGAGATTTTTTATAGTGGTTTGGCTATTAACGAAACCTACGTCCACTTTACAACTTTTATTATTGACTGACCACAATTACAAGTTAAGTCTGATTATAATTTGACTGGATCTTTTGAGTTAGATCAAGTCACCAGTATTAGAGTAGTTTTGGCTTGCTTCAATTGGATTATGTTTCCTATCTTGTGTAAACTCCATAATTTCATGACCAGATGCATTGTTTTGATGATGATTCATGTTTTGATTACATTGAACTGTTGCTGGAATCAGATGAATGCTCATTTCTCGATCTAGCTAGCTTGGAATATCACCAAACTTAGCAGAGTAACCCTAGACAACTTATTAGATCATGGTGCAAGGGGATAAGAGGATCCACGAGCGACCCTTATGGATCGCTAGCGATCCATAGGTGATGGATCACTAGCGATCCTTCATCTTAGTGAACTTTTATTTTATTTTCCTTGAGTCTTTCTTAGTTCCTTCTTCTAGTCCTTTGGTTGATTCTTCAGTTGTTCTGACTTACGTGGATGTTCTAACCTCCTTTGAATTTCATGGGTCAAAAACTCAGATAACATTTTCCCTCCAGAGTATGCTCTCGTTGGAAAAAGGCATGCTCAGAAAGTAATTGCCTTTGAGTTCCCATTACGTGAGGTTCAATTGATCTTGTTGAGGCTATCATGCGAAATTGGCCTTTGGCTGTCCAGCCGCTTGTTGAGTTTCATCATGAACCGTTGTTGCTCATTATAACAAATCGATTTTGACCCATAACTTTCAAAATGCTTACAAAAAACATATGGATCGTGCTTGGTGAGGTTGGAAAAGTATGGTTGCATTTCCATGGATCACTAACGATCTAAGGATGTGGCATATTTTTCTTGTGCTCTGTCTTATTTAGATCGTTCGAGCCGACCTACTTCCATTTACATTTTCATCTGCAAGCCGATCTTCTTACCTTGTGACCCGACCAAAGAATTCAAAACCTAAGTCCTCCTTTTCCATCACCGCTACTGTTCTTTGTCGCTTGAGTTTCTGGCCTTCGACCATACTTGACTTTGCCGCCATTTTGACCTAGCCATGTGTCCCTGTTGCTTCATATTTTTGGATCTCCACCGACCTTCCACCCTTGGATTGCCGCCAATCTTCCTTGCTTTAGGTCACCAACATCCCAAGCTCATTCATGTTCTCCTTTTTATTTTTGATTATAGGTGGGTAATGCGGATTTTGGCGTTTGTTTAATAATGCGATGATGAGGTTGTATTTGTGGCGATCGTTATGGAGAATACGAGTTGATTACGATTTTGTGGAAGAAGATAGTAAACTGAGTCCTGTGTTCTTTACGGAACGAAATTTGGGTGCTGCCCCAGTGCTTATCATATTTTTCTATCTGCATCCATAGAATCAGAACTTACTTGGACTGAGTTACATTGTTAATATGACACGACGTCTCACAAATTGGTTTTGGTTTTTCTACGGCATGAAAATAGCTTAGGGTAGCATCTTGTGTGTAGCTTATGCCATTATTACCTTCCAGAGAGCTGAAACTGACTTATGCTAAGAATTCTCTACTTGATTCGGACCAATCAATCTATAGTTGCTCGCTTCGGATTGGCCCCGTTATTGCACGCTTGGTGTACCTGGAATGGAAAGAGCTTCCCACATTGCTTCGGATAGCGGATCCGTTATCGATCGTTGATCGATAACGGGTAAGTGTAGGAGCAATAACTTCAATAAATGATACGTGAAGCTCTTTTCTTTCTTCACTGCGGATGAAATATTTACACATGATAGAGCGTTTGTATTATTCAGGACACCAAGCTCATCCCACATAGATAACACACTGCACTTGCCCCAGTCAACACTTGGAACCCGATGTGCCATCATAGATAGATACCCTTTCAGAGTTCAAGTGTCATCGGGGCACTTTTAGTTAAGGATAGAATTACCTGACCACGTTAAATGCAAGTTTTGTTGTATAGAATAAAGCACTCGTCCTCTCGTCGTAAGTCTAGTGGAGGAAGTCCAACGCTTTTAGAAGCTGAATCACCATCCCTTGCACCTTCGCAAACAGTTTCCTAGTGCCTACTTCTTCGGTATCACGAGCTGAATACGGTCAACTAGTTTCGGTTGGTCCGGTTGTAGACCGGACTCCTTCAAATTTCAGAGTTCTACTCAATCCTCTGGAGAGAGCTACCTCCATGATTTCTGCTAAAGTTCTACATAAAATTTGGTTGCAATACGGCAATCCGGACGATGATGTGTGTCTTCCATCGAAGAATGAGTTTGCACATATGCCACCTTCGGCATCCACAGCTTGCCACCGGTATATGTGCTTAAATGGACCAGTGGCCCTTTTTAATAACTTCCTAATAGAAACTCTTCTGAACTTGGGGATTACTACATTTCAGATTCATCCTAATGGGTACGCGAACCTGACTTGCCTTCACGTCTTGATTATGCGAACGTTTAATCGTGCCCTAAATTTCGATGAGTTAAGATCTTTTCTTTTATTCAAGAAGAGAGAAGAATGTCCATCCCTTGTCGTTATCAAGGCCAAAAGAAATGGCAAGATCATGCCGCAGCTTCAAAGCAAACTGTCTCAATTCAAGACCCAGTATTTCTTTATTAGGTGCCCTGAGGGATTTAATCGCCTTTGGAAGATGGGGGTAAGTTCTTTTGTTTATTTATTGCGATTTAATACATCGCTATGGGATTTTTAATAGATTGAATACTTCTTGCAGTTATTCCAAGGCTGAACAAAGATCCATCACTTGATCCAATTTTCCATATCCTGAAGGTCGTAGACGTCAAGGAGAGATTGGTCAACTTTTTGCTAACGGACGAGAATTTGCTTCGGTATGGGCTATTGCATCACGGGAGGTCTGCCATGGCCATCGAAGTTCCATCTCCTTCCCGTTCCAGAATTCAAACACATTCCACTTCTTCATCGCACGGCTCTGAAGAGGGTAATCTCTTAGATGGGGAAGGCCCATCCGGCGAGTCGACCGAAGAAATTCATGAAGGAAGGGGTGTTACGATTGAAGCCAGCTGCTGGCCAGAATGCCCCCGATTCCAGAGGAGGAGGAAGAAGAATTCAAGCTGCATGAGGGCAAGGCTACGGTGACAACAGAAAAGGAGGAGGGTGAAGTTGAGTGGCAGCAGCAGTTATGATTCCTCCTCTAGTGTTGATGAATTTGATGCAAGTTCGGGTGATGGAAACTTCGAGTCGTGTGATGAAGCTTTGGGAATGAGTCCCATTCTCCCAGATTAGCCTCCCCAAGAGATTCGTGATAAAGATGCTCCCTCAGTGGCCGAGCGACTTTAGGATTCCCCACTTAAGGAAACCGGTTTTGACTTTAGGGATTTAAGTAACATTTACATGGATATCGACGAACTCATGGGAAGGGACTTTGGGTTCGAGGGATCGTCTCCTCATCCTAGTCATTGTATCTAGAGTCGGCCCAATTTCTTTCATGGTGGCTTCCCGATCCAGTTTGTAACGTCCTTTTAGCCGCGTATGACACGTTACACATTTCACTAGGGTCACGTTCACTTACACACACATTATTTAGATCCATTTTTTGTCGCTATAGCTCTTTATTTATTTTTTATATCAGGTACTATGAGTGGTCATGAACTTTATGAATTCACTAATTTGCAACACTGGTCAAGACGGTCTTCAAGCCGCCACCAGCCTCTTGAACCGAGGAAAAGTGGAGAAGGCGAAAAGACTTGGAAGCCGAAGCATGTCATCGGACGACAGAGAACGTGGTAGGGTATACAAGAATGGTTATGAGAAGAGAAAAACTCCTGACAACCAAGAAGAGACACCCAAGAAGCCGAAGGTAGATCGTGGTTCTCATCCCTCTGAGCATCAAGCTATTGCCCCAGCCCATTCTCTGTTGGACTTGAAGTTCCAGCTTCCAATGTTCAAGTTTCACCTTCATCCCAAGCTAAAATTGAAGTTCCGACATTCACTGTTCAAGTTTCATCTTCATCCCAAGCTTCATCAACTGACGTGGTGCCCGCTTTTGGTCCTTTACGTCATCGTAGGACGCTAGCTTATATTCTTTCGTCCGGTCCTCCTAGACTCGAAGCTATGCTCGGTGGCTTCTAAAGGGAGTTAAATTTGACCGTGACCTATGTCCAATCCCTAAAGCTTCCTATATGCCCCATCTTCAGGCGATTCAAAGTGAGTTGGATCAAGCTAAGGGATGGGAGAGGCTATGAAAGCAGCTGGCAGACACGAACCGCAACAATTATCAAGAGATCCTTTCATTTGAATCAAAAAGGGAATATTATGAGAGGGTCTTAGCGGAACATGACGCTAGAATCGAGTGATTAACACAAGAGAAGGATGCTGCACTCCAAGAGAGTAAGAACAACGCTAGCTTGCTGAAGGAACTGAATGAGGCCCATGCAAAAATAGAGATCCTATTCCGAGACGAAATCAAGAAGGCCCACGCGGATGAAGATAAGCTAAAAGAGGAGCTTGAAGCCCATGGCATGTTCATTGAAGCTCAGAAGAAAACTATCACTAATCATAACGAAGTTATTGAAACCTATAGAAAGACAACTGCTGATTACACAAGAATTGTGGAGACCTATTACAAGACTGTTTTCAAGCTCAAATGATTGCTTCGCTCCAGGAAAGAGTCACGCAGCTTAGCGTAGAGAAGACCCGAGTTGAAGTTGAGAAGGCTATTGTAACAGCGGATTACTTGAAGTTGCAGGATACTTTTGAAAAGAAGATGGAGAAGATGATGACACCATCTTAATTTCTATGTTAACTCCTTACTGCATCAAGGGAGCCTCGGCTATCTGGGCTGCAAATTCCCATGTTCTCTTGCCATGGTTTGGGAAGAAGTTCTGCACCGTTTCTGAGAGAATGGGGATGTATATGCCGAGCAAGAGTTGGAGGATGCCTATTTCAATGAAGAATCGAAGAAAGTTCTGAAGAGGGTCGAGAGATCATTCGAATTGAGAGAGGACATGAGGCTGTCGATGCTGCTATGACTGCAACTGCCAAAATGTTGCCAAAGCCTTTCTTTTTCGGGCCTAGTGAATTGTCAAAACAGCCTCGGATCAGTTAGCAAGTTCGACCGATGCAGCCTTATTGTCTGCCCCTCCGACAGCTACCTTGGAAGCCTAGGGTGGTCCCGAAACTTCTCCAAAAATTATGCAGCCATTGAAAGAAGGAGAAGGTGGGGAGTATGAAGTTGAAATTCTCGACTATTCTTCTGATGCAGGTAACTTTCTTATTTCCCCCGAGTTTTGAGAATTTTAGGCTCACACCGCAAGAACGGGACGAACTGAATGCTTTCATTTTTGATCTTATAGTTCCATCTTCTTTACCTACCAATCTTCCAGTTTCTTCGATCCTTGGCCTTGCTGCTATTTCAACTGCCTCGATGCTTGTTTCTATAGCTTCTTTGATTGCTGCATCTGTATCTGGCTCACAACCAAGGCCGAAATCCAAGAAGATTGCTGCATTGCATAGTCTGGACGACCCTTCCATATCTTTGGAGGACGATTTCAAGGCAGCTGAAGCTCGAGAACAGGAAGACCAAATTGGCTAGCTAAATAAATCTGAACAACAAATGGTGGCTATTAAGAAAGAAAAGACCGAGCAGAGAAAATCTTTAAGGAGCTCCTGCAAGTCCCGTAAGTGCAGGACTGAGTGGGAGTCTTCCAAGAAGTTTGAGGAACAGGGAGGAGCTGGCACGGAGGAGATAGTTGATATTTTAGGCAGTGACACTACTCCTGGTAGGGATTCCGAGAGGACGAAGACAGTTCCAACTAAAGGTGGGAAGGGGAGCGGTGGAAAGAGGCATTGACAGGCTCAGGTAACAACGGAGTCGGATTTTGGGACATTCTGTTTTGATTGGTACATGTTTTGTTCAAGTACAAAGTCTGCACTTATTGCTTTGATTGTTGTAGCATTTGTATTTTCCTTTTTGTTGGTTAATATTGTGTGGGTATGACCCCTACATTTTGACTTTGTATAGAAAATGCTATAAGTAATACAATGTTGACATTTTGATTGTAACTTTATCTGTCTACTTATCTATGTTCCATGCACTTATGAAAAATTTATTTTATCTAGTCCTGTAATTACAGCCAAAATTCTTTGTTTGAACTAAGAGAACTGTGAAATACTTGGTTTTTTTCGAGTATCAGTGTGTGCCCCCTAGTTCACAGGGCTGTTTACTTCAAACACTTGACAAATGACCAGTTGATCCAAGTGATTTTTTTGGATGTTTGTAACCGAACCTGTTTTGTAGTTCATATCTTCGGGAACTTGTGATTCGAACACCTCTATTCCAAAGATATTGTCGGTCAACAATCAGAATTTTCTACCGATTCGTGGTCATTTGACATTACTGGATTCATACCCATTACAGCTGATAGTGGGAGTGGATTGATTCTTGTTAGTCCTGCAATAGACGAGTTTTCGGGCACTGCCGAAGCAATGTCGGTACTTAAGAGTATGCGCGCGCGGCTTATGAGATGCGCGACTTATGAGGTCAATATGACCTTTCGATCCAAACGGTTTGGAATTTCTCGATGTTACCAATCTTTAGGAAAGAGTTCATGTTTCGAGAGTATGATTCCACAGCTCAAAAAGTAATGCACGGCTTATGAGGATGTGCGGCTTTTAAGGTTGTTCTTGCTTGGATGTGATTCCACAATCTAAGATGCGATGTGCAGCTTACGAAATGTGCGGCCTTTATTTAGGCCTTCCCGGTGTTCGCCGGAGCAACACCGGTTCTTTGAAGGCAGGGATCAGGTTCCGCTGATCCAACAGTTTGCGTCGATTTGCTTCCGTCGACCCGGCATATTACTTTTGTGAACAAAGTTTTATTGGTTCAGAGAGTAAAGAAATTTTATTAACGATAGTTGGGAAAGTTTTGCTTATTTACAATGCCTACGGTATACCAAGATGGCTTATTTGCCAGAAATAGGAAATGCATAAGATAATCATAGGTACAGTAATGACGCAGCGATTCGTCGTTCCATACTCGGGGAATTTGGATTCTGTCAACAGTTATTAGCTTGAATGTGCCATCCCCTAGCTTAAAACTGATCACATAGGGTCCTTCCCAGTTTGGTCCGAGTGCATATGGTAGAGGGTAAACCCTCTTAAGGAAATGGTCTCCCACTTCGAAGGTGCGATTATGAACTTTGAAGTTTAATTACCGTGCGACCCTTTTTTGATGAGCGGTAACCCTTAATTCAGCTTCCTCCCTTTTCTCAACGACTATATCAAGTGACTCGAGTAGGAGTTGTTCGTTCTACCATTGATCAAGTTTTGCCTCCAATGATAAGGGACTTCTAGCTCAACCGGGATCATTGCTTCTGAACTATACGCTAGTGCGAATGGGGAGTGCCCAGTTGTAGATTTGTGTGTTGTCCTATAGTCCCATAGTGCGAGTGGAAGTTCATCGACCCAATTTCCGTTTGGTTTAGGTAGTCGTTTTTTGATGGTGGACTTGATTATCTAATTTACTGCTTCTACTTGCCCGTTTGCCTACGAATGTGCGACAGTGGAAAAGATTTTCTCGATTCGGAAGCATTTGTAAAAAAAATTATGAACTCAATGCTTTCGAATTGAGTCCCATTATCCATGATGATTTTCCATGGCACCCCAAGCTTGTAAATAATATTTTTAGCAATAAAGCTAATGACTTTCTTTGCGGTAATAGTGGCTAGCGATTCCGCTTCGGCCCATTTGGTGAAATAGTCAATGGCAATGATAGCATATTTGGTCCCCTTTTAGCCATTGGTAATGCGCTAATCAAATCGATTCCCTAGATTGCGAATGGCCATGGGCTGACCATCTGTGTTAGCTCCATCGCGGGGTTCTTTTGATCTTGCTGAATCTTTGGCATTGATCGCACCGTTTGGCGTAATCTGCTGCACCACGGCTCACTGTTGGCCATAAGTACCCATAAAGGAGAACTTTATTTGCAAGGGTTTGACCCACGGTATGATCTCCGCAGTCGCCTTCATGAAATTCTTTTAGGATCCTTCGAGCTTTGTCGTTGGGAATACTTCCGAGCAAGGCAATAGAGAATCCCCTTCGGTAGAATATCCATCCTGCATTACAAATCATGGTGCCTTTCAGAGAAGCTTCATCCGCGTTATCTCGTATTGTAAATTCAGTAATGAAATCTAACAGCACCTACCCATTGATTGCCTTTAAAGGATGGTATGTGATTTCGTGTTGACTTAGTTCGATGTTCCATTTTATAAGCCATCTAGAGGTCTCACGGCGGCATAACACTTGCTTCAAGGGTTGACTTGTCAGCAATCTAATAGGATGTGCCTGGAAGTACGTGTTAGTCCATGAGTTGATGGTTTTGATGAAAACAACCTTAGAATAAGATTATAAAATATATATACTAACATTATAATTTAGATATATATGTATATGCAGGATTTAACCATGCAGGTACCAAGAATGAAAACTGTACAGTATAGAGATTCAAGATATCAAGATTGAAGACTCATGAGTATCAAGATAATCAAGAGTTCAAGATAAGTATTGAGTCTAGAATTATGTTAAAACTTCATAATAGCATTGAAATCTTCACTCCATTTTTCTTTTGGGATGGAACCCAATTCTACCTTTTTAGTGGCTTACAAACCCACGACAAGTAGCTTACAAACCTACAACAAGTGGCTTACAAACCCACGAACATCCTGGTTTTGTATAAGTTCTCGAGTCCTGTCATGATGAGATATTCTGCAGGAAGAAGCTTGCAAAACTACTTCAAAATGATTTTTAAAAACTACTTCAGAATGATTTTCAAAATTAATTTTCAAAATTGATTTTCAAAATGTTTTAGCCTTAAAAATTATCTTTTCAAATGATTTTCAAAAAGATGTTTTAGCCTTAAATATTCTTGTTTTTAAACTTCGATTGTTTTAAACTATCTTTTAATTATAATATATTTATACTTTGATTTAAATATAAAATTATAGTAAAATGTTGTATATATTAGTCTTTATATCCATCTATGTATTTTATCTATAGTCAAGTATATTTATAAAGTTTAAAATAGTTTTAATATAAGATAAAGGTTATTTTCAAAGAAAAACAAAACATTAAAATTTCCTTTGGGATGTCGACATGCCCTAGTACCCCATGTCGACATAGTGTCAGTTAGATTCAGAAATTTGAATTTCAAAAGAAGTGTCTATTCGCCATAACCTTTCACGAATGGACATGACTGTTGTTCTTCTATAAATAGGGGTTAGTTTCAATGAATTTCACGTCAGTTTTTCTGGTTTTTCACTTCTCTTCTTCTTCCACATTTTCTTAATCAAAATCCTATCCTTACTCTGCCGAAATCAACATTGAATCTAACTAGATAATCTCTGGTTTGGTTCTCTATCACTATCTCAACAAGATCCAAGTGCTATTCAGAGTTATAGGCTTCTTTGTAATCTATCTTGCAAGAAAAGGTGTGATTGTAGCCTTGGAAATCAATTGGGTGAACTTGTTGCCCCGGAAATCAAGTATCTCTATCCAGAGGATTGTGATTCTGGAGGGTGTACCTCGTATCCTTGAAATCGAGGGTTGTAATTGTTGAATTGCTTTTGAAAGGAAATCCATACTTAGTTGTGCGGGACTGGATGTAGGGTAACCCCGAACAAGTATAAAATCCGGTGTGTTCTTTCCTTTACTGCATTTACTTTATTTCTGCATCTGTGATTATATATGTGTCTGAATATTGCATACATTTGTGTTCAATTTATCATAAACTCAAAAAGATTTAGTAATTTCTTAAAAACACTATTCACCCCCCTCTAGTGTTATTCCTAGCCTTAAGATATGTAATCCGCATTCCTCACATTTGGTATCAGAGCAAGGTTTTCAAAAGTTTCATAATCTGATTTTTGAAAAATTTTCAAAATGGCTACCAACACTGGTACTGTTATTAACACTAGTATCCCTGTCACTAGTTCATTTGTAGAAGATCAGTCTACTGCCAGACGACCACTTTTTAATGGTAGTAACTATGCATATTGGGCATGTAGGATGAAAATATATTTACAATCTATTGGATTAGATACTTGGAATATCACACAAACTGAATATTCTGAACCCACAACTAATTTTGCACAGTGGACCACTGAGCAAAAGACTGTTGCACAAAATAATTCTAAAGCAATGAATATTCTGTTTTGTTTACTTGAAAGAAATGAATTTAATAGAGTGTCAGTTTGTAAGTCTGCATATGAAATCTGGAAAACTTTGCAAGTGACTCACGAAGGAACAAGCAAAGTTAAACAGACCAAAATTTCCATGCTCACAAATCAGTTTCAGTTATTTAAAATGAATACTAATGAGTCTATTTCATATATGTATAGTCGATTTCAAGATATTGTGCATTCTTTAATATCTTTGAGAATGGAATTTTCGGAAGAAGATCAAGTCAAAAAAAATTTAAATTCTCTCACTCCAGAATGGGATCAAAAGACACTTGCAATTGAAAAGGCAAATGACATCAGTACCTTAAAGATAGAAGAATTGATTGGAAATCTAATTTCATTTAAAGTTCAAATGATCGGGAGAAGAGAAAGCAAAGCATCTGAAAAGAAATCAATGGCATTTAATGCATTAACCGACGGATCAGACTCAAACAGTGATAATGATGAAGAGATAGCATTTATGACCAGGAATTTTCGGAAATTTATGAAATACAGAAAGATGAATAATCTCAAGAGAAACAACTATAAGAATTCTGGAAATCAGAATGAAGTGCCAAACAATGTCAAATGTTTCAACTGTGATGAACCAGGCCATATCAAAAGAGACTGTCTGTATCCAGAAAGGCAGAATCCTCCTATAAACAATGATTCATTAAAGAAATGGAAGCGTGCATTTACTGCTACTCTAGATGACTCAGACTCGTCCTCAAGTGATGATGATCAGAAGATAGATAACCCAAATTTGTGTTCCACGGCAGTTCACAACCTCAACAAATTCAAGGAAACGGACTCAGAAAAAGGTACACATTTACAATACAATTTATTGAAATTGCATGCTTAGAATTAGATGATTGATTGCTTGATTGATTGATTTTGAATTGGTGTGTTGATTGTATTTTAAATTTATTTTTATTTTTATTATAATTTTATTATTATTTTTATTATTTTTAATATAATATTTTCTGGAATATACTCTAAGAATACTCCAAATATATATATATATAGACATTAGAATCATAAGTATATATATTAGAATTCTTAGGAAAAATAAATCTTAGAAATTCACAGGCACATGTCGACATGGTCCCTACCATGATGTCGACATGGGTACAAATTTTGAAATTCAAAATTTGAATTCAAATGGTTGAATTTCCCTCCATCTTTTCACTTCATTTAATACTCTGAAAAGGCATCTTTTGACTAGAGAACATGTCTTTCAAAAATCTATTTATTCACTATCTTTTATCACAACTTTTCACTTTCATTTTCAAATTTAAACTCTCTCTTTAAAACTTCAAGCTCTCTACTCTCTACTTTAATGGCTTCTTTAAGCAACCCCTCCACCATGAAACTTTCTAGAAACTTGAAAGAGCAACTCCTCAATAATCCGGAGGCAATAAAAGCATACATCAATTATGCTAATTATGGAAAAGTCCATCCCGGAAAGTTTGCTATTTTTCAAGGTTTTGCTTCTTATGAAATTGATACTCTTTTTGCAAACAATCAAATTCCTAGTCTTGTTGATTCTTCTCATAATAATTTTGTTTGTTAACCAAATCTTGTTAAAATTTTCTATGCAAATCTCAATCGAGAATTTTATGAAGGAAATGATAATGAAATTTGGAGTAGTGTCAAAGGCACTAGAATTGTTTTAAATTGTGATCTTTTGGGTACCATTCTCAATTGTAAGAATATGGGAATGGATCTTTCTAGTTTTCAAATCGATGAACATGATCGTGAGACATTTTGTCATATTTTTGAAGGAGAAGAAAACTTTGAATTTAAAAATCGAAACTTTCGTCCTAAAGCAAGAATTGTCAATCTTCTTTTACAACATACTTTGACCCCAAGATCGGGAAATTTTAACAATCCTACTTCAAAAGTGTGCAAAGCACTCTTTGCTATTTTCGGAAATTATGATATCAATTGGGCGCAAGTTATTTTGGATGAACTTCGTCCTAAAAATTTTGAAATGGGAGAAAACACTTTATATCATGGAATTTACCTTACTCGGATTTTCAACTATTTTGGAGTAAATTTCAAAGAAGAATTTATTTCAAGAAAAGTTTTTAATATCTCAAACATTTCTCTCATGAAAATCTCATATGTTTTTCAACCTTATGAAACTCTTACCGAAAAGGAAGAGCGCTTGGCTCATGAAGAAATGGAAGAGGAAGAAGAAGAAGAAGGGGATGAAATGGAAATAGAAGAAGAAGAAGGAGAAACATCCCTAGAAAGTATTGAATATCCCTCCAATCCTACCAACAAAACCCTTCTCAAAAACCAAAAGGTTATTGTTGAGAATCAACGGGTTCTTAAAAGATCCGTTAGTAAGAAATTGGACAAAATATCATCCAAGATGAACAAGTTTTTCTCTAAAGTCAGCAAGAAACTTGGATTATCTTCATCTTCATCATCCTCTAATTAGTTCTATATCTTCATACCATATCGAATTAGTTTAAGTTTGTTTTAATTTGAGTGTTTATGTTTAGCCATTGTATTATCCTATTATGCAATGAAATTGAATTTCCTTTCTGTTATCTAGCCTATCTTATCTCTTGAATAAATGTTAGTATATTACATAAATTTATATATATACACAATTATTCACAAAGTCAAAATTACCATCAAAATTCACTGTAGTATGTCGACATACCCCCCTTGACCATGTCGACATATACTGGTCAGAAATGACAATTCATTTTGAATTTGAAATTTGAATAACTACCATATGTCTATTCATTTCAAACGAATTTCTACACCTATAAATACCCATTTCTTCCAGAAATCATTACTGAATATTATTTCTTATCTATTCTATCTCTCATTCTTCTCTCAACTTCAAAAATGGCTAATCCAATTCATAACTTATCCGAGAATCTTGAAGAAACTCTTATTCATTCAAGAATATTCTCTCGTTCATTCTTCGTAACCAGCGACACTTAGAGTTGAGTCAAATGCAGATGATCAAGGAGCAAGAAAGGCATTTCGATGCAATTCGATGGATGATTTCTTCCCTGCACAAGGATGATAACAAAGCACATCCTCCTGTCTCTCTCACAAATGACAATGAAAATTGGGATGCCATCAAAGCAGACCCTATTTTCGGAGAAGAAGGATGGGTGGAAGTTCCCCGTAACGTTTAATTTGTTTGCTTTATTACTTTGTTTGAATTGATTGTTTTGATTGAAATTGATTGATTTGATTTATACATTAGTGTGGTTTGATGATTGTATAAATATACATTAATATATTTATAATCATTGATTGAATATCATGTCTATAAGTATAGTTATTTCTTATATACTCTATTATATAGTTTATTAATGCAGGTACTTGAGTACAAGAATGAGGGGGAGTTGTATAGTTTAGAGTTTGTTTGTTTTTGTTGATGACAAAGGGGGAGAAATATAAAATAGGAGAGTTAGGCATAAATTAAGGGGATGTTAATAGATTTAGGGAGAGTCAATAGGATAGAAGTAATATTTTATAAACAAAGGTTGTCATCATCAAAAAGGGGGAGATTGTTAGTCCATGAGTTGATGGCTTTGATGACAACAACCTTATAATAAGATTATAAAATATATATACTAACATTATAGTTTAGATATATATGTATATGCAGGATTTAACCATGCATGTACCAAGAATGAAGACTGTACAATATAGAGATTCAAGATATCAAGATTGAAGACTCATGAGTATCAAGATAATCAAGAGTTCAAGATTTCAAGATAAGTATTGAGTCTAGAATTATGTTAAAACTTCATAATAGCACTGAAATCTTCACTCCATTTTTCTTTTGGGATGGAACCCATTTCTACCTTTTTAGTGGCTTACAAACCCATGACAAGTAGCTTACAAACCTACGATAAGTGGCTTACAAACCCACGAACATCATGGTTTTGTAAAAGTTCTCGAGTCCTGTCATGATGAGATATTCTGCAGGAAGAAGCTTGCAAAACTACTTCAAAATGATTTTTAAAAACTACTTCAGAATGATTTTCAAAATTGATTTTCAAAATGTTTTAGCCTTAAAAATTATCTTTTCAAATGATTTTCAAAAAGATGTTTTAGCCTTAAATATTCTTTCTTTTAAACTTCGGTTGTTTTAAACTATCTTTTAATTATAATATATTTACTTTGATTTAAATATAAAATTATAGTAAAATGTTGTATATATTAGTCTTTATATCCATCTATGTATTTTATCTATAGTCAAGTATATTTATAAAGTTTAAAATAGTTTTAATATAAGATAAAGGTTTTTTCAAAGAAAAAACAAAACATCAAAATTTCCTTTGGGATGTCGACATGCCCTAGTACCCCATGTCGACATAGTGTCAGTTAGATTCAAAAATTTGAATTTCAAAAGAAGTGTCTATTCGCCATAACCTTTCACGAATGGACATGACTCTTGTTCTTCTATAAATAGGGGTTAGTTTCAACGAATTTCACATCAGTTTTTCTGGTTTTTCACTTCTCTTCTTCTTCCACATTTTCTTAATCAAAATCCTATCCTTACTCTGCCGAAATCAACATTGAATCTAACTAGATAATCTCGGGTTTGATTCTCTATCACTATCTCAACAAGATCCAAGTGCTATTCAAAGTTATAGGCTTCTTTGTAATCTATCTAGCGAGAAAAGGTGTGATTGTAGCCTTGGAAATCAATCAAGCGAGAAAAGGTGTGATTGTAGCCTTAGAAATCAATTGGGTGAACTTGTTGCCTCGGAAATCAAGTATCTCTACCTAGAGGATTGTGATTCTGGAGGGTGTACCTTGTAGCCTTGAAATCGAGGGTTGTAATTGTTGAATTGCTTTTGAAAGGAAATCCGTACTTAGTTGTGCGGGACTGGATGTAGGGTAACCCCGAACCAGTATAAAATCTGGTGTGTTCTTTCGTTTACTGCATTTACTTTATTTCTGCATCTGTGATTATATCTGTGTATGAATATTGCATACATTTGTGTTCAATTTAACATAAACTCTAAAAGATTTAGTAATTTCTTAAAAACACTATTCACCCCCCTCTAGTGTTATTCCTAGCCTTAAGATCCGTAATCCGCATTCCTCACAGTACGATCGTAACTTTTTGGATGCGATCAAGAGGCAATATGCCAGTTTTCCAATTTTAGATTGTTCTTTTCTGCTCTAGTGAACCGTTTACTAAACTGTTTACTGATGTAATATATGGGTTGCTGGTTCTTGGCTTCTTCTCGTACGTGCACGACACTCAATGCATGTGGCGAGATAGCTAAGTAGATGTACAAATATTCTCTGTCTATCGGCTTGGACAGGATTGGTAGGGTTTCCATATGTCATAGCAGCTCTTCGAACACAGTTTTATAAGCATGATTCCATTCAAAGTTTTTCTTCCCTTCTTTAGCGCGTCAAAGAATGGTAACATTTGTCGGTTGCTTTTAAGATAAACGGCTCAATACCGTAATCTTTCCATTCGAGCTTTGTAAATCTTTCCTTTTCCTCGGAGCCTCGACTTCCTACAAAGTGGTTATTTGATCGGGAGTTGCTTCGATGCCTCTGGTGCATACGATAAATCCCAAGAACTTTCCAAGGCTAATCCGAAATGACACTTAAGTGGATTGAGCTTCATTCCATATTTGAGGAGTATTTCGAACATTTCACCGAGGTTGCTCAAATGATTTGCAACTATGCGTGATTTAACCAACATATCGTCTGGATAAACACCATTGTCTTCCCAATCTGACATTCAAACATGGCGTTCACTAGTCGTTGGTAAGTTGCCCCAGCATTATTTAAGCCAAATGGCATTACTTTGTAGCAATATAGTCCCAGATTGGTAATGAAACTAGTATTTTCTTGATCCAATTCGTGCATCATGTTCTGGTTGTACCCCGAGTATCCATCCATAAATGATAAAAGTTCATGTCTAGCCGTCCCGTCCATAAGCTAATCTATTCTGGGCAGAGGAAAGCTATCTTTCAAGCAAGCTTTGTTTATATCCGAGTAGTCGATACAGGTTCTCCATTTCCCATTGGGCTTCTTGACCAAAACCGGGTTAGATACCCATTCAGGGTAAGTTGCATCGCAGAGAAAGCCCTTCGCCATCAACTTGTCCATTTCTTCTCTTAGCTCTTTGGACCGCTCGAGCATTAGGCTGTACCTTTTTTCTTCATGAATGTATACTTAGTATCAATGTTAAGTGTGCGGTAGGCAATCTCTAGCGACACCCCGCACATATCGGAATGCATCCAAGCGAATACATCCAGATTGGCGTGAAGAAATTTGATGAGTTCCAGTCGCATCCTGTTTCTAAGAGGCAATCCAATTTTGAGGACCTGTGTTGGGTCATCCATGTCGATTGGAACAGACACCGTCAATTCTTCCGATGGTGCCCATTCCTCACCTAAACTCTTCCGTCTAGGGTCCAAATCCTTATCGAATCGGCTATGGCCCCTAAGCCAAGGGCGGCTCTGTAGTTGCTATTCGGTAGGTTCACGAATGTAGAAGTTCTCCCCATTTTCTTTTCTTTTAGACTCGTGTAGTTCCACAATATAACATTCCCCAAAGGCATTTTGGCCTCCCTTGATCACCCTGAATCCATTTTCCATCGAAAATTTCATAGTCAGACACCATTGAGCTAGAGCAATCCTGAAATCTGCCAAGGCGAGTCACCCCAGGAAAGGATTGTATGCGGAAATTTGATCTACAATCACAAAGGTTTGGATGAGTGTGACTCTTCAGTCGCCTTCTCCGAGTTCTACGGTAAGTCAGTTGTTCCTATAGGTTATTTGGGTTCACCGATGAATGCTTGAATCTTTATTTGGTAGGCAGATACATCTTTCATACTGATCTTCATCTGATAAAAGGTGCATTTAAAAAGGATATTCATAGAACTGCCCCTGTCTACCAATACTCGTCGGACCATGGCGGGTCTGATTCTTACTGTCACGCCGATGGGGTCGAGAGTTGGAGCTTTTATTCCTTCAGTGTCTCGATTCTGGAATACTATGTCATCATTCAAGGTTCTCTACTGCTTAGCAGGGTCCGTCTTTGATCGCAAATCATGCATCTTTCGGAGCATGCTTCAATGAGGTCGCATACCACTCCATTTCTCCCTAACTCTTCCATGTGGGATGGGGCCCTCCAGATATCGTTCCAATGATAAGCCTCTGATCAATCCGTCTGGGTCCCTCTTTGCTGGTTCTAGCTTGGTTCCCTTGGTCTCTAGGAGCTTGGGGCGCTGCTAGTTGGTCAGGATTTAGTGGTTTCCTCACATACTGCTGAAGCTTGTTTTCCCAAATCAACTCCTCAATCAAGTTCTTTAGATGACAGCATTCATTCGTGTTGCAGCCATGCATCTCATGGAAGTGGAAGTACTTATCGGGATGCTTCTGTTGTTCAGTTGTTCCTTTTTAGGCGGCTTTTTGTACTCTTCCATCCTCTATGTCACGAGATAGATGTTTTCTAGAGTATCATTGAGTGGGGTTTGCTACTTCTGTTTTGCTTGTTAGAATTCTAGTTCTTCCTTTTTTGATTCCCATTCATTCCCGTGTTCTCTTTAGTGGTCCCGAAGGTATTTATATCTTGGTTCATCGCCATACCATTCTACATAATGTTGGTCGGTTGTAGGATAGCATATTTCTTTCCTACTTCCTATGCTTCTTCGAATCTCAAATACTGGCTCACCTTTCGATTGAAGTCCTTCCTAGTGGTGGGTTGTTTCATTTTGATCCATTTCCTGAATTAAGTCTCGGGGTGAATTGCACGGACTAAGGCCATGAAAACCATATCCTTGTTCGGATTACTTCCTTCACTTACTGTAGTATTGAACTGATTTATGAAAGACTTTAGAGATTAGTTCCGTCCCTGGAATAGATCAGACAAGGACATCACGTCTTTTGGCTATGCCATGTGAAGTCTAAATTAATCAAGGAATCTTGTTGCTAGTTGATTGAAGATGGAGATGGACCTTGGCGGAAGCCTAGTGAACCACATGGAAGCAATTCCCTCCAGAAAAATCAGGAAGCATCTACATCGAACAACATTCGAAGCATTTGCTCCGTCCATGTACCACCTGTACTTATATAAGTGAGGTTTCACATCTCTCATACCATCGCAAGAGAAATAGTCGGCAGAGTGAACTTTTCGAGGGTGTCGCTCATTCAGAATGTCATCAATGAAAGGAGTCCAACTTGGAGTGGATCTCCATTCATCATCCCTTCTATACTTACTTTCATCCATTAGTCGCTTAACCATGTCCACGATATATGCCTCAGATGCCGCTAATCTGGGGGTCGGCTATTAGTGACTGCACCGAGCGTTTGGTTTTGCAAACGACCTTTGTGAGTGGGCTGAAGCCTAAGCTCTATTGTCTTCGAAGGAGCCACTCCCTTAGGGTTCCATTGATGATAGGGAAGTTTGGATCTCCCTGGTACCATGAATGCATTGGTATTTCCTTTTAACTTGTCATCGTCAAGTCGCTCACCATCTTCTGAGTCGAAGAGATCCATTACTACATCCTTCGGTGGGGTTTTCGCCCCTAGATTTATGTTTGTAGCTTGTTGCCTCGCAGTTGGTGGAGTACTTGAGTGTCCTTCCATATTGATTCCTACGGTTCCACATATCACTCCTTTCTATGGCTGCTTCCCGTTTATCCTGTTTGGGCTAGAAACGGAAGAATTTTCTTGTTCCACGGTGGCCGCCGGCTCTGTTATTGTTCTTGGAGCACCATGTGACTGCAAGATTAGTAGGGCATTCAATTTTTCCATGAGATCCCTTTGGTTGTTTTCCATCTTCTGATTAATTTCGTAAATCATTTTATTTAATTCATCTAGTGACGACATCGCGCTGAATAAAGGATCCTGGAACCTGATCTCCAGAGTTAGCTCCTAACTGTAGATTATGGGATTATTGACTTCAGTTTGCTGAGGGTTTGTTTCTTCTCCAGTAGTGATAGGTCCTATGGATCTTCCGGAGGTAGTTCTCTTTCTTCCTAGTGCCATTGATTCTCAACAGTAAATCTTCTAACCAGAAATTGAGGATCTAACTTCTGAACCTATCTGATCCAAAATAGATAGCTAGACCTAAGCCTGAGTTGGGCTATTAGTGAAAGCACCAAATGTTAACCCAAAAAATGGATCAACGCCTTGGATTGAATGTGAAAGCACCAGCCATGTTTATCAAGGCAAATAAAATAGAAATAAGGAATAATAACTTGTAGATAAAGTAAAAAAAGAGAATTTTAAAGTGGCTTAGTTGGTAATGAAGCTTACATCCACTTAATAACTTTTGTTACCGACTGACTGCAATTACAAGTTGAATCTGATCACAATTTGATTAGATCTTGTGAGTTAGATCAGGTCACCGGTGTTAGAGTAGTTTTGGCTCGTTTCAATTGGATCATGTTTCCTGCCTTGTGTAGATGCTTTCCATGTAATTTCATGACTAGAAACTTTGTTTTGATGATGATTCATGTTTTGATTGAATTGAACTGTTGCTAGAATCAGATGAATGCTCACTTCTTAATCTAACTAGCTTGGAATATCATCAAACTTAGTAGACATCCCTAGAAAACTTACTCGATCATGGTGCAAGAGGATAGGAGGATCCACGGGCGACCCTTATGGATCAGCAATGATCCATAGGTGATGGATCGCATCATCATAGTTAATTTTTGGTTTATTTTCCATGAGTCTTTCATAGTTCCTTCTTCTAGTCCTTTTGGTTGATTCTTGAGTTGTTTTGACTTGACGTATATGTTCTAACCTCTTTTGAATTCTGTTAGGTCAAAAACTCGAATTACATTAATCTTCATATTTAACTCATTTGCTTGTGTTCTTTCCTATCACTATAAAATATCTCCATAATATATAAGAAAAGACTTCATAACTTTGAGAAAAGTTGGTAATAACATTTATATAGTTGTTGTCATCAAAATAGATATTTTGAGTATTAACACTCCCTGCTTTTTGATGATGACAACCATACCAATATTTAAGGGATAAAAATATAACATTTCTATTTTTGACTCCCTCCATCTTTTATCCTAGTATATGTATATTTTTTCTCTCCCTTTGTCGTTAACAAAATTTAGAAAAATTACTATTGATTAGATATAAATGTATAGAGTTTGTATGTAGAGTTATATATGAATATGTATAAATAATGAACATGAGTCGAATTAAAATTAAGATAAATTATCAAATAATACACATAATATTTCATTAATAATATTTAAATATTATAAAATACATTTTATTATGAAATTCTAGGTTTGTTCTTCATTTGAAATTCATTGTCATTATTTTCAAAGTTCTAGGTTTAGTTGTCCATTTGTTGAATCGAAAATGATATCATCTACATATATTAATATAAGTTGTATATCATTATCATTTCTTTTTATAAATAACATTGAGTCTATCGCACTAAGCTCGAGGTGCTTGTTTCAAACCATATAAGGAACTTTTTAGCTTATAGACGTGTTTGGTAGAATTTTCATCTTCAAAAGATGAGGTTGCTCAACATATACGTATTCTTTAAATAATCCATTTAAGAATGAACATTTAACATCCATTTGGAATAATTTTAAGTTGTTATGATTAGCAAAGGCAAGCAATATTCTTGCGGCCTTAAGTATCGTAATAGGAACAAAGGTTTCATCAAAATCTATACCTTGTTCTTTATTATATCATTTTGCCACTAGGTGTGCCTTATTCCTCATAACTTCTCCTTGTCCATTTAAACTGTTTTCGTGAATCCATTTGTTTCCAATCACAGATTGATACTATAATCGTGGAACCAATTTCCAAACACCATTTCTTGTAAATTTATTCACTTCTTCTTGCATAGAAGAATCCAAGAATGATTTATTGATGGTTTTTTCTGGTTTTTTTGTTGATTGGTTGATATTAATGCTATGTTACTCATTTTATTTAGTTGATTTCTTGTTCTAACAAAGGATTCTATATTTCCTAAAATATTTCCTTAGGGTGATCTTTCAAAATTATAGCTTTATTTAATTTATTTGTATTTATATCTTCATTATTCAAAGTTCCATTAGAGTTTTTATTATTTTCATTGTTGATAATTTTGTCTTCATCATTGTGGACTTTAACTGGATTTATGTTTTCATCAAAAAATACATGTAAAATTTCTTCAATTAATTTTTATTATATGGAAAACCCAACACACCTTAATTCTGTTGAAATACCTAATAAATATTGCTTCATCAAAATTAACACCAAGTTTATCTAAATTATCCTTCGTGTTAGCTATAAAATTATCTTCCAAAAACCATAGCGTATGAAAATTATCCTTTGTGTTAACTATAAAATTTTCTTCTAAAAACCACATCGTATGAAAATTAGGCTAGAAACGGAAGAATTTTCTTGTTCCATGGTGGTCGCGGGCTCTGTCATGGTTTTTGAAGCACCATGCAACTACAAGGTTAATAGGGTATTCAATTGTCCATGAGAGCCCTTTGGCTATTTTCCTTCTTCTGATTAATTTTGTAAATCGTTTTATTTAATTCATCTCTAGTGATGACTTCACGCTGAATAAAGGATCCTGGAACCTGATCTCCGAAGTTAGCTCCTAACCGTAGTTTATGGGATTATTGACTTCAGTTTGCTAAGGGTTTGTTTCTTTTCCAGCAGTGATAGCTTGTATGGATCTTCCAGAGGTAGTTCTCTTTCTTCCTAGTGCCATTGATTCTCAACAGTAAATCTTCTAAGCAGAGATTGAGGATCTAACTTCTGAACCTATCTGATCCAAAATAGATAGCTAGATATATGCCTGAGTTGGGCTCTTAGTGAAAGCACCAAATGTTAACCCAAAAAATGGATCAATACCCTAGATTGAATGTGAAAGCACCAGCCCTATTTATCAAGGCAAATAAATAGAAACAAGTAATAATAACTTGCAGATAAAGTAAAAAACAAGAGACTTTTATAGTGGCTCAGCTGTTAACAAAGCCTACATCCACTTAATAACTTTTGTTATTGACTGACTGCAATTACAAGTTGAATCTGATTACAATTTGATTGGATCTTGTGAGTTAGATCAGGTCACCGGTGTTAGAGAAGTTTTGGCTTGTTTCAATTGGATCATGTTTCCTGTCTTGTGTAGATGCTCTCCATGTAATTTCATGACTAGATACTTTGTTTTGATGATGATTCATGTTTTGATTGCATTAACTGTTGCTGGAATCAGATGAATGCTCACTTCTTAATCTAACTAGCTTGGAATATCATCAAACTTAGTAGACATCCCTAGAAAACTTTCTCAATCATGGTGCAAGAGGATAGGAGGATCCACGGGCGACCCTTATGGATCGGCAATGATCCATAGGTGATGGATCGCATCATCATAGTCAATTTTTGGTTTATTTTCCATGAGACTTTCTTAGTTCCTTCTTCTAGTCCTTTTGGTTGATTCTTGAGTTGTTCTGACTTGACGTAGATGTTCTAACCTCCTTTGAATTCCGTTAGGTCAAAAACTCGGACAACATTAATCTTCATATTTAACTCATTTGCTTATTTTTATTTACTGAGTTTCTTGCCTATCACTATAGAATATCTCCATAATATATAAGAAAAGACTTTATAACTTTGAGAAAAGTTGGTGATAACATTTATATAGTTGCTGTCATCAAAATAGATATTTTGAGTATTAACACTCCATGCTTTTTGATGATGACAAACATATTGATATTTAAGAGATAAAAATATAACATTTCTATTTTTGACTCCCTCTATCTTTTATCCTAGTATATGTATATTTTTTCTCTCCCTTTATCATTAACAAAATTTAGAAAAAGTACTGTTGATTAGATATAAATGTATAGAGTTTGTATGTAGAGTTATATATGAATATGTATAAATAATGAACATGAGTCGAATTAAAATTAAGATAAATTATCAAATAATACACATAAATTTCATTAATAATATTTAAATATTATAAAAAACATTTTATTATGAAATTCTAGGTTTGTTCTTCATTTGAAATTCATTGTCATTATTTTGAAAGTTCTAGGTTTAGTTGTCCATTTGTTGAATCGAAAATGATATCACCTACATATATTTATATAAGTTGTATATCATTATCATTTCTTTTTATAAATAACATTGAGTCTATCGCACTAAGCTCGAGGTGCTTGTTTCAAACCATATAAGGCTCTTTTTAGCTTATAGACGTGTTTGGTAGAATTTTCATCTTCAAAAGATGAGGTTGCTCAACGTATACGTATTCTTTAAATAATCCATTTAAGAATTAACTTTTAACATCCATTTGGAATAATTTTAAGTTGTTATAAATATGAAAGGCAAGCAATATTCCTACGGCCTTAAGTATCGTAATTGGAACAAAGGTTTCATCAAAATCTACACCTTGTTCTTTATTATATCCTTTTGCCACTAGGTGTGCCTTATTCCTCATAACTTCTCCTTGTCCGTTTAAACTGTTTTTGTGAATCCATTTGTTTCCAATCACAGATTGATACTATAATCGTGGAACCAATTTCCAAACACCATTTCTTGTAAATTTATTCACTTCTTCTTGCATAGAAGAATACAAGAATGATCAAGTGATGGTTTTTTCTGGTTTTTTTGTTGATTGGTTGAGATTAATGCTATGTTACTCATTTTATTTAGTTGATTTCTTGTTCTAACAAAGGATTCTATATTTCCTAAAATATTTTCTTAGGGTGATCTTTCAAAATTATAGCTTAATTTATTTGTATTTATATCTTCATTTTTCAAAGTTTATTAGAGTTTTTATTATTTTCATTGTTGAAAAATTTTCTTCATCATTGTGGACCTTAACTGGATTTATGTTTTCATCAAAAAATACGTGTAAAATTTCTTCAATTAATTTTTATTATATGGAAAACCCCACGTACCTTAATTATGTTGAAATACCTAATAAATATTCCTTCATCAAATTTGGCACCAAGTTTATCTAGACTATCCTTTGTGTTAACTATAAAATTATCTTCTAAAAACCACAGCGTATGAAAATTAGGCTTTTTCATATGGAGTTTTCTTAGTTAAGGGTATTATTAAGAATTGAAAATTATCCTTTGTTACAAAAATTATCAATATTTTCATACGATGTGGTTTTTAGAAGACTGTCTTAATTTTAGTTTATTCTAGATTTTATATTCTTTCTAGAAAACATTTCAAAAGATTCTTTTTTATGTTGATTTAAAATTGTCCAAGTATACCCTGAAGAATCATCTATAATTACAATAACCTATCTATTGTAGTTTATTGGTTATGGAAATGAAGACATTCTAAAGGATGCATGGTAGAGTTTGCATACTTATATTTAAAGGATCTTTTTGAAAATTTCATAACTGACTAACATCATAAAGATTGTTTGTTTTAAAATTTGATTTTTGAAGTCTTCTCACAAGTTCATATATGGAAACTCTTGACAATGTTTAAAATTAAGGTGTCCAAAGCATTTATGCCAAACCTAAGGATCATTTGTACCAGCCATAGGACATAAGTTATCATTATTAAAAAATTTGCGTACTTAGTTTGTGTGTGCATCTTTTCCTTATGCCTTCAAGAATAATTTTAGAATCATGATCTAAATTAAAAAAGCTACCTCTTTCAAACTTAAATTATAAACTTTATCACATTATTGAATTATACTTAGTAAATTATTTTTAAATTTTTAACAAGTAAAACATCAGAAATAAGAGGATGTTAGAGTTCTCGACGTTTCCAATGCCAATAATATATCCTTTTGAATTATCTCCAAAAATCATGGTCCCGCCATCTTTGTATACAAATATTGTATGGATTTCTCGTCGTTTGCGTTGAACAACTAGTATCCATTTCTCCTTCATAATATTTATTTCATTAACAGATACCTAAAAAACAAAAAATATGCACACTAGTACCCTGTTTTACTTAGGGCCCATAAGGTTAAGTTTTGGGAAGCCAAACACATGAAGAGTCTGTATGCTTTTTAAAAACAAATCTTTAGATAAATGAATTTGATTAATAAAAATATCTATATATTCCTACTTTTAGTTACTATTTAAATTTCTAGGAATCTGTATATTCTTCCTTTAAATTATTGTCAAAATTTCTGGGAATCTATATATTAATAAATTTATGAGAGGGCTTTGGTTTTAATTTCCTGGGTTCAAGTTTAACTTGATAGCCTTAACAAATTTAGTACTTGGAGTACTATTTTTCTTTAGTTTAGGCTTTGGGGTGTATGGAAGTCCATGTTTATTATTCAAAGTTTTAAATGATAATAGTAAGTTATCTAAATTTTCTTTCCCTATACTAAATTTATCAACATCGATTTTTATCTTGTCGACATCCTCGTTACAGTTAAGAATAACATTGTCTAGAGAAATACATATCATTTAAAACATTCATAATTTCTTCGATAGAATCTCACAACTTGTCATCATTTTCCATAAAGTACATGTTGGTTTTTCAGTCTCGTGCTTATTGTCACTTGATGATGTGTCTAGACCATCCCATTTTGCATTGAAAACCCACTTCCTATTTGAAGAGTACTTTGATTTCTTCATAATAGGACAATTTATTTTCAAATGATCTGTCTTGTCACATTTGAAACACTTAACAACATTACTATTTCCATAATTATCTATATAATTGTCAGATTTTTGAAGGTTATTCATTTTCTTATATTTCAAGATTTCTTGAAATCCTGTCCATAAAGTGATTTCCACATCATCATCATTTGAACCATGTTTTCATTTGTGGCATTAAATTCCATGACTTTTCTCATTTGCATGATTTTCTTTGCTTGCCTGCAATTACACTTCATAAGACATTAGATCTCTAACTAATTCTTCTACTTTCATGGTACTAATACCATTTGTTTCTTATATAGCCAAATCTTCTGACCCCATTCACTAAAGAGCTAATTTAAGATTTTTTTTGAGTTCATCTTCTTTAGAAATAGTCTTTCCTAATGATATCACTGCATGTAAAATATCATGAAATCTTGAATGAAAATCTAACATATTTTCATTTTGTTCCATTTTGAAAAGTTGAAATTGATTATTTAATATGGATATTATGGTTGTTTAACTTTACTAGTGCCTTCGTGTGTAACTTGTAGATTCCTGCAAATTTCATATGCACTTTATAGACTGACACTCTATTATACTCATTTTTATCTAAGGCACAAAATAGAATATTTATAGCCTTTGAATCATTGAGCATTTGTTTCTTTTCTTCAATGGCCCATTGTCTGTAATTCATTTAGGGCTTAGTGTAACTGGTTTGCATAACATTCCAAATGTCTAACCTATTTTATTATAAATAAATTTTCATCCTACAAGATCTATAAGAAAAATTACTATCATTAAATAGTGGTATTCTAGCAAAAGATTGGCACTCCATCAAATTGTTAAAAGGTGTGTTGCTAATATTATGGTCATTTACCCTTTTCAAAAACTCAAATTATGAATCTTTTGAAAACCGTGTGATCTGATACCAAATATGTGATGCTAGTACACATTTCTGCAAAATGAATCTTAAGTCCACTAATAAACTAGAGAGGGAAGTGAGTAGTGTATAACAATTATTTTTATATTGATTTGTGTATCCATTCCTACATCCAATCCAATAATATCGATAAAGAATTTCACTATCACTTCCTTACTTTCCACGAATGGTAAGAAACTCTTTACAAACTTACAATTTCATGGGTGGTAATATACACCTTTCCTCTTACTTTTCTATAGGTGGCAAGTACACCTTTATCTTTAAAGCAACGATAAGTATTGGTAAGTAGTTGCATCTCCAACACAAATTCTTGCACTTTTAATACAATGATCCTATAGACCTCCAATAATCATATAAATTTTAAATCAATGAGGACTAGGATGAGACCAGAGAGAGAATTATTGAGAGTTCAAGTAAAAAAACTTGACCTTGTATGTCATGCAAATCCCTGAAGAATATGAGTGAAAGAATATGAATTTGAAAAGATGGTGGAGGTATATAAATGATTTTATCTTTCAAAATTATAAAAATGTAAGAGAAAGAGGAAATTACAAAATTATTAATCAAAAATTATTTTTCAGACCCCATTAACAAAAGATGAAAGAATGTGTCCACTAGTGAAGAGATGACACCAAAAACTTTTCTTTGAATTTGGAAAATCCTAATAACTTCCTCTCAACATTGACCCAAGGAGTATGTCAACTATAGCAACCCTAATTTCTATGCCGTATAAATGAATAAATTTGATTGAAGTAAAATTGTTTTAATTCAAAATTTGATAATTAATATTTTAAAAATAAATTTTTAGTTAAATAAATTCTATTTAATAAATTGAACTAAATTTGTAAATTCTTTTCAAATAATAAATTAAAATTGAATAAATTGTTTTAATTGACAATAAAATACATTTTTATGAGTATAAATAGTTGTTATGTGATTAAAATAACGAAAAATAAATAAGCGGGCATCGAACTGAATAAAATTGCGTAGTTGTTGGTATAAATATTTTGTAGAGTGAAATGTAAATTAAATTAAATTAGTTTCGAAATTTAAATACAAATAATGTGAGTGTAATTTAAATATAAAGATGGTTAAACAATTGGATAAAGTAAATTAATTAATACTAACTAATATGTAAGGCCTATGCCTGTTTATAACCCATTTTCATCCTCACCTCACCTCTATAAATCTCCATTTGCTTCCTCTCTCAAGCCCAAGAACCAGCCGTATTTTATTCACTAGTTTATACCCATGCCCTAAATTTCCTAATTACAAATCATGACTAATAATTTTTAAAAATTATTCGTGGGACCAGGCGAACTCGAAGACGCTCGACTAGTGAGCTTGCGATGGAGTTGCAAGTGGCTGACATTGGTTGGCCATGATATGGGTCACGATGAGGATGACTGTGTGTTCAGGGAGGCACGACGACAATGGCTTTGGGCACGCGACGGCAGAGACGCGACAACCTTGAAATGATGCACGATGTTGGTTTTGCTCAGGAAGGAAGATGCTCGACTATTGGCATTGAGGCAGTAGTTGTGGTGTTGCTAACATTCGGGTGATTAACTGGAGATTGGTACAGCACTGAAATCGGGTGGAGGAAACCATGCTTTGTTGATTTGATGGCATAGGCAGCGATTAATTTGGAGATTTCAACGAAAGCAGTATAGTTGCTATTTTGAGAAATCAAGTATCGTTTCTATGAGTAATCCTTTTGACTCATATCTATCGTCTAGTTTATGTGAATTATTGTTAATTGATATTGTTGAATTTTGCAATTGCATCGAGTGTTTGATATGATTATTTGCTTTAATTATGAGTTGTTTTATATAACTCGCCGCTATAATTTGTATTCAATTTCTTTGAATTCGTTGATTGTTTGTTGATATGGATTAAATTGGGTGAAATAAAATTGATTATTGTAGACTGATTATTATTGTGATGAGATAACGTTATAAATTGATCGGAAGAGGAATAAATGGAAATAGAAGATTTTGATAGAATAAAATATTTTTGAGAATAAATAATGGATCTTTGGAATATTTTTCATTTAAAATTGAAATATTATTTATGATGGTAAATTACTCTAGTAGATTTGTTTCTGAGTATTCAGTTAATAGAAATCATTTGGAAATGATAAATTTTGGGATTTATTGAATACGAGAATTTTTTAATGTTTAGATTTTAATTATTTATCGTTAATTATAAAAATATTCGAAGGATGTTTATGAAATGATATTTGAAGTTTATATCATAAAATGATAAGTTATTTTCATTTTGGATTTAATAAATTGGAAGTTTATAAAATAATATTTTGAAGTAATAGTAAGTTGAATGCAATTTTATTTATCATATACACGAATTATTACTTATATATATATATATATATATATTTATTTAAGTGAATTTTGAATGTTGTACATCTTTATGTTTAATTATTTTTATATATAAAAAGAATTTGAATTACTCTTAAAAGGTATTTATATGAGGTAAAGTTTTATTTCGATGAATTACTTTTCAATCATAGAAATTTTAAGGAATTTGAAATATAAATGCAGTTTCCGAATACGCTGGGTTAGAATTTCATTTGTATAACTTTAAGAAATTAATTTAATTGTAAATCATATTAGGAATAGGGAATTATTTAAAATTTGTTGTTTAAAGGAAATTATAAATCATAGAACTTCATTGGAATTATTATTTTAAATTATTAAAGAAGTTTTAGAGTTACAAATTACTTATAAAAGGAATTTAAGTGATTTGAAACTGAGTAAAGATTTAAATTACTGATTTCCTTATAATTATATATGTAACATCCCGCCTTTTTGTACGCTTTAAGTGGACACACGTGCCAACTCAAAACCATACAGAAGGGCGGATTTTTATTTGGGTGAATAAGAAAAAGAGAAAGAAATAAAAAAACAAATACAGAATCTCGCAGCGGAATGACAAAATATAATAATCAAATAACAGTTCATGAAGCTGTTTACAAAACATTTGATTATACTTATACAATACAGAATCAGAGTTACATAAACAGAGAATAAATATTCAAATGCAACGGAATAGTATGAATGCAGTGGAATAATAGAATAAGTAATAATAGTACAAATCTTCATCTTCGTCCTCCAGAAATAAGGTCTTCAAATCCTTAAATGCTCAGGCTCACCTGAGCGAATTGAAAAGACAAAACACTCGAGTCAGAACTAAAAGATCTTATGTGAGTTAAATCAACGGGAAATAAATATGAGTGGAATGGCATCGGAGATGTTTACGGAGTTTGACATCTCCTATCCAGTGTCTAACGTGAGTGGAGTAACTTAAGAGATGTTCGGGATTCACACCTCCTAAGGATCCATTAAACTATCTACTATGTAGTACAATACGCTATTATAATATGTCTACAGTAATATCAGCTATTAAAATAGCGTTAAGGCGTTACATTTTCCCCCTTAACACATTTTTATTTCCCATAGTCTATACAGTACCGTAATCCCACCCGTAAACTGGGTGTCGTTAGAGGGCACTCCATAGGTATGGTACAAACCAAACTCGTAGAAGGCGCGCTAGGGTAGGTGACATGGCACAACTAGGCAATGCCAGGGTAGATATACTAAATACACTTCCGGACCGGTGGTAACGCATAGCAGCTACTACCGCCCACCTCGGAACACACTCCCGAATAAAAAAAATCGAGGGGTGGCCACCAAATAATCGCAAAGTCAGAATATAGTTCGATGGAATGTGCCCGATCGGAGGAATGACCTCACTTAGCCCGTCAAGTGCTCATGTTTTAGCCACCTTAAGCTAACTCATGGGAGTCAGGTCCACGTATATACCAGGATCGTCGCAACCATCCTACCTCATTCAGGAATCTCCACCGCGTACACAGTTGTCAAAGTGGATTTCGGTATCGACAGAGAGTATGCCCATATCCAATCCCGGTCTCTTTAACAACCAATCGCTTATTACACACCGGATGGTTCTTTTACATTTCCAAAATCATTTCATAATTGATATCATATATCATATTCAATTCAAATCATATCACTTTCGAAATCATTACTTACTTTCGAAATTATATCACATTGAAATCATAGTTCGTTATATTTCCTTTCAAAAGTCATATTTCCAAAATAGGTTAAACTCTCATTTCAAAATATCATATTAAACCAAATATGTTATTTAATTCCTAACTTAGGTTATAACATCATTAACCTGCATTTTCTTTTAACCCAATGATTAGAATATAAACACTTCTACTTTACTTAGCCTGGAATTTAGAAAATAGTTTAAATAGTTATAAATAGTTAATATAGATTTAAAATACATTAAATAGCTTTAAAATAGACTAATTAGGTTTAAATAAGTTAAAACAGGTTAATTAGTTTAAAGGTTGAAAATCTTAATAATTAAAGTCTTTAAAATAATATATTTTTAAAACCGTTTATATAAAAATATGAATTTGAAGTTTATATCAATTTAAACTATTTATTCCATTCCAGTACATTAGGACCATTTTAATATCCCAAAATCCAATTTCAAATTTTCCAATTCCAATTCTCAATAAAATATTTAATTTAATATCGCCTCCAACCCATGTTCGAAATATCAATTTAGATTACTCCAAATTCAATATATTTCAAAGTTATATTTCAAACAACTTAAAATAATTCAATTCTGACAAATTCACTTTTTATTCCAAATTCAACTTTGAAATTTCAATTAAATTCTTTTAACAATACCTTTAAACCAATTCCAATTTTTCATAAACTTGAATTTCGATAATAATTCAATTCGTATAAATAAATTTTAATTTCAAAGTATCATTTAAAAGGATTCAAAATCATTTAAATTTAACCAATCCGGTGTCCGTATATAATTCTCTACCTTATGGTCAAGTGATACAGATATTTATCATTTCAATCCACAATTTAAAATTTTACAGTTATATATCATTTCAAACCGCAATCCCGAAAATATTAAAATTCATAAAATCGCTCGAGTCTATCATTTCAACCCATAACGATTTTTCATTAATTTATTGATCATTTGGGTATGTATCATTTCAACCCATAGTGAACTTGCAGTTTATAACGATATAAAATAAAACATCAATTCATCCAATATCAACAATCAACATCCATCACAAACATCATCCAAATCAATCAATAAATATCAATATAGAATTGATAATCAATAACAAGTATTTAACTGGCAATTTATATTCAATAATAAATTAAATAACGATTTAATTCAAATAAATTCAAATTAACTAAGATGATGATTTAAAATATACCAAACAGCCATAAATAAATTTCTAATCACATCATAAATTAATTTAACAAACATAAGAAATTTTAGAAGTTGTGAGTGGGTTAAAACACTCGCCTTTGAATTTAAATCCAATTTAAACCCAAAATTTGAATGGTCTTAGAATTCGCCCAAACCAACGTAAAAATGTTCGGAATTTTAATACGATTCCAATGCAAGAAACCGCGCGTGAATTGGACCTCGTATGTGAAAGTTATTAACATTAGAATATTTGAATTGAAATTTAAATAAAACAAAATAAAAAAAGGTTACCACCCAAATACTGCCACGTCATCTCGTCTCCTCAGGCACGCTACAGGGAAGCCCACGATGTTTCGTTCGTTCGAACGGCATGAAGCGCCGCTAGCAACTCGAGGTCGCGCCGCCTCTGACCGTCGTCGCTCGCTGCTCCTAGCACTGCGCCTCTCTTCCCGTGGCTCCGACCCAACGCCACGCGCCTCCGGCGAGCCCGACCTCGTCCTATCCAGCAGGCGCCACTTGGGTACGAAACCCTACTCGAATTTTGCATGAAAATCCAACCGTTAACTCATCACGAAACTCACATGGATGCGGTCCCCTCGGCTTTCTCCATAATACTGCATCCTCGAATCGACGAACAGTCAAAGTTGATCGCGACTCAATGAACGGCCACGAATATTTCTCAAATTTCTGGACAAACAGTGCATCAAATTGAAAAATGAATTACAGATCTGAGATGCGCTCGTCGAGAGCTTCAAATCGATATATAAATCGATATAGTTTGTGGAGTTTGATTTTCAGTTTGATTATTTTGATTTGGATTTGCAATTTAGGAACTGGTTTGTCTGCCATTGAGAAGAAGAAGAACAGAAAGAATTGTACGTATAAAAAAATGAGAATAAGGGATAGCTAGGGTTTATAACGAGCTATTTATAGATAGGTCAGAAAATAGAAAGAATGGATAAGATTTGATTTGGATTTGAACAACGAACAACGCGAAAAAGCTCATTCTGCCTCCAGAACGAAAATGGGTCAACCCATATATCAAAATAGATGTTATCGATATTTTTAAATTCAATGGAATAGGTTTCAAGTTCAAACTCCATCGTATGAAGAAGTTATGTTGAAATCAGCTTATTTCAAATCGATTTCAATTGATTTCAATTAAATTGATTTCTAGGCGTTTCGAGCCCATACGATCAAACGACAAGTCCGATCTCTACGAAACTTAAAATCCTACAATAATTTACCGTTACGGATCCGATGAAACTAGTTTCGTCGAAATCCAAGTCAGTGGCCAAAATGGCTATTTTTCAGTTAATTAAATTAATTAAAAATTAAATTAATTAATCACATTTTCCAATTCAAATTTAATTATTTACAAATTTTATCAATTTGGATTACTTGGTAAATTTAGAATCCTTTAAACAAATTTCTATATTAATTTATCATTGAATATTTCACAATTTACAGTATTTAATTTCAATTTCAATTAATCCAGTAACTATAAATTTAAATTCCCAATAAATCCATATATTCTTATTTCCATCTTGTTATTCAATCAATTATCATCTTATGGGTATAGTTAACATTGATTTATATTTATTACATTAATATATTACCATTTCATATTAATTCCCATTAACGTAATATTTCATTTCATTTAATTTCAATAATCCATTTATTACAGCTTAAAATCCAATAAATTAATCAAACTTGAATTTCAATTATTTTTATTCAATCAGTTGCCATATTATGAATAGAATTTACATTGTTTACTCCTTATTGAATTAACATTCTCCAATTACTAATTTAATCTACACTAACTGCACTAATTAAGTCAATTAACTGCAATTGATTTCAAATTAAATTTTATGAACTAAACAACTAGGTAACTTATAACAATTGTTACCATTATCCTTTAATTACATTTAAGTTTATTACTTTCAAACAAATATTATAATTACTTGCAGAACATTGATTTTATTCAATTATCATTTATTATATTTTAAATTCGTTAATTTATTCAATGTTTATGTCTGTTTTCTTATATTCAATTTATAGCCAAGTATAACATTTACATTATTTCATTCATTGAAATTTCATTCAAATTGTTAATAATTTGCTTTAATTAACATTGTTGCATTTCATTTTAATATTCATTTCATTATTAAATTACAAATTTCTATTTCTTCAATACTAAATCACCAAAATCTTATTAGATTAACAAATTTAATTATCGAAAATTTACGGGTCGTTACACTCTCCCCCACTCAAAACTTTTCGTTCCCGAAAAGGAAAAGAAGTGAAAGGAAAGGAATTAAGTAATCAATATATCTTATTCAAAATATTAAATTTATAAACAATTAATTTACAAAATTAAATAATTTAAATAAACTATATCAATTTATAACACTTAAATCCTTTTATATTCAAGTAAATAAAAGTTTGGAAAATATTTCACAAAATTTTCTAAGTCCAAAATTTTCAGAAAATTTTGGTAGAGTCTCCTTTGTACGGAGAGGCTCGGGAGAAATAACAATATCAAAATATAACAATATCTTATATATTTTCCAACATAATAAATCCCAACAGCGGAAAAATATAATATAATATCGCTAGGAAACCGTAATCCGAGAACGTACCTATTTGTCGGGCAAATAACGCTTAATTATGAAACCAAAAGCAGTAGCAATTGATTCCATAACCTGTATTTCACTTATATAATCCAAAAGAGTTAATAATTATATAAAATGAAATATTTAAAGTTGTTTCAACCACTAACAAACAAATCAATATAAAACAACAATCACTGGCAACCATAGCATACAATCATCATACGAAATCAATATAGTCAACCATTCATCTATAGTAAGAAAAACAAATGATTTGTTCGGGTTAAGACACTTTTAATCACATAGAATGACAAATAACTACTAAGTATACCATTTACTCAACAGTCTTAGATAAAACTCAATAGATTATTCATACATCCAAACAATTAGAAGTATCATTTCCCAAACAATCCATCAAACAACAGATTTCTAACATTATTTGAGTTTATTCTTATTAATTTCTTTTCACAAGATTTGTTTTTCATTTTTCTTTCATTCATTCAGTGATTACTTTCTTTAAATTTTACATTTATTTCTTACAAAATCTTATTCCCATTCATTCATTCAGTGGTTATTTCATTTATTTTTCCTTTATTACTTACAAAATTCATTTTCATTTATTCATATCATGTCAATTTCTTTTATTACATTACATTCATTTTATTATTTACTTTAATTATAAATAGTTTCAATATTAACTCAAGTTCAAAATCCTTTACTTACAGTACTCGTTTTCTATTTCATTTAATTAGTAGTATTACAATTTTAACTCAAATTTATAACTATTTTCATATCAAATTTCTTATTTATAAAAGTAAATTTCATTGATCACTTCCGTTATATAAGTTTTACTTGTAAAAATTTTCATTACATATTCTTTTAACATTTCAACTTTTTATAATTGGTAAGTTATATATATATATATATATATGTCTTTTAAGAATGCAATTGAAAGTTACACAAGTTTGACTTACTTATTCTAATTAACTTAAGGTTCAATAGTTATCATTTCTTATTTTCATATTCTTTTCGTTTACAAGTTCAAATATCAAATTTCAAATTTCTTATATATTTCATTTATAACTTAGCATATAATTTCTTATTTTCATTTAGAAGTTTCAATTACTAAATAGTTAAAAAAATTATTCCATTACAATAATTGAAATCTCTAATTCATAGAAATTTATGAACTAAATGCTGGGTTCCATTTCAAATCATTTAAAATTATATATATGTGACATTTTCTGCATCCATGTTGATGTTTCATATGTTGAAGCTTTGCATACATGTGCTTAGCTTGGTCTTATTTCATAACTGTATTTGAATATGTTTGCAGCAGTGTAACAAGTGTTCATGCATGCATTTGAGTCTGATCATTGTGGTTACTTGTTATTGCCTCTGTTTGTACATGCTCCACTGTATTTGTTACTGTTGCATCCATATGGTCACTGTTTGATATAGTTGCACTCCAGTTGTACTTGCGGCTTCATTCTATTGCAGTGAGTAACTCAAATTTTAAAAAAAAACTTAATTAAAAGGTAAAGTAGTATCAGAGCTTAGGTTGGCGACAACCTAGGCTTTGGTGGGGAAAATTTCTCATTTTAAATAGAGTCAGAAGTACTCTATGATGAGCTGAGTGTAATAATAGCTATGAGAGCGTACTTGTTAGTGGATATAAAATTGTTTTTGTACTGTGTTGACTTATCGGTTGAGTGTTTATGAATTCTGGTCGGTGCGGGAAGTACAACCGTATCGATAGGGGTTTCTAAACTCTTAAACAAGATAAACCGACATAGTATTGTTTTTAAAGTGGGTAAATGAAATAATTTTACCCAAAATTATATTTTGATATAAAAGAAATAAGTTTTCTAAATTATATATTTTGGATGCGTTGGAATCGCAGGAACGCATGCTACGTGATGGTGCAGATCCGGAGTCATTCCGGGCAAGTAGAAATTTGGATTAAATCGGACATCGTCCGGTTTAATTTAAATTTCGAACGCTCGCCGAACTTAAAGTGAGTTATTCTCACTCACATCTGGATGCTAGACATTATAAATAATTGATATTTAAATATCTGTGTGGTTGATTGTCTATATTTGTGTTTATCTGTCTAGATTGATATTTATATTGTGATGTGCTAATATCTGTGATGCAGGGAGAAACAGGTTGGAGGGATCCAACTGGATTCCTCAAAATGTAGCAATTATTTATAGTTGATAGTCATACCTGTTTATATGTTGTGATTGATAAATCTGGAAGTTTAATTGTACTGTGAAATTGTTGTATAAAGTATAATCACAGAATTTAATTATAAATGGATAAATTGTGTTTTTACGAAATAAAATGAATTGTTAAATTTAGAATTTCAAAGAATAAAATTTGAAATCGGATTTGAAAAGAAAAATGTAAATTGGGTCAAATTGGGATTTTGAATATAATGGGAAGTTTATGAAATGGGTAAATGGAAAGTATAGTTTTCTGGAAACTAAATTTATGAAATTATAAATTGTTTAAAATAACGATGTTTATTTTAATAATGGCTAATGTTATCCGAAAATTAAAAATATGTTAAATGGAGTTTCCAACTATAAATTAACAAGTTCAAATGAAAAATAGAATGTTTTGAAATGCCGTATTTCATTGGAATTTAATTAAGTGAATTGGAAATTTGGCTTCCATTGGAAATTCACCAAAAATGTTTAATTTAAAATGTTTTAAACTATGATTTAAAAATGAATTTCCGGATATGGGAAATTGGGTGTGAACTTCGGATGAAGTCATAGTTAAATATGGGATTTGGGATTTATGTTGTAAAACATAATTGACTTGAAATAAATCAGTGGATTTATATGAAAGAGTACTTGGAAATGTTTTGGAAACGGGAAAGTGTTTCCCTGGGAAAAACCAAGTAAATGTTTATAAAAAGATTTTATTTAACTAAAGGTTAAGTTTTAAATCGTTTTAAAAAATATTTTTAAGAAATCGTTATTTTTAAGAAATAAATTAATAATTTTTAATACCGTAATAATTTGGGTGTATTTATGATGCACTGGTATTCCAGACTGACTCGGGTGTTATTTTATTATAATGCTCGGGTCAGACCGAGTATATTTACAGGATAGGTTGCTATGGAGCTCAGGAGAGGAGCTGGAGGTCCGAGACGTATTTCTCGTACTTGTATTATTCCGCTGCTGTGATTGTTGTATTGACTGATTGATTGGATACTGATGATTGTATTATGACATACTCTGATGATGATGTAATGTATATAAACAGATATAGTTTTCATTTTGTGTAAAGATCTGTTCTATATATTATATTTTATTCCACTGCGATTGTGAGGTTCTGATTTGTTTTTAGTTCTTTCTTCTTCTATCTACCTTCTTATTCTTCTACAATCTGTCTTTTCCGGCATTCGATCGTCGGCATATTATACTGTTGAGTATTTTGTGTCGATTTTTGAGGGTTGTGAAGGGCGGGTTGTCACAATATATATATATAATCATATCTTTATATATATGAAATCATACTTGGAATCAAAATTTAAGATTAATTTATCAAAGCAATTGCGTAGTAAAATTCTTACACGGCCTTCAAACTTTGAAACTCGAAAATGAACGTCGATGATGCATGCACTCATCACCGAAATTATTTTCCAGCAACAGAGAGGGGAGTACAGAACTTATTTCTTTCTAAAATTTCATTAAAACTATTCTTTCAAATTATATTGAAATATTTATATTAGAAAATACTTCTAATAATATCATTTTTATATCCCAAAATCATTCGAAAGAAATTTTCAAAAACCCCCGAAACTTAAGTTCTAAATTTCCAAATTTCATTTATCTTATTTCCAAATCTTATTTCCAACCTATATTTATAAATTTCACTACTTAACAACCAACATATTACAACCAAATATATATCATTTATAAATCATCATTTTATATATAAAAATATACAATAGGTAAAATTATTTCATTTACCTACATTTCAAAACAAATATTGTGTTGGTCTGTCCTATTAAGTGTTTAGAAATCCCTATCGATGTCATAGCGTCCCATGCACCAACCAGAATTTATAAATATAAAACGGAACAAATTAACATAATATAAAAACCTTTTATAACACTAACAAATACGCTCTCTCATATATATACTCTCAATGACTCATTCTAGGGTATTACTACCCTATTTTTAAAGAGTCAGACCCCACAAAGCTAAGGTTATCGCTAAACCAAAGCTCTGATACCAACTGTAACATCCCGCCTTTTTGTACGCGTTAAGCGGACACACGTGCCAACTCAAAACCATACAGAAGGGCGGATTGTTATTGGGGTGAATAAGAAAAAGAGAAAGAAATAAAAAAAACAAATACAGAATCTCGCAGCGGAATGACAAAATATAATAATCAAATAACAGTTCATGAAGCTATTTACAAAACATTTGATTATACTTATACAATATGGAATTAGAGTTACATAAACAGAGAATAAATATTCAAATGCAGCGGAATAGTATGAATGCAGTGGAATAATAGAATAAGTAATAATAGTACAAATCTTCGTCTTCATCCTCCAGAAATAAGGTCTTCAAATCCTGAAATGCTCAGGCTGACCCGAGCGAATTGAAAAGACAAAACACTCGAGTCAGAACTAAAAAATCTTATGTGAGCTAAATCAATGGTAAATAAATATGAGTGGAATGGCGTCGGAGATGTTTACGGGGTTTGACATCTCCTATCTAGTGTCTAACGTGAGTGCAATAACTTAAGAGATGTTCGGAATTCACACCTCCTAAGGATCCGTTAAACTATCTACTATGTAGTACAATACGCTATTATAATATGTCTAAAGTAATATAAGCTATTAAAATAGCGTTAAGGTGTTACATCTTCCCCCTTAACACATTTTTATTTCCCACAGTCTATATAGTACCGTAATCCCACCCGTAAATTGGGTGTCGTTAGAGGGCACTCCATAGGTATGGTACAAAGCAAACTCGTAGAAGGCGCGCTAGGGTAGGTGACACGGCAACTAGGCAATGCCAGGGTAGATATACCAATGACACTTCCGGACCGGTGGTAATGCATAGCAGCTGCTACCGCCCACCTCGAAACACACTCCCGAATAAAAAAAATCGAGGGGTGGCCACCAAATAATCGCAAAGTCAGAATATAGTATCGATGGAATGTGCCCGATCGGAGGAATGACCTCACTTAGCCCGTCAATTGCTCCTGTTTTAGCCACCTTAAGCTAACTCATGGGAGTCAGGTCCACGTATATACCTTTAGGATCGTCGCCACAATCCTACTTCATTCTGGAATCTCCACCGCGTACACAGTTGTCAAAGTGGTTTTCGGTATCGACAGAGAGTATGCCCATGTCTGATCCCGGTCTCTTTAACAACCAATCGCTTATTACACACCGGATGGTTATTTTACATTTCCAAAATCATTTCAGAATTGATATCAAAATATCATATTCAATTCAAATCATATCACTTTCGAAATCATTACTTACTTCCGAAATTATATCACATTGAAATCATAGTTCGAATTTATATTTCCTTTCAAAAGTCACATTTCCAAAATAGGTTAAACTCTCATTTCAAAATATCATATTAAACCAAATATGTTATTTAATTCCCAACTTAGGTTATAACATCATTAACCCGTATTTGCTTTTAACCCAATGATTAGAATATAAACGCTTCTACTTTACTTAGCCTGGAATTTAGAAAATAGTTTAAATAGTTATAAATAGTTAATATAGATTTAAAATAGATTAAATATAATTAAAATAGATTAAATAGCTTTAAAATAGATTAATTAGATTTAAATAAGTTAAAATAGGTTAATTAGTTTAAAGGTTGAAAATCTTAATAATTAAAGTCTTTAAAATAATATATTTTTAAACCAGTTTATATAAAAATATGAATTTGAAGTTTATATCAATTTAAACTATTTATTTCATTCCAGTACATTTGGACCATTTTAATATCCCAAAACCCAATTTCAAATTTTCCAATTCCAATTCTCAATAATATATTTAATTTAATATCGCCTCCAATCCATGTTCGAAATATCAATTTAAATTACTCCAAATTCAATATATTTCAAAGTTATATTTCAAACAACTTAAAATAATTCAATTCTGACAAATTTCACTTTTTATTCCAAATTCAACTTTGAAATTTCAATTAAATTCTTTTAACAGTACCTTTAAACCAATTCCAATTTTTCATAAACTTGAATTTCGATAATAATTCAATTCGTATAAATAAATTTTTATTTCAAAGTATCCTTTAAAAGGATTCAAAATCATTTAATTTTAACCAACCCGGTGTCCGTATATAATTCTCTACCCTAGGGTCAAGTGATACAGATATTTATCATTTCAATCCACAATTTAAAATTTTACGGTTATATATCATTTCAAACCGCAATCCCAAAAATATTAAAATCCATAAAATCGCTCGAGTCTATCATTTGAACCCATAACGATTTTTCCTTAATCTATTGATCATTCGGGTATGTATCATTTCAACTCATAGTGAACTTGCAGTTTATAACGATATAAAATAAAACATCCATTCATCCAATATCAACAATCAACATCCATCACAAATATCATCCAAATCAATCAATAAATATCAATATAGAACTGATAATCAATAACAGGTATTTAACTGGCAATTTATATTCCATAATAAATTAAATAATGATTTAATTAAAATTAATTCAAATTAACTGAGATGATGATTTAAAATATGCCAAACATCCATAAATAAATTTCTAATTTAAATCCAATTTAAATCGAATTTAAATCCAATTTAAACCCAAAATTTAAACGGTCTCAGAATTCGCCCAAACTAGCGTCATAATGTCCGGAATTTTAATACGATCCCAACGCTAGAAACCGCGCGTGAATTGGACCTCGTATGTGAAAGTTATTCACATTAGAATATTTGAATTGAAATTTAAATAAAACAAAATAAAAAAAGGTTACCACCCAAATACTGCCACGTCATCTCACCTCCTCAGGCACGCTACAGGGAAGCCCACGCTGTTGCGTTCGTTCGAACGGCATGAAGCGCCACCAACAACTCGAAGTCGTGCTGCCTCTGACCGTCGTTGCTCGCCGCCCCTAGCACCGTGCCTCTCTTCCCGAGGCTCCGACCCAACGCCACGCGTCTCCAGCGAGCCCGACCTCGTCCTATTCTAGCAGCTGCTACTTGGGTACGAAACCCTACTCGAAATTTGCACAAATATCCAACCGTTAACTCATCACGGAACCCACATGGATGCGATCCCCTCGGTTTTCTCCACAATACTGCATCCTCGAATCGACGATCAGTCGAAGTTGATCGCGACTCAATGAATGACCGTGAATTGTTCTTAAATTTCTGGACAAATAGTGCATCGAATTGAATAAAAAATTAAAGATCTGAGATGCGCTCGTCGAGAGCTTCAAATCGATATATAATTCGATATAGTTTGTGGAGTTTGATTTTCAATTTGATTATTTTGATTTGGATTTGCAATTTGGGAACTGGTTTGTCTGCCATTGAGAAGAAGAAGAACATAAAGAATTATACGTATTGATAAATGAGAATAAGGGATAGCTATGGTTTATAACGAGCTATTTATAGATAGGTCAGAAAATAGAAAGAACGGATAAGGTTTGATTTGGATTTGAACAACGAACAACCCGGAAAAGCCCGTTCTTCCTCCGGAACGAAAATGGGGCAACCCATATATCAAAATAGATGTTATCGATATTTTTAAATTCAATGGAACAAGTTTCAAGTTCAAACTCCATCGTTTGAAGAAGTTATGTTGAATCAGCTTATTTCAAATCGATTCCAATTGATTTCAATTAAATCGATTTCTAGGCGTTTCGGGCCCGTACGATCAAACGACAAGTCCGATCGCTACGAAACTTAAAATCCTATAATAATTTACCGTTACGGATCCGATGAAACTGGTTTCGTCGAAATCCGAGTCAGTGGCCAAAATGGCTATTTTTCAGTTAATTAAATTAATTAAAAATTAAATTAATTAAATCACATTTTCCAATTCAAATTTAGTTATTTATAAATTTTATCAATTTGGATTACTTGGTAAATTTAGAATCCTTTAAATAAATTTCTATATTAATTTATCATTGAATACACAATTTACAATATTTAATTTCAATTTCAATTAATCTAGTAATTATAAATTTAAATTCCCAGTAAATCCATATATTCTTATTTCCATCTTGTTATTCAATCAATTATCATCTTATGGGTATAATTAACATTGATTTATATTTATTACATTAATATATTCCCATTTCATATTAAATCTCATTAACGTAATATTTTATTTCATTTAATTTCAATAATCCATTTATTACAGCTTAAAATCCAATAAATTAATAAAACTTGAATTTCAATTATTTTTATTCAATCAATTTCCATATTATGAATAGAATTTACATTGGTTACTCCTTATTGAATTAACATTCTCCAATTACTAATTTAATCTACACTAACTGCACTAATTAAGACAATTAACTGCAATTGATTTCAAATTAAATTTTATGAACTAAACAAATAGGTAACTTATAACAATCGTTACCATTATCCTTTAATTACATTTAAGTTTATTACTTTCAAACAAATATTATAATTACTTACAGAACATTAATTTTATTCAATTACCATTTATTATATTTTAAATTCATTAATTAATTCAATGTTTACGTTTGTTTTCTTATATTCAATTTATAGCCAAGTATAACATTTACATTATTTCATTCATTGGAATTTCATTCAAATTGTTAATAATTTGCTTTAATTAACATTGTTGCATTTCATTTTAATATTCATTTCATTATTAAATTACAAATTTCTATTTCTTCAATATTAAATCACCAAAATCTTATTAGATTAACAAATTTAATTATCGAAAATTTACGGGTGGTTACAATATTTAAGAGGTTGGAAAATATTTATTTTTGAAATTATATTGCAGATTTTGGGAAAGGTCTATTTTAGAACCCCTCCCAAATCAATATATAATATAATTGTTTAGTTTGATTGCTTTATATTTCTATGTAATGAGAAATTAGAATAAACGGAGTTATAATACCATTTGGGATAGGGCATTCGGTAATATTTATCCGGTTATTGTTTAGAATTGTTATATAGAATAATTGTGTGATGATGAGTGTAATTTATGAGCGTTGAGTAAACAGGTGGGTAAGACCACGTGATATGGGACACCTGAGTTGATATTTGTTCGATTACTTTTTTTTAAGTAGATGTCACTATAATAGGGTCGAGTATATGAGGTATTATATTTAAGGTGATGCATGCTGAGAGTGTTCAGGCTGTGAGCCATAAGGGTATCTATTTATTGTATGTACTCTTATTATACGTCGAGGATTAAATCAGATTGGCTAGTATCCATCCTAGCAGCCTAATTGCAGGGGTTGCTCCCTGAATTCGTGGCACAGCTTTTGATGTATACAACTGAGACCACTACCCTTGTGTCTCTTAGGCCAGCAGTATGTTACCATTAGTGGCACTTGCAGGGTCGTGACCAATGCATAGCGTAGTCTTGCACTTGATGGATATTAGGGCACAATGGTCGTCGAATAAAGGTTGTAGGATTAGTGCTGAGAGCATGTAAGGAAGGCTCTTGGAGCAGGCTAAGAGTTGTCAGTCTTCCGTCTGGTTATTGTTGGTGAGATAACATGAGCTGTTATAGGCACTACTTATTCACCTATATGAGATCATTGTGTTATTGGTCAAGAGACAATTCTATGGTTGAGAGCCGATCTGATCATTTTTCGATATCGATGCTGAAATAGATAATTTAAAATGCTGAGAGCACATAGGACTGAGAGTCCCGATGATTATCCACGACATTGAGAGTTGAGTGGATTAACAGATGTCCGAGAGACCGTAAGTTTATTTCTTTGGCTGAGAGCCAAGTTGAATTTATGATGTTGAAAGTCTGGATGATGATTATGTGATTAATGATTAATTGGATTATTCATGAGACTGAGAGTCTACGTAGTTGAGTAACCCCGTACACATCGATTATACACCGTTTGAGGACAGCTAGAGATGCCGACAGCATGGAGTTGGACCATATACCTAATTTTACATGGTTATTTGGGAGATGACCTACCTAACAAGGGTATGCCATATATATATTTCGTATTTGTTTGATTTAGGTTATTGTTATGTGTTATATATATTTATCGAATAAGACGGCTCCCAAGTATGTCTACTTTACGATTACCTAAGAGATAATCTAAGGTATTGCTACGAGCATGTCCTGCATTATTGTTGAGTTTTATACCTGGTGATAGTTAGATTATGTTTATATTACCCACTTAATTATATGCCTGTTTGGTGTATTGATTGACTTTTTTGCATCGGCTTATTTTTTGTGTTCATGGTTATGGGATGTATTGACACTTGGGATATGTACGTGCCATTTGTGTTGCACTTGTTTATACCATGCCAGATGTTATTTATATTAAAATCTACATTCTAGACATAGCCTGACCCGTGTGTTATTTATATAATACTCAGGTCAGTCCAAGACATTTCAAGTTCAAGGACGAGTTGACCAATTTGTGGATGTTGGGCATAAATGGAGTATAGAGTATTTGTATATCATTCTGCGTATTGTAGTTATCCGTGTTTGTGTATTGATGAGATGTATGCATATTTGATGATAGTGGGTATTTGACTATTTTTATAAACCCACTTGGACTTCTGTATATTTTATAATATATGTTACCACTGCATTGATGACTTTGTGATCTCTGTAATTTATTTTATATTGTGTATTGTTCTATCCTGAAGGCACATGTGTTTATTGCTATATGCTGATACTGTGTACGTATATGTGAGTTGTTTATTATTTTTGAGATACGTATAGGTGTTAGCCAAAGGGAATATTAACATGTGTTCCTCTTACAACCTTATTCTCCATATTATCTGATAGTATTACCCAGTAGTACTCTTGGATAATATAGGTATAGAGGTGGGGTGTTACAGTCTCGTATTGGAGCCGGTTTAGAAAAATAGAGAATATAAGAGACACGAGTCCTGGCCTTAGATGAGATTAGGGTCCCTAGCCCCGTGGGTGTGTGGTAGTTTATTATTTATACTTAAGTTATAATAGGAGTATATAATGATTACTTGGTAATCATCTGGGGAGGTATTTATATTTTTCTTAATATATAATAGTAATGTATTCCTTCTACCTTTTTCTAAGTCGAAATCTTTGTATGAGATACATACTAGTTAATGAAGTTGTGAAGGTAGAAGTACTTAGTTCGACGAGTAGTGTCGGCATTAATGATGATGAATAAACCTCTATGTGGCTTATATATGGATGAAGTGATCCAGTAGTGATCAGAGTTGTGCAACAGAAACTGATTGATAGTTTTTCGCTGGAGGCGTTTGTTTGTTTGCTATAAACGTGTCTATTATTATAAATTCTTGTTTGATATTATAAATGGATGATGTGTGATGATTTTCATTGTTGTTGATGGTTGATGAATTAGATGTATATACGAAATTTGAAAATAAATATTTGTTGAGTCACATAGTCCATGAAGTTTTGATTTCTGACAAAAAAATAAAGGCGATCGACAAAAAGAAGACATCTTGGCTATAAAGTGACACAAAAGAGCTACATATGGTACTCTAGATTATAGGTTGATTATTTGATGTTGTAATAGTGTTAAACTTGTTAAAATCTATCCTCAAATAATCATGCACCTCAATGTAATCAATATATATACGTTTGAATGGCATTGCACATTCATTGTGCAATTTGACAGGGACCGGTCGACCGGTAGGTTTTTGGGCGGTCGACCGTTTCTGTGTAAATTGCACAAAGAACGTGCACACATGCACATAACGTCTATATATTTGAAATCCTGTCTACCGGCCATTTTTGACCTGTCGACCGTTTTCAAACAGAGAGCAACCTTTTGTATAGACACTTCCTTTTCTTCAACGGTTGCTTCTCCTTCTCTTCACCAATGATCATGACCTTTGTTTGTATCTTTTCACAAAGGGTTACAACTGTTTATTTCTTATATAAACATCATGAAATCATTATTCCAAAAAACGAATTATTTTATTCTAATCTCTATTCTATTGATCTCTGTCTTGAACTCTCAAACATTTCAATTGCTTATTGAATCATTGAAATTATTTCATATCTTTTGATTCAATTAAGTAATATACTTCCTTCAATCTTCACAAACATCATTCACATATTTTGAGGATAAGATTATAGGAAGGGTGTACTACAAGTGACAAATCCGTGTTATCAAGAGCACAAGTTGTCAACGACAATTGTATTTGTTTTTTGTTGAAGTCCTCGGTGTTATAAGAGGCACGAAATCCCGTTCGGCTGTTCGGGTATTGTAAACCTGTTCCTCCGGGTGAAGCGAGGTAGTTGGTTGTGAAAATCCAGATAGGAGTCTGGGACTGGACGTAGGACGGGAGGTCCGAACCAGTATAAAAATCCCTGGTGTGATTTTTACAGTTTACTGCATTTACTATTCTATATCTGTGAATTGCTATATAGTTAGTTTATTGAATATTTACTTGTATAGCAATTGTAAATAACATTCTGCATATATTGTTAGTCCATATTACACGATCCACAATTAGTGTGCACAAACGTACACACTTTCATTTGGTATCAGAGCATACAAACTTTCAATATTTTCTTACAAGAAAATATATAATTTAATAAAATAGCGATATCAATTTATAAAGTAATTAGAAATCATATTTCGAGTGATGTTTGAGATATTGGAAAAAATGGTTGTTTGAAGACCAAATAATATTTTAAAGCAAGCATATTTTACCATTGTAACATTTTCGATTAAAGGTGCATATTTTTATATAAAACTAGAATGTAATGGTCTTTGCAAATAATTGTTCCCATATGAAAATATTTAAATATGGACATTCAAAGATATTTTTGAAGTTGATTTCGTGTTGATTTGTCCACTAAGTGATTTTAGAATTCTTGTCAATGCATACGGCCAACGTATTCGATAGGGATTCTTAAACACTTAAACAAGACAAAACCGACATTATAAGTTGTAGTAATATAAGAGATATTTTTCTTAGGACTGTAAATTGTTTTGTAGAATACGATATTATTTTGATAATGAAGATATTATTATTTTTAGATTTATATATATTTTGAGCAACGTATGCAGCCATAGGATATTAGTATGAAGTTGAGATCACTGGTGAGGCAGTATTGATATATTATCCTAGGCAGTCAACATTGCAGCTAATTGGCGAAATGGATCACTAAGGTCTATGGCGCAACAAAGTTATATATTTTAATATAAATTAATGTATGAACTGTTGTATATAAAGAGATTTTGTAAATAAAATGAATCAAAACAATTTTCTAGTTAAATATGTATATACATACATATATCTATGTATGTATGTATGGATATATATATATAATAGTATTGCTTATAATTAAACTAAATTTTCTAAAGAAGAAGTGTAATACTTTAGCCATTTTGAAATTAATATTTTAAAGGAGTTATATTTAAAGTTTTGAAAATTTAGTAACGTTTTGGAAAATGCATGCATACAATGTTTGAAAAAAAGTATATGAGTTGATAAAGAAAGGGATATCAAAGATATTTTATATGATTGTGCTAATAAATTAAATATAAGAGTTGGCTTTTAATTATGAAGTAACAATGAATAAAAAGAAGTGTTGTTCTCTAATGAGAAATGTTTTGCGATAACTACTAGATTAATTTTGAGTTTGAAGATTTTAATATATAAAATTTGAAGTTGTTATTGAAAGATTGTTGCTTTGGACAAAAGAAAAACTATGGTCATTACGTATAAAATTTTGAGCTAAAGCTATGATTTATTTTAGCCATAAATCTCATGTAAACGTTGCATATTATTACCATTCTCTACAACCTCGAATTATATATATGCTTCATGGTAGGTTTTGAATAGTTTAAAGTTACATAGCATTCTTTAATAAATATTTATGTAAGGAAAGAGCTATAACTTTTAATTCTCTAGTCTGATTTTGGTGAATCCATTTCCGTTTGAAATATAATTTGAAATAGAATAACTTTCATGTTCGTTGTTTTTTGAAATTTTGAAATTTATTGAAAATAAAATATAAATTAGAAATGGTGTATGTTGCTATCCCAAAACACCACCTAACATGGCTGAACTGTTTTGTATAACTTTTGAACTATTTATCCAATTTCGATGATTTTGCCCATTCTGGAATGCCCAAAACATGAAAAACAACTTTTGTTTAAAGAGTTTTGAAAATTTTAACTTTCGCTTGGTGAAAATAGCAGTTTTTAATGGTGGGCCTGTGCATATAACCCAATTTCATATTTTCTCTCCTTATAAAAAATACTGTAACTCATAATCTACTTGACAATTAAGAAATGCAGAAGTTGTTTTGGAAAGTTAACACGTTATGTATCAATTAGCTTGATGTTATTGTCTGCTTTTGTGTTATTGACTATGCAAAGTTTGTTGAAAATGACTTAAACAAAGGTGTAATGTTGTTTTATAGTAATGGTTGCATATTTATCGTACTTCTTTTCTATATGAAGCTAATGCCAAATTTGAGTTGGGATAGGTACACACGAAGCATATTTAGGCTAAATGGCGTTAGATCGCTCGCTCATGCTCGCTAAATAATAAGCTAATTTGCTTAAAATGCTAACTAAAAAGTACATTTTTACGGTATATCAATATATATTGTGTTATTATCTTGTCTCCTCATGTTTCGGGATGTCCAATGTTAGGATGCCTCTTCGAAAATGTATATTTGGTAATTATATTGTATTTCAATTTTTTAGAATGCTCTCCGTACAAAGGTGATTCTATCAAAATTTTCTGGAAAATTCCGACAATTAGAATATTTGAATAAAAATTTATCGTATACGAAAATAGAAAGTCGTTAATTGAATTTATTTAGAATAATAGCATACGATAAGATGAGTTGGAGTGTGAAAGCCACATTGAGGATTGTGTAAGCTTTTAGAAGTTTATAGAATACGAAGAAAGTCAGAGTATGAGTTATGTATGATGTTTCCCTATAAGAAATTGCGATGACGCAATTTTCTTAAGGGAGGAAGTCTATATTAACCCTGATGTTTGTGCCAAATAAATAAATTTAATTGAATTAAAATTATTTTAGTTCGAAATTTGATAATTAATATTTTAAAAATAAATTTTTAGTTAATTAAATTATGTATAATAAAAGATTTTGTATTTAATAAATTGAACCAAATTTGTAAATTCTTTTTAAATAATAAATTGAAATTGAATAAATTGTTATAATTGAAAATAGAATACATTTTTATGAGTATAAATAGTTGTTATGTGATTAAAATAATGAAAAATAAATAAGCGGGCATCGAACTGATTAAAATTGTGCAGTTGTCGGTATAAATATTATGTAGAGTGAAATGTAAGTTAAATTAGATTCGAAATTTAAATACAAATTAGTGTGAGAGTAATTTAAATATGAATATGATTAAACAATTAGACAAAGTAAATTAATTAATACTAGCCAATGTGTAAGGCCTAAGCCCGTTCATAACCCATTTTCATTCTCACCTCACTTCTAGAATTTTCATTTGCTTCCTATCTCAAGCCTTAGAACCACCCGTATTTTACTTACCAGTTTTTACCTATGCCCTAAATTTCCTAATTACAAATCATGACTAATGATTTTATAAAAATATTCGTGGGACCAGGCGAACTCGAAAGATGCTCGACTAGTGAGCTTGCGATGGAGTTGCAGCCGGCTGACGTTGGTTGGCCATGATATGGGTTGCGCTAAGGATGGCTGCGTGTTCAGAGAGACGCGACGACAGTGGCTTTGGGCACACAACGACAGAGGCGCGACAACTTGGAAGTGACGCGTGACGTTGGTTTTGCTTAGGGAGGAGGATTGTAACCTATTGGCATTGAGGCAGTGGGTGTGGTGTTGCTAACGTTCGGATGATGAACTAGAGATTGGTACAACACTGCAATTAGGTAGAGGAAGCCATGTTTTGTTGATTCAATGGCGTAGGCAGCAATAATTTGGAGATCTCAACGAAAGCAGTATAGGTGTTGTTTTGGAAAATAAAGCATCGTTTAGGTGGGTAAATCATTTTTACTCACATCCATCGTCTAGTTTAAGTGAGTTGTTGTTGATTGATATTGTTAAATTATGCAATTGCATCGAATGTTTGATTGGGTTGTTCGCTTTATTTGTGAGTTATTTTATATAACTCGCTACTATGATTATATTCTATTTCTTTGGATTCGTTGATTGTTTCTTAATGAGTTTTTGTTGATATAGATTTAATTGGGTGAAATTAAATTGATTGTTGTAGATTGATTATTGTTGTGATGAGATCAAGTTATAAATTGATCGAAAGAGGAATAAATCATTACATCAAATAGATCTTTTCGTAGCGTTGAAAGAATGCCACTAAAGGCTATGGTAGCGTTTATAAACACGCTATTTAACGACATGTTATGGTAGATCCGGACTGTATCGTAGCATAAAATGAAAACAGAAAAAATGAAATTCGTAGCATTTATTGAGTGCTGCTGTACGTAAACGCTACAAAATCACCCCCTTTTGTAGCTATTTTAAAACGCTACAAAAGAGGGAATTTTTTCACTTGCGTTTTCGTACAGTAGCACTCGGTAAACATTGTGAATTTTGTCTTTTTATAGCGTTTTATAAATCCTATGGTACGCTCCTTGACCTACATAGCATGTCTTTTAACAGCCTGTTTATTAACGCTACCGTAGCCTTTAGTAGCGTTTATTCAACACTACCGTAGCCTTTAGTAGCATTTAAACGTTATTTAACAACATATATCATTCATTATTTATTCTTAATCAATACTACATCACGCTGTAATACATATAGCATTTTATATGTATATATAAAATAAACTCAACCAACAATAGTAAAATAATGCAATTGAGATTATAATTACCAAGTACATATAACATAACCAATATTTTCCTCATACAATAGTATTTTTAAGGTACGTAATACAAAATACAAAAGATTAACACCATGAACTAACAATATAAACCTAGCAGAAGCAGCCAGCTTCAACAAAATCCTTTCCTTCCTGCATGTGAAAAAGATTAAAATGAATGAGGTTTAATGTGAACAGAAATGGAATACGTCTACAAATATAAATCAACTTTTTAAATTAAGCCTAAATATGGACTTGAAATTAAATTTATGAAAAATTATGCGTAAGATTCAATTTATTTGAGTGATTATATCTCAATCAATGTACACGAGAATAAGAATTGGACAATATATATAGTTAGCTTAGTTAATTTTATAAGTTTAGTTAATTTTTATAAACTTAGTTAGTTCATCATCATCATTATTATTATATATAAAACTTCGTTAGCTTATTTATGTTGTTATTATTGTTATTATTTTTAGTAAGAACATAGTTAATTTCTATTAAATTTAGTTAATTTTTATAAACTTAGTTAAATTTCAAAAAACTTAGTTAATTTTATAAAACTTATTTAATTTTTATAGAACTTACTAAATGTCTCTTAATTAGTTAACTTAGTTAATTTTTATAAACTGGGTTAATTTATTATTATTATTATTTATAAAATTAGTTAACTTAGTTATATTATTATTATTAATATAAACTTAGTTAATTTTATAAAACTTGTTTAATATTTATAAAACTTAGTTAATTTTTCTTAATTAGTTAACTTAGTTAATTTATTATTATTATTAGTATTATTTATAAAACTTTAGTTAACTAAGTTATATTATTATTATTAATATAGACCATATTATTATTGTTGTTTATAAAACTTAGTTATATTATTTTTATTATTACTATTATATACTTAGTTAATTTTATATAACTTATTTAATTTTTATAAAACTTGGTTGATTTTTCTTAATTAGTTAATTTGTATAAAAAGGCCTATATCTATTAAAGTGTTGTTATTTAAATATAAAAAATTTAGACTACGGTAAAACTTCCATATTTCAGAAAATGATTAAGGTAATTGATAGGAAATGGAAACAAACATCACGTCCTTGGTATTATCAAAATGAATATGAAATAATAGGGTACCAGTTTTCAACTGTATGCACAGTCAAAAGGATGAATACATGTGAATTCACTATCATACACTTCTGAACTCACGATCATACACTTACGAACTACAATTATCAGCAAAATTTTAGAATAAACGCCAATTATAACTTATAAGTTATTCAATTTTATTAGGCACAATTTTTGACTGTTTTGGACAAATTTTGAAAAATAGGGTTGACCGGGTCCCATTAGGTAAATGGACGAAAAAATCCATTATAAGTTGTGTTCATGCGTGTACTTTGCTTAGCTGGTCGAGTATGGCCCACACAACAACCTATCCTTGTACAGAAACTACAATTTGTATAATTGAAAATGGGTAAACTAGTATCTGAAGAAACCCAGAAAATTATCGCTGAAGACCGAATTATCGAAATTGTAAATTCCATAGACTGGAAAGTTGCTATGTATCTGTTGGAAAAACTATACAAACACTGAAACGTTACAAATTGAGTCAGACTTACCATGAGAGTTGATGACTTAGCAAGCATGTAAGTATTTTCTCTAACTAGTTCACCCTTTTTTAGTGTATTTGTATCCTAAATATACCAAACAACATCATTTTTAAACATAACTCAAAATATAAAACAACTGTAATAAGCGGTCGTAGAAAATGTGCAATTACTATTTCAGCTTGTGAGCTCAATTTATGATGAACTGTCTATGATTAAATTGCACGACTAACACAGGCTCGTGCCTGTACCCTGATCAGTGCTTGCACACATCTGAAAGTTTCAGCTGTTTTTCCTGACTATGTTGCCTCTAACTAGGGCTTGAAGCTTCACCAATCCTTTCAATGGTACTAATGCTCTTCTTTTGAATATATTAACAAAAAAATAAACTAGTCTATGAAAAGCAACAATAAATTATTATTCAACCAAATTATACGATATTTGCAATAATTTTCATAACAAAGAAATACAAAATTAACATGGATTAAGGTTTTCGATTAAAAAAATATGACTTTTTTCTCATTCTTAGTCAATTTTTTGCTTTGGTGGGTAAAACTGCAAAAGAGCGCATAGTGTGTCCATGCTTGACAAGAATACACAAGTGGCAACCACAGAAACGATTAACATATCTTTATTGCTGCACTTCACAGCATATAACACTAGACATAAATTTTTTTATAAAGTTGCAGCGTTGTCTCTTTTTCTACCTATTCAAGATGTTTTAGTAGTAAGAGACTGATATAATAATATATTTGAGTAGAAAATTAAAAAATAATTGAATGAAATCTTATATAGGTTGGTTAAACGTACAAAACATTCTAATTGGGTCATTAATGTACAGAAGTAAGGTTTGAAGGAAAATGCCAAAAAAATAAATATAGGAATAAACATCAATTAATTTACTTGCAGTTCTCCTCTAGCAAGAGCTGGTTTTAGTATAATTGGCAGCATCAGTAGCACCTTCAGCTACTCCAGCTCCTATGAATGTATGTATCTCATCAGTAAAGAGTATAATATCAGTACGTTGTCCAATTTGCTCCATTAGTTTCTTTAGTCTTTCTTCGAACTCTCCACGATATTTTGTACTAGCAACAAGAAGCCCCATATCAAGAGTAATGACCTAAATAGTTAAAATGAAGGATACCAGGTATTGCACAAAAGCACTAGTTTCACTCGTTTGCCTAGAATGTAGTTGAAAAGGAAAAAATTACTACAAAGGTCACAAGTCTTAGGAAACTACAGAAGTAGCATAGAGATTTTTAAGTTCGGTACTTTTTTTCTTCTAAAATCCCCATGATGGATAGGAACAGGTCTTTCAGACTGAGTAGTTATATCAATGTTTTATTACTAGATCACGACTACAGAAGGTATGTGTGACTCAAGGTTTCAAACAAAGTTGTAATATATGATCATTCAAATACAATAATATAAGATAAAGAAGTTTTGACATTTATAAAATGATGAACTCACCTTAGTTCCAATGTTGTTTGGATCAACACCAAGACCCTCGAGCACCCGTGCAGCCACACCTTCGCCTTCTTTAAGCAATCCCAAAACCAAGTGTTCTGAGCTTATGTAACTGTGACCTAAAAAGTTGTACGATAAAAGTTTAATACATGTTCTCGATCAAGAAACTATTGAATATTATTGTGCATGCACATGAATTGATAAGCATGGTAGTTAATTCATATACTCCCCGGCCCTAGCACGTTTCATGAAAATGAAAACAGGATAAGAAAACTTTGACATCACATTTGTTCTACCAGAATCTAAAATGTTGATTTTTCTTTTTAACCATCTTAGAGGCCAACATGTATCACCAAGTTTAAGCATTAACTGATGATAACAATGATTATTCATGAATTTCTGTTGAGATGAGTAATTGGATCTTGAGTATAATAAATCAAACCACCTCACCAAATCACAGAAGGACAACTCTCACTTGTAGTTTCTTTTGAAGGATAGGTCAAAAGTTTTATAGTCAATGTCAAGTCAATAGTTTCATTCTGAGAATTCAGTAAATATCTCTAGCTAACATAAAATCACCATATAATGATAGAATAAGTAATTACCTAATGCGCGAGCTTTTTCAAGAGAGAGTTCTAAGCACGCTTTGCATGAGGAGTAAATGGTATTCCAACAGTAACAAAACCGCTAGCGTCGGAATTAGGGTTCAAGCACACGGAAACTGTCAAAGGGTTCAACCACTTAGCAAGGAGATGGAGATGCGATGGAATTAGGGTTCACGCACATGCGATGTGATGGAACATCTCATACATGGAGCTAGCGGAATTTTTTTTCTATTTGTTTCGTTCAAAAATGGGAGAACGAAGAGAATTTGGGGAGTAAATGATTCGCGTGGGATTATTTTACCACCTAAAAAATTAATATCCTGCTTTAGCTAACATAAAATCACCATATAATGATAGAATAAGTAATTACCTAATGCGCGAGCTTTGTCAAGAGAGAGTTCTAAGCACGCTTTGCACGAGGAGTAAATGGTATTCCAACGGTAACAAAACCGCTAGCGTCTGAATTAGGTATAAGAATTTGAATGTAAAAGAGAATTTTATTATCACTTGATTATTTGATACAACTTAACATTATACACTCTGGTACAAGTTATTTAAATAAGAAGAGTAAAGGGCTAAGGTGCTAAGATGGGCTTTCAGTATAGCAGCCCAAGTCCACTTAAGGCAAAAGAAAAGAATGACCACTTGATGATAAATGAACGGTAGATGAAGCAATCTCTTGTAATACATACGAACCAAGTCAGAGATATATTTCATTCTCTTATATTCCCCCTCAAACCCAATGTCGGCTAGGGTTTGCTTGAGAGTAATGAAACCAATTTTTCTTCTGAGAGAAAACATGAGAAAAGTAGATCGATTTGAGTCGATTGTAGATATAATTGCTCTCTCCCTCTTTTCAGTATCAGTTGAAGTGTTTAGGTGATAATTTGAGCTGAGAGTAACGAGAAGCTGGCGAAGATGCGTCTTTGAGATGCTCGTCTTCGCCAGGTACTCGAGTAGTCTCTGGAATGTATACTGGAGCTTGGGATCTTTGATTTAAATCAGCAACATCAACATTTAGCTCTCATTTGAATTTTACGAAGCTCTGTCTTGAGAGAGGCTTGGTGAGAACATCAGCCTTTTGGTGAGTTGAAGGTATATATCTTACTCTAATGTTGTCTTTCATGACCTGTTCTCTGATAAAGTAGATGTCAAGTTCCATGTGTTTGGTTCGAGAGTGTAAGACAGGGTTGGCTGTAAGAGATATTGCACTGATATTGTCACACCAAATTGTTGCCTTGCTGTTAGTGTTAACTTGTAATTCACTTAGTAGTGATTGTATCCACATGACTTCTGATGTCGTACTAGCAAGGCTTCTGAACTCAGCTTCAGTACTTGATCTAGATACTGTTGATTGCTTTTTTGCACACCAAGATATTGGATTCATTCCTAGAAAAATGCAGTAACCAGTAGTGGATTTTCTATCATCATAGTCAGAGGCCCAGTCTGAGTCAGCATATGCATTGATATTTAGTGATTTGCTTGATTTCATGATTATACCTTGATCTAGTGTACCCTTGAGATATCTTAGAATGCGTTTCACTGCCTTCCAGTGTTCATTAGATGGTCTTTGCATAAATTGTCTAACTTTATTCACACTAAAAGAGATGTCTGGTCTAGTTATTGTAGCATACTGTAGTGCACCAACTATGCTTCTGTATTGCTTGTCATTGGATATGAATTCACCTTTGTGTTTTGATAGATGCAGATTGCTTGTCATAGGTGTAGGTAGGGGATTTGCTTTATCCATGTTGGCTTTTACCGGGATTTCTGTGATATATTTCTTTTGATTCAATTGTATTTCATTGTTTGGCAGTCTTTTAACTTCAATCCCAAGAAAGTAGTTCAGGTTTCCCAGGTCTTTGATTGTAAATTCCCTGTGTAGGTACTGCACAGTCTTCTCAATTTCTGAATTGTTGTTGCATGTTATAATAAAATCATCAACGTAAATCAGCACATATAAAATAGTGTCATTTGAGAATTTAAGAAATAAAGAGTTGTCTAATTTTGCTGGATTGTATCCAAGTTTGGCAAGTGTTGATTTTAGCTTGTCGAACCACACTCTTGGTGCTTGCTTGAGTCCATAAATAGCTTTGTTTAGTTTGCATACAAGACTTTCTTTGCCTTTTTCAGTAAAGCCTTGTGGTTGTTCCATATACACCTCCTCCTGCAAGACACCATTGAGAAAAGCATTATTGACATCTAGTTGTCTGATAGTCCAGTTCTTGTGCAAAGCAATAGTTAAGATAGTTCTAATGGTTGAGGGTTTCACAACAGGAGAAAAAGTTTCATTGAAGTCAAAACCATTTTGTTGTGAAAATCCTTTTGCCACTAGTCGTGCTTTGTACTTAAGAACTGAACCATCTGGATTTCTTTTAATTCTATAAGTCCATTTGCATCCAATTATGTTTTTATGTATTGGTAAGGATACAAGCTTCCAGGTGTTGTTTTTCATTAGAGCATTGTATTCCTCCCTCATGGCTGATCTCCAGTTGATATCATGAACAGCCTGTTGATATGTACTGGGCTCAGTGTAGTCTGATACAATATTGTAGAGCTTTGGTTTAAATATGCCACTCTTGGCTCTTGTAATCATGTGATGTCCAGTGTTTTCAGGTTGAGCAGGTTGACTGCTTGTGGCTTCAGTGACACCTTGTTGAGTATTGAGTGACACTGAGTCATTCAATACTTGACATGTGTCAGGATATTGGCTGGTGCTGAATGTGGAAGGATCATTTGATTCTTCAGAGTTGTTACCTTGTTCTGTTCCTGTTTTACTTGTAGATTGAACAGGACTAGTACTGGGATTATTTCTTTCCTCACTGTCAATGGTGCAATCAGAGGCTAACTCTTCAGAGAAGAGTGTTATTGGAGGTAATGAGTATCTAGCATTATATACCTTATCAGATGTTTTCATTCCTACATCACTGAAAGGAAATTTTTGCTCATTGAAGATTACATGTCTAGATATGTATATTCTTCCTTTACTGTCAAGACACTTGAATCCCTTTTTATTTGATGCATAGCCTAAGAATGTACATGGTTGAGATCTAAATTCTAGCTTGTGATTATTGTAAGGTCTTAAGTAGGGAAAGCATAGACATCCAAATACTTTTAAGTTTTGATAGTCTGGCTTGACTTTAGTTAGTACTTCTAGTGGACTTTTATAACTCAAAACCTTTGTGGGTAGTCTATTAATCAGATAGACTGCTGTATAGAATGCATCAGGCCAAAATTTTAGAGGTAAGGATGCCTGAGCCAATAAAGTCAAGCCAGTCTCTACAATGTGTCTATGTTTCCTTTCTATGAGACCATTTTGTTCAGAGGTGTAAGGACATGTAGTCCTATGTGTGATTCCTTTTTTCTGAAGATAATCCTTCAGTGGTAGGAATTCTTTTCCACCATCTGTTTGAATAATTTTTACCTGGCAGCCAGTCTGTCTTTCTGCATTGACTACAAACTGTGTTATTGCATTGCTAGTTTCAGATTTTGCCTTTAGAAAATATATCCAAACATGTCTAGAGTAAGCATCAATGAAAGAGATATAGTATTTGTAGCCATAGTCACTACATATTGGGGCAGGACCCCATAGATCAGTAGCAATTAATTCTAATGGATTATTATAGACAGTCTCAGAATCTGGAAATGCAAGCTTATGACTTTTACCCATTTGACAAAAGGTGCAACTATAGGAAACTGGAATTTTATCAACAGAAATGTCATTGCATTTAGTTACAACATGTTTTAAAATTTTTATACTGGGATGTCCCAGTTTACAGTGCCAAGTATCAATACTTTTACTACTCTCATCAGTTTTTAATTCAGAAATATGGCACCAATTTTCCTTATGATCATCATGTCTTGCATTTGTAACATCAAATTTGTATAATCCCTTATGTTGTTTACCCTGCAATAGAGTTTCCTTTGTTAGTATATCTTTGACAAAACAATGATTTGGGTAGAACTCAAAGTAAACATTATTATCCCTGGCAAACTGTGACACACTCATTAAATTCTTTTTAATAAGTGGCACTCTTAATAGGTTATTAAGGTAAAGTTGTCTTGTACCTCTTAAGCTTGCATTACCAGTATGAGAAATGTGAATTGGTTTACCATTTCCTAAATATAGTAATTGTGTACCTTTGTATTCTCTGTTGCCAAGATTTAAGTTGCTTAGATTGTTGGTTACATGATTGGTAGCTCCTGAGTCAAGATACCAGCTATCATCATGTATGTCTTCAATCTTGGCTCTGTCATCACTTCCTTTCTCAGTTTTAGTCTCTGATTGAGTGTTGATCAAGTTTGCACTGGGATTTGATGCTTTTGAACTGTTACTGCCTTGTTGAGATGGTATGAAATTGGCATCAAATCTAAAGTAGCATTTGTTTGCTGTGTGACCATATCTTTCACATATCTGACATCTTGGTTTGCTGTTAAAGTTCTGCCTGCCTCCTCTACCTCTGGATCTATTGTACTGACCACCCCTTTGACTATTGTTGTTGTGATTTCTTGCTGCATTGTTGCTTTCTTGATTTCTGTTTCTGTTATTAGCTATGTAGTTGATGGAGTGATCTGAATTAGTTGCTTTCTTTTGCTCAAGTCTTCCTTCATGGGAGAGGAGTATAGGGTGAACATATTGTAGTGATGGTAATACCTCATTAGAGGATATTACTGCCACTACTGATTCATATTCTTCTTCAAGACCATTTAGTATAGATAGAACTTGCTCTGTGTCAGAAATCTTATGTCCAGCGGAAGCAAGTTGATCACATATTGTTTTAGCCTTTGAAAGATATTCCCTCATGTTTAGATTATCCTTCTTTAGATGATGCAGTTGTCTTTTGTACTGCATGACTCTTGCAGCAGATTGAGAACTGAACACTTGTTCAATAGTGTGCCATATCTCATGTGTTGTTTTGCATCCAACAATTTGTGGTAGTAAATTTGCACTGATAGATGATATCAGCCAAGAACTGATCAGGCTATCTTGTCTCTGATGAGTTATATAGTCTTTATTACTTATGAGTTTTCCATCTTTATCTGCAGTGAACTTGGGTGGCACACATATGGTTCCAAAAACGTAGTCTTCAATTCCATATCCTCTGACTGCAGTTTCCATTTGGAATTTCCACAACAGATAGTTTGATTCTTCCAATTGAACAGTGAATGCTTGACTCTGTGGCTTGATGATGGAGTTCATGAATTCTTGGGGAATATTGGATTGAGTCTGAGTAGTTCTTGGACCAGAGGTTGATGATGCAGCTGCATCTTCTTCAGCCATGATGCAAAGATATTTTCTTGAATAAGAGGGATAAAAGAAAGATTACAGGACAGATTCTTGAAACAATTGACAGGGGTTGGATATGAACAGGTATGATGCAGCCAGATTCAAATGATGATGATTTTCTGATGGATCTTGGGACTGCACGATCCTGTTTTTAAATTTGAGAGAGATTTTCTGGTTTCTTGAATCTGTTTTCTGTGTTTTTCTTTTTTTTCTTTCAACAACTTTGTAAGCAGAGATATCTAGTGCAGCCAGTTGGGTGGTGAGTGATGAATGATGACACCTCCTGACTTGGCACGGCACTGTGATGATCAAACGAAGGATTCTGGTGATCAAATCTTGAATCTCTGATGATGATCTTCAGATCTGAAGAGATTCAGACGTGCAGCCTATTCTCAGACGATGAGATGGTTGCTGATGAGAGTATGGCAGGGCACGATGCTGTTAAGCAATAGGCTCTGATACCATATAAGAATTTGAATGTAAAAGAGAATTTTATTATCACTTGATTATTTGATACAACTTAACATTATACACTCTGGTACAAGTTATTTAAATAAGAAGAGTAAAGGGCTAAGGTGCTAAGATGGGCTTTCAGTATAGCAGCCCAAGTCCACTTAAGGCAAAAGAGAAGAATGGCCACTTGATGATAAATGAACGGTAGATGAAGCAATCTCTTGTAATACATACGAACCAAGTCAGAGATATATTTCATTCTCTTATATTAGGGTTCAAGCACACGGAAACTGTCAAAGGATTCAACCACTTAGCAAGGAGATGGAGATGCGATGGAATTAGGGTTCACGCACATGCGATGTGATGGAACATCTCATACATGGAGCTAGCGGAATTTTTTTTCTATTTGTTTCGTTCAAAAATGGGAGAACGAAGAGAATTTGGGGAGTAAATGATTCGCGTGGGATTATTTTACCACCTAAAAAATTAATATCCTGCTTTATCCTCTTCCTAGCGTTTTATATTATATTAGTAATATCTTGTATATACGTTGCATATAAGGTGGAAACGTTAGGAACGGATGCTACGTATAGTCTGTTTTGTTATATTGAATGGAAATAGAAGATTTTGATAGAAATAAATTATTTTTAAGAATAAATAATGTATTTTTGGAATGATATTTATTTAAAATTGAAATATTATTTTTCATGGTAAATTATTCAAGTAAATAGTTTTCGAGTATTCATAAATTGAAATCATTTGGAAATCATAAATTTTGGGATTTATTGAATAGAGAATTTTTGAATGTTTATATTTTAATTATTTATCGTTGACTATAAAAATATTCGAAGGATATTTATGAATTGATATTTGAAATCTGCACCATAAAATGATAAGTTATTTTTATTTTGCATTTAATAAATTGGAAGTTTATAAAATAACGTTTTGAAGTAATAGTAAGTTGAATGCAATTTTAGTTATCATATACAAATTATTATTTATGGACTTCTTATATAGACATACAAACACACACACACATAGATATATATGTATGTATATGTATGTGTGTGTATAGTTAAGTGAATTTTGAATGTACTATATTTTTGTGTTTGATTATTTTTATTCATAAATGGGATTTGAATTATTTTGAGAAGGTATTTATATGAGATAAAAATTTATTTCAAAGAATTACTTTTCAATCATAGAAGTTTTAAGGGATTTGAAATGTAAATACAAGTTTCAAATAAGCTAGGTTGGAATTTCATTTGTATGACATTAGGAAATTATTTTGATTGTAAGTCCTTATTAGGAATAGGGAATTATTTAAATTTGTTGTTTAAAGGATATTATAAATCATAGAACTTCATTGAAATTATTAGTTTAAATTATTAAAGAAGTTTCAAAGTTATGAATTACTTATAAAAGGAATTTAAGTGATTTGAAATTGAATTTAGATTTAAATTAAAGATTCCTTATAAGACATGTATTTACCGTGGCCTGATTGGCTAGTATTTACGAATTACTTATAAGATACGTTAGGGAGTAAACCAGATTGGCTAGTATTCATCCTAGTGGCCAGATTGCAGGGTCGCTTCCTGAATCTGTGGCACACTTGTTGATGTATATGGCTGAGAGCCACGGCCCCTGTGTCACTTAGGCCAACGGTCTGTTACCATTAGGGACACTTGTGTTAGGAACTAGAGATAGTGGTTTTGATGACAATAACCTTTGTAACTTATTTTATTATAACTTATATACTAACACTATTATCTAGATATATATGAATGTTATTATGCAGGATATATATAAGGCAGGTACTGATTATTGAAGACTGTACAGTATAAAGATCAAGAATGAAAAAATCAAGTTTGAAGACTCATGAGTATCAAGATCAAGATTTCAAGATAAGTGTCTAGTTTATTGTTAAAACTTCATAATAACACGGAAATCTTCATTCCATATTTCATTTGGGATAGAACCCATTTCTATCTTCTTAGTGGCTTACAAACCCACGACAAGTAGCTTACAAACCTACGACAAGTGGCTTACAAACCCACGAACATCCTGATTTTGTACAAGTTCTCGAGTCCTGATGTGATGAGATATTCTGCAGGAAGAAGCTTGCAAAACTACTTCAAAATGGTTTTTCAAATGATTTTCAAAAAGATGTTTTAGCCTTAAAATATTCTTTGTTTTTGTTTTTCAATAAACTCTTGTTTCAAACTTCGTTTGTTTTTTAAAAAAACCTATCTTCTAATTTTTAAATATTCTTTTATAATATATATACTTGAGATTTAAAATCAAATTTATATATACATTCTAAAAATATATTTTCTACTCTTCTTTATTTCAAAACATAGGAAAATTAGTTTATTTTACTCCAAAATCATTTCACCTTGTTTTCCGTTCAATGCCATTTTCAAAACAAATTTTACATTATTTTTAACTTAGGGATGTCGACATCATGGGATACCCCATATTGACATGGTGGCCGTTAAATTCAAAAGTTTCAATTTTCAAAAGAAGTGTCTATTCGTTTAAATCTCTTCACGAATGGTTATGACCGTTACTGGTCATTTTCAAAAGAAGTGTCTATTCGTTTAAATCTCTTCACGAATGGTTATGACCGTTACTGGTCATTTTCAAAAGAAGTGTCTATTCGTTTAAATCTCTTCGCGAATGGTTATGACCGTTACTGGTCTATAAATAGCCTTCACAAACGAATTTTTTTAACTAACTATTTTCTTATTTTCTTTACTCCTCCTTCTCCACAAATCCATATTCTAAAATTTTCATATTTTAAGAAAATGCCGAAATTCTGCCGAATTCTCAAGTGAATCAAATTAGAATCTCATTCTTGTTTGGTTCTCTACCCTCTCTCGAAGATCAAAGTGCTATTCAAAGTTTTAGGATCAATTTGTAATCAAAAGTTTATCGAATCTCTCTGTAAGGTGTGGTTGTACCTAGAAATCAATTGGGTAATCTTGTGGCCCGTAAATCAAGAGAGTTTGCCCTAGACTCGTGAGACAAGAGGGTACCTCAAGCTATTGAGGATTGTAATCTCGACTTTGGTATAATAAAAATATGTATGAGTTGTTCTGCCTTGGTACATGACTGGATGTAGGGTAACTCCGAACCATTATAAAATTCAGTGTGTTCTTTCCTTTTACTGCTTTTTATTTACTTTCTGCATCAGTGTTTGATTCTGTAATTGTTCTGTGATTTAGTTCTGCATTTGTTTATATCATAAATTTTAAATTAGTCCATATAAGTCTTAAAATCCATTAAACACTATTCACGCCTCCTCTAGTGTTAAATTAACCTTAAGATCCTTAGTCTGCACTCCCTTTCAATTGGTATCCGAGCAAGATTTTCATAGTTTTCATAATCTGAAACTTGAAAAGTTAAAAATGGCATTTTTAGGAAATTTTGTTAATGCTAGTTTGAATTTATGCATTTCATCAAAGTATCATAGGTCTGCATATAGTTTTTATGAAAAATCAAGTTATCTACCGAATTGGTTTGTTATGTAGGAATAGACATGTTACATGGCTTTTGAAGAATCAACAACCAATGGACAAACTGTGAAAATTGAGAAAGATAAATGGATACTTGATAGTGGTTGTTCAAGGCATATGACTGGAAATCCCGAGATACTCAATGACATTATATATCAAGATGGTGGATTGGTCAACTTTGGAGATAACTCAAAAGGATATGTGATTGGCATCGGCAATGTCGGTAATTCTAAAACTCCTCTTATTTATGATATTTTGCTAGTTAGGAATTTAAAACATAATCTGCTTAGTATAAGTCAACTATGTGATAAAGGATTTAAAATTAAATTTGGAAAAAATAAGTGTCACATCGAAGATAATAAGTCAAATATTATCTTTGAAGGAATTAGGAAGAAAAACATTTACATCCTTAGTATGAAAGTTTCAAATGATAACTTATGTCTTTTGGCTAATACAAGTGACCCTTGGATTTGACATAAAAGATTTGGTCATTTAAATTTCAAACTGTTATCTAGGTTATCAAAACTTGACTTAGTTAGAGGTCTTCCCAAGTTAAACTTTAAAGTAGATAGTATATGTGATGCTTGCCAATTAGGAAAACTAAAGAAAAGTTCATTTAAATTAAAAGATATGATTTCTACTTCTAAACCTCTAGAATTACTTCATTTAGATTTATTTGGTCCATCTCAAGTTCAATCAATTAATCACAATAAATATGTTTTTGTAATTGTAGATGATTATTCTAGATATACTTGGACAATTTGTCTTAAACTTAAAAGTGATGCTTTTGAATTATTTAATAATTTTGCTAAAAGAATTCAAAATCAATTTTCTTTAAAAATAAAAATTATTCGTAGTGATCACGGTGGAGAATTTGAAAATCAAAATTTTGAGAATTTCTGTAATCCAAAAAAGAATTACTCATAATTTCTCTTTTCCAAGAACTCCACAACAAAACGGAGTGGTAGAACATAAGAATAGAACGATTCAAGAGTGTGCTAGAACAATGCTTTCTGATAGTAACTTACCTAAAAACTTTTGGGCCGAAGCATTCGCTACAGCTTATTATATATTAAATAGGATTTTAATTAGGCCATTAACTAATAAAACACCATATGAATTACTTTACAATAAGAAACCTATAGTAGCTTATTTTAAAGTTTTTGTAGTAAGTGTTTTATTCTTAATACAAATAATAATTTAGATAAATTTGAACCTAAATCTGACAAAGGTATCTTTATCGGATATTCTAATAGAAGTAAAGCATTTAGAGTTTATAATTTAAGAACTAACACTATTGAAGAAACAATGCATGTATCTTTTGATGAAAATTTTAAAGATACTGTGCAAATAGAAGATGAAGAAGATTTTGTAACTTTAAATAATGAACCTAATGAAACTAATTGTGAAATCATTCAACCTAATAAAAGAATTAGGCTATTAAAAGATCATCCTGTAGAAAATATACTAGGAAATATTGAATCTATAGTTAAAACAAGAAATAAACTAAATAGTATGAGTAATGTAGCTTTTATATCAACTATTGAACCTAAAAATCCAAAGGAAGCATCATCTGATGATTCACGAATTCTTGCTATGCAAGAAGAATTGAATCAGTTCACCAGAAATGATGTTTGGGAACTTGTTCCTAAACCTAAGGGTAAAAGTATAATTGGAACAAAATGGGTTTATTAAAATAAAATGAATGAACTTGGTGAGGTCGTGAGAAATAAAGCTCGTTTAGTCACGCAAGGTTATTGTCAAGAAGAAGGAATTGATTATGACGAAACCTTTGCACCCGTAGCAAGACTAGAAGCTATTAGGATTCTACTTGCTTTCGCAAATTACAATAATTTCAAGTTATATCAAATGGATGTTAAAAGTGCCTTTCTAAATGGTTTTGTAAAAGAAGATGTTTATGTTGAACAACCTCCACTTTTTGAAAATAATGAATTTCCAAATCATGTATATAAACTAAAGAAAGCTTTATATGGTTGAAACAAGCTCCTAGAGCCTAGTATGAAAGACTAAGATCTTATTTACTACAATCTGGTTTTGAAATTGGTAAAATAGATACAACTCTTTTTATTAAAAGAAACAAAAATGATATTCAATTAGTACAAATATATGTAGATTATATAATATTTGGGTCAACTAATAACATAACGAATAAAGAATTTTTAGATATAATGACTAAAGAATTTGAAATGAGTCATATGGGAGAACTAAGCTTCTTCTTAGGACTTCAAATCAAACAATTAGATAAAGGAATTTTCATTAGTCAAGAAAAATATGCTAAGGATTTAATTAATAAATTTGGATTGACCACTTCTAGTGGGAAATTAAACCAACTCCAATGACAACTAATGTAGCTTTAAGTAAAGAAGATAAATCAAAAGATGTTGATAAAAAATTATATAGGGGAATGATTGGTTCGCTGCTTTATATAACAGCAAGTCGTCATGACATCATGCATAGTGTTTGTCTCTGTGCAAGGTACCAATCTCAACCTAAAGAAACTCACTTAAAAGTTGTTAAAAGAATTTTAAGATATGTAAAACATACTTTAGATTATGGTTTATTTTACCCTAAAAATGATGTATTTGATTTAATTTCATATTGTGATGCTGATTACGCTGGTTGTAAATCAGACCGAAAAAGTACAAGTTGAACTTGTCACTTTCTAGGACATTCTCTAGTTCCTGGTTTAGTAAGAAGCAAAACACCGTATCCTTGTCAACAACTGAAGCAGAATATATATCTGCTGCTTTGGCTTGTTCTCAAGTTATATATATGCAACAAACTTTAAAAGATTTTGGATTAACTATAACTAAATCACCAATTTATTGTGATAATACTAGTGCAATAAATCTATCTAAAAATCCAACTCATCATGCTAGAACAAAACATATTGATATTAGACATCATTTTCTTAGAGATAATATAAGTAAAGAAGTCATAACTCTTGAATATATTAATACTGAAAAAAAATTGCTGATATATTAACCAAACCATTAAATGAACAAAACTTTACTAAATTTAGAAGAGAATTAGGTATATGTTCATTAACTGAAATATAAATTATAAATAATACAAGTATAGTTAATAATTAATATAAATAAAAATTTCTCAAAAATTAAACTGGGCATGTCGACATGACCCATCCCCTTATGTCGACATACAGGCCGAGATTTTCAAATTTAATTTTCCCTCTAAAATTAGTTATTTGGTTATATATTTATATATTTCGACTTTTACTCCTTTTCTCTGTTCTATTCTCTGTAATAAACTTCTAAAACAGTAAATTAATGGCTTCCTCTTCTAATAATGAATCTTCTTCACCCACTTCTCCTCATTCTGGCCCTTTTCAACGTTCCACACACGTACGAGTCATCAAATTACAAGAGAAGATGAAAGATTTGCTTCAAATGATGACGGAAATTCAAGTGAGTCAACTACGAATGGCTAGAAAACAAGATAGGCAAGGCAGAATTCTTAGGAATTTACAAAAGTTCCTTATGGATAACCATGCCAATCCCATTGTCATCGAAGAATCATCACAAGTTATTGATTTTGAAGAAGAAGAGCCTCTAGAAGAACCACAAGAGGATCAAGAAGAAGAACATCCTCTGCCGAATCCGGATGTTCATATGGACGAAGACGATGGCGTGGTTTGCGTTGGAGAGGTCCTTTTTGACGCTAATGGGAACTTGGTCGAACAACGTGGAAACTTTTGTCTCCACTATCCAAATTGTTCGGTCCATAAATCACCAATAGTTAAAGGTCCTCGTTAAGTGTTTTTCGTTTTTGTTTTTCTCTTTCTTGATTATATATTGGTTTGTTAATTTGTATATAAAGTGCTATCTTAATTAATGTTCTTCTAAAAGCAATCTTTGGTGTATAAAATCTTGAATTCCATTTAACTTAGGATGTTATATTTCACTCATACATAGTTATTATTCTTATGTTATATGTTTGTTTATCTCATTTTCTATTAAGTTCATGGTTTATAGGTTATTGTTTTGTTGATGACAAAGGGGGAGAAGTTATATAAAATAGTAGACTTGGAGTAAGGGGGAGTTGTTGGTGTAAGGGGGAGATATGGTATGATCAAAGTGGTAAGTATATTTTATAAGGTTGTCATCATCAAAAAGGGGGAGATTGTTAGGAATTGGAGATAGTGGTTTTAATGACAACAACCTTTGTAACTTATTTTATTATAACTTATATACTAACACTATTGTCTAGATATATATGAATGTTATCATGCAGGATATATATAAGGCAGGTACTGATGATTGAAGACTGTACGGTATAAAGATCAAGAATGAAGAAATCAAGTTTGAAGACTCATGAGTATCAAGATCAAGATTTCAAGATAAGTGTCTAGTTTATTGTTAAAACTTCATAATAGCACGGAAATCTTCATTCCATATTTCATTTGGGATGGAACCCATTTCTATCTTCTTAGTGGCTTACAAACCCACGACAAGTAGCTTACAAACCTACGACAAGTGGCTTACAAACCCACGAACATCTTGGTTTTGTACAAGTTCTCGAGTCCTGATGTGATGAGATATTCTGTAGGAAGAAGCTTGCAAAACTACTTCAAAATGGTTTTTCAAATGATTTTCAAAAGGATGTTTTAGCCTTAAAATATTCTTTGTTTTTGTTTTTAAATAAACTCTTGTTTCAAACTTCGTTTGTTTTTTAAAAAAACCTATCTTCTGATTTTTAAATATTCTTTTATAATATATATACTTGAGATTTAAAATCAAATTTATATATACATTCTAAAAATATATTTTTCTACTCTTCTTTATTTCAAAATATAGGAAAATTAGTTTATTTTACTCCAGAATCATTTCATCTTGTTTTCCGTTCAATACCATTTTCAAAACAAATTTTACATTATTTTTAACTTAGGGATGTCGACATCATGGGATACCCCATGTCAACATGGTGGCCGTTAAATTCAAAAGTTTCAATTTTCAAAAGAAGTGTCTATTCGTTTAAATCTCTTCACGAATGGTTATGACCGTTACTGGTCATTTTCAAAAGAAGTGTTTATTCGTTTAAATCTCTTCACGAATGGTTATGACCGTTACTAGTCTATAAATAGCTTTCACAAACGAATTTTTTTAACTAACTATTTTCTTATTTTCTTCACTCCTTCTCCACAAATCCATATTATAAAATTTTCATATTTTCTGATCATGCCGAAATTCTGTCGAATTCTCATGTGAATCAAATTAGAATCTCATTCTTGTTTGGTTCTCTACCCTCTCTCTAAGATCAAAGTGCTATTTAGAGTTATAGGATCAATTTGTAATCAAATGTTTATCGAGTCTCTCTATAAGGTGTGGTTGTGCCTGGAAATAAATTGGGTAATCTTGTGGGCCGTAAATCAAGAGAGTTTGCCCCGGACTCGTGAGACAGGAGGGTACCTCAAGGCCTTTAGAAATTGAGGATTGTAATATCGACTTTGGTATAATAAAAATCTGTATGAGGTGTTCTGCCTTGGTACAGGACTAGATGTAGGGTAACTCCGAACCAGTATAAAATCCGGTGTGTTCTTTCCTTTTACTGCTTTTTATTTACTTTCTGCATCAGTGTTTGATTCTGCAATTGTTCGGTGATTTAGTTTTGCATTTGTTAATATCATAATTTTTAAATTATCCATATAAGTCTTAAAATCCATTAAACACTATTCACCCCCCTCTAGTGTTAAATTAGTCTTAAGATCCTTAATCCACACTCCCTTTCAACTTGGAGGGTCATGATCAATGCATAGAATAGTCTTACACATGATGGACATTAGGGCACGATGGCCGTCGAGGTAACTAAAATTGTAGGAGTAGCGCTGAGAGCATGCAAGAAGGCTCTTGGAGTTGGTTGAGAGCTGTCAGTCTCTCGTCTGGTTATTATTAGTGAGATATCATGAGATGTTATATACACTACTTATTCACCTATATGAGATCATTGTGTTATTGGTTAAGAGCCAAGTCTTCGGTTGAGAGCCGATCTGGTCATTTGTCGAGATCGATGCCGAAATGGATATTTATGATGTTGAGAACGAATAGGACTGAAAGTCCCGATGATTATCCAGGACACTGAGAGATGTATGGATTAATATGCATGTGAGAGATCACATGGTTATTTCTTTGGCTGAGAGCCAGTTGAATTTATGAGGTTGAAAGTCTGAATGATGATTATTTGATTATTGATCTCTTGGATTATTCATGAGACTAAGAGTCTACGTAGTTGAGTAACCCAGTACACATCGATTATACACCTAGCATGGATAGCTAGAGATGCCGAGAGCATGGAGTTGGACTTTATACCTATTTTTACATGGTTATCTAAAAGATGACTTTTGTATACTTTGTATTTGTTTGATTTGGGTGATTGATGTGTGTTATATATATTTATCGAATGAGATGGATCCCGGGTATGTCTTCTTTACAGTTACCTAAGAGATGATCTAAGGTATTGCTGCGAGCATTTACTGTATTGTTGTTGAGTTTTATACTTGATGATAGTTAAATTATGTTTATATTACCCCCTTAGTTATATGCTTATTTGGTTGTTGATTGAATTTGTTTGGATTGGCTTACCTTTTGTGTTCATGGTTGTGGGATGTATTGACACTTGGAATATGCATGTGCCATTTGTGTTGCACTTGTTTATACCATGCCAGATGTTATTTTATATTGATATCTACAATTTAGACATAGTCTGACCCGTGTGTTATTTATATAATACTCGGGTCAATTCGAGAAATTTCAAGTTTAGGTATGAGTTGACCAATTTGTGGATGTTGGGCATATATGGAGTATAGAGTATTTGCATATCATTTTGTGTATTGTAGTTATGTCTGTGTTTGTGTATTATGAGATGTATGTATATTTGATAATAGTGGGTATTTGACTACTTTTGTTAACCCACTTAGACTTTTGTATATTTTATATTACATGTTACTGCAACATTGATGACTCTATGATCTCTATGATATATTTTATATTGTGTATTGTTCTATCTTGAAGGCACACGTATTTATAGCTTTATGCTGATACTGTGTACATATGTGTGAGTTGTTTATGATGTTTGAGTTACATGTCGATGTTAGCCCAAGGGAAAATTCACATGCATACCCCTTACAACCTTAGTCTCTATATTATCTTACAGTGTTGCTCAGTAATACTCTTGAATAGTTTGTGTATGAAGGTGGAGTGTTACATCAACACACTCTAGCATATTTTTTTACATTTTTAAAACGTCAAATTGAGACTACCACGTTTTAAAACTCAGATTGTAAGTTTATGGGAAGATGTTATAGATTAAAACAAAGTTAAATGGAAGTAGAATTTCAAGGATATTCGCTAATGGGTCCTTCAATAGAATTCTAAGACTCAGTAGATTTACCGAACACCTTTATTATCTTTGTCTTTGAAGTGCTTGTGTTCTATTTGTATTGAGTCAAATATGTCTTTCATTTTCTATAATCAACCTTCATATTTATAAACCATTTGCTTGATCTCATTCACTAAGTGTCAATCTCTTTAAATTATCTCCGTAGTATACCTGTAAATACTGCATGACTTGATTGAAAATTGGTGTAACATTTATATGGTCGTTGTTTAGAAAATGAGTACATAAGGTATTAGCAAAAACATATGATGGTTTTGAAAGAGTTAGTAATGTGCCCTACCGACAATTATGTAATTATTTCGTATATCTAACTCTGTAATCAATCTTGTTCGTAATAAATGTCAGTTTTTCTTTTGTATATTTGTTATGTTATGATATAAGTATTTAATTAAGAAAATCATTAAATAAAATATTATGTTATTATAGATGTAAATAGTTGCAGTCGCGAGTCGTTAATCATAAAATGAAATAACATTTTGTTTTAAATAATTATAGAAAAGGTGTATCGTGAAAGGATATTGATTTTGTTGAGACGAGAGTGTGTGAGGTTCTCCTAATGATGGGTAGTGTATTGCTCATAATTGTTATGGTACAAAGGGGTTATGTACTAGCTATTATTAGGTAACTATGGAATGAGTCACCAAAGAGTTTCATGTTGGTTAATAACAACTAGGTTAAACAGGAAATCTTAATGTGATGATGTTAAATAAATCCTTTGACTTGAGAACTAAAGAACTTCAATGTAGATATTCCATTTTGATTATAGTGAAATCATGGAATAGTGATCCATCAAGCGACTATAATTACATCTAAGTTGAAGCATTGGAAGTGAAAAACTACTCAATAGAGAATTCGTCCCCTGAGTTGTATGAGGTTGGTATCATGGTCATCTATAGTCAACTCAATGGCCAGAGCAGAATGTTTAATAATAAATGTTTTTGTTAAACCAAAGGCTTTGTTTATGGACTGGCTAAGTTTAATGTAGATAATATTGGAGTTTGACCAATACCAGGCTCCATACATCCTAATGCGATTCAGTGTATGCAAAGTGAACATGTGTAAGTTTGCTGTCACTGTTAGTTCCGCTTAAGATAACATAAAATTTGATTTACCGAAAAGATCTATAAGCGATGATTTCGGCCAAATTGTCACACCACTAGCTATGGTGACATGTGAATATTAATATTTGAATTGTTCGGTTTTAATCGTTGATTGAGTTCACACCTCTGATTTTCACAGCCACATTTGCAAATTCTTCAAAAAACCACACGATTTAATCAATTTACAAAATATTACAAATTAATTTATATTTAAGAAATATTAATTATTAATTTATTTGATATTTTGTATTTTGTTAGTAATTATTTAGTGTGCACAAAAAACTATATATACACGTATCGATATACGATGTCGGTATACAATTTAAGCAGATTTTGAATATAGTTAGTTACCCAATAGGCTTTTGGAAACAATGGCTTATGTGATGGAATGATGAGGCCAACCATACTGAGAGAGAGAGGAAGAGATGTAGATGAGATCTATTTGTGAATTAATTAGGTAATTAAAAGGGGAAGTTTTAAAGAGAATGAGAAATTATTCTATTCCCTCCTTATAACAAAATCCTCTCGTTCATTTTTCGGTTTAATTGTTTTTTTCTTTCTTTCTCACACATCCATGGCCGCCTTCTTCTTTCTGCCCTAGGCAAAATTTTTCTTGAAAGGAAATATTATCAGACAAATTTAAATCACATAGTTCATCCGATTCTAGCAAAGTATGGATGTTGATTCAAAAGATTCTTAAGAGGATTTACATATCAAGGTGTCACTAACATGCCAGATGTATAAGGTACCATCTCAGTCAAGATCAATATCTTAGATATATTATCCTTAACATGATTATATATATTATATATATATATATATATAATTTCATCACCTTGATTTGGAATTAACATTATAATCAAAATAACTAACTGAACAGTATGATCTGATTTAATTTAATAAATTACAACTAAAACATATATTTGTATGAAATCATGGTTTTAGCCTTGAATATGCTTTTCAGCACACATGTAATAGTTTTCTAAACATGATATAAAATTTCCAATAATTTAAAATATTTAGGTTGAATATTTGAAAATTTGAAAATATAAAATTCATTGATGTCCTATTTAACTTAACATTAGCATTTTAATTTCAAAATTGCTTTTTATTAATTTAAAATAAAAAAGGGTATACACACACATGTATATGCGTGCATTTATATTTAGATATTTGTAAATACATTAGAACATTTGATATATTATGTATTTATTCTTTCAATTGATTGAAAATTATTTTGGTTTTAGTATTATATACATACAAATTTTATAATATCATTACTTAGTCAATTAGAGATATTATACATTAGTTAACTAGATCAAGGTTTGAATTTAAATATATTCTACCAAGTTAAACTTAGATATTCCAACTTAAAATATGTATTGTGTGTGCATTGATATGTATATATAAATAAAACTATAAATGTTATAGTTTGTTATTTATCTTATATTGTTTAAGGTGAATAATGTAAAATTTTCTATAATAAAATAAAATTTAGTTAAACTGGTTAAGTAAATTAAGAAGTAAAATTAATTAAATATTATTTAATTAAATAATTGAAATTAATCAAATATTGTTTAATTAATAAGATTTAAGTTAACCAAACATGATTTAATTAATAATATACATATATACACATTAAGTAAGTTAACTTAAATTGTAATAGCTATAAATAAATTAAGTAAGTTAACTTTGAGCCTTCCAAACCCCTTATGCCTCAAGGGGAACCTAACCATGTCATCATGGAGTACTTTCCTAAGAGAAAAGACGAGTAGCTCTAAGGATTTATGAGAAGAAAGCAAAGAAAGAAGGAGACCACAAAAAGTATCAAGGAAATCGTTGGAAACAACTCGACTTTCATGGAAACAAGTTTAGAATACAACAAAGCAAGAGATGGGAGGGCAAAGCAAGGAAGAAAGATGAGGTTTCACCCAATAAAACCTCTCGGTACCAAGAGATGTTTTTTGGTATTTGGGCTGATGTGCTCTCTTCTATACCTCTAGGCGTGCATCTGTACCTTGGATTTCGTGGGCCTATGGATCTACAAAGCCATTTCCCCTATAAATATCAACCTTATGGCAATTAAACAGGGATCTTTTGACCATTCTCCTTCTTCATCTCATATCTCTCTTCTCTATAATCACCAAGGCAGTTCTAGCCTTAAGAACCAATCAATCCTTTGTACTTATGACATCAAAATCTTCCTCAAAACTCTAATAAATAAAATAAAAAGTGGACGCAGGATAGAGATTTCCGAACCAATGTAAAATTCTTATGTATTATTTATTTTCTTGTTGTCTCTACTAGATCTGGTCCTATAATATACTTTTGGCATCAACATTATCATTTAACACTAATAGATTACTTGCATACGCATTAGTTGTTTAGGAAACACAAGCTCGAGATGTAATCTGTAGTACTATTAATATACTGCCTAGATGATGACATGCATGTATTTGTTAAGAAAACTCAAGGTATATGCATTTTACTTAGGCTGTTGCAAAATGATAGGTAAGAGTGAACAATATCTCTTAATTCGTTGAGCAAAATCAAGATCGAAGTTGAGGTTAGGTTAAAAGACCATGGTTAAGATTTGTATGTGATGCAATGGATAAAGAATTATCCATCAGTTGCGGGTCTATGATTTGTTGAGCAAACTCATAGTCAGAATCCTAAGCAAGCAAGTCTAACACTCACTCAAGAAATTGAATGATTTCTATATTCTCTTGGGGTTTTGCGGAATATAAAAATTTAGTGGAACCATATTAGAAAATGAAATGACATTTAACTTTCTAATACTGTAAGAACGAATGCTATACAAAATTAAATTTATTTATTTCAATAAATTTGTGCAACTAGTTTAGTTGATAAAATTGTTTATTATTTAAATTATACCAATGAATTGAATTTATATTGATAAAGAAATAAAGCATATACATAAAAATATACCTTCTGGCATGTTGTCACTTCAAGACCAATATAAAAGCTAAATTATAAAACTACTAAATACATACATACTTGGGTCACTTAAGTGTTTATTTTCACGAGACTGTATGTTGTCTTCTGAATTTTTAATTCTCAAGCAATACAAGAGTATAGATATTTGAGCACATACAAAAGGTTGAATGGTAAACGATCACATGTGTTATACAAAATCTCAACCAAAACTTTTCACCCAAAATGAGCAATTAAACTATGGTGCAAGATCATGTGGTCAATATGATTAAATACAATGAGGATTTTTTATGTTATAAGCAACTTTTCTGCCTAGACTGAGCTTCATTCATCCTTGCTCGGATCAACTCAATTTTTTATGTAGCTTCTCTCATCATATTTGGACCAAGAATTAATCTGTCTCCAATCTCTAACTAACATGCCAATGATTTGCACGACCTTCCATACAAAGCTTCGAAAGGCCCATTTCTATACTAGTCTGATAACTATTATTATAGGAAAACTCAATTAAGTGCAAATGGTCTTCCCATGACCCCTCAAAATCTAGTACATAAGCCATTAACATATCTTCAAGAACTTTGTTAACTCCTTTTGTTTGTCCATCTATTTATGGATAATAAACAGAGTTCATCTTTAGCTTGGTACCTGTTATCCCACCCTTTGGTCAAGGCTAGAACATCAACAAATTGGCTAGAAAGGATGGATATCAGGATTGGAAATAAGGTTGATGATCGATGTCGTCAAAATGTGACCGAGCTCCAATCGGGGCGGAATCGATAGGGAATGATGATCAAGGCTAGGAGGGGCTATGTTTCAAATTTCAGGTCAATCGGAGCTCGTATGCTCGAAATATAGGTGAATCAATGATTGGAAGGGGCTGATTTCGTATCGATGGTTTCGTATCGATACAATTCGTATCGGTCCGGCATGGGTACGAACAACACGTTCGTATCGATCGGTAGGCAGCATTTCGAACCGATGTTGTTCGCATCGATCCGCATGGATACGAATAAGGCATTCGTATCGATCAGGTAGGAAGGCCAGATGGGTTTCGACTCGATGGCCGTGGAGTTGAATGAATAGATAAGCGCATGGTGAGTTGTTCGACTCGATGATTTCATATCGATCGGGATGGAGCGTAGCGGTACACTTCGAATCGATACTGTTCGTATCGATCCATATTGGACACTTCGAATTGATACTTTTCGTATCGATCAGCATGGATACTTCAAATCGATACGAAGAGGGGTTGGTCGATGGATACGAACAGAGGTGTAGTCGATGGATATAGGTCGATGGAAATGAGTGTGACTGATGCAAACAAATGGATGCGAACTGGCAATACGCATGAATCAAGGGAAGATGCATTCAACGCGGCATGGAAAATAGATCGAGCCTCGAAAGTAAGGCCACGTCATCGCCAAGCACGTGCATGGTATCGATGCGATCAAGTATCGATGCGAAATCAATCGACACGAACGAAATGTCACACGAACTCTACATTTCGTATCGATCATATCTGGAGATCTACAAGTCCAAATGCTATGAAATTTTCACAGGAGCTTACGCACAAGCTAAGTAATGTTCTTGCCAAGTTTCGACTCCATTGGACAAAATCTTGATTGATACGAAATACGTTCGCATCGATCACGGATCGAGTCGAAACTCCATGGGATCGATCGCGTGGGCCCACTCACGTGCCAGAAGAAGTCTCCCGAAGTTTGAGTGACATATATGCACGGAACGCCTATAAATAGCACCCTAGAGCCTTCAGAAAAGGGATCTTTCGGCGATCCAACGTCCAGACTCTACCGGATTCGATTTTGTACTCCATTACTGTTGTTGTACTCGAATTTCTTCATTGTAATCCACTGTAATCAGCTGTTACCAGCAAGGAAAGTCAATAAAAAGATTAACTTTTGGAGTGGACGTAGGCCGGAGATAGCCGAACTACTATAAATCCTGTGTCTCTCTCTGTCTCTTTCCATTTTAAGTTTATTATTCTTCATTTTTTATCCTCTACATCACTTAGATCTGTGATTTGTGATCATATACTATTGATTTGCATTCATATACTGGTGCTTTCGCAATAATTGGGGTTTGTGACCATTTTTGGCGCAAACACTTTGGTGCTTTCACCAAGAACAACTAGCACCCGCTATACCAAATTTGGAGTTCGAATTTGAAGGCTTAAGGGTTCAGATCTAAAAAGCTATGATAAGGCAATCAAGTAGAAGACAAAGAGCCGAGAGAAGTCAGCATGAAGGGAGCCAAGAGGCATCATCGGGGGCTAATCAGACTTCAGCTTTCATCACCAGAGACGAGATGGAGATGATGATGGGAGCTTTCCATGAAGAGTTTTTGAAAAGGCAGGAGGAGATGATGCAGAACCTCCTCAGACAGTTTGGGCAAGCAGGAGCAGCTGGAGCTTCAGGTGTTCAGATCCACGGAGCTAGAGCAGAAGGACCAAACAGGAGTCCGTTTACTCGTGATATCAGGGTAGCTCGGAATCCACCAAAATTCAAGCTACCTACGTTGGAAGTATAAAATGGCAAGGCTAATCCCACTGACCACTTGATGAGGTACACAAGACATATGAAAGTGCTAGGGGCATTGGAGGAAGTGATGTCCCGATGTTTCCCTCTGTACTTGACGGATATAGAGGCTATGTGGTTCAGACAGTTGGAAGAAGGATCTATCACGACATGGACAGAATTGGTGGACAGGTTTCTGAAGCAGTTTCGGGTTCACATTAAAAGACCAAAGAATGTGATGACGCTAACATCAGTAAAGAAAAGGACAGACGAATCGCTCAGGGCTTTCTTAACTCGGTTCAATGCAGCGGTTCCTTTGGTGGATTGGCCAGATCCATCGATGGTTTTAATGGCGACAGTATCAGGAGTCAGAGAGGATTCGGATTTCAAAGTGTCACTGATACGTAACCCCCCAATGGATCTCGGGGAATTCTTTCACGAAGCTGAGAGATTCCTTCGGCAGGAAGATGCGTGTTCAGATATGAAATTAAAGGAGGTGAATGCGACTAACGATGGAAGGCCATCCAGTTGAGACTCAGATAAAGATAAAGGAAAAAGGAAGCTGGATGACGAATCAGGAAAAGCTAGGAAGCGATGGAAGGAGCCAAAGTTTTCCAGTTACATAGGATTAAATGAGACGTTGGAACGGATATTCGTGGAGACCCGTAATCGCCTTCCCTACCGAAGGCCAGCTAGGAGAAAACCCTCAGAATGTGAAAGGGCATCAGGGAGGCACTGTCTTTTTCACGATTTGGATGGACATGATACCAACAGTTGCAGGCATCTAAAGGACATTATTGAGGAGCACGTAAGGAATGGACAGTTACGATAATATGTCGGGGCTCGGAATGCGGCAGTGGAGCAGGAGCGACCACCGTCTACCTCAAACAACGATGGCGCGAGACCCAGAAATGACGGTCATTTGGTTATCAATTGACCGGGATGATATGAAATAAGTAGCAAACTACTGGTAAACGGCCAAGTCATTTACTCATGTACGGGGACGGAGATGGCCCCTAGGCATGCTCTGAATGATGATAAACCGCGACGCTATGGTTTGCGAAATCTGCCTTTTCTTTTGGTTTGGACATTTGTCTTAGTGGCTTGGTTTTGGAGTTTGGTTTGAACTCCTGATTCTTTTGGTTTTCTGGTTTGGACTTTCATTTGGATGGTTGTCTTCTGTTTTGGGCATTGATTTGGATTTCTGGTATGGATTTTTGGCTTTCCGATTTGATTTGGATTTTGGTTTGGGTTTTGATTGGATTTTTATTTGGTTTTTGGTAAATGGTCATCAGGTACGGATTATACCTAGCAAGGGGTAAGTCGCTTTGTCCGAGCATGGCAAATCGACTTATTCAGGTCGTCGAGTATGGACTATGCTCGACAAGAGTCCGGAGAGACCGGGATTCGGCCTAGGACTTAGGCCCTATGTTATCGATTACTATTTCAGGTCGTCGAGTATGGACTATGCTCGACAAGGGTTCAGAGCGACCAGGATACGGCTTAGGACTTAAGCCATGGCATTACTTTGCGTTTAGGGACACTGGACCACAGTTGTCAAGTGTGGATTGCGCTTGTTAAGAACTCGGAGAGGTTACAGATATGAATATTGGCTATGAACGACAAAGGACTTGGATATCAACCTAAAGAGGTCAGGGATTCGGCTATTGGATGTTGGATATGGATGGACTAGAACTCAGTTATCGGGTTCGAATGGATACGGAATTGGCTAAAGCTTCGGTTAATGGACTTGGAATCAGACATCGACTCGAAGCAGTCAAGAACGATGCCCTTGGATGGGATGGCTTGGTAATGGATTGGATTATGAATAGGATGGTATGGCATGGCTATGGACGAAATATGGACTTCGAATGACGAATTCAGAACTATTCAAAACACACCTTCTTACCACAAGGCATGTTTTGGGGGGCAAATGTTATCCCACCCTTTGGTCAAGGCTGGAACATCAACATCTTGGCTAGAAAGGATGGATATCAGGATTGGAAATCGATTGGAAACAAGGTTGATGATCGATGTCATCAAAATCTAACCGAGCTCCAATCGGGACGGAATCGATAGGGAATGTTGATCAAGGCTAGAAGGCGCTATGTTTCAAATTTCAGGTCAATCGGAGCTCGTATGCTCGAAATATATGTGAATCAATGATTGGAAGGGGCTGATTTTGTATCGATGGTTTCGTATCGATACAATTCGTATTGGTCCGGCATGGGTACGAACAGCACGTTCGTATCGATCGGTAGGCAGCATTTCGAACCGATGTTGTTTGCATTGATCCGCATGGATACGAATAAGGCGTTCGTATCGATCAGGTAGGAAGGCCAGATGGGTTTCGACTTGATGGCCGTGGACTTGGATTGAATAGAAAAGTGCATGGTGATTTGTTCGACTCGATGATTTCGTATCAATCAGGATAGAGCGTAGTGGTACACTTCGAATCGATACTGTTTTTATCGATCAATATTGGACACTTCGAATCGATACATTTCGTATCGATCAACATGGATACTTCGAATCAATACGAAGAAGGGTTGGTCGATGGATACGAACATAGGTGTAGTCGATGGATACAGGTCGATGGAATGAGTGTGACCGATGCAAATAAATGGATACGAACTGGCAATACGTACGAATCAAGGGAAGATGCATTCAACGCGGCGTGGAAAATAGATCGAGCCTCGAAAGTAGGGCTACGTCATCGGCAAGCACGTGCATGGTATCGATGCGATCAAGTATCGATGCGAAATCGATCGACACGAACGAAATGTCACATGAACTCTACATTTTGTATCGATCATATCTGGAGATCTACAAGTCCAAACGCTATGAAATTTTCACAGGAGCTTACACACAAGTAAAGGAATGTTCACGCCAAGTTTCGACTCCATCGGACAAAATCTTGATCGATACGAAATACGTTCGCATCGATCATGCATCGAGTTGAAACTCCATGGGATTGATCGCGTGGGCCCACTCACATGCCAGAAGAGGTCTCCCGAAGTTTGAGCGAGATATTTGCACGGAACGCCTATAAATAGCACCCCAGAGCCTTCAGAAAAGGGATCTTTCGGCGATCCAACGTCCAGACTCTGCCGGATTCGATTTTATACTCCATTACTGCTGTTGTACTCGAATTTCTTCATTGTAATCCACTATAATCAGCTGTAACCAGCAAGGAAAGTCAATAAAAAGATTAACTTTTGGAGTGGACGTAGGCCGGAGATAGCCGAACCACTATAAATCCTGTGTCTCTGTCTGTCTCTTTCCGTTTTAAGTTTATTATTCTTCATTTTTTATCCTATACATCACTTAGATCTGTGATTTGTGATCATATACTATTGATTTGCATTCAAATACTGGTGCTTTCGCAATAATTGGGGTTTGTGACCATTTTTGGCGCAAACAATACCTAATACTTCTTGTAGACATTTCCCGAATTCAGTAGTGAAAAAACTATCTCTGCTATTAATTATACTACTAGAAATCTCATGCAGTCTATTCTTCATAAACAATTTCGCTAAGGTAGGTGTACACTTAACAGGAATAAAGTGTGCACTCTTGGGAAATCTATCTACCATGACCCAAATAAATTCATTTCTCCTATTCGACCTTGGCTACCCATCAATAAAATCCATAGATATGGAATCCGACTTCCAAAGTGGCACTTCTAATGGCTGAAGCAACCTGCTTGGCTTTTGATGCTTAGCTTTTACTAGTTGACAATTCAAGCATGGTTTCACCCATAAGCTTACATCTCTTTTCATTCCTTCCTAGAAGAAACTTTTCTTCATATCTTGATACATTTTAGTTCCTCCAAGATGAATAGTAAAATTTAATCAATGACACTCCCTAAGAACTTCCTTTCTTAGGTCACAAACATCTGGGACACATAACCGTCCCTTCTTCCTCAACCACTCATCCGATCAAGAAAATATATTTTAAATAACCAATTTCAGTTCCCTCTTCAAGTCTTCTAATTCGTTTAGCAAGTAATGATCAATTCTCTGCTTAGAAGCAATTCTTTCGATCATTACTGGTCAAATTTCCAAACAGGATAACATTGCAGTATTCCGATTAGACCTAGCCTTCGACCTTAACTTCACATCACGAGTAATCAATGCCTCTAAATCTTTTCATTCTGCTAACAAAGCTAACACCATACTCTGATGTTTACTGCTAAGTGCATCTGTAACTTTATTTCCTTTCCTTGCCATATACTCAATACTGAAATCATACTCAGCCAAAAACTCTAGCCACCTTTGCTATCTCATATTCAACTCCTTCTGAGAGAATAAATATTTCAAGGACTTATGATCCGTAAATAACTCGAATCGTTCTCCGAAAATACAGTGTCTCCACACTTTAAAAGCAAAGATCACCGCTACCGACTCTAAATCATGAGTCGGATATCTAACTTTATGTGGTCGAAGCTATCGAGAAGTGAAGGCAATCACTTTACCTCTTTGCATTAATACAGGTCCTAACCCTGTCACACATGCATTAGTATACACCACTAAGTCTTAATTTCTACTTGGAACCACAAACATGGGTGCATTGGTCAATAAATGTTTCATCTTTAAAAATGCTTCCTCACATTTATTAGTTAAAACAAACTTTACGTCCTTTATTGTTAGGTTAGTCATAGGTGTCGCTATATGAGAGAAATCCTTAATGAATCTCCAATAATAGCCAACTAACCTCAAAAAATTTCTTAATCTCAGTAACACTCTCGGCTCTTTTCCAATTATTAACAGCTTCAATCTTAGCTGAATCTACCGATAACCCTTTTTTTGAAACAACATAAGCAAAGAACTTCACTTCTTGCTTCCAAAAATGACATTTTGGAAACTTCGCTTTAAGTTGATACTGCATTAATGTTTCTAGCACTATTCTAATATTAAATCTCATGATCTTGTTCATTCTTAGAATATACCAAAATGTAATCTATAAACACTAATATGTCCAAATGGTCTCAAAAGATCTAGTTCATCAAATCCACAAAGTAAATAGGCGCATTGGTCAGTCCAAATGACATGACTAACCATTCAAATGAACCATATCTTATCCAAACGGTGTTAATGGAATGTTGTCTTCCGCCACCTCAATTGATGGAACCCTGTTGCTAAATCCGATTGGGAAAATACTTTGGCTCCACATAACTAATAAAAAAGCCATCTTTTCTCGGCAAAGGAAACCGATTCTTTATCGTCTTCTCATTCAACCTATGATAATCAATACACATCATTAACGATCCATTCGGTTTCTTTACGAACACCCATGGCCACTCCCCATGTTGAACTGCTTGGTCTAATATAAATCTTTTCTTCTAAGTCCACTAATTGCATCTTTAACTCTTTCATCTCAATAGCTATCATTCTGCTATGAGGTCAACTTACGGGTTCAGCTCTAGGTACAAGATCTATTCGAAACTAATAGCTCATTTTGGTGGTGCTCAGCAGGATGAAGATCGGATGCTTAGGCTTATTAAGGAGAATGTTCGTAGTAGGGTTGGTAGTATAAGTCTTGATGGCAGTGGTGCTCAGATCGATAATAGAGGTATTTTGAGGATTAATAATAGGATTTGTGTCCCGAATGTTGATGGATTGAGACAGGAGTTACTTCGGGAGAATCATCGATCCAGACTTTCTATTCATCCGGGAGTGACCAAGATGTATCAGGATATGAAGAAGTTGTATTGGTGGAGAGGTATGAGGTGAGATATCTCCATCTTTTTTAGTAGGTGTGCGACTTGTCAGCAAGTCAAGGTCGATCATCAGAAGACCCCTGGTTTGTTGCAGCCCCTTGAGGTTCCCAATTGGAAATGGGAACAGGTTTCTATGGATTTCATTGATGGATTACCGAGGACTAGGAGGGGTAATAAGAGTATCTGGGTTATTGTGGATAGATTGACCAAGTCAACTCATTTCATTCCGGTCAAGTCTACCCGTTCTGCTTCTAGCTTGTTTGAGATCTACATGAGGGAGATTGTTCATCTCCATGGTGTTCCTCTCAGTATCGTTTGTGATCATGACCCTATCTTTACTAGTCAGTTTTGGAAAGCTTTTCAGGAATCTTTGGGTACTCATCTGAATCCGAGCACTTCTTACCATCCACAGACCGACGGTCAAACGGAAAGGGTGAATCAGATTTTAGATGATCTTCTTCGTGCTTGTGTGCTTGATTATGGAGGATCTTGGGAAGATCATCACCATCTTGTCGAATTAACCTATAACAATAGTTATCAGGTATAATTTCTATCTTTTGTTTTAATCTTATCTTAATCTTTTATCTATCTCTTTTCTATCTTCGAATTCAGGCCAGCATTAAGATGTCTCCGTTTGCTGCTCTTTACGGACGACCTTGTAGATCTCTATCTTGCTAGATAGAATCCGGTAATCGTTTGGTTCTTGGTCCTGAGATGATTTTAGAGGCTTCTGAGAGAGTTGAGGAGATTAGGAGGAAGATGAGGGTTGCGCGGGATAGGCAAAAGTAGTATGCTGATCGTCGTAGGAGGAGTTTGGAGTTTGCTGTTGGTGATTTTGTTTTCCTTAAGGTCTCTTCCTTAAGGAATGTCATTCGATTTGGTCGTAGAGTGAAGCTTTCTCCTAGGTTCATTGGTCCTTTCTCCTAGATCTCCATGATACTTCTTCTGCCTATCCTGCGCAACCCTCATCTTCCTCCTAATCTCCTTAACTCTCTCAGAAGCCTCTAAAATCATCTCAGGACCAAGAACCAAACGATTACCGGATTCAATCCAGCAAGATGGAGATCTACAAGGTCGTCCGTAAAGAGCAGCAAACAGAGACATCTTAATGCTGGCCTGAATTCAAAGATAGAAAAGAGATAGATAAAAGATTAAGATAAGATTAAAACAAAAGATAGAAATTATACCTGATAACTATTGTTATAGGTAAATTCGACAAGATGGAGATGATCTTCTCAAGATCCTCCATAATCAAGCACACAAGCACGAAGAAGATCTTCTAGAATCTGATTCACCCTTTCCGTTTGACCGTCGGTCTGTGGATGGTAAGAAGTGCTCAGATTCAGATGAGTATCCAAAGATTCCTATAAAGCTTTCCAAAACTGACTAGTAAAGATAGGGTCACGATCACAAATGATACTGAGAGGAACACCAAGGAGATGAACAATCTCCCTCATGTAGATCTTAGACAAGCTAGAAGCAAAATGGGTAGACTTGACCGGAATGAAATGAGCTGACTTGGTTAATCTATCCACAATAACCCAGATACTCTCATTACCCCTCCTAGTCCTCGGTAATCCATCAATGAATTCCATAGAAACCTATTCCCATTTCTAATTGGGAACCTCAAGGGGCTGCAACAAACCAGGGGTCTTCTGATGATCGGCCTTGACTTGCTGACAAGTCGCACACCTACTAACAAAGATGGAGATATCTCGCCTCATACCTCTCCACCAATACAACTTCTTCATATCTTGGTACATCTTGGTCACTCCCGGATGAATAGAAAGTCTGGATCGATGATTCTCCCGAAGTAACTCCTATCTCAATCCATCAACATTCAGGACACAAATCCTATTATTAATCCTCAAAACCTCTATCATCGATCTGAGCACCACTGCCATCAAGACTACTACTACCAACCCTACTACGAACATTCTCCTTAATAAGCCTAAGCATCTGATCCTCATCCTTAATAACCTTGGGTTGTTAAATAGTCCCATAACTGGCTCAAAAACATCTGCATACTCTCTTACAACAAAAATCCGATTCATCTTACCTTCCACTTCCATTGCACCCAGTAAAGCGCATACATCAAAACTCGAATTTTCTACTGTGTATATAATTTGATCATGGCTATTAAGGTATCTTTATGATATCTTTCTATCCTGTCAAAATATCCTATCATCGTATTTGCTTAACCAATCCATACCCAAAATAATCAAAAAACCCATAAAATCAAACACATGCAAATTGCATGTGAATGCATGACCTAATAGCTCAATTTCTAAATGGTCACATCTCATTCCAAGAGTTGCATAACCTCCTACCGGATTCACAACCCTTAAGGAACTAATAAGGTATGATGGTTCTAGATTTAACTTAACTACCAAATAATGTGAGATAAAATAATGTGATATTCCAGTATCAAATAATACTTTAACAGGTATGCCATGAATCAAAAGTGTACCTCTCATCATAGACTTCCCTTTCTCCTCTGCGGTTGGTCTAGAAGCCGACGTCTCCAGAGCAAAAACACTCACTTTATCAGCCTTGATCGGTTCTGGACATTTATTTTTGTAATGCCCCTCCGGATCGAGTTAAAACACTTCACGTTCCTCTTTTCCACAATTATCTTGCCATCACCAGACCGACAGTCATTAGTAAAGTGCCCTTTCTTATCACATTTATAACAAACAATATCAGCTTTCCCTTTCTTGCCAGCTCCGTCCTTCTGAGCTCCCTTCTTTTTCAATAATCACTAGTACAAAAAGTGCATATTGCTTCGCCTCATTTGCATCAGTTGAAGTAAAAACTAATGCAAATAGAACTATTTGCATCAGTTCCATCTTAATAACCGATGCAATTGGTACGTAAAAAGCAATAGGTAATAAAAAATCAAATTTGCATCAGTTATCACCAACAACCGATGCAATTTGTACGTGCAAATAGTTTTAGTCGCATCGGTTTTAAATTCAACTGATGCAACTACATTAGTTTGCATTCATTTTCCATCGGTTTGATACTCCAACTTTCATTTTCCCTCCCCTTAACTTTTCATTTCCCACTTAGCTTTCATTTATCCCTCCACTTCCCCCGTAACCTGTTAAGAAGAAAACAAAAGGAACTTTATATTCGTTCAATTGAACGACTTCAAATCAAATTGAACGACTTCAAATCAAATGAAATCTAATGTCAATTTATAAACTCATGTCTCGATTCGAATTCAAAAGAAAATCTCAAAGCCAAATCAAAATCGGCTCTCGTAAGCAATTCTCAAATTCAGTTGCGGATTCTACGGGATTCGATGCGTTGAATTTGATTTGGGGATTTCAGTCGCTGGTGGGTTGGTCACGTGTAGTTGGTCTTAGTGAATTAGGAACTCGCGATTTGGAAATCGTTGTTGGTGGAGGCAATAAAACAGTAGTGACGAGGGACAGTAGGCAGTGAGCTGGTAAAGTGATTGAAGTCTAGTGTTCGAGTTCGAGGTGAGGTAATTCTAAAATTCGAATATGCGATTGGTTTCATGGTTTTTGGTAATAGGAGGTAGCGTTTTTGTTTAGTGATGCTTGTGATTGCCATAGGTGATGCTGGCTGTTTTGAGTAATAGGTGGTGTTTAGGCGAGGGGGATTTTGAAGTGGGCAAGACAAGTAGGGATAAGAGGATGTGAATGCGGTAGGCAATGTAGGCATAGTAGTTTATGTGCAGTTTGGATAGTAGTAGAGTGATGGTCAGTGGTTGCTCTGGTGGTTTATTATTGAACAGAGATGGGTGTAGGCTGTGGGAGGTGTGTATGAACAGTGGGCTGTTATACGATGTGGATGAGCAGTTTTGTTGCAACAATGTGTGTAGGCAGCAACTTGTAGGGAAGATGAAGTTGTATGATGGTAGGCAGTTTGTGGTGAACTTGTAAGTAGAGGGTTTGATGAAGTGGATATCTATTATGGGTTTGGTGGATTTGGAGATGGTGGATGGTTTGTATATGAACTGGAAGATGAAGGCAGGTCAAGTGGGTGGTTTGTTTGTAGACGTGGTCGGTGGTTATAATGTTTGGTCAAGATAGGAACGTAATGAAGCAGCAGGAGGAGAATGTCTGCAGTGGTTGTGTGGATTTGTAGTAGTAGTTCAGTCTGATGGTTATAAATGCAAGTCAGTGATGAAGTTGTAGCTGGATAATGGTTTGTAGTGATGTGCACAGTCGTGCAGTAAGGAGATTGTGAATGTGAGTAAGGTGGAGATGCAGTGTTGTATAAGGCAGTAAATGAAGAGACAGAGGAGTTGCTGCTTGTGGCAAAAGAAAAGGAAAATGATGGTAGATGATATGCACAGTGTTATGAAGAGATAGAGAAAACTTATGAACAGCACAATCTTATGAACACGACGCAACACAATGTAATTCAGGTATGTGGTTAATTGATAGAGTAGATGGTTATTAACAAAGTAGCATTTAGATCAATATCAAAAACCATAATGTCATTTTTCAGTGCATCAATTTTCATATTAAAAATCAATATGATAAAGGACAATCATCTAAACTGATGAACACAATAAACTACTACAATATCCTATTTATTTTTGTAAAAAATAAGACTGTATTTGAATCTGAGTTAGTAATGTTGATCTGCAAATATTTGTGCACCATACTTATTATTGGCTTATTGATAGTTTTGAATGAAGAGTCCTACATTATGAATATAATGTGCCAACTGAGTAAACCATGATTTTGCACCTATTTATTAGAGTTTTCAGGTGTGTATCCAAGAGGATTTTTGCTAGCCCACTTCTATTAATTATTAGTAAAGAAAAGAAGAAGGTATCAACAAATGATGAAAAAGTTTTGATAAAGCCTATTGGTCAAGTGGACTTTTCTAGTGTCATATTAAAAGTGTAAGGGTTCAAAAATGGAACCACATTATCACCAGTTTTGTAGTGCTATAGTAGGTAGCAGGATCCACTGTGTCATTTAATTATTTTCTGAAAATTTTATTGCCATAATTATGTGTGTGTTTTGTTTAATTAAGGTAATTGCAGGTATATGTCTACAAAATTTTATTGCCATAATTATGTGTATATATGAATAGTCAAGTAGTCAAGTAAGTAATTTATTTTACAATTTGATTTGTGCGAAGTAAAGCCATATATATGTTTTGTATTATATGCAGCCTTGTTTATAATGGTAGTTTTTCTTATAGCTTGAAATTCATTTGTTAATAATAGTTCTGTGACATGCTCAAAATTTTGTTTTACCTACAGAAAATGATCGAAAGTATAAAGAAGACAATGAACAAGAAGATTTCACTCAATCAAAAAAGACTCGAAGAATCCACATATGCATTCAACGGGTCTAATGCAATGGGAGAGCATATTGAGCCACCTTTGGAAAACACTTATGTTGGTAATGCAAGCAACTAAATTGCAGGCACTACTATTGCAAATCGATGGAAATCTTGAAACAACAATGGAAATCTGAAGACATTGATGTAAATCAGATTTCGAAAAAGAAGACTAGAGGCCAGACTATAGTGGAAAGACTTCCTTCAGATGTTGGAAGCTGAATCCAAATTGAATTTAACTCATTGGCTGAACTGGTAGGAAAGACTTCCTTCAGGTGTGCTTATTTTACATGTTCTTATTTAATATAATAGTAAACATTTTGAAAATCTTTTCTTTTGCATGGTTTGCATTAGAATATAGTGTTCTCTTCAATGCATGTATGGATAATAAATGCAGTGTTTAGAATAGAAAGTATACGTATCATTATTAAATCCTTATATCCTTTCTTGCACATTTATCATTTCATTTTTTGGGTTTTTGTTTTGTTTGATTTAACTTTTGATCTTGGTTAATTTTTTAGGTGATGTTGGGGATACCTTTATTAGAAGGAACCAACCCAGCTTTGTGTTTTCCTCGCTACGTAGTTGGCTATGAAGTCGTTTGCTATACTAACATTTATAGTGAAGTATGTTTTTTTATGTAAGGTATTTTATATTTAATGTTTAGCAGAGCTCATTCTTCAGAGAATCTTATAGGTTCTTGCTGCCGATGTTTATGCTTCAGAGGTTGAAGATTTTTTGCTAAATCAGAATGCTGGCTTGTAGTTTAGGAATAAGGTAAGGTCCTTTCCTATCACTTCGAGGTTATGTATATGTAATCAGTTGCATCATATTTGTATTTGTTGCGGGTAGAATGCATTGAAAGGTTTGAAACAACTCAAAGATAGGGAACAGTTATAAAGTTACGATGTTTAGTGATATGCCTTGGAACTGCAGTTTCCAAGAACCAATATTGTAGCACTTCACTTTAAAATAAGTGCTTGTATTTTATCTCTGCTGGTATGTAAAGAACTTGTACACATTCATACACATGTATGCACATTTTGATTTGTAATGTATTGGCAGTTTTCTTCTTCATTTAGTTCTTTGGGAGTGGCTAACAGCTAAACTATACATATGCAGGTGCTGGCACCAGGAGGAGCTAAAGACCCAAATGAAATTATAAGAGATTACCTTGGAAGGGAGCCATCTGTTCGTTCATTTATAGACAGCAATACAAGAAACAGCTTGTGGAATACCCTCATCTACAATGCTTGCTAATTCCTTGGACAACATTGATACTACCTTCATACAGTTCAGTCATCTTTGGTTGATTGATTCTAGACAAGTATATCAGTTGTAACTTTTCTGTTTCATGCCTCTAATTTTATTTTTCTTTAGAATTTATTTATGTTTTTCATTCTTTTGTAGAATTATTAAATCTGATTATGTATTTGCCATCAAATTTAATTTTGAATGATAGTAATATTGCATGCAATAATTGTTTGTTATAATCAATAATATATATATAGTCTATTTGAGTACTGTAATAATGGTTTCTGAGAATGGCTTTTTTGCATCAGGTATAAATAGCTGATGCAATAGAGGGATTAGTTTGCATCGGTTGTTATAAAAACCCGATACAATAGAGGGATTAGTTGCATCGGTTTTCATTACAACCGATGCAACATGAGGGCTGTGTCCAAGCAACCAACCATGATATTTTGCATCGGTTGTTAGTAACAACCGATGCAAAAAGGACCGTTTTGCATCGGTTTCAGAACTGATGCAAAAGTGTTAAGCCTGTTGAACTGATGCAAAAGGGGGGTAAACAACTGATGCAAATGGCATGTTTTGTAGTAGTGAATTTTTGCTTCTTAACCTGAAAACCTTGAGCCTCCATAGGATTGTCCTCTCCAAATATCGGAAGCATTTCCTTGTTACTTGTCGCCATCTCTACTACTACATCACATGGATCTCTAAGATGCGGCATTGTTTCTCCAATAATCTATGACCTCAAACCATAGATGAACTTCTCATTCCCTTTAATTACAGTGCCAATAGTAGTGTGTCTAAATCTTGCCAACTAATCAAACTTGCATACTCCAGTACTGGCATCTCTCTCTGCTCCAATTCCATAAATTTCTTGAGCACAGTTGACTTGGCTATCTCAGACAAGAACCTTTCCTCAAAACTCCTTCTAAACTCAGCCCAAGTCTTTCCTTCGGTATTCCTACCATCACACTCTTCCACTAATACAAAGAACCTCCATGAAACTATCTATATGTCAACCTCCTCTTCTTTTCATCATTCAAACCTAAGTCAACAAAGATCGTCTCATAGTGCAACAACAAATTCTCAACTTCAATAGCATTCTTTATTCCTAGAGAAGGCTTTCCTCCAAGACTGGTATAATTCTGGCTCAACTTAGCACAGTTGTTGCCAGTCGGTACCTCAGAATTAGTTCCTCCCACACTAGCAGCATTACCTCCAACCAAATGAGCAACACCTCCAACTTGCATCATATTCATGAAGACTAGTATGCAGTCTCTATATCTACTAAGGGTTCCAGTATCCACATTGGCATTTGCTTGTCGACCCGGATTCCTTCTTGTATTGGATCGAACATTTCCATTTATTGTGGTGATTCTTCCATTTAGATTCATCCTTCCATTTCCCACTTACATACCTTGCTTTCTCGTAATCTGCATACGAGTCTTTATAAGATACAAAAGAATGGTCTAAGAGAGAGGGAAGAATAGAGATAAAATACATACATATATATAGCAAATAACAAGTACGTTGCTATAGCGTTATCCCATGCCTCAATCTTATTCTCTGATTCATTTGGATTATGTTTTCAAAATATTTTAAGTTTTACGTAAACCTATGCTCTGATAACAAGTTGTAATATCCCTCATTTTAAGGCTTGAAAAGAAGCACTATCGATGCTGCAGTCATCAACAGTATTAATTCTCGGTGATGTGACCTCAGTTAATAGTATTTATAACATAAAGAGCACATGAATATGAAATATTTCAAAACATATTTTATTAATAACTTTCATACTCATTACATCCCATTACATTATCCCATCGATTCCACATTTAGAGAAAATATAATAATAACAAAAAATATTCCAAGAGCGATAATTGAAGATGGCCCCTTGAGTGATCAGAGTCTGACTACTTGATAGTTATAATACTATCATTGCATCCATTCAAACATAGCATAGACTTTAAATAACACAGCGAAAATAAACTCCTAATATTTGCTAGCTTGCCTCTTGGGCGTCTCCGAAAGCTTATTCGTCTAGCATGGAAATCCCTACTCCCGACCTACTCAAATGAGTACACAAGGGTTCAAGGGAAAAAAAAAACTTTTGATCAGACAAAAAGTCTCGTTTGAATAATAATATGCCATCTCAAACCAAAATAGGTATCTAATGAGACCACGCCGTTGAGCGGAATGGTTTTTCCCCTTACTAGTATCTTATCCAAATATGTCATTGAAAAATCATGTACTTGCAACCATATTGGTTAGAACATCATAATATAATCATATGCAGGCATGCAATGGGGGTAATCTTGACTAATCTGTCTTCATAGGGTTATGCACTCCCATAATCTACCCATTCTCATAAAATGGACCTTCTAGCCCTAATCTGTGGACCATCTATCTCAAATTAAATGGACTATCTGTACCAACTCATGTGGACTACCTATCTTACATATTATATGTACTATCTATCTCGGGTCATACCAACTATCCATCACACATATCATAGTTTTCCTAGGGTTATTATGAACCTACCAAGAATCATATGGACTATCCGTCTCATATATCTTGTGGACTATCCATCGCATATATCATAGTTTTCCTAAGATTACTATAAGCCTATTGGTTTTCACAGGTTAGCCAATAACCTAACTCCTTCCACGGTTAGGAGTAAAAAAGTATTCTTTTGATCATTTCGAGGCATCCTAACACAAATTTGATCAATCGGATCTCCTATATGCAATTTGACCCACTTGAGAGTTTAGTCCGACCATACTCACTACTGGGTCAACCTAACTGGTAATTTTTTCCCTTACACCCCAAGATATAGTGTTGGGTCATGACAATGCGAGTATAACAATGCAAACCATATAAGTATAACTGATCATATGGCAACAATAACGTATAATATTATTTATTCAAATATGTTCAATCAACAGTCATTGGCATCATAAATTACTTTATTTAAGTAATATTTTTCTTAGAAAAATCTCTGTAAAACTTGGGCTAAAACACCAATTTATTCACCTGAAAACATTTATCTTTACAAATGATTAATCCCTTTAAATCATTCTTTAAATCAAGGAAAACATAGCCCCTTTACTTAGCCAGAATCATATGCCAAAATACGATCATCTTTAATTAGTTTCTTTTAAACATTCGGTTTCAAAATAAGGTTGTTGAGCCTATAAAACATATGGCTCACCAAGCTACTAAATAAAGCTATTCAATTTATAAACATGCAGCATTTATGCTACTAAAATAGGGTATCAAGTCTTTATCGAGTCTCTAAAACATAGGGCCATAATGCCGAAGATATGTGGTTATCGAGTTTCTATAATACATATGTTATTGTACCTTTAAATCATAGCTTTACGGTTTGCATATCATAAGGCTTTCGAGCCTATAAAATAAAATACTGGGTTTATAAACATACGACAACTTTGCCGCAAACATAGGTATCGAAAATATAAGAGGCAAGAGGTTCCGAGTAAAAGGATTAGGGTTATCGAATCCTTAGAAATTTGGGGTACCATGACCCTAAAACTCGCTGGTATTAGTTCTTTAAAATCTAGAGGGTGTCGAACCCATAAATAAAAGAGGTGCCAATCCGTTTTTATAAAAATGGCGTCGAGTCTCGAAACCATATGATGTCGAGTCTTTACAAACCAGAGATACCATACCCCTAAATTACTTGGTGCCAAATCTCTACAAGAGCTGATACATCATATATCTACAAGGTAGATATCGCATGCATCATCCCGAATAGATGTAAAATTTATAAATTTGATACCTTATATAACTATCAGATAGTTATTCTAGGGATCGACTTTCATAGATGCCGAGGGTAAGGAACGGGAGTATGAACCTCTAGCTTTAGCACTGTGGCATGTCTACAAACAAATATAAAACTAATTTATCTCTTTTCAAAAACAAATCTTTCACCAACCATTGCTTTTTGTCAAAATACGATTGGTTAACAATTTACTTTTCATATTCTTTTCAGAAATTTATTAGAAGATTATGTTTTTCCATCCTGAAATAATTAGAAAACATTTTGTTGACATCAAAAATGGATCAACACCTAAGAATAGATTGTAGGGAACCTATGAGACAAAGATTTAGCGGATAGCGGTTGGAATAAAAGGAGATCAACAGAAACAAAGTAAGAGACATAAGGTTTTAAGTGGTTCAAAAATCTATGGCCTATGTCCACTTTATAGCTTTGTTACTTATAAAGTCTATGTAGTTTGTTTGAGACTACAAGAGGTTTGAAAGAAAATAGTCACAAGTACAAGGGTTAGACAGATTCTAAGTCCTAGATTTGCCCAAAGTAGCTGCCTTGATGACTATTGTGTGGAGAAAAAGATGAAGAAGAGGCAGAGCTTCTACGTAGTGATGGCAGAAATCAGATCCCCTTATGATTGCTTTATGGTTTGTATTTATAGGGAAAATAGTCATGTTGGGATAGAAGTCGAGTTGGATCGGAGTCCAAATGTTGGCCTAAAGGAGTGTGAAAAATCGCAGGACCCACCGACATGAACAAACATGTCGGTGCGGACTTGTTTATGTTGGTGCCGACATTTTTGTGTTACTTCAATTTAGTCAAACTCTTTTGCACTCTTGTTCTTTCTCTATTTCGAGGTGTCCCATGTTGGTTCCATCGATTATTTGTTGATTTTGATGATCTTTCTTTCGTTGCTTGGTTTTCTTTGCTATTTTAGTTGTGGACTCTTCAACTCTGTAATAGTTCGTTCAAAACCCTTGAAAATCACTTGCGCAAACATGGAAGAAGTAATGAATAAATCATGCGAAGTTTTAGTGGAAAATATGGAGCCAGAACACGTCAAACTTGACATGTTTGGTTAGATTGTTTTTGGATGAATTTTTTCCAAGCTATTTCTTTGCTTCATCTAGACGTGCCTCCAAGATTTCAAGTTGTTTTGTCTTCATTTCGACATTTCAAATTCCATTGAATTCTAGTTGGCTAATAACCCAGTTAACATTTGCCCCTTAGAGTACACTTTCGTTGAAAACAAAGTGTGCACTAGATTGAAATAAGGCTCTGGTTGTTGTTCTGTGAATTCCATTTAATCATTTGAATGTCGTGTCGAAACATCGCTTTTATTTGACTTTGATTGATCAATCTTAGTTAACTGTCAGCTTTAGTTTCTATTGACATTTATTTTCCTTACATGGGTGATGTAATCTATGTACTAGAATCCACACTTTGCTTTAAGTTGTCGAGTAGGTCATTGTAATGAATTTGAACTAAATTGGATGAAGAACAATGTGTCGGTATCGACTTAAATATGTCGGTACTGACATGTTGACTTAAGAAATTTGCTTCAATTTTCTATAAGTTAAAACTTTGTCATCTCTTCATGCCTTCATTCCCTTCTTTCTACTATCGAGGTTTCTTTCTTAAGTCCTTCAATGAGTCTTTCTTTTCCGATCTAAATTCAACCTAGCTCCGACCACCCTCCGTCGCCACTCCTTGTTCCTACCATTACCTGGACCATTCGCTGTCGCCGTGCTAAGTTGCCAACACTAGATTTGCTATTTGAATTCTTGGTACTGATATAAACCTAAAGCCCTAGGTGCCAAGTTATATTTTGATTCGATTCAATGGTAGCCATCGGTGGATTGCAAGATGATGACGGTGAAGAAGATGATCTTGGCTCGGTTGATTACAACTTGGAGATAGATTATTGATTTTTAAACATGTGCAATCAATGGTGAAGTTAGGGTTTGCCCTGGTTGAATGCATATGATCCCGAAGAGAAGTTCGATTCTCCAGCTTCGATTGTCTTTTCTATGAAACTGGCTAAGTCCCAATCATCAAGTAGACTCCAATATGATGATTTGCTTTGAATTCGGGTGCATTGGACGATTAGTCACACTACCTTTCCATTTCTAAACTTCTAGTGATCCTGAAAAGAAAAACTCTCTGTGTTGCTTTGAAAAATTGATCCGTTATCGATTTTCATCGATAATGGGTAAGTTCCAAAAGAAACAATTCTAAATAGCAATGCGACTTGTTTTTCGAATGCGAGCGAGCAATCTACATAGGATGGTCAAATCATGGTGTTCAGGACACTAAACTCACTTCACGTAATAACATACTGGGTCTGCACCGGTCTAGACTTAGAATCCAATTGGTCTACATACATTGACTTCTTTTGGATTCCAGGAGTTGGTCACATGGGTACTCTTATTCTAAGTTAAATATACCTGACCGTGTTGAACGCCAAGTTTTTTAGTTTAGAATGACTCATCGATCACCCCGCTTGAAGCTTGGCGAAGGGTTGTCTACTCCTTTTGAAGATGCATACTTTATTGCTCCGGTTTCACCATCTGTACCAATTGGAACTGAATAGTCTTCAACTTCTGAGTCCCAAAGCCAATTAGGGTCAGTTAATCCAATACAATGTCCATTGCCTCTGGGGTTAAGGAATCTGACTGATCCGTCGAAGCGGGTGGCCACCTTCTTAATAGTGAAATTGCTTCGTAATATTTCTTTACAACATGGCATCCTGAAGGAGGACGTCCGTCTGCCAGTCAGAAATGAATTCGCTCGTAATCCCCCGCTTGCCTATATAGCCTGTAATTGCTATATGTGCCTTGGTGGTTTCGTCCCACCTTCAATTTTTTCCTGATGAAATTTCTACAAAATATTAGGCTTGCTATGTTTCAAGTTCATTTGAACGGGCATGCTTTATTGAATTCATTATATGTCATTTTCATGTGAAAATTCGATCGGCCTACACGATTCAAAGAACTCACTTATCTTTTAAAGTTCAAAAGTAGGTAGGACTATCTGTCCTTTGTGATAATAGAGGCATGGACAAGATGTAAAGTTATTGAGTAGCTTCATAGTATACATTCTTATTTCAAGAAAGAATAATTCTTCATATGCTGCCCAGAGGGATTCAACCATCTCTAGTTAAGAGGAAGTAAGCTTTTTTCAACTGATCTCTCTTGTCCCAAAATCTCTGACTTTGAGTTTATAACTCAATGTTCGCTTCTGAGGGCCTTCCAAGACGCGATGATAAAGGGAGCACGAGAGAATTCTTAATGACTTAAAGGCGATTAAAGCAAATCAGCGTACCGTATATTTCCTTCTGACAAATGACAACTTGCAAGAGTATGGACTGCTTCATTTGGAGGTATTACTGATGCTTAGTCCTAAACATGAAGTGGTTCTAGGTCGCATACTCGTTCTAGTGCCCCCATTTGTAGCTTCGACGATAATTCTCAAGAGGAAGAAGAAGGTGCATCGGGTAAAGAGCACATGGAGGAGGTGTTAGTAGAGAGACCGATGAGCCTTTGGGAGGCGATGCTCCCAATGATAAGGGTAAGAATGATGATGGTCCCAGAGGAAGACGTAGGATTCGTGAGAAGAGAAGTAAAGGAGCTAGCCGTTAGTGAAGAGGGTATAATGCTAGTGACGATGACAGCGACCATCATGCTAGCGAGGAAGGGGATGAATAATTTGGCGAATCACTCGAAATGAGTCCTTCTCTTCCCACTTACCTCTGTCGAAACACATAATTACAAAGTATCCTAGTGAGGCTGGTGAATAAGTTGCTACAAATACTGAAGATAATGCATCTGGATCTTGTCCCTTTAGCAATGTTTTTTTGTCAATTTGGACGACCTGAACGAGATAGATTTTACATTCAGTGACATCATGGGTGATGTGGGTTTCGATTTCAATTTTTCTCCGAGGATAAGTATTAGTGAAGTTGGAGGAACTCCATCCATACGCCCATGCGTACACGGTTTGTAGAGTAATTAGGGGATCATCGGCATCATACACTTCACTTAGGACCATAAAAACTCATTCCTGCATACACTTGACTTCTATAAGTTCAATACTTATACCTTTTTCCTTCTCATTTCAGGTTCCATGTCTCATGGTAGGTATGGAGCCCTCTTTAGCAGCAGAAGTGAGTACATAATTCATATCCCCGAGCCTTATACTCCTTGTCGTTAGAAGATAGATGAATAAAGACAAAAGAGGAAAGATTGTGAGCACAATGAGGCTCGTGGGCTGAAAGTGAACGTCTTAAGACTGAAGTAGAAAGACTAAAGAGGAAGAGAGAGTCTGATGGTGACTCTTCTCGCGATGTGCATAAACGACATAATGATTCCTCCGAGCATCATAGGTCACCTCTTCCTTTGTTCCTCTATGCACCAAAGTTTCTTCTATTCCTTCACGCACCGGTGCTTAAGTTATTATTCAATGGGAAAATCTATCGCCTCAAGCCTTAACTACCGCTCCTCCCATTTAGTCCACAAGTATTACTAAGTCTAATCTTCCTAACACCCCTCTATGCTTTTTTGCTGCCTATCCATACCTCTTTCATCATAGTATGAAATTTGACTGAGGCATTAATGATGTGAAGAGGGACATTACTCAAAAGAAGCTGGAAGATGTTCAAGAAGACGTCGATGCGGGACCAGAGTGGAAGCGTGTATGTATGTCTTTTTCCGATGTAAATCGAATCAACTATACAAAAATTAAGTCACTTGAAAAGGAAAGAGTCAATCATGAGAGGATGATCAAGGAACGATAAGACGATCCGCTCAAAGTCACTACAAAAAGATATCTTGCCATTAAACAAAAAGGAAGTACAGACAAGTTGATGGAGGAATTGAAACAAGCCTAGGATCAGGCCATAATTCTGATGAGAAACCGGCTGAAGTTGCTCTTACTGACCGCGCAGATTTAAAAAACAAGCCAAGGAGAAGGGCGAAATCCTCCTTCAAAAAGATGAAGTCATACGGTCCAAAGAACAGACCCTCTCCGAACAGGCGACAGAGCTCGAACATCTTCGTAAGGAAACTCGAAAGCTCCAGAAAGATAACTACAAGCTAACCGCTAAGCGAGATACCCTATCGACCAAGAAGCTTGCTACTGATATAGAGCTTGTAGTTTGCCAACGTGAGCTAAAGGATCTTGAAGAGACAAACGCCAAAGAGGATAAAGCAAGTCCAAGAGAAAGGGAAGAGCTTAACAGCAACCTTCAGCATTTTTATGTGAGCATTATTATGCATATAAATCTGAAGTGGTTGGAAAGTGATTACCTTGTGACTATTGCCGATGCATGGGAAGAGATACTTTGTTGCGCTAGAAATGATCACTCCAAGGTCGAGCTGGTGGTGCTGAAGAGATTGAGATGCTTCTTGTATGGAAAGCAATTCTTGTCAAAGAGAACCGGTGATAATAATTCCTTCTTCAGCAGTTGTTGCAACAACCGAGCCTTATATCTCTGCCCCAGTAGTAGGCGAGTTTGAAACTAAAGTTCGAGACAGGAGTCCGACTTCAGGTATTTTTCTTATTTCTCCAGTGCTCCAACAACTCAATTTCACTCCCGAGTCCTTTACCAAATTGTAAAACTCTCTTCGTGAACTTATAGGTCAACCAAATGTCTCATCTCTGCCCCTATCTCTCTGAGTTCAGTCACTGAAGTAATTTTCACCGCCTCTACTGTTGTTACCACATGCATGACTACTCCGATCCAACCTTCCAACTTCAGGTCTGACTCTGATACTCAACGAATTACGCCTTTTGAAGGATTAGAAGACATCTCAGTGTCGGTAGAGGAGGACATCCAAATTGTTGGTGCTTCTGATCCAACTGATGAAGAGACGATTGTGAAACCTCATACTTTGATGTTTTAATAGTGACAACTAAACAAGAGTATATCATGTATGCTAACCACTTGCACAGGAAAAGATATCAATCAATAAGAGACATACTTGACAAAAAGAAGACCATGATGACACAATAATGTAATATTAGTCATAGTGTCTTAGTCTAGAATTAAAAACATTGTTAAAATCTCTTCCAACTGGTATACAGACACACATATTTGATCACAATTCGATTCTAAAATTTTAAAACAAAAATCATATCAGTCAGCATCAGGCAATCGACTAAATAGACCCACATAGTCGACTAAATCCTTGAACATACACATATTTATACATTGACATTGCTCAGTCGAGTCAAATTCCAATTCAGTCGACTAACCACGGGTTTAGTTGACTGAACTAAGAATTCTAATTGACTAAAACTGCCTATTTTGGCATTAATTAATTTCTGGTTTGAAAGGTAACTTTTTGATCAAATTCAGTTGGCTGGTCAAAATCAAAGGAAAGAGTTACAACCATTATTGAAGAGAAGTATCTCTTTACGGAGAAGAGCAACTCTTAAGAATTTTGAGTTTAAAAATAGCCGTTACAATATTTAATCGCTGTTACGATATTCAATCGACTGAATATCGTAACGGCTATTTTTAAATTCAAAATTAGAAGAGTTGTTCTTCTCCATGAAGAGATACTTCTTTTCAACAATGGTTGCAACTCTCTCTATTGATCATTTCTCTTCAATAACAGTTGCATCCAATGGTTTTCTATATAAAGCAATCCGATTTATGAATTCAATAATCAATTCTAATCTCTCTATATCTATCTTGATTTGAATTCTCAAACTTTCAACGATTTTATATTACTTTAATCTTTTTTGATCACACGCACATTCACGAATACTTTTCTTCTGATCAAAATACTTCCATTTCTTCATGAGAACTCAATATACTACCGAGAAGAAGATTATATGAAGATTGTACTTATCGGCTATTTTCATGCTATACTAGAGTATACACAGTCACATTATTTGTAATTGAAATCTATTGGAGATCATTAGGTGCGAAGTCCTATTCGGCAGCTTAGGTGGTCTATAATACCTATTACTCTGGGTTAAGTGAGGGTGTTGTTTAAATCCTGAAGGATTTTGGGACTGGAGTTCGAACAAATATAAAAATCTCTAGTGCACTTTACTTTATTATTCGTTATTTTAGTTGGTATTTTATACAAGTTTTAAATTAGTAGAATTACACATATTACTCAATCCATAGCGACTTTTATTCGGTATAAGAGTAAGACCACCAAATACTATAACAAAGTTTTTGATATTTCAAGTAATATGGATGGCACTACTTCAAGTTTTGTTGAGGGTCAATCTACTGCATGACCACCACTATTTAACGGACTAAATTATAATTATTGTTTAATAAGGATAAGAAAGTGTATGTAAGCTAATGGTTATGACACTTGTAATATCACTCAATAAGAATATATTGTTCCTGCCACTAATTATGCATAATAGTCGAACACATAGAAAAATGATGCTACTAGTAATGCAAAGGCAATGTATATATTGTTTTATTCTTTAGACAAAAATGAGTTTAATAGAGTAAGTATGCACACATCCACATATGATATTTGGGTACTCTTAAAATAACTCATGGAGGTACAAACAAGATCAAACAAAGTAAGATTTCCATGCTTTGAAATCAGTCTCAAAATTTGAGAATGAAGCAAGATGAAACTATAAATGACATGTATTCTAGATTTCAAGACATATATCATTCACTTCTAGCAATAGAAGAAAAATACGTTGATTTTGATATTGTTTCAAAAATTCTAAACTCTTTAAGGGATGAGTGGAAACGAAAGGTTTTGGCTATCGAAGAAGCTAATGATATTTCAACCTTAAGACTAAAAGAGTTAATAGGAGTTCTCATGTCCTATGAAGTGAATTTGCAAGAAAAACGAGTACAATCTCAAGATAAAAAATTGTATTTCAAGCAGAGAATGATGAATCCGATGAAGATGACAATGACATTGCATTTCTTGCTAAGAATTTCATAAAAAATTTGAAGTTCAAAAAGAATAAGAAATATGGAAACAATAGAAATAAGAATAACAATCCATCAATATCCCCACTCAACTGCTATAAATGCAAAACGATAGGTCACGTAAACAAAGACTGGTCATAATGACAAAAGAATAATTTTAAGAATAAGAGCGAAAATTTTCATAAAAAGAAGAAGTAGACCTTTTAAATAACTTAGGATGATTCAGACTCATCCACTTCATCTGATAATGACAGCAACTCCGAACAAGCAAATGTATGCTTCATGGCTACAAATGATGATGTAAATGAAATCTCATACGATGATCTATTTGAAATAATTTTTGAGTTATTAGATAAGGTAAAAGATTTGTAAAGAAAATATAAAGATGCATTAGGAAAGTTGAAAAGAAGTGAACTAGAAGTCGATATGCTAAAAGTTGAAAAGAAAATACTAGAAGAGGAGTTAGTAAAATCGCAAGATTCATGTATTGATATAACATCTTAACTTACTATGCTAAGTAATGAAATAGAAACTTAGAAAAATAAGAATGATATATTAACAAAAGGGAATTATAATTGAATTCTAGTTTTAAAATATTAGAATTAGAGATAGTAGCAAGTTAGAAAACATTACTAGAAATATTTCGAAATTTTAATAAAGGTAGAGAAAACCTTTCTATTGACAACTCCTAATCACCTTTTAATAAAAAATGTCTAGGTTATCATAAAACAAATAAAGAAGAAAAGACTTGTTCTAAAAGATATAACACACTATATATGAATTTCAAAAAGAAGGATGATAGTAAATTGATAAAATCTATTAAGATTTGGGTTCCAAAGACTACTAATCATTTGATAAGAAATAAGTATGTAGATACATTTATGTCTATTATTCACAAAAATTCTAATTATATTTTCAAAGGGAACACCAAACCCTCTTGGGTATTGCTTCCTAAGACCTAACTCTTAGGACGCTAACAAAGGAAGTGGGTACCAATACACTTTAATATATTTTACAGGTACCAAATAAAAAAGAAGGAAAATGGATACTCGACAGTGGTTGCTCCAAGCATATGACGGGGAATAAAGATATTCTAAAAAATATTATATACTCAGATGGAGGTTCTGTTACTTTAGGAGACAACTCTAAAGGATACGTCATTGGAAAAGGAGACATGGAAACAACAACATCAAGAGCATCTGCCTCATCAACCGGTCCTTCCGCATCTCAAATCAGGGATTTGTTGTACAATGATATTGTCGTGCAATGTTTTAATAACATGAAGAGTGCTAGAATCATTGAAGGATCCTTCATCATATTCAATGGTTTTAAAAGTCGTGCAATCTGGGAAATTGCCGAGGCTAACCATATCGACACTCTACTGAACTTCGATACCAATAATTTCAAGATCTATCCTTTATTGATAAAACTGTTTTGTGCCAATCACAATTTAGATCATATGAATCCACACAACACAGAAGATTGCATTTGAACTCTTGTTTACGAAATAAAAATTTATCTTCTTTTACAAAAAATAGGTCATATTTTGAAATGTTCTTTAGAAGGTGAAGATTTAGAGGACATTGTAGTTAACATGCATATCCATGATGAAGTAGGTCATCATTTTCTTGTCGACGATTTACTTGAACTAAAAGCAAAACTCTTCGTCCTAAGTGAAGAATAATGCATATGGCTCTCACTCGCTCCATTCAACATAGAACCGGGAGTTATGAGAAAACTTACAAACATAACTTTCAAGCCCTTTACGCCTTATGGAATCAAGAAAATGTAAATAGGGCAAAAGTTATTTTGGAGAGATTCCTAACTTTCAATCAAAGTAGGATGAAAACAATTCATTATGGGGCCTATATAACGCGTATCTTGTTGAACTTTGGGGTGACTCTTCCCAACTTCGAGTTCGCCACCATTGGCTCTCTCAATTCCCAAACCTTTAATCTCATGGGTCTTCCTCATAGAGTGGAGCATCATAATATTATATCTTTTAATACTGGAGAGCAAATAGAGAAGTTGCCGGTTAACCCCAACCTGCCAACCGTACTGCATCTTCCTCTTCTCAAAAACCTAAAGACCAACATGATGAAGATGACATAGAGGAAATAACCATGGACACCGAGGCTAGACAATCCTAGTCCATTTTATCCCTAAACCAAAGCAAGCTTGATCATCATCTTTTATGGGTTAAGCATACCGTTACTAAAATGGATAATAAGCTTGATAAAATCAAAGGCTGCTTGAATAAACGTTGGGATAAATTATCATGCGCTTCATCCACTTTATCTTATATACCTTTAAAAGAAGTTCTTCCAAATCCTAAATATCTTGCATGAACATCATTAGAGGAGGGAGAGGAGGAAAATTCGGTTGAGCATGGCAAGGCAATTGGAAGTCATGACTATTAAAGTTTGTTAAGATGGTTCTTGTTTTAGCTATCTTTACTTATGCATCTTCAGTTTTGATTAGTGTTATGTAGTGAGGTAATTTTTGTTTCTTTCAAAACTAATGTTGTTTATGTTTGTGACAAATGCTTTTTATGTTTGTGTTGTTTGTGTTTGTGACAAATATTGTTTGTTTTGTGACAATATGAGTTGTTATGTTATGGTAATAATGTTCTTGTGCTATGATCCGTGTGATTTTTTCAAATAATGTGATTATATCCTTAAGCATATATACTTTGTTGTTTGGGAAAAGCTTTTGATACAAGAGGGCTTCCCTGCTACAAATATTCATATTACTCCTACTGATGTCTATTTCTTTTTTGTCGACGACAAAGGGGGAGAATAACTATGACCATATTGATAGGAGAGTAGAGACTTAGGCGGAAAAGTATTATATATCGATTAAATTTAACTTTTATAGTTGTCATCATAAAAAATGAGGAGAACTTTAGAACCTCATACTTTGATAGTTTGATAGAGACAACTAAAAAAGAGCATATCGTGTATAATAACCACTTGTGCAGGGAAAAATACCAATCAACGAATAGATGTACTTAACAAAAAGAAGACCACGATGACACAATAATGTAACATCAGTCATTGTGTCTTAGTCTAGAGTTTTAATTTTTTTTTAAATTTCTTCTAAGTGATACACACACATATTTGATTACAAATCGATTTCAAAGCTTAAAAACAAAAATCACATCAGGAAGCATCAGGTAATCGACTGAATAGACCCCCACAGTTGACTAAATCCTTACACATACACACATTTATACACTGACATTAGTAAGTCAACTCAAATTCCAATTCTGTCGACTAACCATGAGTTCAGTCGACTGAATTGAGAATTTCAGTTGACTAAAACTGCCTATTTTTACACTAATTCTTTTTTGGTTTGAATTGTAATTTTTTGATCAAATTCGATCGGCAGGTTGATGTCATTAAGTCGACCGAATGTCGTAACGACTATTTTTAAATTTAAAGTTCTAAAGAGATGCTCTGCTCTATGAAGGGACACTTCTCCTCAACAATGGCTACAACTTTTTCCTTTGATCGTTTCTATCCATTAATATTCCAATGGTTTTCTATATAAACCAATCTGATTTATGAATTTCATAATCAGTTCTACTCCCTTAGTTTCTATCTTAATTTGAATTCTCAAAAGTTCAATGATTCTAAATTACTTTCACCTTTTTTGATCACACACACATTCAAGAATACTTTTCTTGTGATCATAATACTTCCATTTCTACATGAGCACTGAGTATACCACAAAGAAGAAGATTATAGGAAGATTGTACTTATCGACTAAATCCATGCTATACTAAAGCATATGCAGTCACAAACTATTCTACTTATTTGTAATCGAAGTCCTATTGCAGATCTTCAGGCACAAAGTCCTATTTGGCAGCTTAGGTGGTCTGTAATACCTATTCCTTCGGATTATGTGAGGGTGTTGTTTAAATCTAGAATGAGTCTGGGACTGGATGTAGAACAAGAGTTCGAACCTATATAAAAATTCTGGTGCACTTTACTTTATTATTATTTATTTCCATTGCTATTTTTATACAAGTTTTAAATTGGTAGAATCAATCATATTACTTGATCCATAGCTATTTTCAACGATTGCAGAGCGGCTACAGAAAGAGACCCAAGGGAAGATGAAATTGAAGATGGAACTAGGCTATGCCCATCCCAAAGTTCTACAATTTACAATCAAGATCAACAAGAAAAATCCTGGAGACATGCCCGTCAATGGAGCTAAAGAGCTTGATTTTGGTGCTGGAGAAGGGCACACTTATTCTAGAAGCCAGATTCCTTTTGGGAAGAAGAAGGGCAAAAAGCAAAAGAAGATCAACCCTCGTCGGGGCAGTAAGAAGTGATGAGTTGATTAAGTGCCAATGGAATGGACACTTTTAGTTTTGGTGTGTTTGTGTGTTGATCGAGTCTGTACTTTTCTCTCTCTTTTGAATCTTAAACTAACCGATATTGTGCGAGTACGGCTCTTGCTATTTTTCCATGTACATAAATAGATATTAGTTTTGAAAGATTAGCTGTTCTATTGCAATCTCTCTTGTGTACTTTTCCTATATTCTATGCACTATGCTATTTGTGTACCACTGCATGTATATATAATATGATTGCCAGTTTTGTAATTTCCATATTATATATTGATGTTTTGTATGATGTGATATATGCATTTACCGCAACCCTGTGCATGTAAATACTGTAACTTTTTTATTTACCACAACTCTATGCCTATAAATAATATTCCTGTAGTTATTTAGCATACTATATTACTTAGTTCTGTTGTGACTGCCACAATATTCTGTTAGACATAACATAACTATGGCGTGCCTTGGTTTAGCCTACTACGTACCTGTTTTCTATTCAAGCTCAGCAGAGCTAATCTCGACCAAGTGTTAGTGTGTGCGCTCCCTATTACACAGGGTTGGTTACACCAAACACTGGATTTAAACACCCGATTAAGAGACCGGGCATTCCAAGCAACCCATTTGGTTACCCCCAGTCTATGTTGTGCGGTAGCTCCTATCTCTAGCAACCTGCGGTTTTTTCGCTCGACTCCGAGTGCTTGGTTCCATGAATGCGATCAATTTCTTTCTAGCCTAGTGTTGAGATCATGTTCGTGCTTTAATTACTATTTTTGAAAACTCATTCACAGACATCTCAATTCTTTGGATTCTCCTTCATAGTAGCCTATTTCTAGGCTCCAGTTTATTCCTTTCGTCATCGTTTATCTCCGGGCGATTTCAACTTTTGAAAATTATAGTTTATTTCTCAATCGGTTTTAGTGATTTGTTATTTCCTAGCATTGTCAGGACAACACCAATATCTATAAGATATGGATCAATTTCCATCGTCAATCTAGCGATTTGAGTCGATTTTCATCATCGACTCGGTAATTTGAATCTTCTTGACATTCTGGTGCGACGTTGATCCTTGGAAAAAGGAGATTGATCTTCCATCGACCCTGCAATTGAAAACTTTCCTAGTGTTGCTAGGGCAACGCTGTACTTAGATAGTTTGACAGTCTCTCGGTATTACTGGGTAATACCGATAGCTAGAAAATTAAAGAGTTTCCTTGTGTTTTCGGAGGCAACACTGGTATTTAGGAAGCTGAGATCGATTTTTCCTGTCGATCTGGCAGTTTGAGTCGATTTCCCCATCGAATTGGCAGTTTTGGGAAGCCATACTTCTTAGTCGGAGATTAAGAAGTATTTTATAAGTCATATGGCTTATTTGTGGCATACAGGGTTACTGCTTAAAGGAACGCGGTTCCAATGGTTTAAGGAGTCGTGCAGCTTATTGTGTGGCGCACTAGGAGATTGCTTACAAGAATGCGGTTCCATCGGTTCAAGAAGAGACATGCGGCATGTTGTGTGCCGCATAAGGAGATGGGCCTTCCCAACATTACCGGAGAAAACACCGGTTCTCAGATGGAGTTGATCGATTTTCCCATCAATCCAGCGGTTTGAGTCGATTTTCCATATCGACTCGGCAGTTTTGACCTTCCCGACGTTGTCGGAGAAACGCTAATCTTTAGACGGTTAGGATTGATTTTCCTTGTCGATTCTATATTTGAGTTGATAATCCTCGTCCGTCATCTGAGGATAAAGGAGTGTTTTCTTGGGTGTATTGCCGATCGCGTGTCACGGGAGTTTTGCTTGCAAAAACAATGTTATGTTTCTTCAAGAACCCAACTTTATTCATGAGTGGAAAAAATACAAGTCATGCCTATTTACAATACCCCAGTGTCCCTGTAAGGCTTATTTCCGAAAGGAAATTAAATAAGTATGAATGAAACAATATTGTATTAGGTTACCACTTTATTCCTAGGTGACCGACTAGCTTGAAGGTTAAGTTCCCACCAGTCTTTCATTAGCTTGCCTAGGCCTCTCTCCATAGGGTCAAAGCAGTTACCCCTCAGCAGGTAGACCCTACAGTTTTGCAGTTTCTCTGCCATTCTGCGATTTCCTAACGTACCGCTGGAGCTTGTTATCCCTGATTAGCTCCTCGATCAATTTTTTCTAATGTCGGCATTCATTAGTATTGTGCCCATGGGTTTTGTGAAAGCGACAATACTTCCCAGAATGTTAATCTTGCTCTATTGTTTCCTTCCTAGGCGTCTTCTTATATTGCTCGGTTCCTTGAGTTGCAAGATATATATTCTCCAATGTGTCATTCAAGTGCTTGTGATCCTCCAATTCAAAGTTCTTCGGATGTTTCACATTCAAGTCATGCTCATCACCATAGTTTTGACTTCATTTCTTCTGATTACCAGAGTTTCTAGCATTCATTGTGGTGTTGTTCTGGATTTTTTCCTTCAGTTGTTCATCACCAACCTTTCCTTCAGCCAGTCCTGCTTCTTCCAACCGCAAGAACCAATTCTCCTTTCGATAGAATTCCTCCATAGTGGTGGGTTGTTTCATCTTAATCCATTTACCGAAATTTTCATCTGGATGAATAGCTTGAACCGATGCCATAAACACAATATCTTCCTTCAGATTGCTTACTTCAGCAATAGCGATGTTGAAGCGGTTCAAGAAGCCTTTAGAGACTCCTAGGGTCCTTATGACAAGCTAGATAATGACATAACATCCTTCGATCATGTAGTATGGAGCCTGAACTGCTCCAAGAACTTCTTAGCTAACTCATCAAAAGTAGAGATAGAGTTCGGTGCAAGTCTAGTAAACTACATGGAAGCAACTCCTTCCAAAAAGATAGGGAAACATTTGTAGTGAACAACATCGGTAGCACATGCTCCATCCATGTGCCATTCATACTTAAATAAGTTTTTCCTAGGGTCGGTGGCCCCATTATAAGATGGCCTTGTTGGCATAACAAACTTCTTAGGGTATTCTTCCCTTAAGGTATTCTCAGTAAATGGAGTATGGCTTGGTGCGGTACCGCAATCTTCATTTTTCCTACCTCTGTTTTCCTCGACTAGTCGCTTAACCATTTCAGCTATGTGTTCCTTGCTAGCGCGAAATTCCATAGGACAACTACATGGGGCTGCACTGATTATTTGTCTTTACTAATGGACTCGGCTACCCAGCAGACATTTAGGTTCTCCAGTCTTTGGGAGAACTATTCCTATAGTTTTCCATTACCGTGTGGTTGGTGGTTGGTACAATTGCGGTTGTTTGGATTGGGAATTTATTTCCTTCATTATTTGGTTCAAAATCATCTCAATCAAGCTACAGCTCGTCATTAGAGTCAGAAACAAGTATTGCACTATCATTCTGAAGAGTGTTCACCCAAAGATTTGTTCGGTGCCAAGTTGTTTTGTCTCGGTACCGGGTTGTTTCTTTACTAGGGTAACATTCCTACTTTTCCTGCAAGATTTTCTACAAATCCAATAGAAACTTCCTTCTGTTTTTTCTTTCCATCTCTCTGGTTTAGGCCAAAATGGTGGAATTTTTTTGTTCTATTGCAGAACAAGTTTCCCTTCAAGTTCTTCTCATTGTTGGTGGTTGCAAAGTTAACAACGCATCCATTTTATCCATGAGAGCATTCTAACTATTAGTAAATTTCTGGTTAAGTTCATTGATCATCTGGTTAAGCTCTCTTCTAGTGATAACTTCATGTTGAGTAGAAGATCCAATTGGTGGGTTTCCATCGTTAACATCTTTTGGTGGGTTTTTGCTTCATCACCACCATCTATTGCTCCTACAGATCTTCTAGATGTTTGGAGCCATTGGAATAGCAAATCTTTAATTTCTCCAAGCATATTTTCCATATCTAACTTTTGGACCTTATGCAATCTAAATTAGAGAGCTAGATCAAAGCCTAGGTTTATTTTTGTAACATCCCTAATCTTTAAATAACATTATTCAGGATATTTAATTAGATAAATTAAATAGAATAATGTAATTGTTAAGTGATAAGAGGATTGAGATTTGAATAAAATTATGGGTCATGCTTATTAATTTAATTGGGCTAAAGAATGGTTTAAAGATTAATTAAATTATGTAAGGGTGTAATGGGATTTAGCTACACTTAAATTTACCCTTATATATATATGTTTACCTCTTAAGCTATTGAGACTCATATTCATTTTCACGAAAATAAAAATGTAAGAAAAGTTAAGAAGCCGGCCATTAACAAGAAGAGAAGAAGAGGAAATTCAAAGAAAAGAAAAAGAATTAAAGAAGGGGAAATCAAACTCATCTCAATCCACTTTCCTTATCAAAGATTAAGGTGCATAATAATTTCCATCTTTATTTGCTGAATATATGATGTTTTATGAATGATATGCTTGAATTATGTTTTGTTTTAATTTAAACAAGATTGTTTAAATGATGGATCATATGGTTTTAGACAAAAACCGTGTGATATTGATGTTTAAATGCAATGAAAAAAAATTATATGTCATGCAAAATATAATTTTAGAGTTGGGTTTTAAGTTTGATAACTTTCCAAGCTTTGGGAAGATTATTATGAAATTTTGAATGAAAACATAACACGTTGGTTTATAAATTTATATCATAAAATATATTGAGAATTTGGGTTTGAAATTTTGATATGTTATATAACATGATCAAAGTGAGTTTATTTGATTTTTGGTGATTTTTCTTAAGTGATTTGATATACAAATTAAATTATTTTGAGAAGAGGATCTAAATGATTTAATTATATTTGCAATGGAAGGTTTTATCAGCAAAATTTTAAACTTGATACTTATCCAAAATAATATTGCGGTTAGTTTTGAAAAGCATGAGAAAAGTTAAGGAAACCAATAAGAAGTTTACACATAGGCAGGTTAGTAGATATAAGTTGCTTAATTTGACATTTAACCCAGAAAAACAGGTTCCGCCTCTATTAAGGGTACCTTTTGCCCCTTACTTTCGCCTTTGACAAAGTAGAAATCCATTAAGCTATAACCAATACACAGGGTATCAACTGGGTGGTATGTAGTGTATCGGAGAAAGGCGGAGGGTGTGATGTCAAAAGCATGCTTTCGATGGAGCCGATACCTTAGTTTGTTTTAAAAAGTTAAGCAACTCCCTTTGTTTTACTAAGCTTTCGACGTAGCCGATACGTGCTTTCGTAAGGTGTTTTATAATGACTTTCGAAGAGGTTGCCATGTTTGTTTTAAAAGAAAAGGGGGTTTCGAAGGAGTTCCTTTAATTATAAATCAATGATTTCGAAAGAAGGGGTTCCAACACAGTTGAAGTCATGCCGCCGATTCTTTTACCTTTCGAGTGTATTGGAGCCATCAATGCTGTCAAAAGGTATCGTTTGTTTTAAAGCTACATTATGGCGCTTCCTAAATGCTTTCCAAAGGGTTATGGGTTTCGAAGGCAATGGCTTCTGAAAGGGTTTCAAAGTAATCCTTCGGTATTTTATATATATGCTTTCGACTCTGTCGAAAGGGATGGTTTCGACACCATCATAAATTCCCTAACATTTTTATATAGTAAATAATGGTTTCGAAAGAGATAATTTTGTTTATATTTAATTTGACCCAAATGATATTTCTAAAGGTAAATCCAATGATGTTGAAAGTGGGACTTTCAACACTTTAGGAAGAGATACTTCCAATGGTTTCGAAGCTATGATTCTAATCATTAATAAGTAACACTTAATTATATTCGAAAGGTTTCGAAAGAAGGATTTTAAAGTTTTTTTAAAAGGCAGGAGTCTAATGTTTTGAAAAGAGATATATGCTTTCGAAGGAGTATATCCATTGAGGTCGAAAATATGGTTTTGAAGATTTCGAAAGTATAGTTTTCAAAACAAAATAACCCAATCTCATTTAAAAGAAAAACCATGTCATATTAATAAACAAAATAATTGGAAATGAATTTTTTGAAGAAGTCTAAATAGGTTAAAAGGATTAACCAAGTTATTATAATTACTTCTTCATATATGTATACATTCACTTTGTAACGAACCCAAAATGGTACTATAGGAAAATGTAGAATAACCAACTAGGTTGATCCAGTAGTGAATTAAAGATATTGGCAGGGGCCAATAGGTTCACAGTAAGCCCATGAAAACCATGTAAGGGAAGTGATATGGTAAGAGCCAATAGGTTCATAGTTAGCCCATGAAAAATAAGTATAATTGAAGACGTCGGTTAGGCAGGTTTATAGTTAGCCAATGAAAACTATATCCTGATAAGAAAATGAAATATTGACAGATAATCAATAGGTTCCTAGTTAGCCCATGAAAACTAGGGTAAAAGAAAGATAATGAAAGTTAGTCAATAGGTTCCTAATCAGCCCATGAAAACTAGGATAAAAGAAATGATATTGGAGTTACTAATAGGTTCATAGTGATCCCATGAAAACTATATAAGTGGACAAGGACTCCATAAATGTTTAACCGGTTATTAGTCAGCCCATGAAAACTATTAGGTTAATGGTAATCCTAGAAACTGTAACTATGACAGATAGTCAAAACGAATGGAAATGGGTAATCCAGAATCGATTCAATTGTTTTGCATATCATCATATAATAATGTTTTGAATTGATTTAACCATTGTGGATGCAGGAGCATAGAAAATGATTTATAAAAGTTTTTAAGATACTAGTGGAGGGAAACCCGTTCCGTTAAGCGGCGTGGTCTCACTAGATATCTAAATGATTTGAGATGTAGATTATTATTCATACGAGGCTATATGTCTGACTCAAAGTTTATGTTTTCCCCTTAAACTCTCGGGTACTCAATTGATGTTGAGTAGACTGAGATTTGAGGTTTTTAGGTATCTCTTAAGACGAATAAGCTTCTGAAGTCGTGCATAAGGCATGTAGTTATTTGAATTCTCTTCATATGATTCCGCTATGTTGTTTTGTTAAGGCAAAATTGTTTATTGCCTATTATACACTCTGATCACCATGAGGGCATCTTCATATGTATCTCTTGGAGTATATTGTAATAATTATATTTTTCTGAACGTGGTTAATGTTGTGGGATTATATAAAGAATGTTGAAATGGGTTTTTGGAATGATATATGAAATTTGTTTTGAAAATTTTATACTTTTTCCATATCCATGCGTTTCTGGTATATCAATTTATCTAACATTTGGTCGCCGAGGATTAATAACTATGGATGACTGCAGCATCCATAGCTGTTAGTTTTGGGCCTCCAAGTGAGGGATGTTACAATTTTTCTCAGTGAAAGCACTAAAATGTTGACCACAAAAAAGATAAACACCTAAGAATAGATTGTAGAGAACCTGTGAGACCTAGATCTAGTAAATATCAGTTGGAATAGAAGAAGAATAACAGAAGTAAAGTAGAGAGACAAAAGGTTTTATAGTGGTTCGGCAATCTACGGCCTACGTCCACTTTATAGTATTTTTACTTATAGATTTAATGTAGTTTGTTTGAGATTACAAAAGGTTTGAAAGAAAATAAGTCATAAGTATATGGGATGTGTAATAACCCATTCTTTTAACGATTGGACATTTAAATAACTTATTTAAATATCGAATTGTTAATTAGTTGACGGTCCAAAAAAATATGATTTTTCGCATACGATCGAATCAAGACTCGAGACCACTTCCATTGAGTTCGTATTGAAGTTGTGAATTAAAATGGGTATAAGAATCACTATGTTTGAAGACCAAATGATTCAATAGCTAAAACGATCCCAAAAAGCATGAAATTATCATCCCAGAGCGAATTCTCAGATTACGATGAAATTTATACCACTAATACCGGAAAGATGAGATGATGCACGTAGACGAGTTTCATGGAAATCAGACGCACCATTTAATCGTACGAGCTTAAAACGCATGATAGTTTTATTTGAGAAATTAATAAATAGATTAAAATTACAAAACCCTGACCCCATCTCCTTTATAAGCTCACTACTACTCACATACGAAAACACTATTCCATTCATTTCTAGGCCGCCTTTCCCATTTTGATTCAAAAATTCAAATCGGCCAATTTACTCATCGATAAATCATGTTACTCGGTTTGTTGGACTCCTGGAGATGTGGGGCATTATCGGTATGGATTTGGGCATGTTTGGTGATGGTCGAGGTAGGGCATTCAAAATTAGGGTTCGTATACTCAAGCGGTGTGGTCAGAGATGAGGGAAATGGAGGCCGGCATTGGCTTGAGGGAGGAGAGGCGCGTCGGGGACGGTGATTTGGGGAGTTGCAGTGCTTCACCGTGGGGTGCGACACTTCCTTGTCACGACGTGAAACCTATGGGTCATGTTCTTATTGGAGACTTCAGGTCAGTGGCTTTGGCATCAGAATGTCAGGTGTTAGTTGAGGATCGTGATAGTGCAGACGACGTTCGGTTACATGGAGCAAAGCTCTTTATCACTAGAAGGGATGCACGGCTTTGGACATTGATGTGCATATATAGGATTTTGATCATTTGGGGAAGAAGGCCTTAACCTAGGTAATTAGTTAGCTAATTATTTTATTAAAACTAATTAATTATTGATTTAATTAGTTAAGGTGAGTGATATTGTCTCTCACTATACTATGATTGGTTGTATAGTATTAGATTGACGCTGGGTAATGATTTTTAACTCTAAAATTAGATTTAGTTATACTTATATACCTACTAGATTTATAGAGAATATTACATATTTTCGATCGATGTGCCATAGTTAGAGAATTATTAGATTTGAGCTATTGTTGATATGATTTCCCACATTGCTTGATATGGATGGATTATACATATTATATTATACTATTATGGATGTTTACATGCTTGTTAGATGTATGTACGCTAGTTTGGTTGTTTTAGTTGAAAACGCCATTCGAAGGCGATAAAGTACAAGAATATATTCCATAGGGTAGGATCACGTGCATAAAGTATCTTGCAGGCTAATCGACATATAAGGCGGATGATGGATTTGGTGATGTGCTTTGGATTTTGAGGTAGATGTCGGACATTTTCATTTGGTTTGTATTTAACCATTTTTGGTTAGTGTAACATCCCTAATTTTTTTCCAACATTATTCAGGACATTTAATTGGACAGATTAAATAGAATAATGTAGATAATTAAGGAGAATGAGATTTGGACAATTAATCTCGTCATGCCTTAATGAATTAAGACAAGTGTTTAAAAATTTAACATATAAGAGAATGATTAAGAGGGGCATCTTAGGAAATAGATCTATACCCTTTACCTTAAACCCTTACTCCTCGATCTGTTCTTGTTTTCCATCATTCACAAAACAAATGAAGAAAACTAAGGGAGGCCGGCCATAGAAAGGAACTAAACATCAAGAGATTCGAGGGAAGAAGCCTATGATTAAGAGCTACACCAAATCTCAACTCCAACCATTAATCTAAGGCGAATAATAACACTTATCATCTTTTAAATCTTTATTTGATTCGGTTATCGGTATTACCAAAATCTTATGTGTTTGATTGATCAAGTTATGATTTAAGAATCATTTTTTGGATATAATCATAGTTAATGGGGATATTATGAATTAACTAGAAATATTTTAATTTGTTTTTGGGGTTAAATCCAAAGTTTTTATCCTCCAAATGATTTGAAGTTTAGATATGTGATGTAAAACAATATTTCAGAGATGGATTTTTAATTCCATAATTTCCTTAGATGGAATAAATATTTTATGAATTTTCTAAAGGAAGCAATGTTGGGTTTTATTTAATTTAAATAATTAAATAATGATTTTCCACCTGAAATTTTTATATGATAAATAAAATGATGTGTTCGATTTTAAGTTAATTTTGGGATTTTTTCCACTTATTTTCGAAGAGATATGGACTTAATATGCTAGTTAAGCATTTAAAAAAAGGTAATTAGTTGAGATTAATAAATTATTGGATGAATATGTATTTTTGACTTTGAAAAATTGAGTGCGGCAGCCAATTCTGAAAAAGATATGCAAAACTACATTCAAACCAATCAAACATTGACAAGCTAATAAAATTAGGTAAAAAGAACATACTTTGCATAATAAAAATTCAGATTTGGAGTAAGTTATGGTGAGACCACTCTCCTATTTGGGTCGTCGCGACTCTCTTTAATCCGCTTCATTAATGTCGATGAGGGGGAAGCATAGGGCAACTATTTTTTATAGTTGTGGAGTGATTCTAAACTCGTCGAGGCTAATAAAAGCGAAAGTTTTAGTAAGAGAAGGGTCATTGTTCTTATCCACATTCAATAGTGTCAACATGATCCATGTCGCCGCATTTTTCATGGTGCAGCACTTGTTGTGTCATCGTAGTTCATCATTTACCATCACAAAGGCTTATTTGTATGATAATAAAACTAATTTGAATAGGGTCGATGAGACCATTGTGCTAGAGGGTCGACGACTCTATGACTTCAACAATGTGTCATTTTCTTTATAAGAATGTTACTTAAAAGGTTTATGACTTGATCATAGACCTTGATAGAGGTCGATAAGATTTTTAAGATGCTACATGTTTTGAAAGTTTTAAATAAAGGCAGCGAGCCTTAAGTTTCTTAGTCTACATTGATCTAAATTAAACTTTTTAAATAGGCAAATAACCTATCTATCATGAGGATTGACGACTTCACTGTCATCGAGGCATGATGGCACATGTTTAGGCTTAGAGTTTAATAGGTGAAAAGCCTTATGCTTTTACATCGACATACTATAGATGTCGATATGCATATTGAGCTTATAAATGGCAGAGAGCCATTTGTTGCATGATTTTAACTTTGAACCTTATGGACAATAAGGTATACCTTAATGTCTTAGACATGAAATATTTTAGGGTTACTAATGCATATAGCCATGAAATTTAAATAACTACGGGGAAATAGATTAGTTGGGGGCACCAATAGAAATAAGTTATACATGTCAATAACATGGATTAATGTTGAACATGTGAGTAGCATGAAGTAAAGTTAAAAATGTAGGTAACATAGGATAAAAGGATACATGTGGATAACATGAATTAAATGACTAAGTGATAGGTTCATAGTCATCCGAGGAAAACTCTGGGATGTATGATGAATAGTCTGCATCATGTCGGAGATGGATAGTCTCTAATTGGTTAATTTAAGGGTTCATAGTTATCCTAGAGAAAGCATGAGATGTGAGATGGATAGTCTGCATCAGTTTAAATAATAAAATTTGACATGGATTGTGTTAGCACCAAAATTGGTCACTAACACCCAAATCCAGATGAAAGCACCAAATCACAGTCACAGGTCAAAGATAGAGTGTATGTAGAGAGTATAAATGTGAAGAGCAGTAAAAATTAAAAAGAAAATAGTAATAACAAAGGATTTATAGTGGTTCGGCTGACTCCGGCCTATGTCCACTCCAGAAATTTCCTTTTTATTGATATGAGAATCAATTATGGTTACAATCCGGGGTTTTTAAAACAATAATGGCAGAGCAGCCTTGATGAAGGAGAAGAAGGGAAACATAATGAAAATCCCCTTTCCTGAAGCCCCACATGCTGTATTTATAGGCAAAATCCGAGTTATTGGGCTTCCGAGTGGTCCGGGCCCACCAAGACCATAGCCGATCCAAACCCCAAACACCACGACCGACCCCGAGTTTGTAATATGCCGACCCGATATCCCCTGGGCATGACTCGAAGTAGGCCTATCCAAGACTCGGAGTAAACTAGGCTAGAACTCGGAGTGAAATGAAACCGATCCTATCCTAAAACATGGTGATCCACAATTTTGTTGCTGACCTAAGGCCGAACCACACGTGCCAAACCACCAATGTCGAACCATATCTGGTCGACCCACCTTAACTTTTCTACCACGACCAAACGATACATGCCGACCCGGGGATACGCGAATACCGACCCGAAGCAAATCAACGATGCCAATCCCCTAGAATGTCGACCCAATTTCCAAATGCCAACTTAACCAAAATGGAGTGCTAACCTGGAGCTGCGAACGTGTCGACCTGAAGCACTCCTCGAAGCCGACCCATCTTCTGCCGATCCACTCAAACATGACCGACCCAGTTTCCTACCGACCCACTCCAACATGACCGACCCAGCTTCCTACCGACCCACTCCAATCACCGATCCACACCACTACCGATCCACTTCATCATGATCGAACCACCTTCCTACCAACCCAAAACCTTCACAACACTGACCCACTCGTGGACTCCTACTGAACCAAAGCAACCCAAAGCACAACTCAATGGATCGAAGCACACTCCATGAAAACTCGAAGCAAACCTAGAAACGACTTGAAGTAAACCCCGGGTGACTCGCGACAACTCGACTTTTATCGAAACCCATATTTCAAGTATCTCGTGACTTTTGGCCATCGACTATGCCGAACCCCTGCTTCATAATCATATTTATCATCCGTGATTGATCGTCTATCCATCTAGTTGACTCGAACCCATCGTATTCCAGTCTCGACAAACAAGCAGTCGATTTTAGTTAAATTCGCATGTCTACGGCCTTGCCAAAAGGAGGGTTAACATTTCCCCCCCAAAACATGCCTTGCTATTGGAAGGTGTGTTTTGAATAGCCACAAAACCGATACCCGAAGTCCATGTTACATTCATTATGAAGCAATTCCATCCAAATCTGATAGTCTACTCTACGACTGTTCCAAGTCGTTATCCAATTCTGAATCCATCTATATCCAATAACTAATAACCAAATCCATGACCTCTCCAAGTCGATATCCAAATCCGAGACTGCTCTGGGTCCATGCCCAAATCCTTAGCTATTCATAGCCAATATCTAAGTTCATAACCTCTTTGGGTTCTTGCCAAGTGCAGTCCACACTCGACGACTGTGTTAAATAATGCCATGGTGTTCCTGGTTCAATGTCCCTAAATGCTGAGTAATACCGTGGCTTAAGTCCTATGCCGAATCCTGGTCGCTCTGGACCCTTGCCGAGCATAGTCCATACTCGATGACCTATAATAGTAACCGATAGATAATATGGGGCCTAAGTCCTAGGCCGAATCCTGGACTCTCCGGACCCTTGCCGAGCATAGTCCATGCTCGACGACTTTTAATAACAAGTGATAGACAATATGGGGCCTAAGTCCTAGGCCAAATCCTGGTCTCTCCGGACCCTTTCCGAGCATAGTCCATGCTCGATGACCTTTTTGCCAAAAACCAGAGGAAAATCCAATCGAAATCCAATCCGAAATCCAAATCAAACCAGAAAGTCAGAAATCCATATCAAAAATCCAAACCAAAAGACAAACGTCCAAACCCGAATCCAAACCAGAAAACAAGCAAAACCGGGAGTTCAAACCAAACTCCAAAACCAAAGAAGAAAAAGTAACTGTCAAAGCCAAAAAGAAAAAATAGATTTCACAAACCAAAGCGTCACGGTCTATCATCATCTCAGAGCATGCCTAGGGGTTGTCTCTATCCCCGTACATGAGTAAGCGACTTAGCCGTCTGCCTAGAGTTTGTTACTTATTCCAAACAATCACTTTTAGTTGATAACCAACCGACCACCATTCCTGGACCTTACGACATCGTCGTTCAAGGTAGGCGGTGGCTGCTACTGTTCCACCGTCGCATTCCTAGTTTTGACATATTGCCGCAACTGACCATTCCTTACATGTTCCTCGATTATATCCTTTAGATGCCTACAGCTGTTAGTATCATGCCCGTCCAGGTCATGAAAGAGACAGTGCCTTCCTGATGCCCTTTCACGTTCTGAGGGTTCCCTCCTTGCCAGCCTTCAATAAGGAAGGCGATCTCGACTGTCCAAGTATATTCGTTCCAATGTCTCATTCAGTCCTGTGTAAGTGGAGAATTTTGGTTCTCCCTAGTGCTTCCTCTTCCTTTTATCCTTATCTTTACCCGAGCTTTCACCGGACGGTTCTCCATCCTTAACCATGTTTACTTCCTTTGACCTCATATCCAAACATGCATCCTCTTGTCGAAGAAACCTCTCGGCTTTATGAAAGAATTCCCCGAGATCCATTGGTGGATCCCATATCAACGACACTTTGAAATCCGAATTATCCCTGACTCCTAATACCGCTGCCATTAGAACCATTGATGGATCCGGCCGATCCACCGAAGCAACTACTGCATTAAGCTGAGTTAAGAAAGTCCTGAGTGATTCATCTGCCCTCTGCTTAACCGACGTCAGTGTCATCACATTCTTCGGCCTTTTTATGTGAACTCGAAACTGTTTCAAGAACCTATCCACCAGTTTTGTCCATGTTCTAATAGATCCATCCTCCAGCTGTCTGAACCATATAGTAGCTATATCGGTCAAGTACAGGGGGAAACACCGGGCCATTACCTCCTCTGATGCCCCCAGCACTTCCATATACCTTGGGTACCTTATCAAGTGGTCAATGGGATCCGTCTTACCGTTGTATACTTCCAGAGTGGGCAGCTTGAAATCGGGTGGATTCCTAGCCATCCTGATGTTACGGGTAAACGAACTTTTGTTTACTCCCTCCAAATCCTTATTCGTCAGACCTCCGCGAATAGTTCGCTTGATAATCTCAACTAATCTAGTGTTTTCTACCAAGGGTTGCCACCCATCTCCATTTCCTAACTGCCCTCCAAGTCCTCGAGGGAATTCCGGTACATACTCCTCGTCACGCACTCCTGTATTCCTGTTGGCGCTGGGCTACGTGGCATCATCTGGTACCTTCCATGGATTAGGCCAGCATTACCTGGTGGTGTGCCCTTGAGTCTAGGTCCATCCAGATTGATAGTTGTCTGCTGATTGGGGGCCGCCCCCTACTGAACCACTCCATCTGCTTGCCTGTTGAGTCCTTCTTATCCAACTCCATGGATCTGAGCTCCTGCAGCTCCTGCTATTCCTACCTATCCGAATTGTCCAAGAAGTGTCTGCATCATTTCCTCTTGCCTTTTCATCAACTACACCTGCATAGAATCCATCATAATCTGCATCTCGTCCCTAGTGATGTAGACGGATGCCTGATCTGACCCAGCTCCAGAGAAGGCCTCTTGACTTTCTTCTTGATTGCTCCTTTCTGTCACTTGTCTCCTTGTCGATGGCCTAACCATTGCTTCCTAGAATCCGAGTTCCTAAGCCTTTAAATCTAATATCCAAGCCTTTGAATCCCTGAGTGCTACTCTCAGTGAAAGCACCAAAATTGGTCACTAACACCCAAATCCAGATGAAAGCACCAAATCACAGTCACAGGTCAAAGATAGAGTGTATGTAGAGAGTATAAATGTGAAGAGCGGTAAAAATTAAAAAGAAAACAGTAATAACAAAGGATTTATAGTGGTTTGGCTGACTCCGACCTACGTCCACTCCAGAAATTTCCTTTTTATTGATAAGAGAATCAATTACAGTTACAATTCGGAGTTTTTAAAACAATAATGGCAGAGCAGCCTTGATGAAGGAGAAGAAGGGAAACAGAATGAAGATCCCCTTTTCTAAAGCCCCACATGCTGTATTTATAGGCAAAATCCGAGTCATTGGGCTTCCTGAGTGGTCCGGGCCCACCAAGACCATAGTCGATCCAAACCCCAAACACCACGACCGACCTCGAGTTTATAATATGCCGACCTGATATCCCCTGGGCATGACCCGAAGCAGGCCTATCCGAGACTCGGAGTAAACTAGGCTATAACTCGGAGCGAAATGAAGCCGATCCTACCCTTAAACATGCCGATCCACAATTTTGTTGCTGACCTATTAAGGCCGAACCACATGTGCTAAACCACCAATGTCGAACCATATCTGGCCGACCCACCTTAACTTTTCTACCACGACCGAACGATACATGCCTACTTGGGGATATGCGAATACCGACCCGAAGCAAATCAAAGATGTCGATCCCCTAGAATGCCGACCCAATTTCCAAATACCAACTTAGGCAAAATAGAGTGCTGACCTAGAGCTACAAACGTGTCGACCTGAAGCACTCCTCGAAGCCAACCCATCTTCTGCCGATCCACTCTAACATGACCGACCCAGTTTCCTACCGACCCACTCCAACATGACCGACCCAGCTTCCTACCAACCCACTCCAATCACCGATCCACACCACTACCGATCCACTTCATCACGACCGAACCACCTTCCTACCGACCCAAAACCTTCACAACATCGACCCACTCTTGGACTCCTACCGACCCAGAGCAACCCGAAGCACAACTCAATGTGACCGAAGCAAACTCCATGAAAACTCGAAGCAAACCTAGGAACGACTCGAAGTAAACCCTAGGTGACTCGCGACAAATCAACTTTTGTTGAAACCCATATTTCAAGTATCCCGTGACTTTTGGCCATCTACTATGCCGAACCCTGGCTTCATAATCATATTTATCATCCATGATTGATCGTCTATCCATCCAGTTGACTCGAACCCATTATATTCTAGTCTTGACAAATGACCAGTCGATTTTAGTTAAATCCACCTGTCTACGGCCTTGCCAAAAGGAGGGTTAACAGATTGTCCATATTAGTTTAAGTAAAATAAAAAATGGGATGGGTAGTCTACATGAATATAAGATGGGTAGTCAATAAAAATTTAGATGGGTAGTCTAATAAATGGAGGAAGGGTAATCCAGTACATCTGACATGTTTATACACTATCATATTATTTTGTTATAACCATTGTGGATGCAGGAGCACAGTATATAGTTGAGATGTTTAATTAGGTACTAATGAGGTGAAACCCCTTCCACACAGAGGCGTGGTCTCACAAGGTATCTATTAGTTTGAAATGTAGATTATTATTCACACCAGACTTTTTGTCTGACTTGAAGTTTTTCTTTCCCATTACACTCTCGGATACTCATTTGAATAGGTTGAGAGTTTGGGTTTTTCAGGTTCTCTTTAGACGAATAAGCTTCCGAAGATGTGCAGATAGTAGGAGTTATATATTCATTTTCCGTTATGTTTTGATTCTACTTTTGTGTTGTAATAGCAAGTTGTATTGAATGTGAGACATTTAACTCTGATCATTAAAGGGGGCATCTTCATATGTCGCTCTTGGAATATATTGTAATAATTATATTTTCTTTGCATGTGGTTCACAAATTAGGATTATGTAATGAAATTCAAATCTTATTGTGAAATGAAATGAGAAATTTTATGTTAAATAATGTTCAATTTTTTTTCATATTCATGTGTTACTCGTATTATCAAAATGATTAACATAGCCACCATTTTTCATCGGAAATTTATAACTATGGATGACTGTTGCATCCATAGCATTTAGGTTTGAGCCTCGAAATAGGGGATGTTACAGTTTGGTATAAGTGCATAGGTTTATGTTAACTTAAAAGGAATTTAAACCCAAAAGATTTTGAAAACATAAGCTAATGAATCATATAATAAGATTGAGGTTGGGATAATGCTATAATAACGTACTTTTATTTTGCAATATATAAGTATGTATTCCTCTCTCTCTCTTAGACCGTTCTTTTGTTTCATACTAAGGGTCGTAATGAGATTTATGATAAATAAAGATATGAAAGTAGGAAATAGAAGAGTAAATCTAGGTAGAGGAAGCACTACAGCAAACATACATGCTCGACAAAATACCTGGAGAAACCAGGGTCGACAGGAAAATACTAATAAGAACAGAAAAGCCAACGTAGGTGCTGGAACCTCACAAGTAGATATGGGGATAATGTATCAGTTATTTGTTAACTTGATGCAAGCTGGAGCGGCTGCAAGAGTAGTTGGAGAAAATGCTGTGAATGCGGGTGGAGCAAATCCCATGGCGCCAGTTGGCAATATTTATGCCAAGCCGACTCAAGATTATACTAGTTTGGGTGGGAAGCCTTTTCTAGGGACCAAAGATGCTTTAGAAGTGAAAAATTGCCTTTTGCATTGTGATAGAATTTTTTGCTGATCTTTGTTTGGATGACAAGAAGAAGAGAAGATTAACTTCGAGGCAATTGCAAGGTACAACATTGTTCTGGTGGAATGGGGTACGTGGGTGTGCCAGAGGTAGAGTTAACTTGGGTAGATTTCCAAAGAAGATTTGAGGGAAGATTTTTGTCCAAGGTTGCTAAGTCCGCTTTGCTCAAGAAATTTATGGATTTGGAGCAGTGGCAGATGTCAGTGGAGGAGTATTCTTCGAAGTTTGATGAGTGTCTAGGTATGGATATGCCACTTTGGACACTGGCATTAAGAGGAACGAGAAGTTTATTTGAGGGTTAAGCCCAGAAATAGCTAGGTCTACCACGCCACATCTTCGAGATCCATCAAATGTGGTAATGGAGATGGTGATTAGAAATATAAAAATACTTTCTAGCTTCGGGAAGGAGAAGTCAATGGAGAATCAGGAACCCTGCAATAAGAAAATAAAATTCTTTAAAAAGAAGGGTGCTCAGAAAGGAGGAGCGGCTAAGAAGGAAAGGCAGATATTGTCTGTTATAAATGCGATAGGAAGGGGCACTATGCTAATGACTGTCACTCGAGTGATGGAAATGTGGTTGTGGGGAAGCATAATGTGAAGTGCTTTAACCGCGACCAAGTAGGACAATACAAGAACAAGTGTCCAGAAGCTGCCAAAGTTGAGAAGGGTAAAGTCTATGCTTTGGAACCATCATCCTCTAGACCAACAACATCAGAAAAGGGAAAATCTTGATGGAAGGTACGCTTTTGATTCGTAGTATACTAGTTAGGGTACTATTTGATACTGGTACATCGTATTCATCTATATCTTAATATTTGGTAGATAAGTTATGATTAGAACCTTCATACCTAGTTACTTCTTTAAGGGTTGCAAATCTAATAGGAGGGTATGAGACTCTAGGGATGAGATGTGACCAGTTAGAACTTGATTTGTTAGGCCATAAGTTTGCATGCAATTTGCATATCTTTGATTTCGTAGGCTTCAGGATCATATTGGGTGTGGATTGGTTAGATAGATATGATGCTAGGATATTTTTCTAGGATAGGGAAATATCATTAAGACACATTAATAATCAGAACCCAATCATATACTTTGGAGAATTTGGATTTGAATATTGATTCCTTGTTGAGTGCTATGGAAGTAGAAGAAGATTTGAATCAGGTTTTGGTAGCAAGAGAATTTGCAGATGTTTTTGAGACGGTCATAGGATTACCACTAAAACGAGCTATCAAGTTTCGAATAGATCTTGTGCCAGGAGAAGAACCCATAAGTAGACCATCAAGCAAGATGACACCTACTGATATAAAGGAGTTAAAGGTGCAGCTAGTGGACTTGGAAGGAAAGAGTTTAATTAGACCAAGTAGTTCATCTTGGGCAGCGGTTGCGGTGTTTGTGAAGAATCCGGATGGGTCCTTAAGGATGTATATCGACTACTGTAAGTTGAATGAGAAGGCGATCAAGACAATATATCCTTTTCGACAATTGATGATTTATTTGATCAGTTGAGTGGAGCCAGAGTGTTTTCTATATTGGATTTGGCTACATGGTTCCATCAACTAAGGGTGGAAGAGGACAATATTCCTTTGACGGCGTTTCGAACAAGATATGGTTCGTACAAATGGTTAGTGATGCCATTCAGGTTAACTGATGTGCCAACTTTCTTCATAGATTTGATGAACTGGATTTTCCAAAAGCACTTAGATAGGTTCGTATTGGTGTTCGTAGACGGCATTTTGATATATTCTAAGGATGAAAGATAGAATGAGGTTCATCTTAAATAGTGTTAGAGACTTGAGAGAGCATTAGCTGAAAGCAAAGTTTTTGAAGTGTCATTTCTAAAAGAAAGAAGTAAAGTTTCTTACCATGTAGTCTCAGGAGAATGGTTATTAGTTGATCTAGCTAAGGTTGAAGCGGTTAATAGTTGATAGAGACCCGAGGCAGTGATCGAGATAAGAAGTTTTCTTGGATTGGCTGGATATTACCAAAGATTCATCAAGGAATTTATCATGGATAGCAGCACTCCGGATGAAGCTATCCAGAAAGGATGTTAAGTTTGTTTGGTTCGACAGATGCGAGGAAGCATTCCTTAAGTTAAAAGCATTTATTGATTGGATTAGGAGCTGTGTTGATGTAGAAAGATAAACTGATCGCCTATGCTTCTCGACAGCTTAGACCTTATGAAGTAAGATATCCTACCCATGATTTGAAGTTGGCAGCGGTGAACTGTGCACTGAAAGTGTGGAGACATTATCTTTTGGGAGAAATATTTGAGTTTTACATGGATCATAAGTGCTTAATGTATTTATTCTGCCAAAAGGAGTTGAATATGAGGCAGCAGAGGTGGCTGGAGTTTTTAGCAGCTTTTAATTTCGGTATAGAGTATACACCAGGAAAATGTAATAAAATAGTGGATGTGCTTAGCGGAAACCATCAAAATGTGGTATTGGCTATGTTGGTAGAATAGAGGGATCTTGAGGCATTGACTACGTGTAGTGTGTAGTTAAGGTCGACTGCTAGTTCCAGAAAGAGTACTATCATGATATCCTATTCGGATGTTGAACTAGTTTTGATCGCAATGATTGCTTTTAAGTAGAAAAATGCTCCATTATTGGCCGAGAAGATTAGAAGACTAGAGGTTGGAACTAGGATTGATGATCTAAAAGATTTTAGTCCTGACCAGAAGGGATGGTTGAAAAAGAAGAACGGTTGTATATTTCGAATGTTTGAGACCTAAGGAAAGAAGTTCTTAGCGAATGTCATCAATCAAAGTTTATGATTCATCCTAGTGGAACCAAGGTGTATCAGGATATGAAGAGAAGTTTCTTCTAGGAAAGTATGAAGATGGATGTTGGCCTATGGGTAAAGCAATGTTTGAATTTCCAACAAGTAAAAGATGAACATCAGAAGCCAAGTGGGTTACTTCAGCCTTTAGATATACCAGTTTGGAAATTGTATTTGATATCCATGGACTTTACTGATGGGTTGCCAAGGTCGAATCGAGGAAATAAGAGTATATGGGTCATAGTGGACAAATTGACCAAGAGCGCCCATTTCATTCCCGTTAAGTCAACCAGAACAATACCTGTTTCGGCTAAGTTATTTATGAAGAACGTGGTTAGAGTACATGGAATTCCTGGTAGTATAGTCAGCGATAGAGATACATTGTTTACTAGTGAGTTCTGGAAGAGTCTACAGGACGTGTTACTTATCAAGCTTAAGATGAGTACCGCTTATCACCCTTAGACAGATGGGTAGACATAGAGAGTCAATAAGGTACTCGAGGATTTGTTGAGAGGTTGCAAACTTGATTTTGGTGGATCATGGGAAGACAACCTACACTTGTTTGAGTTTTCCTATAAAAATAGTTATTAGACTAGTATAGGAATGACGCCTTTCGGATCTTTGTATGGAAGGCCTTGCAAGTCACCAACATGTTGGGTGGAAACCGAAGACAGGTTAGTCTTAGGTCTAGATCTGATAAGAGAAGTAATAGATAAAATCAAGTTAATCCGTGGTAGGATGAGAGAAGCTCAGTCTAGATAAACAAGTTACAAGGATGGAAGGCATAAAGATTTAGAGTTCTTAGTTGGAGATAAGGTTTTCATTACAGTATCAGCAATGAATGGTGTGGTACATTTTGGAAATTCAAGGAAGATGGCACCGAGATATGTTGGACCGTTCCCAATTATAAAGGGGATCAGAAAGCTCGCATATCGACTAGAGTTATCGAGCGGTTTGGCAGGTGTCCATAATGAATTTCATGTTTCTCATCTTCGTAAGTATGTGCATGATCCAAAGACTACTATCACTCTTGCTACACTGGAAGATTTAGTAGTAGAGCCAGATCTGACTTTTGTTAGACAACCAGTTTGGGTTGTAGTGAGAGATGGGAAGAAGTTAAGAAATAAAACAGTCAAGTTGGTGAAAGTTTAGTAGAGCAACAACGAGAAAGACTGTACTTGGGAGACAGAGGACAAGATTAGAGATACTTATCATAAGCTATTGTGTGGGTATGTTCAATATTTTTTGTATATAGATTTTGAAGCTAGTAGGATATACTAGCTTTGGTTGCATGTTTTCTATGCTTGTTCTGCAGTCCTTAAAGAATTTCGAGGATGAAATTCTTTAAGAGGGAGCCTGTAACTCCCTCATTTTTGTTCAACATTATTCAGGACATTTAATTGGATAGATTAAATAGAATAATGTAGATAATTAAGGAGAATGAGATTTGGGCAATTAATCTGGTCATGCCTTAATGAATTAAGATAAGTGTTTAAAGATTTAACATAAAAGAGAATGATTAAGAGGGGCATCTTAGGAAATAGACCTAAACCCTTTGCCTTAAACCCTTACCCCTCGTTCCATTCTCATTTTCCATCACTCACAAAACAACTAAAGAAAACTAAGGGAGGTCGACCATAGAAAAGAAGTCAAAATCTAGAGATTCAAGGGAGGAAGCTTAGGATTAAGAGTTACACCAAATCTCAACTCCAACCATTAATCTAAGATGAATAATAATACTTATCATCTCTTAAATCTTTGTTTTGATTCGGTTATGGGTAATACATGAATCTAGTTTGTTTGATTGATCGAGTGATGATCTAATAATCATTGTTTGGATAGAATAACGGTTAATGGGGATTTTTGGAATAAATAGAAATAGTTTAATTCTATTTTGGGGTTAAATTAGAAGTTTTTATCCTTCAAATGATTTGAAATTTAAATATGTGATGTAAAACAACATTTTGGAGATAGATTTTTAACTCCATAATTTCCCTAGATGGAATAAATATTTTATGAATTTTCTAACGAGTGAAGGAAGCAATTTTGAGTTTTATTTAATTTAAATAATTAAATAATTATTTTCCACCTGAAATTTTTATATGATAATTAAAATGATGGGTTTGATTTGATGTGAATTTTTGGGATTTTTTCCACTTATTTTCGAAGAGATATGGACCTAGTATGCTAGTTAAGCATTTAAAAAAGGTAATTAGTTAATGTTAATAAATTTTTGAATGAACATTTATTTTTGTCTTTGAAAAATTGGGTGCAGCAGCCAATTCTGAAAAGGATATGCAAAACTATATTCAAACCAATCAAATATTGACAAGCTAACAGAATTAGGTAAAAAGAACATACTTTACATAGTAAAAATGCAGATTTGGAGTTAATTACGATGAGGCCACACTCCTACTTAAGTCGTCGTACCTCTCTTCAAGCCGCTTCATCAACGTCGACGAGGGGGAAGCACAGGGCAACTATTATGATAGTTGTGGAGTGATTCTAAACTCGCCAAGGCTAATGAAAGCGATAGTTTTACTAAGAGAAGGGTCATCATGCTTATCCACATTCAATGGCATCAACATGATTCATATCGTAGCATTTCTCATGGTGCCGCACTTGTTGTGTCATCGCATTCATCTTTTATCACCGAAGAAGCTTGTTTTATGATAACTAAAAGTAATCTGAATAAGGTCGATGAGACCAATGTGTTCTTGGGTCGATGACCCTATGGCTTTAGCAATCATATGCTTTATAAGAATGTTATTACTTGAAAGTTTTAAGTCTTGGTCATCGACCTTGATAGAGGTGGACAAGTTTTTTAAAGATGCCGCATGTTTTGGAAGTTTTAAATTGAGGCAGCAAGCCTTAAGTTTCTTAGTTCACACTGATCTAAATTAACCTTTTTAAATAGGCGGAAAACCTATGTGTCATAAGGGTCGACCACTTCACTGCCATCGAGGCATGATGTCGTATGTTTAGTCTTTGAATTTTAATAGGCGGAAAGCCTTATACTTTTACATCGACAGAGTATAGATGTCGACGTTGATGCATATCAAGCTTATAAATGGTGGAGAGCCATTTGTTGAATAATTTTAACTTCAAACCTTAGGGATGCTTAGGTATATCTTAATGTGTTTGACATGAACTCTTTTGGTGTTACTAATGTATTTCACTATGAAATTTAAATAACTAAGGGGAAATAACAAAATTGGGGACACTAACAGAAATAAGTTATACATATGGATAACATGGATTTAAATTAAACATATGGGTAGCATGGTGTAAAGTTAAAAATGTGGGTAGCTTGGGATAAATGGAAACATGTGGATAACATGAATTATACGGCCAAGTGATGGGTTCATAGTCATCCTAGAAATAATATGGGATGTATGATGAATAGTCCGCATCATGCAGGAGATGTATAGTCTTTATTTAGTTAATTTAAGGGTTTATGGTCATCCCAGGAAAACTATGAGATGTGAGATGAATAATCTGCATTAATTTAAATGATAATATGTGAGTTGGATAGTCCATAATAGTTTAGGTAAAATAAAATGTGGGATGCGTAGTCCACATGAATATAAGATGGGTAGTCAATAAGAACTTAGATGGGTAGTCTAACAAATAGAGGATGTGTTGGGTAAATTTCTCACCCAGGGGATCTCAAGACCAAGAAGAGCTAGGCTTCATCCGGCATCCTTCAACACTGCCGAACCAACTTGATGCCAGACCAACTTGATACCAAGCTCCTCCCACCATCTACCGGACCAAGCATCTACCGAACCAGCTCACCTCCCATGCTTCGCCGAACCAACTCACCTCCCATGCTTCGCCGAACCAACTCACCTCCCATGCTTCGCCGAACCAGCTCGCCTCCCATGCTTCGCCGAACCAACTCACCTCCCATGCTTCGCCGAACCAACTCACCTCCCATGCTTCGCCGAACCAGCTCACCTCCCATGCTTCGCCGAACCAACTCACCTCCCATGCTTCGCCGAACCAGCTCACCTCCCATGCTTCGCCGAACCAACTCACCTCCCATGCTTCGCCGAACCAGCTCACCTCCCACCATCGGACCGAGACGTGCCAGGCCAGATCACATCAGCCCAGGCCCACCAGCAGCTATATACATCCAAGACCCCTGCTCCCACCCTCACTCTATAAATAGAGGGGCAGGGGTACAACAATGGGGGACAAGTTTGAGAGCTCAAGCACGGAAGGAACTTTCAAACAACTTTCTTTTACTTGTATCAAAGCTTTGTACTTGTAATCAGAATAAGAGAAGAGAAATAACATATAAAGTGGACGTAGGCACATTCTGGCTGAACCACTATAAATTTGCGTGTCTTTTTACAGTTTAGCCCCTGCTTTTCATATATTTGCATAAATCACTCAAATCGCTAAGAACAACATAAGATCTACTAAATTATCAACTTTGAGGTGTTTGTCCATTTTTTGTGCAAACATTTTTGGTGCTTTCACTGAGAAATAGAAACTCGAAGCTTCAGCTTCATCCACTTAATAGTTTTCCTAACGGCATCATTCGCCACTCAGAAAACATGCCTCCCAAACAGAGAAAAGATGTTAATAAAGGAAAAAACATCGCATCCAGCAGTCTTCCAGATCCAGCTGTCACGAACCAAGGAAATCATCCTCCTCCAGCAGTAGAACCAAATGAAGGACAGGCTAACCCAACCACTCCTGCTACAGGACAGCCTGCAGCCATTACTAGGGCAGATCTAGACAGGGTTGTGGCTGAAGTAACTAACCGCTTCACATCCCAGCAAGAAGCTTTTGTGGACCATCTCATGTCACGCTTAAGGGACGCTGAAGAATCCAACCACAACACTGAATCATGGGGCGAGTCCCAGTCTGGAGGATCTCAGAGACAACAAAGATCTTCCTTCTTCGAAGGAGCTAACGGCAGAAGTAGCCATGGTAGGAGCCGAGACCGAGCACAGCCCGAAGTTAGGCCTGAGGAAACGTTTGGTACCGAACCCAACGGGGAAGGTACCAGGCGAAGGTCAACTGTAGCTGAGCCTGTCATGCTGCCTAACCACAGAAACGCCAGTGAACGGGGCCGAGCTGGAGTCCAGCCCGAAGTTGGACCCGAGGAAGTGCTTAGATCAGAACCCAGCAGGGGAAGATCGAGGCAAGAGCCAACTGTAGCTGACCCGAGCATGCTCCCAGAAGATCAAAGGCAGCCATTGGAAAATATGAGGAATGATAGACGATACCATCCCTACAGGTCATCTGGACGGAATCAATCCCACAGAACAGAACCAAACTCATTTCTATCTGCTCCAAGTTCTGATGAAAGGATGGCACGCTTATTCAGAGAGTGTGTCCAACGGGAGCAAAGAGATCGAGGGATAGGCGCTAGGGTAACCAGCCCTTTCGCCCGCAATATCGAAATTGCTATCACCCCCCGAGAATGGAAGATGCCAACAATGGAACCCTACAAAGGAACCTCCGACCCCGTTGTACACTTACAGAAGTACACACAACATATGCTCATGAGTGGAGCAATAGAGGGAGTACTGTGCAAATGCTTTCCGCTCTTCTTAGCAGATCTCGCTACCTCCTGGTTCTGTCATCTACCCCAGGGATCCATCAGCTCGTGGGAAATGTTGAAAGAAAAGTTTATCAGTCAGTTCCGCATCCATGTGGAACAACCTAAGGACGCTTATTCCTTATCTAGCGTCAAACAGAAACCTGGAGAAAAACTACAGCAATACCTAACCCGATTCAATGCCGCAGCAGCCGTAGTCCAAGATGCCGATGAGAAGCTTGTCTTAATGGCCCTCTGTAGTGGTGTGCATCCGGATACTAAATTCGCTAGAAGACTAACAAAAGAAAATCCAACTACTTTACCCGATTTCTTCCATGAAGCCAGGAAATATATGAGGCTTGAAGACGCTGCCACTGAGGGGCAGTCAAGGCAACAAAATAAGGCAACTCACAGCAACACGCCCGCTGTAGCAAAGGACATTCGAAGAAATGACTCTAGAGACAATGCTGGGGGCAAGAAGGGAGAAAAAGCGCCTATATCGGCCAGGACCGAGAATCGACACTTACACTCCTTTGAATGAAACCGTCGAAAAACATCTTCCTTGCCACCCAAGGCGAAGTTAGATACGAACGCTAACCGTACAAGAAGGAATCAGATAACGCACAGAAGTCTGGAAAGTTCTGCCGCTTCCACGAATCTCATGGGCATGATACCGATGAATGCCATCATCTCCGGGACCTGATTGAAGAACACATCAGAAGGAAGAAACTACAACGCTTTCTTGGGAAGGCCAGCCCTGTCTGACTTCCAAATTGTCTTGGCTCCATAGTGCTTAAAGATGAAATTTCCAACGGACAAGTGCGTTCCCTTCTTCGAAGCTCTAAAGAAAGACAAAGGAAAGTTCGAATGGACTGACGAATGCTTAACCGCTTTCCTTAACTTAATCGAACACCTCCAGAAACCACCGGTACTCTCGACTCCAAGCGAAGGCGAAGAATTATACCTATACCTTGCTGTGTCATCTCACGCCCTAAGCGCTGCCTTGGTAAGGGAAGACAACCGCACACAGCGGCCAGTTTACTTCGTCAGCAAGAGGTTTACTGGGGCAAAAGTCAGATATCATAAACTTGAGAAGCTAGCATACTGTTTACTAATCACATCACGAAAACTGCGTCACTACTTCCAGTCCCATTCCATCAAAGTTCTGACCGATCAACCACTGAGGCAGGTACTCCATCGTCCCGACACTTCTGGGCGACTACTTAAATGGTGCATTGAACTAAGTCGGTATGATATCACCTATCACCCTCACACCGCCATCAAGGGACAAGCCATGGCTGATTTCATTGCAGAATTCACTACCCAACGGGCGTAATGAAGTCAAGAAAATCTTGAGGAAAGCTTCCCGCTACACAATACAGGAGGACACCCTCTATCGGCGTGGATTCTCTAACCCCCTATTAAGGTGTGTCGCTGGAAGGGAAGCCAAGGAAATCTTATCCAACATTCATCAAGGGAGCTGCGGAGATCACATCGGAGGACAGACTTTGGCAAAAAAGATACTCCGATATGGATATTTCTGGACCACCTTAAGCAAGGACGCCTTAGATTTCGTCAGAAAATGTGACAGATGCCAGAAGTTTGCTAAGATTCTACGACTACCAACAACTGAGATTACTCAAATGACTAGCCCATGGCCCTTTGCAGTATGGGGAATTGACTTAATCGGCAAACTACCGATGGGCAGAGGCGGGGCCAAATATGCTATAGTGACAGTCGACTATTTCACCAAATGGGTACAAAGTCCCATTCAAGATCATATCAGACAATGGACTTCAATTTGACAGGAGGAATTCGCCAACTGGTGCCAAGAGCACGGAATTCACAAAAGCTTCTCATCCGTAGCGTATCCCCAGGCAAACGGAAAAGTCGAAGCCGTCAACAAAATTCTCAGAACTCTAATAAAAAAGAAACTCGAAAAGACAAAAGGCGAATGGGTGGATGAACCTCCTACGGCACTATGGGCCAATCGCACGTCTTTCAGAACATCAACGGGGCATACTCCTTTTCTCTTTGGCATACAGATCGGATGCTATGCTTCCAGTTGAAACTATAGTGCCTTCCCACTGTAGGATCCACTACAACCCAGAAGAAAACGAAGAGTTCCTCCTCATGTCTTTGGATCTAATTGAGGAAAGAAGAAATGATGCAGCCCCCCAGGGCAGCAGCTCACAAGCAAAAAGTGGCAACGCAATACAACCCCAAAGTCAAGCATCGTACCTTACAAGAAGGGGATCTTGTCCTCAAGCGAATCTTCCCTCGTCCCGGAGCACTAGACCCAATCTGGGATGGATCATATGTAATTCATAAAGATCTCCACAACGGAGCCTATATTTTGTCAACAGTGGACGGAGAGGTGTTCCAGAGGGCATGGAACATCCAACACCTTCATCGATACTTTTCTTAACTCATACTGCCCATATGAAGTGAATTAACAAAGAGAATCAGTGGACGTAGGCATTTTCGTGCCGAACCACTTTAAAAAACATGTCTCTTTTTAACTTGTTCCTTCATATCTTGGCTGCTTGTTAACTGTATCCTTTTCTGTTGAACAAAATCCTGTGCAAATAGCATTTTCATTCAAGGCGCTCCACAGCGCAACTTCTCTTGGACAAGACCTAACAGGTACTATGCGAATCTATGCCCTCGCCAATGAGACACTTTCGCTCCGGCATCCCTCTGCTGCGAGTTAACTCATTACTCGCGACGGCCCTTAAAGCCAACTGTAATGAGCCGATTATAAGCCACCGAGAAGGCCGACTATAGCCGAGGCAGCTCATTACGGCGTTAGGCTCGCCGGCAACTGTGAACCGACTATAAGCCCCAACATAAGGTGTGGCCAGCCAGGGGCAGTTCACAGTTGACGATCGGCACCCACGCTAGCCGGCCACAGTAGATCGAATAATACCCACGATTACGGGCCATAATGGCCCGGGTAGTTACTGTGCGCGATCTCGGCTCCGATGTGTCTTAAGTGCGGCTGTGGTAAAAAAAGAATAAACTCCCCACGGAGGCGTAAGATGGGTGACAAATGTCTCCAAGACCCACAGCTAGGGAAAGTGACTACAAAACCCGTTTGCCACGAACTTAAGCACATCGAAGGCCTTCCGTGATTGGAAGTTTTACTATTTCACATATTTCAATTTTACTTAAGAAACTTTTCTCCTATCCTCTGTAACAATCCCTGAAGTGCAGGACACAAAACAAGAGACACTCACTAATAGAAGCAGATACTCACAGCAAGACACTAGACCGCATCCCTTACTCGGTCACGCAGGATATTCAAAGCTGCCATCTACAAGCAAAATATAAAGGACGGTATTTCCTTCTTTCATATATACCTATAATTTGTTCACACCTCACGCTAACCCTACAAGTCATGAAATTATGTTCTAAACAAGAACCTGACATCAAACACAATCTAATTACAAGAATATGCATAGCTATATTTCTTATGCAACATGTCAAAATAGCAAAAACATTCAAAAGACGACAAAATCAGCTTAAGTTAAAGAATTACACATCAAGAATAGAGCTATTTATTACAAGTAGCAAGAATTACAACCTAAAAGTTACTCTACTGTTTTAAGACTAACATATACAACCATGTCAAGTCCACAAAAAGAGTTTTCCAGGCCTAATCAGGGAGCCGGCTGCGTCGGAGTCTTGTCCTTGCCCTATTGCCCACCTGTCCAGTCAGAAAAAGAATTCATTAGTGATAAGCAACCAAGTTAACGGAAAGACTAGAAAGGAAGACTTACCAGCATCTGCTCCTCGATCATCTCGGTCATCATCCTCTACTTGCACACCTGCCTCCTCAGCTGCAAGCAACCACATGCCCTCCTTCACTGCCACCTTCTCCTCCTTGGTAAACTGGGCAGTAACCGCATCAATCCTGAGGGCCGTACCTATCTACTAGTGACCTCGGGGTGGGCCCATGACGTCCGGGTTCTAACTGAGCTGGGGGCACCTCGGAAGGATCTTCTCTGTCCTGGGATTTCTTCTTTTCTGATCGGGTTTCAACTCTGTGAGACATTATCTGCAACGAAAAAGAATACATCTTTAAAAAGGATGTAGAGATATGAAGAAGCGAGTGTGTGCAGTCTAGAATTTCACTCAAAATGCTCAAATTCCTATTGTCATTCGGTATTCAGAGTCTCAAGGTTCATTCGGCATTCCCCGTGTAAAATTCATTCGGTAAGGTGAAGGTTAAAATTCATTTGGTATTCAGAGTCCCAAGGTTTATTCGGCATTCCCCGTGTAGAATTCATTCGATGATCCAAATAAGAATACTCATTCGGTACACATGAGTTTCATTCGGCGAGGGGAAGTTAGGTACCTTATTCGGCAGGCTAAAGCAGCTCGGTAGATTGATTCGGCTATGCAACTGATTTGGCTCAAGTCCTTCGTTTGGTAGGAAATAACAAGGGCCTTAGCTCCGTACTTATAGGCGAAGGTGGACCTCCGGACCAACCGGTTCAGTACTAGAAGTCGAAGGGGAAATTGGGTAACTTAAAACAAAGCACGCCATATACAGGCATATGCCCTACTTTGGGGGGCAAATGTTGGGTAAATTTCTCACCCAGGGGATCTCAAGACCAAGAAGAGCTAGGCTTCATCCGGCATCCTTCAACACTGCCGAACCAACTTGATGCCGGACCAACTTGATACCAAGCTCCTCCCACCATCTACCGGACCAAGCATCTACCGAACCAGCTCACCTCCCATGCTTCGCCGAACCAACTCACCTCCCATGCTTCGCCGAACCAACTCACCTCCCATGCTTCGCCGAACCAGCTCGCCTCCCATGCTTCGCCGAACCAACTCACCTCCCATGCTTCGCCGAACCAGCTCACCTCCCATGCTTCGCCGAACCAACTCACCTCCCATGCTTCGCCGAACCAGCTCACCTCCCATGCTTCGCCGAACCAACTCACCTCCCATGCTTCGCCGAACCAGCTCACCTCCCATGCTTCGCCGAACCAACTCACCTCCCATGCTTCGCCGAACCAGCTCACCTCCCATGCTTCGCCGAACCAACTCACCTCCTACCACCGGACCGAGACGTGCCAGGCCAGTTCACATCAGCCCAGGCCCACCAGCAGCTATATACATCCAAGACCCCTGCTCCCACCCTCACTCTATAAATAGAGGGGCAGGGGTACAACAATGGGGGACAAGTTTGAGAGCTCAAGCACGGAAGGAACTTTCAAACAACTTTCTTTTACTTGTATCAAAGCTTTGTACTTGTAATCAGAATAAGAGAAGAGAAATAACATATAAAGTGGACGTAGGCACATTATGGCTGAACCACTATAAATTTGCGTGTCTTTTTACAGTTTAGCCCCTGCTTTTCATATATTTGCATAAATCACTCAAATCGCTAAGAACAACATAAGATCTACTAAATTATACAACTTTGAGGTGTTTGTCCATTTTTTGTGCAAACAGGATGGGCAATCCAGTACATATGACATGTTTATACACTATAATATTATTCTGCCATAACCATTATGGATGCAGGAGCGCAATATACATGTGAGATGTTTAATTGATTACTAGTGAGGGGAAGCCCGTTCTGCATAGCGGCGTGATCTCATTAGTTATCTATTGGTTTGAGATGTAAATTATTATTCACACCAAACTTTCTGTTTGACCTAAAGTTTTTTCCTTTCCCCCTAAACTCTCAAGAACTCATTTAAGTATGTTGAGAGTAAGGGTTTTTCAGGTCCTCTTTAGACAAATAAGCTTTTGGAGATGTGCATGAGGCAATTTAGCTAGTAGGAGCTATGTATCTATTTTTCGCTGTGTTTTGATTCTGCTTTTGTGTTGTAATGGCAAGTTGTATTAAATGCCAGATATTTGACTCTGATCATCCAAGGGGGAATATTCATATGTTGCTCTTTGAGTATATTGTAATAATTATATTTTCTCCGAACGTGGTGCGCAAATTGGGATTATGTAGCGAAATTGAAATCTTATTATGAAATGAAATGAGAAATTTTATTTTAAATAGTGTTCAATTTTTTTTCATATTCATGTGTTACTGGTATTATCAAAATGATTAGCATAACTACATTTTGTCACCGAAAATTAATAACTATGGATGACTGCAGCATTCGTAGCACTTAGTTTCGAGCCTCAAAATGGGGGATGTTACAGCTAAGTACACACTAAAGTGGCTGTTATTGACTACTTTGGAGTAGTCGATACTACTACTATTGATGATGGCCGATTTGTTCGATTTTGACATGGATGATGGATAGGCTTTGTGGAGCACGATACGACGGTTCATTCGGCATTTGATTTTTTGTGTTACTGCTCTTCGACGAGTAGTGTTGGCAGTGGAGCGAAGATGTGATTCTTCGACATGATGACTTCATGGTTCGAAGATGATGATTCCATGATGGGAAGTGACTGCATCGACGATGAATAGTCATACTTCGAGTTGCAGAGTTGTAGACTATGAGTCGTATTGGAGGAATTGTCAGAGGAAGGTATGGGATGCATGACGATATTTGCGAAAGGGCCTTCGATGGCTTGGAGTTAGTTGACACCGTGAGGTTGTAGTTGGCCTCTAGATAACTCCAGGGATGAATAATGAACTTGTGGAGTTCCCTTATAGCTTCGATTCCGAAGGACCATTTTACTAGTGATTAGTTCACAGTTTGCTTTGAAGAAATTTATCTCGACTTTTCAAAAGTCAATGTTGTTTAGGAATTTCACCAATTTGAAGTAAGGCGATATGTCTGTGTCGGAGTATAAGATCGAATTCGACGTGTTGTCGATGTATGTTCTATCTTCTACTATTACTCCACTCAGAAAGAATAAAGAATTTATCATTGGATGGAGTGATCATCTTTGGATGTGATTGATTGTTCATATTGATGAGAGCTTCAAGAAGTTGATTGAAAAGGATTTACGATGCGAGAGCCTGTACCCAGTGTTGAAGGATTGTCTCGAACAAGCTAATTAGGGCAGTTAATGGAAGCATATGCATTGAATGCTTTTTCGATTTTGTTCAATGCTCCATCGATAGACTAGAAGGGAATGGAATTACAATCTAGGGTATGCTTTCCATTTATGGTGTTCCATAGTGTTTTATTTGATGTTGAGGTTTCACATTCCTTCATATCGAGTGATTTGTAGATAGATTGGGATTAAGACCCAAAATTGTTGACCGACCTTTTAACTGTGACGAACTTTGTAGGGGGATCAACCAACCTATACATGGTTTGTCGATACTTTACCTTATCGAGTCAGGGATGTTTATTTGCTTGTTATTGACTTTTTTTGGGTTTAATTGAGTTCGATATCATAGTTTGGGGATTGGCTGGCTGAGGGGGTACGGAATAATTGTGGATTGCGAAAGGCTATTGGTAATGAAAGGGATAGATGATGAACGAAAGGTAGTGTTCGGCTACCCACCTGACAATGAGGTGATGGTTAACTTTCTATATTCGCTCGATATCCCACTTGATGAGTTTTCTGTACCTTTAGCTATCGAATGTCTGAAAACATTCAATGAGGTGACAAGATTACCAGTGTAGAGTTCTGTATCGATTTGTTTGGACGTGCTAGACCAATAGTTATGTCTTTAGGGAATGTGATGCCCAAAGAACGTATGATGCGATGTAGTGGAGCATGAGATGCTTTAGATCGAGTTGAGATGCTAAAGTGATTATTGATTACTCTGGATATGATGGTTGTTCCTAGTGGCAGAGTTATGTGAGGACGCTCATCTATGTACCTTGGATCGTGAGATGGTCTAGCTTGTCTTGAGAGGACTGTACCAATGAGATAGGTATCTAAAAGAACTCTGGATCTGATTGTTGCATGAGATGTCACCGATCTAAGGGGTTGTTGAGTGAGTTACCATGTATCCAAGGGTGATTGTGAGACTCTCATGGCGGGATAAGAATTTGAAAATGATCATGATGGGGTGAGACTTTGGAAATGGTCATACGGAAGTGATACTTTATGGGTGCCTTGAGAAGGCAAAAACAAAGAGGGATTGTGAGACAGTCATAGTGGGGCAAGACTCCGAAAGTGATCATGATAGGGCGAGACTCCAAAAATGGTCATACCGAAATGAGACTTTAGAGGTGCCTTGAGAAGGCCAAGATGAGGAGGTGATATACCGTGGACTCGACCGAGACGGTTGGCTCCATTAGGATGAGATATTGTTGTTCCCGATGTCATTGAGTCAACGGATGAGACACCATGAAAGTGCTCTCATTCGAGATCGACTACATATCTCGATGACAATAAAATGCATTGTGGTACGAGGTAGACATTTTATTGGGAAGGGAAGAAGGATATCAGGCATTCATTTTGAGATGAATGAATTGTCAGCTAGTAAATACTGAACAGAAGAAGCCAAGTGATTGCTATGACCACTTGAGATTCCTAGGTGGAAATGGAAATAGATATAGACGTGACTCATCTATGGAATGCCAAGGACAAAAAGAGAATATGATAGCATTTGAGTCACAGTCAATAGATTGACGAAGAATGCTAGATTTATATTCGTTAAGTCCCATAGAATGACATCTAAATTAGTTGAGTTACATGTGGAATGGATAGTGTTATTTCATTGTGGGTATTGTAAGTGGCCAAAACCAATCGTTTGATAGTGGGTTATTGGAGAACTTACAAGAGGCGTTGGGAAATTTGGCACTAAATTGATTATATAATATCAAGACCGGACCTAAGACTTCGAGACCTCATAGGCCTATTCGTACCAGTAGACATGATAAGAAACATGTTAGAAGGAAGGTAGTGGAGTAGTAAAGGTTTGGTTGAGTGAAAGCGAAGGCGATAACATATGAGAGACCGAGAATAGCATGAGGCCCACTTATCCGGAGCTCTTCAGTTGATGAGATTTCCATTTTATCGTCGGCTTTCATATTAGATATCATATTTGATGTTTTATACTAGATAGTTTAGTACCATGCATGCTAGGATAGGCACGGATGTTATTTTTGATGTTTGACCTTATATGTACCCATTGATGTTCAATTGTTAGCACTAGATACGATTACTTTTGCTTATATGGTTATTAGGCATGCGAGATAGTTATAGTTTGATATAACATATTTATTTGAGAAGATTGCTAAATATATGATCTAGTACACTTATTTACATTATGATGTTACTATTGTATTTAACCCTCTTTGTTGATTACTTGATCAGGTACATGGAAGCAAGCGTTAGCTATTTGGATGCGTATCTACTTATATTCAGTACTAAATGGTATACTCTTGCTATAAAAGAGGTATGTAACATCTGTAATGTAAATTTGGTGATATATGTTTGGTTGTCCTCGGAAATGAGATGCCTTGGATATGAGATGTAAATATATCTATGTTATATTGGGATTTTTCTCGAACCTAGCCATGCAAAGGAGGTGCTGCCGAGATTTTCCATGATATAAGTCAAAATTGAGAGAAAGGTCAATGTACATGATAGTAGATGTTTTTGATTGTTGATAAAGTTGGTAATGTATGAGATTTAGTTGACTTGCTATTCGATTAGTGAGTTAGCACTTTTGTCCTCCGTTGTCCATATCTATGGAAATAAATGTGTGATTTAGATATCGCTGTAGCCAAATTGATTTCGGATTTGGTACTAATTGTACTACGGATGCGGATGATGACTCCAGCTGATTCCGAGTCTGTTCCCTTTGTTGTGATTGCTTTAAATGCTTGTTGTCATGAGTTGATAAGCATCAATTTTTCTTGTATTGTTGCTTATATAAGGGTGCTAGGTTATGTTGCTTCATCCTTGGGATTTCGGGGACAAAATCCTTCTAAGGAGCGGAGAATGTAACGACCTATATTTTTAACGAATGGATAATTAAATAATTTATTTTATATTAAATTGATAATTAATCAATGGTCCTAAACATATGATTTTTCACATACGACCGAATCAAGACTCGAGACCACTTCCATTGAGTTCGTATCGACATTGCAAATTAAAATGAGTATGAGGATCACTATATTTGGAGATCAGATGATTCGATGGCCGAAACGGTCTTGAAAAGCGCGAAATTATCATCTAGGAGCGTAGTTTTGGATAGCGACGAAACTTATACCATCGGGACTTGAAAAATGAGGCAATGCACGCAGATAAGTTTCATGGCGATCGAATGCACCGTTTGATTGTACGGGCTTCAAAAGCATGATAGTTTTATTTGAGAAACTAATAAATTGATTAAAATAACAAAACCCTAATCCCATCTCCTTTATAAGCTCGTTACAATTCACATACGAGAACATTATTCCATTCATTTCACGGCTGCCATTCCCATTTTGATTCAAAAATTCAAAACGACCAATTTATTCATCCATAAATCATGTTACTCGGTTCGTTGGACCCATGGAGTTGTGGGGCATCATCGTTAGGGATTTGGGCACATTCGATGATGGTCAAGGTGGGGCGTTTAAAATTAGGTTTTAGATTCTCGAGCGGCATGGTCGAAGATGGGGGAAATGGAGGTCGACGTTGGCTCAAGGGAGGAGAGGCATGTCGAGGACGGTGATTTGGGGAGGTGTGGCACTTCATGGTGAGGTGCAACACTTCCTTGTCACGACATGAACCCTGCAGGTCACGTTCTAATTGGAAACTTCGGGGTTGGTGGCTTTGGCGTCAACAAGTCATGGGACAAAGCTCCATATCACTAGAAGGGATGCACGGTTTTGGACATAGACGTGCACATGCAGGATTTTAAGCATTTGGGGAAGAAGGCCTCAAGCTAGGTAATTAGTTACCTAATTGTCTTATTAAAGCTGATTAATTATTGATTCAATTCGTTGTCTTATATATCGCATATCTTTTGCATATGAGGTCTGTTTTGGACACCGTTTCTTGCATTGCGCTCATGATGGAGTGATATTGTCTCTCACTATACTATGATTGGTTGTATAATATTAGATTGATATTTAGGAATGATTTTTGATTTTAAATGTGATTTTCCTATACTTATATACTCACTAGATTTTTATAAAAGGAAATAAAATTATTTAAAATGATTTGTAAAGAATATCACATATTTTCCATTGACGTGTCATAGTTAGGGAATTATTAGATTTGAGCTATTATTGATATGATTTCTCACATTGCTTGATATGGTTGGATTATACATGTTATACTATACTATTATGGACAGTTATACGCTTGTTGGATGTATGCTTGCTAGTTTGGTTGTTTTGGTTGAAAACGCGTTTGAAGGCGATATAGTACTAGAATATATCCCATAAGATAGGATTGCATGCATAGAGTATCCTGCACGTTGATCGGTATAAAGGCATGTGATAGATTTGGAGATGTGCTTCAAATTTCGGGATAAATGCTAGACATTTTCATCTGGTTCATATTTAACCATTTTGGTTAAGTACGCGACCAAAGTGGTCGTTGAGTGGTCGATATCTACCACTATTGATAATGGCCGATTTGGTCAATTTTGACATGGACGATGAAGAGGCTTTGTGGAGCATGATGCGATGGTTTGTTCGTTCGTTCAAGTGTTTGATTTTGGTGTTAGTGCTCTTCGACGGGTAGTTTTAGCGGTAGAGCGAAGATGCATAGCTTCGACACGATGACTTCACGGTTCAATGATGATGATTCCATGATGGGAAGTGACGGCTACGACGATGGATAGTCGTACTTCGAGGCGTAGAGTTGTAGACTATGAGTCGTATTGAAGGGATTGTTGGCGGAAGGTATGGGATGCATGATAATATTCTACGATAGACGATGATGGTCTAGGATAGTTCCCAATCGCGATGACTTTAGATGGTGTTAAGTCGCCTTTTGGCAAAGCAGTACACATGTGGATTTAACCCAACGGACATCATGATCATCAAGTCGGAAGGCCCGAAGAAATGGTTAGCAAGCTCGAAGATTGGCTATAAACGAGACTATGGATGATGGTCAAGCGGATTCATACCAGATCCCTAAGTTTTGTCCTAATCAAGGTGCAATTGGTACGAAGTGATAAAGAAGGCCTCATGAGGCTAAATTTCAAATTTCAAGTCGATCAGAATTCGTATGCTAGAGTTATGGGCAAAAGAAGAGGGATCAGATCATATTCAGCTCAACAACACAACTCAACGATGATCTGTCCATAACTCAACAAACACAAGGCGGATTGAAATAAAACTTTGGAAACAAGAAGAGAGGACCCTAGGGAGTCTACCCTAGGGATCGCATGGCGTTTGGAGAAGTTGGAAGGATCAGCATCTGTCCCTCGATAGGGATCGGCTAAGCCCAACTTCATAACAAAGATCGATCAATATCTCAACATCTACACATCTAATTAACATGAAACTTGGAGAACAAAATAATTAGAACATGTGGAACATCCTATAGGGATCACATAGAATTTGGAGCAAGTTGGAGGGATAAGTACCTATCCCTCCATAAGGATCAGCTATAATCAGCCTTAACACCATATTGCAATAATGATCGGTTAATAGCTCGAATTCTACTAATCTAATTGGCATGAAACTTAAAGGCTATATATACATAATATAACAGGGAGAAGTTCCCTTAGGGATCTTATGTCTTTTGGAAAAGCTTGGAGGGATCGGTACCTGTCCCTCTTGAGGGATCGGCAGAAAATAGAATTCAAGCAACACCACCTCACGGTAAACGCGATAGCTCACAAACCGTAAGTCGAAATGGCACGAAATTTGGAGGGCAAGTAGCTAACATCATATGGAAACCTCCAAAGGAAAAGCTCCCCATTTGGACACCAAAATAGGGATCGGTACCGATCCCTATTGTGGGCCCCAATGGCTTGAAAATTTTTGGATGGCCTCGTCTTGGTCTCCCGAACCTTCTGCCAAAATTTGAGCCTGATCCATGCACATCTTCCCCAATAATTACAGCAAGCACCATGTCAGAAAAGGGATCTTCTTTCTTTTCTCTTTATATTCAACGAAGGCTACACTTTGTCAATTTTATTCTTGGATTTTAGGTTGTAACTATAAACAAACTTCAGTATAATAGAAATAATTATTTAGGAGTGGACGTAGGCCAGAGTTAGTTCGAACCACTATAAATCTTATCTCCTTTTACTTGTTTTCTGATTGTTTGTATTTTGTTCTTCATTTATTTCTCTTCATATTTCAGTGATTGGATTGGATATTGGAGCTTTTGCATAATTGGGCGTTGGTGGCCAATTTTGACGCCAACAGACAGGAGTTGTAAGGACAGTTCTAGGATGTACTCTACCATCAATAACATGTGCGAAAGGGCTCAATGATATTTGTAGGTTAAGGGTATGTGCAATGAGATCCATTTACCCTAGACTATTATGGAATATGAAATTTGGTTTCTAGCCTGCCGAGTGGCATGGATTTGAGTATGGAGAAACTAAAGCATTGAGCAGTCTCTGACGATGTCATATGAGTATCGTATACCCAACGCACCGAATGAGTGAATGGGAGGATGGATGATGGATGTCATGTGTTTTTGACTATTTTTATCACATTAGCGATGTCACACGATGAAGATATCGCCGATGTTGATATCTAGATAGCCTTAGTACTTTGATGTGTAGTACCCCCATGATGACTATGACATAGAGTAGCATGTATCATGTGTTATGTGCTAACTCCGTGGATGATGGGACAAATCAAGTATGATTCTCCATACCCTCTGTCCCATCTTCTATACCAAATTTTATAGTTTTTTGAAATTCTATCGCTTAAAATAGACTGCTGTATGACTCAAAGTTTTATGCTTCGATTCTTATTATCTCGGGTGCTCTTAAATGAGTAGACTAAATAGCAGGTGTATATAGCACTTGGAGTTGTGCAGATGGTCTAGAAGATGATGATGCTTTCTCATATTTATATTTTGATTTATTTTTTGTTTATTCCACTGTGTGACATTGTGAAGCCTCGACGGTGTTGACTTACTATCCACTAGAGATAGTTCATCAGTTGAGTTTATTTATCAGTTATATAAACTCTATTATTATTTTGTATAATTGTATGAACCTGTGTACTCTGATTATGTGGTTTATATAGTTATTATCGTCTCGCCTATTTTATATCTATGACGACTATTATATTTAATCTGATGTGCTGTGAGATATAAGAAAGATTGTGTGATTGTGTGACGTTTTATTTCTTTCTCTTTTTATTCTATTCTCTTCTTTTATATTCCTCATCTTTACTTCCTTTTCTTTCCCTTGACAACTGTCCTACATCGACCAGGTGCTCCAGCAGTGCACTATTTGATTGTATAAACATCGGTGGTGTAGAGCGGTTGTCATAGGTTGGATGGATTTTAAGCCCTAGAATTGCCCAAAATAGCTTCCTTGGTGATTATTATGTGGAGATAAAAGATGAAGAAGGGGAAGAGATTCTATGTAGTGATAGCAGAAATCAAATCGCATTTTGATTGCTCTACGGTTTTATTTATAGAAGAAACAGTCATGTTGGACCAGAAGTCGAGTTGGAGTAGAGTCCAAATGTCAGCCTGAAGGAGTGCGAAAACTCGCAGGACCCTCCGACATAAACAAACATGTCTGTATCGACTTGTTTATGTTGGTTCTGACATGTTTGTGTTGCTTCAATTTGGTCAAAACTTTTGCACTCTTTTTTTCTCTATTTTAAGGCGTCCCATGTTGGTTCTATCGATGGTTGGTTGATTTTGATGATTTTTCTTTCATTTATTGGTTTGCTCTGTTGTTTTAGTTGTTAACTCTTCAACTCTTTTAATATGTCATTCAAAATCCTGGGAAATCACTTGAGCAAACATGAAAGAAGTAAACAACGACTCGTGTAAAGTTTGATTGGAAAATATGGAGCCAGAACAGGTCAACCCTAACATGTTTGCTTATATTGTTTGTGGGTGAATTTTCTCCAAGTCATTTCTTTGCTTCATCTTGACGTCCCTCCAAGATTTCAAGTCGCTTCGTCTTCGTTTTGACATTTTAACTTCCATTGACTTCTACTTGGTTAAAAACCCAATTAATACACTTGTAATTAACATCATAAATTAATATTAATTAGTAGCCTTTTTACCAGGAATAATTCAAAGAAAATCAAAACTGCTTAGAAAAGATCCCCAAAAATCATCGAAAACCGGAGTTCCCATTTTCTTTTACATATAAAATTTTTGGGACCAAAACATTTATTTAATTATTTTTAATAATTAAAACCCGAAATGAATTCCTTTTCCATCTTAGGAAATACATAAAATATTCATATAAACTTGGAAAATTATGAAATTAAAAACCCATATCCAAAATAATGTTTTGCAAAACATATTCAAATTTCAAGTCAGATGGAGATGAAAAATTAGGTTTTAACCTTCAAAACCCATAAGAATAATTCTAATAAATCATCATTCAATCAAACAGTGATATAAACCATCCAACATATTATCACATCGATTCAAAAATCAAACATAGATCCAAAAAAGCATAAATAAATGAGATGGATACTATTATTCATTTTAGATTGGATAAGAGAGATTGAGATTTGATGCTGATTAATCCCCTTAAGCTTTTCTTTCGATTCTCTTTAGATTTCCCTTCTTTTCTTCCTAGGTAATCGCTTGCCTTATGTTATGTTTGTTTTTTATTTGTAAAATAAAATGAGAACGAATGAGAGAGGGAGGGTTTAGGGAAATGAATAAAGGAGATATTCCCATTATACCTATCTCCTTATTTTCTTTCTACTTTACGTTCGAATCAATCTTATTAATTGATTACTTAAGGCACGACTTAGTTAATTAACAATCTCATTTTCCTTATCACCCCATATTATTCTATTTAATTTTTCTAATTAAATCTCCTAAATAATTTTGAACAAAAATTAAGGGTGTTACACATTTCCAATTCAAAGTTCCTTAACAAAGTTGAATATGAATCTAGGATTGACATATCATATTCTATATCACTTATGAAGTTCAAGTTTGAATACTCCATAAGGAGTTTGTTATTCCGATAAACAATTCTCTAACATTTTACAAATATTTAAGAATAATCATAGAGACAATTAGTGATCTTAATTTAGATTTTATACATGCTCAATGCATTGATTACACAAGAAAATAGCGATATAGTATAAAACATAAAATATATGAAAATCCCTATTGTCGATGCATATGGAATCCATCTCATATCCTCCATCTTAAAAATTTTAATATTGTGTCTATGTATATCATTTGGGACAATCTTAACATCCTTCCTTATAGTTTTAGAATATTTTAGTACCTCTTGATATTCTCCTTACAAAAACATTCTGCATTTTGAATGATAATCAAACTATTTTGTTTGATTTCTCGGTCAGAATATTGGTGCAATTTGATGCTTATCAAGCGATGCATCATATTAGTTCTTAGATCTTATCCAACACTTATAAACTCAATTATCATTCCAACTGACATTACAACATTTTGGTTACAAACTTTCTATTTTATATCATTATTCAAAATTTCTATTTCAATAAAATGAACCAAAATTCAAAGACATATTGGGCGATATTTTCGCGAGTAGAAACCGAATTAACTTAAGCTTATTAACTAAAGAACTTCCTTTGCACTTACATAAAATTGATTCAATTTGAATTTATGAAACCGACCTTCATGACATAAATTAGAAAAAACACACATTTTAAACAATTTAAGATTGAGGTTTCTTACCAATTCTTACCTTATATGAATATGATCTCGTAAACTATGCTTTAGATGAAATTAAATTTATCATATGTACTTACTCTTAAGTAGTAAGTACGTATCCTAATTGTAACAACCAGCCCTTTCGTTCCCGAATCCGATTTCCAAACCGATGTTGACAACCCAAGAACTGAAGGACGAGTCATTAGGGTTGAGATAAAATAAGTATACCAGGTATGGATAGATATCAGATATAGTTCTAACTAACAATATCTACTTTCAGAGTCCCATACCGGAAGGAAATAAAATATAATACATGATTATATACCAAGGTCATATCACCACAACATGTCTAAAATGTCGAATACATATGTCACATCACCACAATATGTTAATAATGTCGAATACATATGTCTAAATAATACAAGTACAACCCAATCCATACACAGAGTCAAATCTAGGTACTATACCTACTTACACCACAAATATAATACATAAATGAATATCCATCTCTAATGCCATCTGATCACTGGACTCCATTAACCTAGATATATGTATAAAAGGGAAAACAGAAGTTGGTCAGACATAAGTCTGGTGAGTGAGCCATAATCTACTCCACAATTACTATAAAAATAATACTATAATATGATATGAGCCTAGTGCTCGGCCACCATACGTTCTGTCTCCATGTCATACCAAATCGTTATTGTTGGGTACATTTCTCAACACCTACCACCAAACCAGGATCCACCGGTCCACTTACGTCCCATGCTTGCCGAACCAACCTACCTCCCATGCTTGCCGATCCAACCTACCTCCCATGCTCGCCGATCCAACCTACCTCCCATGCTCGCCGATCCAACCTTCATCCCATGCTTGCCGATCCAACCTACCTCCCATGCTTGCCGATCCAACCTTCGTCCCATGCTTGCCGAACCAACCTACCTCCCATACTTGCCGATCCAACCTACGTCCCTACTATCCAACCATCTACGACCGGACCGGCTACCTCCATCCACTACCGAACCAGAGGCAGGGGAAGCCACCACCGGATCAAAGCCACCACCGGACCAAAGTGTTGCTGAACCAACGTTGCCAGGCCAGATCACCTCAGCCCAGGCCCATCAGCAGCTACATACATCCAGGACCCCTACCCCCGGCCTCACTCTATAAATAGAGGTGCAGGGGTACAACAATGGGGACAAGTTTTAAGAGCTCAAGCACGGAGAGAACTTTCAAACAACTTTCTTTTACTTGTACCAAAGCTTTGTACTTGTAATCAAAACGAGAAAAGAGAAATAACATATAAAGTGGACGTAGGCACATTCTGGCTGAACCACTATAAATTTGTGTGTCTTTTTACAGTTTAGTCCCTGTTTTCATATATTTGCATAAATCACCCAAATCATTAAAAACAACATAAGATCTATTAAATCATACAACTTTGAGGTGTTTGTCCATTTTTTGTACAAACATTTTTGGTGCTTTCACTGAGAGCTAGAAGCTCGAAGCTTCAGCTTCATTCACTTAACAGTTTTCCTAACAGCATCGTTCGCCACTTGGAAAACATGCCTCCCAAACAGAGAAAAGATGTTAACAAAGGAAAAAACATCGCATCCAGCAGTCTTCCAGATCCAGCTGTCACGAACCAAGTAAATCGTCCTCCTCCAACAGTAGTAACAAATGAAGGACAGGCTAACCCAACCACTCCTGCCACAGAACAGCCTGCAGCAATTACTAGGGCAGATTTGGACAGAGTTGTGGTTGAAGTAACTAACCGCTTCACGTCCCAGCAAGAAGCCTTGGTGGACCATCTCATGTCACGCTTAAGGGATGCTGAAGAATCCAACCGCAACACTGAATCATGGGGCGAGTCCCAGTCTGGAGGATCTCAGAGACAACAAAGATCTTCCTTCTTCGAAGGAGCTAACGGCAGAAGTAGCCATGGTAGGAGCCGAGACCGAGTACAGCCCGAAGTTAGGCCTGAGGAAACGTTTGGTACCGAACCCAACGAGGGAGGTACCGGGTGGAGGTCAACTGTAGCTGAGCCTGTCATACTGCCTAACCACGGAAATGCCGGTGAACGGGGCCGAGCTAGAGTCCAGCCCGAAGTTGGACCCGAGGAAGTGCTTAGATCAGAACCCAGCAGGGGAAGATCAAGGCAAGGGCCAACTGTAGCTGACCCTAGCATGCCCCCAGAAGATCAAAGGCAGCCGCTGGAAAATATGAGGAACGATAGACGATACCATCCCTACAGGTCATCTGGACGGAATCAATCCCACAGAACAGAACCAAACTCATTTCTATCTGCTCCAAATTTTGATGAAAGGATGGCACGCTTATTCAGAGAGTGTGTCCAACGGGAGCAAAGAGATCGAGGGATAGGCGCTAGGGTAACCAACCCTTTCGCCCACAATATCGAAATTGCTATCACCCCCGAGAATGGAAGATGCCAACAATGGAACCTTACAAAGGAACCTCCGACCCCGTTGTACACCTACAGAGGTACACGCAACATATGCTCATGAGTGGAGCAACAGAGGGAGTACTGTGCAAATGTTTTCCGCTCTTCTTAGCAGATCTCGCTACCTCCTGGTTCTGTCATCTACCCCAGGAATCCATCAGCTCGTGGGAAATGTTGAAAGAAAAATTTATCAGTCAGTTCCGCATCCATGTGGAACAACCTAAGGACGCTTATTCCTTATCCAGCGTCAAACAGAAACCTGGAGAAAAAATGCAGCAATACCTAACCCGATTCAATGCCGCAGCAGCCGCAGTCCAAGATGCCGATGAGAAGCTTATCCTAATGGCCCTTTGTAGTGGTGTGCATCCGGACACTAAATTTGCTAGAAGGTTGACGAAAGAAAAACCAGCTACTTTACCCGATTTCTTCCATGAAGCCGGGAAATACATGAGGCTTGAGGATGCTGCCGTTGAGGGGCAGTCAGGATAGCAAAATAAGGCAACTCATAGCAACGCCCCTGCTGTGGCAAGGGACGTTCGAAGAAATGATTCCAGAGACAATGCTGGGGGCAAGAAGGGAGAAAAGCGCCTATATCGGCCTGGGCCGAGATTCGACACTTACACTCCTTTGAACGAGACCGTCGAAAATATCTTCCTTGCCACCCAAGGCGAAGTTAGATACAAACGCCCACCATACAAGAAGGAATCAGATAACGCGCAGAAATCTGGAAAGTTCTGCCGCTTCCACGAATCTCACGGGCATGATACCAATGAATGCCATCATCTCCGGGATCTGATTGAGGAACACATCAGAAGGAAGAAACTGGAACGTTATGTAAAAAGTCAGGACAGGACTCCAGCTCCTGCCAATGAAAACCCAAGGCTACCCTCACCGGACACCGGCAGAGGAAACCGCAACGCTGGCAGCTCTAGCCAAGAGAAGATAGTGGTCCATACCATCTCAGGAGGACCGCACATCGCGGACAGAAGCTGGAAAGAGATGGAAAGGTATGGAAAGTCGCTTAGAGACAATAAAGACTGTGTCAATTCGGTTATAGAAGAGCGCCACCCGAAGCGGAAAGTAAGTAATGACATCACATTCGGTAAGCGTGACCTAGAAAGAAGGCAGTACCCTCACATGGATCCCATGGTCATCTCTGCCCGACTCGGTCCCGCCGAAGTTTATCGAATCCTGGTAGACACTGGAAGCTCAGTAAACATCCTGTTCAAACACGCATTCGACAAAATGAAGCTATCAATGAAGGATGTATCCCCCTACGATAAACCACTACACGGTTTCACTGAGGATGCTAAGATGCCCCTCGGGCAACTGGACCTCTTTGTTGAGATTGGAAGCCATCCCCGCTCCATTGTACGGAAGCAGACGTTCGTGCTAATAGAAAACCATTCGGCCTACAATGCCTTCTTAGGGAGGCCAGCCTTGTCTGACTTCCAAATTGTCCTAGCCCCATGGTGCCTAAAGATGAAGTTTCCAACGGACAATGGAATAGGGGAAGTAGAAGGAGACCAGGACGTTGCTCGAGACTGCTATGTGACTGAACTTCGCAACAACCAGATAAAGGGAAAGGTGTAGAGGTTTCCCTCTGCGCAAAAAGTTTAGAAGCGTAGCAACTAAAGAAAGCCCCTCCTCTTCGATATACCAGCGACCCTTTCAATGAATTAGACCCTAGGGACAAAGAGGAGGAGGCCACCGCCGAGCCTGCAGAGGCTATGGAGTTTATATCTGTAGACAAGCATGACTCAAGTAGACTATTGAAAATTGGGTCGCGACTAAAAGCCGAATTGAAGGAACAACTCATCGATTTTCTCCGCCACAACTTGGATGTATTCGCATGGTCACACGCTGACATTACCGGAATCTCCCCCGACATAGCATGCCACGTATTAAACATTGATCCTACCAAGGCGCCCGTAAAACAAAGAAAGAGAAGTATGGCGGCAGAACGGTCAGCAGCCCTCGATGAAGAAGTAAAGAATCTACTCGCCAATGACTTCATACGAGAAGCTATCTACCCGGAATGGATCGCCAACCCGGTACTGGTAAAGAAGGCTAATGGGAAGTGGCGAACCTGCATTGACTTTTCCAACCTAAACGACGCCTGCCCAAAGGATTGCTTCCCGCTTCCCCGAATCGACCAACTTGTAGACAGCACAGCCGGGCACGAGCTCCTATCTTTTATGGACGCATACTCAAGATATAACCAAATTCCTATGCATGCCCCCGACCAAGACCATACTAGTTTCATCACCGACCGAGGTTTATACTGCTATAAGGTAATGCCTTTCGGATTTAAAAACGCAGGAGCCACCTACCAGCGCCTCGTCAACAAGATGTTTGCAGGGTTAATAGGACAAACTATGGAAGTATACGTGGATGACATGCTGGTAAAGTCAAGAAAAGCCAAAGATCACGTAAGCCACCTAGGCGAGATGTTCCAGGTACTTCGACAGTATGGAATGAAGTTGAATCCACTAAAGTGCTCCTTCGGAGTGTCATCAGGAAAGTTCTTATGATTCATCGTCCATGCCAGAGGGATTGAAGCAAACCCTGAACAAGTCCGAGCGCTAAGGGATATCAAGATACCTTCCACTCGGAAGGAAATGCAAAGCCTGAATGGAAAAGTGGCCGCCCTAAGCCGATTCATCTCCAAGGCCACAGACAAGTGCGTCCCCTTTTCCGAAGCTCTAAAGAAAGACAAAGGAAAGTTCGAATGGACTGACGAATGCTTGACCGCTTTCCTTAGCTTAATCGAACACCTCCAGAAACCACTGGTACTCTCAACTCCAAGCAAAGGCGAAGAATTATACCTATACCTTGCTGTGTCATCTCACGCCCTAAGCGCTGCCTTGGTAAGGGAAGACAACCGCACGCAGCGGCCAGTTTACTTCGTCAGTAAGAGGTTTACGGGGGCAGAAGTCAGGTATCCTAAACTTGAGAAGCTAGCGTACTGTTTATTAATCACATCACGGAAACTGCGTCACTACTTCCAGTCCCATTCCATCAAAGTTCTGACCGATCAAACACTGAGGCAGGTACTCCATCGTCCCGACACTTCTGGGCGACTACTTAAATGGTGCATTGAACTAAGTCAGTATGATATCACCTATCACCCTCGCACCGCCATCAAGGGACAAGCCATGGCTGATTTCATTGTAGAATTCACTACCAACGAAGATATGGAGCAATTGGAAACAACAAAAGACATCAAGTGGAATCTCTTTGTGGATGGTGCATCGAACGAACAAGGCTCGGGGGCAGGTGTGGTAATAATCACTCCCAGGGGGAATAAGCTGCACTATGCTATAAGGTTGGAGTTCGCTGCCACCAACAACGATGCAGAATATGAAGCGGTGATAGCTGGATTAGAACTTTCCATAGAAATCAGAGCCAATTCTTTGTGTCTTCATAGCGATTCTCAACTTATTGTTAACCAAATACTAGGAGAATTCCAAGCTCGAGAAGAACGACTCATAGCATATTTAAAGAAGACCAAGTTACTTCTCAGCCGATTGGACCACTACCTAATCAAACACATCCCTCGGGAAGATAACCAAGAGGCCGACAAATTGGCAAAGCAAGCAAGTATGAGAGACATCACCATCTTCGGAGCAGTAGCCATCTCAAAGCAACTGACCCCAAGTTTTGAGCAAGTAAATCTGATAGCTGCAACCGAAGAAGCAACTTGGATGACTCCCATCCGAGACTACCTACAAAGTGGCACACTACCCAACGGGCGCAACGAGGTCAAGAAAATCTTGAGGAAAGCCTCCCGCTACACAATACAAGGAGACATCCTCTATCGGCGTGGATTCTCTAACCCGTTATTAAGGTGTGTCGCTGGGAGGGAAGCCAAGGAAATCTTATTCAACATTCATCAGGGAAGCTGCGGAGATCACACCGGAGGGCAAACATTAGCAAAAAAGATACTCCGGTATGGATATTTCTGGCCCACCTTAAGCAAGGACGCCTTAGATTTTGTCAAAAAGTGTGACAGATGCCAGAAGTTTGCTATGATCCCGCGACTACCAACAACTGAGATTACTCAAATGACCAGCCCTTGGCCCTTCGCAATATGGGGAATTGACTTAATCGGCGAGCTACCAATGGACCGAGGCGGGGCCAAATATGCTATAGTGGCAGTCGACTATTTCACCAAATGGGTGGAAGCAGAACCTCTGAATAAAGTATCTTCAGCAAAAGTTATTAACTTCTTGATCAAAAATGTCCTGTGCAGGTACGGAGTCCCACTCAAAATCATATCAGACAATGGGCTTCAGTTCGACAGCGAGGAATTCGCCAACTGGTGCCAAGAGCACGGAATTCACAAAAGATTCTCATCCGTAGCTTATCCCCAGGCAAACAGACAAGTCGAAGCCGTCAACAAAATTCTGAAAACTCTAATAAAAAAGAAGCTTGAAAAGTCAAAGGGCGCTTGGGTGGATGAACTCCCTACGGCACTATGGGCCTATCGCAAATCTTTCAGAACATCGACGGGGCACACTCCTTTCTCTTTGGCATACGGATCGGAGGCTATGCTCCCAGTTGAAACCATTGTGCCTTCCCACCGTAGGATCCACTATAACCCAGAAGAGAACGAAGAACTCCTTCACATGTCATTGGATCTAGTTGAGGAGAGAAGAAATGATGCTATCCTTAAAGCAGCAGCCCACAAACAGAAAGTGGCGGCACAATACAACTCCAAAGTTGAGAAGCTAGCGTACTGTTTATTAATCACATCACGGAAACTGCGTCACTACTTCCAGTCCCATTCCATCAAAGTTCTGACCGATCAAACACTGAGGCAGGTACTCCATCGTCCCGACACTTCTGGGCGACTACTTAAATGGTGCATTGAACTAAGTCAGTATGATATCACCTATCACCCTCGCACCGCCATCAAGGGACAAGCCATGGCTGATTTCATTGCAGAATTCACTACCAACAAAGATATGGAGCAATTGGAAACAACAAAAGACATCAAGTGGAATCTCTTTGTGGATGGTGCATCGAACGAACAAGGCTCGGGGGCAGGTGTGGTAATAATCACTCCCAGGGGGAATAAGCTGCACTATGCTATAAGGTTGGAGTTCGCTGCCACCAACAACGATGCAGAATATGAAGCGGTGATAGCTGGATTAGAACTTTCCATAGAAATCAGAGCCAATTCTTTGTGTCTTCATAGCGATTCTCAACTTATTGTTAACCAAATACTAGGAGAATTCCAAGCTCGAGAAGAACGACTCATAGCATATTTAAAGAAGACCAAGTTACTTCTCAGCCGATTGGACCACTACCTAGTCAAACACATCCCTCGGGAAGATAACCAAGAGGCCGACAAATTGGCAAAGCAAGCAAGTATGAGAGACATCACCATCTTCGGAGCAGTAGCCATCTCAAAGCAACTGACCCCAAGTTTTGAGCAAGTAAATCTGATAGCTGCAACCGAAGAAGCAACTTGGATGACTCCCATCCGAGACTACCTACAAAGTGGCACACTACCCAACGGGCGCAACGAGGTCAAGAAAATCTTGAGGAAAGCCTCCCGCTACACAATACAAGGAGACATCCTCTATCGGCGTGGATTCTCTAACCCGTTATTAAGGTGTGTCGCTGGGAGGGAAGCCAAGGAAATCTTATTCAACATTCATCAGGGAAGCTGCGGAGATCACACCGGAGGGCAAACATTAGCAAAAAAGATACTCCGGTATGGATATTTCTGGCCCACCTTAAGCAAGGACGCCTTAGATTTTGTCAAAAAGTGTGACAGATGCCAGAAGTTTGCTATGATCCCGCGACTACCAACAACTGAGATTACTCAAATGACCAGCCCTTGGCCCTTCGCAATATGGGGAATTGACTTAATCGGCGAGCTACCAATGGACCGAGGCGGGGCCAAATATGCTATAGTGGCAGTCGACTATTTCACCAAATGGGTGGAAGCAGAACCTCTGAATAAAGTATCTTCAGCAAAAGTTATTAACTTCTTGATCAAAAATGTCCTGTGCAGGTACGGAGTCCCACTCAAAATCATATCAGACAATGGGCTTCAGTTCGACAGTGAGGAATTCGCCAACTGGTGCCAAGAGCACGGAATTCACAAAAGATTCTCATCCGTAGCTTATCCCCAGGCAAACAGACAAGTCGAAGCCGTCAACAAAATTCTGAAAACTCTAATAAAAAAGAAGCTCGAAAAGTCAAAGGGCGCTTGGGTGGATGAACTCCCTACGACACTATGGGCCTATCGCACATCTTTCAGAACATCGACGGGGCACACTCCTTTCTCTTTGGCATACGGATCGGAGGCTATGCTCCCAGTTGAAACCATTGTGCCTTCCCACCGTAGGATCCACTATAACCCAGAAGAGAACGAAGAACTCCTTCACATGTCATTGGATCTAGTTGAGGAGAGAAGAAATGATGCAATCCTTAAAGCAGCAGCCCACAAACAGAAAGTGGCGGCACAATACAACTCCAAAGTTGAGAAGCTAGCGTACTGTTTATTAATCACATCACGGAAACTGCGTCACTACTTCCAGTCCCATTCCATCAAAGTTCTGACCGATCAAACACTGAGGCAGGTACTCCATCGTCCCGACACTTCTGGGCGACTACTTAAATGGTGCATTGAACTAAGTCAGTATGATATCACCTATCACCCTCGCACCGCCATCAAGGGACAAGCCATGGCTGATTTCATTGCAGAATTCACTACCAACGAAGATATGGAGCAATTGGAAACAACAAAAGACATCAAGTGGAATCTCTTTGTGGATGGTGCATCGAACGAACAAGGCTCGGGGGCAGGTGTGGTAATAATCACTCCCAGGGGGAATAAGCTGCACTATGCTATAAGGTTGGAGTTCGCTGCCACCAACAACGATGCAGAATATGAAGCGGTGATAGCTGGATTAGAACTTTCCATAGAAATCAGAGCCAATTCTTTGTGTCTTCATAGCGATTCTCAACTTATTGTTAACCAAATACTAGGAGAATTCCAAGCTCGAGAAGAACGACTCATAGCATATTTAAAGAAGACCAAGTTACTTCTCAGCCGATTGGACCACTACCTAGTCAAACACATCCCTCGGGAAGATAACCAAGAGGCCGACAAATTGGCAAAGCAAGCAAGTATGAGAGACATCACCATCTTCGGAGCAGTAGCCATCTCAAAGCAACTGACCCCAAGTTTTGAGCAAGTAAATCTGATAGCTGCAACCGAAGAAGCAACTTGGATGACTCCCATCCGAGACTACCTACAAAGTGGCACACTACCCAACGGGCGCAACGAGGTCAAGAAAATCTTGAGGAAAGCCTCCCGCTACACAATACAAGGAGACATCCTCTATCGGCGTGGATTCTCTAACCCGTTATTAAGGTGTGTCGCTGGGAGGGAAGCCAAGGAAATCTTATTCAACATTCATCAGGGAAGCTGCGGAGATCACACCGGAGGGCAAACATTAGCAAAAAAGATACTCCGGTATGGATATTTCTGGCCCACCTTAAGCAAGGACGCCTTAGATTTTGTCAAAAAGTGTGACAGATGCCAGAAGTTTGCTATGATCCCGCGACTACCAACAACTGAGATTACTCAAATGACCAGCCCTTGGCCCTTCGCAATATGGGGAATTGACTTAATCGGCGAGCTACCAATGGACCGAGGCGGGGCCAAATATGCTATAGTGGCAGTCGACTATTTCACCAAATGGGTGGAAGCAGAACCTCTGAATAAAGTATCTTCAGCAAAAGTTATTAACTTCTTGATCAAAAATGTCCTGTGCAGGTATGGAGTCCCACTCAAAATCATATCAGACAATGGGCTTCAGTTCGACAGCGAGGAATTCGCCAACTGGTGCCAAGAGCACGGAATTCACAAAAGATTCTCATCCGTAGCTTATCCCTAGGCAAACAGACAAGTCGAAGCCGTCAACAAAATTCTGAAAACTCTAATAAAAAAGAAGCTCGAAAAGTCAAAGGGCGCTTGGGTGGATGAACTCCCTACGGCACTATGGGCCTATCGCACATCTTTCAGAACATCGACGGGGCACACTCCTTTCTCTTTGGCATACGGATCGGAGGCTATGCTCCCAGTTGAAACCATTGTGCCTTCCCACCGTAGGATCCACTATAACCCAGAAGAGAACGAAGAACTCCTTCACATGTCATTGGATCTAGTTGAGGAGAGAAGAAATGATGCAATCCTTAAAGCAGCAGCCCACAAACAGAAAGTGGCGGCACAATACAACTCCAAATTCAAGCATCGTACCTTACAAGAAGGGGATCTTGTCCTCAAGCGAATCTTCCCTCGCCCCGGAGCACTAGACCCAATCTGGGATGGACCATATGTAATTCATAAAGATCTCCACAACAGAGCTTATATTTTGTCAACAGTGGACGGAGAGGTGTTCCAGAGGGCATGGAACATCCAACACCTCCGTCGATACTTTTCTTAACTTATATTGCCCATATGAAGTTAATTAACAAAGAGAATCAGTGGACGTAGGCATTTTCGTGCCGAACCACTTTAAAAAACCTTGTCTCTTTTTTTTCAACTTGTTTCTTTATATCTTGGCTGCTTGTTAACTTTATCCTTTTCTGTTGGACAAAATCCTGTGCATACAACATTTCAATTCGAGGCACTCCACAGCACAACTTCATCTGGACAAGACCTAACAGGTACTATGCGAATCTATGCCCTCGCCAATGAGACACTTTCACCCCAGCATCCCTCTGCTGCGGGTTAACTCATTGCTCGCGACGGCCCTTAAAGCCAACTGTAATGAGCCGATTATAAGCCACCGAGAAGGCCGACTATAGCCGAGGCACCTCATTACGGCGTTCGGCTCGCCGGCAACTGTGAACCGATTATAAGCCCCAACATAAGGTGTGGCCAGCCAGGGGCAGTTCACGGTTGACGATCGGCACCCATGCTAGCCGGCCACGGTAAATCGAATAATACCCACGATTACGGGCCATAATGGCCCGGGTAGTTACTGTGCGCGATCTCGGCTCCGATGTGTCTTAAGTACGGCTGTGGTAAAAAGGAATTAACTCCCCGCAGAGGCGTAAGATGGGTGACAAATGTCTCCAAGACCCACAGCTAGGGAAAGTGACTACAAAGCCCGTTTGCCACGAACTTAAGCACATCGAAGGCCTTCCGTGATTGGAAGTTTTACTATTTCACATATTTCAATTTTACTTAAGAAACTTTTCTCCTATCCTCTGTAACAATCCCTGAAGTGCAGGACACAAAACAGGAGACACTCACTAATAGAAATGGATACTCATAGCAAGATACTGGACCGCATCCCTTACTCGGTCATACAGGATATTCAAAGCTGCCATCTACGAGCAAAATATAAAGGGCAGTATTTCCTTCTTTCATATATGCCTATAATTTGTTCACACCTCACGCTAACACTGCAAGTCATGAAATTATGTTTTAAACAAAAACCCGACATCAAACACAATTTAATTACAAGAATATGCATAGCTATATTTCTCATGCAACATGTCAAAATAGCAAAAACATTCCAAAGACGACAAAATCAGCTTAAGTTAAAGAATTACACATCAAGAATAGAGCTATTTATTACAAGTAGAAGGAATTACAACCTAAAGGTTACTCTACTGTTTTAAGACTAAAATATACAGCCATGTCAAGTCCACAAGAAGAATTTTCCAGGTCTAATCAGGGAGCCGACTGCGTTGGAGTCTTGTCCTTATCTTGTTGCCCACCTGTCCGGTCAGGAAAAGAAATCATTAGTGATAAGCAATAGAGTTAACAAAAGAAGAAACTAATGAAATAGAGGTTACCAGCAACTTCCTCCTGATCGTCTTGGTCATCATCCCCTACTTCCACACCTGCCTCCTCAGCCGCGAACAACCGCATCCCCTCTTTTACCGCTGTCTTCTCCTCCTTGGTAAACTGAGCAGTGACCACATCCATCCTAAAGGCCGCTCCACCCTCCTTATCCGCCTCAGCCTTGGCCTCCTCTAGAGCCCTGAGGTAAATCCTGGCCATGACCCGGGGTAGTCATCCATCCAAGATAAGCTGCCCTGCTTCCAAATGGGAAAGTACATGTCCTGCAGCATATCGTCCATCATCCCCTCATTTTCCTCAAACTCCCTCATACGAGCCTCAGAAACCGATAGCCTTGCAGTGGCAGCATCCCTCTCCAGTCGGTACCGCGAGCAGTCAGCCTGAAAGGACCTCCTCATCGCCTCCATCTCCTCTTTTAGCCTGACCTGAGCAAGCTCTACGGCTTCAAGCTTCTTCGACAGCTCCTCTACCCGTTCGAGATCCGCCCTCCGAACCTCATCCACTGTCGAGATGGCCATGTTTATCTGCTCCTTGCAGGCAGCCTCCATTTTCCGCAGTTCCGCCTTACTAGCCTCCTCCATAGTCTTCCTCAATCGCCCGAAGGCAGCCTCATGCTGAGAAATCTGAATGGCCTGATCAGCAAGCTGTTTGGCCTGATCCGAAACCATCAATCGTAGTCGGATGTTGGCACTCCCAATCTCCTCTCCAGCCGGGCATGATGCCCCATCAGCTTCCTAGTCTCCTCCGCCACCCGATCAATATTAGCCTTGGCCTCGTCTCCCATGGTAACTATCCGAGTGGTAAGTAAATCGAGATCTAGGGACTTAGCCTTATCAAGCACCCGCACCATGGGATTACGGGGAAGAAGGTGCTTACAGGTGTCCTCGTCGAAGGTAATATCATGGGAACCTGGATCCAGATCAGGATGACCCGCAAATGGATTACGAGCCAAACCAGGACGATCAATCTGCGTAATGGTAGGATTTTCAGACGGGTGCGGAGGGAGTGCAAACTCAGTATCCTCCTCCGTGATATCATGAAGAGGATGAACTGGGGGCTAAGGACCGGGTGAAGGTTTGGATAAGGGATGACTCCTTTTTCTCTTCTGAATACCCTCTTCAATAACCCCGAGAAGAAAACGGTAGCCGACTACATCCCCGGAACGGTGGGTCGGAGTCTTCGGCTTAGCGGAAGCTTTGGAGAGCTTGTATTGTTCAAGCCTGTGCCGAAGATCTGAGGCCTTGGCCGTTTTACCTGCTCCTGATATAAAGGACAAGTGTCACAAGCTTACATTAATCCATAATCCGAGAAATGCGGTAAATTAAAAGTTAAAAGAAGGTAAGAAACACATATGTTATACAAACCCTGGGGAGAAGTAGGATACTGCAATAAGTCCTGGATTTCATTCCAGGACGGGAGCGGATCATAAAATATTCCTAAGTCCCTATCATAAATGGAGCCTGCAGAAGTCAAAAGTTCACCTTGAGTCGTCGGAGCCACCTTAGCTGGAATAGTCTGGGAAGACACGCTTGCACCGGTCTCGGCCTTGTCAGCTTTCGCGGATTTCTCTACCAAAGCCGGGTCTCCGTCCAGCCCCTCAAAAGCCTGATGGAATGCATCATCCGTCCACTCCTGAATCTCGCCTGCCTGCCCAGGAAGCAAGGCCCCGATGCCATCGCCACCATCATCACCTTCCCGATCATCTCCACCCTCACCTCTCACCACCTCTAAGTCTTCCTCCCCCTGGGTAAGAGGACAATTGCTGGGGGAAGGACCGTCCGACTTCTTAAGTTTCTTACCTCCAACAGCTGGAGGTTTTGTGAAAGGTTTCCTCTTACCACTCTCTACTGTGACACCTCCCTTAGCTTGAGCAGTCGCCCTCTCCTCCGCCGTTTCCCTCTGCTTGACTACTAACTGCTGAGGAAGGATCAAGTTATACTCCAGAAGGGTCGCGTTTCTGATCAGGTAGGCAGCTGATCTATCTCTCCCAGGGACAGCTTCTATCTCAGCCGCCGTTTGAACCAGGCGATCAGTCTCCACAACTGCAAAGCCACCTGTCGCTAGCAAAAATGAAAACGTATGAGAAGAAGCATTGCGACCAGAATGGAAATTATAAATAAAGCGTCGACTTACATCCAGAGGTGAAACGCTGAATAGAAGCAGAGTCGTCCCTGATGAAGAACCACTCCTTCTTGAACATGCTATACTTAGAATACAGATCCAAGACCGGCTTGAAGGTTACAGCTGACTCCAAGCTGATGTATGGGGACCCCTTCTTATAGCCCCTCAGATTATATAAGTACCGGATCTCCCGGTTGGAAGGAGCACGCCCATACTTCCTCTGGAAGATGACGAAGAGGCTCACCAGTATAGTATAGGAGTTGGGTTGAAGCTGGAACGGGGCCACCTTTAGATATGTAAGGAAGCTGGCTACCCAAGCATTAAGAGGCGGGATGGCCCCACACATACAGTGATATCTGCTGTAGGCAAAGTACCCTTCGGGAGGGTCATACGGCATAGCTTCTCTCCCTGGCAACAGCATGCGCGCTCTATCGATTCCGAAAGAACGGGAGATGACATCAAGTTGCTCCTCCTTGAGGGAGCTGGGAAAGCAATCGGGCGGGGAGTCCAAAAGCTCCTGAGGACCGTACCCGTCCACTAGTGATCTGGGGGCAGTTCCGTGACGTTCCGGTCCTGGCTGAGCAGGGGGCACTGCGGAAGATTCTCCTTCGCCCTGGGACTTCTTTTTATCCGATCGAGTTTCTGCTTTGCGAGACATTATCTGCAACGTCGAAAAAAACATTTTGTTAAAATAGAGGATATAAACAAGCAAGTTTTTCAAGTTTCATTCGGTATCAGTTTCATTCGGTATTCCCAACTTCGTCCGGTTATACAGATATATGACTCCATTCGGCACTCAGAATCCCCGAGTCCATTTGGTAAAAACCCATTCGGCCAACATAGAAAGGTTCTCACCTGATTCGGTGAAAGTAAGGAATTTGATTCGGCTAACACGGTTAATTCGGCAAAAGGTAAGGACTTGGTCCGACAAAGGCGAGAGTTTAGTTCGGCTGGTAGGGAATAACAAGGGCGTACGGTCCCTACTTATAGACGAAAAGACTCGACCGGACCAACTGATTCGGTACCCGAGAACGAGATAAAGATGACAAAGCTACATAAAACAAAGCACGCCATATTTGGGAATATGCCCTACTTTGGGGGGCAATTGTTGGGTACATTTCTCAACACCTACCACCAAACCAGGATCCACCGGTCCACTTACGTCCCATGCTTGCCGAACCAACCTACCTCCCATGCTTGCCGAACCAACCTACCTCCCATGCTTGCCGATCCAACCTACCTCCCATGCTCGCCGATCCAACCTTCATCCCATGCTTGCCGATCCAACCTACCTCCCATGCTTGCCGATCCAACCTTCGTCCCATGCTTGCCGAAACAACCTACCTCCCATACTTGCCGATCCAACCTACGTCCCTACTATCCAACCATCTACGACCGGACCGGCTACCTCCATCCACTGCCGAACCAGAGGCAGGGGAAGCCACCACCGGATCAAAGCCACCACCGGACCAAAGTGTTGCTGAACCAACGTTGCCAGGCCAGATCACCTCAGCCCAGGCCCACCAGCAGCTACATACATCCAGGACCCCTACCCCCAGCCTCACTCTATAAATAGAGGGGCAGGGGTACAACAATGGGGACAAGTTTTAAGAGCTCAAGCACTGAGAGAACTTTCAAACAACTTTCTTTTACTTGTACCAAAGCTTTGTACTTGTAATCAAAACAAGAAAAGAGAAATAACATATAAAGTGGACGTAGGCACATTCTGGCTGAACCACTATAAATTTGCGTGTCTTTTTACAGTTTAGTCCCTGCTTTTCATATATTTGCATAAATCACCCAAATCATTAAAAACAACATAAGATCTACTAAATCATACAACTTTGAGGTGTTTGTCCATTTTTTGTACAAACGGTTATGTATATATAATCATAACACTCATATCTATGCATACTCACTTCCCTGGTCCAGCCTCATGCCCTACAGGGTCGCTTACTGTTTGTTGTTATGCAATCACATATAGGACTCATTTCCCTAGTCCGCCCGTAGCCTGCAGGAAAGCCAATTGTTTTCATGCTACCTAATTGGACTCATATCTTGGTACACCCATAGCCTATAGGGTCGCTTAACATCCACTTCCTCTTCATGGCCCATCGATGAACTACAGGGGAGAAATGTAGTGCCTGGACCACGTTCATATATGTATACACACTCTGGTTTGTGTACCAATGCCCTAAACTCTATCACGTCTGAGTCCATCGTTGTATCACATTCCTACATCGCAACTATATATATATTTACTTTAAATAATTACCAAACATCATACACAATTGATTAGTTCGTAGCACCATCATTCGCCATGTCACTAGTCTCAGGTTATTTCCTAAAACACAAAAGAATGAGACCAAAATCGCTTGTTATTTATTCCTATAGACCCTTCTGGGTCCAGATTCAACCTGTGCCAGGACTTAGCCACCGATGAATCGGTCCAAGCCCACCAGGGTACCGGTGTACATGTTTCAATAATTTCCTAATTTAAGGAAATTTGTGTTTTCATCGTCGTTTCTTCCATCATTCCAAATTTGATCGTTTGAGAATCTACCTAAGACCTCACTCTAAGTTTCTTTAACTGGTTTGATTATTTCATTCATCAATTTAAGTGTAATCCATCGAATTAAACATATTCATATGAAAAACTAGTTCTTCATATACAAACCCCTCCTAATTTCCATTTTAAATATAAATTTATGTGTTAATTACAATTTTTCTACAGTATAATTGCCTATGTATTATCATTAAAGCATCATGATTGCATTATATATAGACAAGAGGATGAATCACTCACCAAAATAACTATTCCTATCCAAATCCTCGCCATCCGGCCTATTGCATCTTCTTACTTCAAATTTCCTCCTCTAACTCATTGTTGGTATGTTGCCTTGCTTGATACCATTGTAGTGCTTTTAGTCTCGTTCGAATCAGTGGTGTTTTGAGGTAGTTATTAGGTTTTGATCTTAGATTGGTTAAAATGAAGAAGGAAAAGGAAGAAAGAGTCGGGTAGTTTCTGAAATAAAATATGGGTACATGAATTAGTTTCACAATGAAAGGAGGGAAAATCAATATCTACACAAGATTCAAATTCAGATTCTAGAGTTTTGGCACTCGTTCGACTCGATGCTCTTTCAACTAAAATTTCTTCATATGAACTTCTAACGAGGCAAATAAAAATACTACGTGAATCAGATTAACGAGATGGTCGCAATGGTGTTGGTTTCATCGTCAAATTCTAATGTCTGGAAAAAAACCATTTTGCCCCTCTTTATTTTTAATTTATTTTATCAATTCATTATTTTGATTATTTTCACATTATTCTATTACTAATATTTCATTCAAACATTTATCAAATTTTTGGGGTATTACATTCTCATTCCTTAAAAGAACTTCGTCCCTAAAATTCCAAAGAAACATAAAATATAATATAACGTTCACTCACTAACATACATCAACCAAGTCATAAACATAACATCCAAATTAATGTAAGCAACAAAATATATAATGGTATGAAGGCATGAATGTCATGAGCTTGAAGTTTCTACCACTAAAATGCAAAAATGCAGGTAATGCATCCTATATGGATGTGATGAAATGACTTATTATGCAGGATGCACAACATCATAATATAAGCAAATATATGTAGGTATGTATGCATATGTATATATGCATATATATATATATGTATATATATTTCTATGTGAATGTAAATCAATCATATATAAAATTAAACAATCAATCCAACCAAGGCATCCAAATCCTAATCCTATAATAATCTAACTAAGGAAACCAATTCAAGTCAAATTAGGAAACGTATTGGAAAAGAATAGTAGATGAGTAGCCATCATCTTCTCTTTTGCCTCCCATCTACTACCAGGTTTTTTTCGCATTATACTACAACCAATTTCACTGTCTTATTTCTAAGTTGTTTCATCCCATGTTCTATAATATGGTTCACACCATGGGATGAACTTGGCTCAGTATCCAACTCTATCTCCTCCAACTGGCCAAATCCAATTATGATTATAGGATCGTGTATATATTTTTTCAAATGTGACACATGGAACATGTTATGGACCCCCTCTATCTTCTCTGGCAGCTCCACTTTGTATGCCAAACTCCTTCCACTCTAGCACTGGAAATGGGCCGAAAAATCTAAGTGCTAACTTCCTTATACTTTCGAATCTTACCACTCTCTTCAATTGAGAAAGTTTGACAAAAACCAAATCTCCCACTTTAAATTCCAAATATTTTCTCCTTTTATCCGCATATAACTTCTGTCGATCCGGTGCATCATTTATCCTCTTCCATATAAGCACCATATTCTTTGTAGTATCTCTAACCATCTCCGGGCATAAAATAATCTTATCCGTAGGATCCTACCAACACGAAGGTCACTTACACGGTCTTCCATATAATTCTTCAAGCGGTGCCATGCTTATACTAACCTGGTAGCTATTATTGTACACAAACTCCACTTAAGGTAGGCGATCTTTGTAAGATCCTCTAAAATCCAATATACAAGCTCTTAACAAATCCTCCAACACCATGTTTACTCTCTCTGTCTATCCTTTAGTTTGTGGTTGATATGCCATGCTCAAATTCAATTTCGTTGCTAATGCCTCCTATAAACTCCTCCATAATTCACTGGTGAAAAGTGGATCCCTCATTGCTGGCTATAATGGCTGGAACTCCATGTAGTTGAACCACTTCTTTAACATATCACGTCGCTAAAGTCACTGCGGTTCTCATTCTATTGACCAGAATAAAATGTGTGCTTTTCGTTAGACAACCTACCATAACCTATATGCTCTCGTTTCATCTTCTACTCTAGGGCAAACCATCTATAAAGTCTATAGATTTGCACACTCACTTCAACCATGGCACGTCCAATGGAAGTATAGTCCACTCAGCTTCTTTTGCTCTTCTTTCACTCTTTGGCACATAATACACTTTGGCACATACTTCGCCACCTAACTCTTTATCCTAGCCAATAGAATATTCTCTTTACATCCCAATACATCATATCTCCTTAGGATGAATAGTCATTCTAGAGTGATGACACTCACTCTAAACCTCTTCTATCAACTTCTTAACCTATGGTACACATAGCCTCCCATCTCTCTTTAAATAACCCTTCTAATCCTTTGAGTAACGGTCAAAATGACTCGATCGTTCACCCTATCCTATTTGCTCCATAATTCTTACCAATAATGCGTCTTGCCCTTGACTCGGCCAAATACGGTCAATTAGCGTGGGTCTAACTTCCATCGTTGCTAACAATCCAAGTGCATACTCTGATCGAGGTTTGAAATCGTACTCTAATGTGAACTCCAAGTCCAAGTCCAAGTCGCGAGTTAGATAATTCCTCTTATGGTCCTTCAACCATCTACCCGCATATGTTACTGCTCTTCTTTCTTGCATAAGAATGACACCAAAATCAATTCTTCATGCATCGATATACATGGTAAATGGTTAGGTACCATCGGGGATAACCAACACTAGAGCACTTGTTTATACCTCCTTCAATCCCTTCGCACTCCGCACTCCATATGTAAACCGGATTTTTCTTCGTTAAATGGGTCAAAGGTTCCTAGATCTTTGAAAAATCCTTAAGGAACTTTTGATAGAATTTTACCAAACCCAAAAGGCTATGGACCTCTGATGCATTTTTCGGCATCTTCCAATCCCGGACAATAGCTACTTTTCCTAGATCTACCGCCAATCCATCTGATGATACCACATGCTCAAGGAAATGAACTTCATTTCTCCAGAAGTGGCACTTAGAAAATTTAGCTTCCAATTGATTTCTCCTCAATGCATCCATCACTTCCTTCAAATAAACCTCATCCACTTTCTCGCTCAAGGAATTAATAAGAATATCATCTATGAAGACCCTAACAAACTTGTTCAGCTATTGCTGCAATACTCTGCTCATCAAATCCATAAAATAAGTTAGAGCATGCATCAAACTAAATGGCATGACTAACCACTCAAATAATCTGTCAGGTGTACGGAAAGTGATCTTCAGGATACCGTGTTCAACAACTCTTAACTAGTGAAACCCAATCATCGAATCAAGATGAGAGAAAACCTTCGCCCCGACTAATTAATCGAAGTGTTCATTAATGTAAGACAATGAGTAGTGGTTTTCTCTTCATTGGCTTGTTTAATTCTTGATAGTTGGTGCATAACCCAAGGGAACCATCTACCTTAGTAGCAAAATTGATAGGCGCTCCCCATTCTAAGATACTTCTCTTAATAAAGACTTTCTGCAATAATTCTAACACTTTCTTATCCAATTTTATTCTCTCTTTCGGAGCTATATGCCTAAGAGGCATCGCAACAAGCCTTGGATCTTTCTAGAGATCGGTATAGAATTCAACATCTCTTCAAGGAGGGAGACCAAAAACTTTTTCAAATTCATCGGGATAGTCCTTCACTACGGGTATACAAAATAGTTCTTCTTATGACCGGTTAAGTGAATACAACTATATCTCCATAACATAAATATCAATCTCACAACACAAAACCAGATCAAGTCTATTGCCCTTCCTAATTAAACCATCCTTCTATCACAATCCATTACTTCACCATAGCAGGACATCTAATCCATTCCTAAAATCAACCTATACCCAAAAAACTTTAGTATATATCCGTCACAATGGAACTTCATACCATATATGACCAACTTTAGTTTATGCAATAACAGCCATAAATGGGTCGATCCCTTAACAAGATTCGACATCATAATGAATTTGTGCATGATGTCGGGTTTAAAGGCTAAATTATCAACAAATGCATTTTCTATGAATGAATGAGATGTACTTGTGTCAAATAAAGTACGAATAGAAGAATTAGATAAAATCAACACACCATCCATCACAATCTGCTTTCCCTTCTCCTGCACCAACGGTGGTGCCTCATTATATGTTGGAAAGGCATCAAGAGCATACAGATTCACTATTTGGCCCTCATTCCTCAAAGCCGAATAGTCCCTTTTCATGTGTTTGAACTAATCACAATTATAACACTTTAACTTCTTCTTAGTTGGGGTAGCCTTATAATCCTTAGCTAAGTGTACCACACAGTCATAGTTATTACATTTACCCTTCGAGAGGTTCATCTTATAATTCTTTGCAAGGTTCCTGCCTTTTGACACCTATGACAAGTAACCACCTACTTTTTGCTTTTTCCTCCTTGTGGTCCATTTCCTTTACATTTGCCCTACTGTTGTCCTTTTCCTTCTTTAGAATGATCCTTAGCCAAAAATTCATTTAAAGAAATTAGTAATGTTGCCTCTATAAATCCTTCAAACATACCTCGAAACATTATTTGATCCAATGCTAACTCTCTTAGAAATAAATTCAATTCCTTTGCAAATTTTAATGCCTTCTTTGTTGGAGTATTCAATAACTCGAATCCAAACTGGGCTAACTTAGTAAACTAGCTAACATACTCACTCAACTTTCATTTTTCCCTATTTTAGATGAATAAAATTTTCCAAACAGTAAATCCTTCTCAACATAGGAAAAAAACTTTGTTTCGAATCTTGACTTGAACATTCTCCAAGTAATAGTATTCTCATCTATTTCAGCGATTATCACTTCCCACCAACACACTGCTTCACCTTTCAAATGTCATGTTGTTAACCATCTCATAATACCATCATCAAGTCCTAATAGGGTGAAATTGTTTGTACCAAAAATGGGCACAACACTCTTCGGAAGTCTTTGAAGAGATAAACGCGAAGAATGAAATTTAACACTGTGGATTATCTAACAAAAACTCCAAATAACAGAAAGGTAAAGTGCAAAGACAAGCGATTTAGAGTGGTTCGGCGTTTTAGCCTACGTCCACTATGAAGTTTGATGATTTTATTGCTCGACACTCGAAGATTACAATTTCTTATAACGCAGTACAACTGGTTTTGTGAGCTAAGTCTGAATTTAAGACAACCGTGGTGATTCTGAGTAAATCTGGCAGAGTCTGGGCGCTCTTTAGCTCTTAGAATTATCCGACCCCTTTTCTGAATGACCAGAGGCTCTATTTATAGGTGTAGGAGGCTGATATTTCGCCTAAATTGAGGGGAGACCAGTTCTGGCACGTGAGGAGGGCCACATGTCCGCTCTTGGGAAATCCGGGCCCACTTTAGGATCGATTCGACCCTTGCTTCGAATCGATCAAGTTTTTCTCCGATTGAGATGAAATTTGGCATGAACATTCCTTAGGTTGCCAGTAAGCTACTGTGAAAATTTCATAGCATTTGGACTTATAGATCTCAAGTTATGATCGATTCAAGTTGATGTTTTTCGCCTTATGGATTCGTTCGAATCGATGTGGTTCGAATCCAAAGGGTCGAATCCATGCTTCTGCACGTGAAGATGATGACGTGGTGCGCGTGCTTCGGGTCAATCCCCCTTTTTCTCTGAGTTTTCTGGGTCTAATCCTTGGTTTTAGCTGTGTGGAATTGATGGATTCGAGGTGATCGATCCGAAGACGCATTTCCTTCGAATCGATTGGACCAGTGTTCGTTCGAATCGATCAGGGTATGCCACTATTGATCGATTCGAATTTGCTTCAACAGGGTGGACTTGAAGATAGTTATGAGATGGAGTCGAAGTCCCTACAACTGCATGGATTCGAAGGGTTTCTCCTTGATGGACTCGAAGGTGGGAATATTCTGATGGATTCGAACTAAGGGAGGCTTTGGATGGATTTGAACGTTGAGGGTGTTTTGATGGAGTCGAAGCAATGGTACTTCCCATGGATTCGAAGTAATGCAGGGACGATGGATTCGAACCTGGGGCTATGCTTCATAGATCAGAAGCACCTTCTTTCGATGGATTTGAGCTAAGGGTTTGGCCGATGGATACGGAGCTCGGCAACTCGATGGATTCGAGCATAGGCTTCGCCTATGGATTTGAACTAAGGACCGGCTACCCCACATCTTATCGGTGATATCTTGAGCATACGAACTCGGATTGCCTTGAAATTTGGAAAGTCGGTTTCCATAGCTTCACTTGTCGTGTCTTATCAATTGTAGCCCGATCTGGATTCAGACAAAATTCATCGATATTTGTAGTTGCCCAACAATCATTCGAAGTTGAAGACGTGTGATCCTGTTTCTTTTTCAGTTAGTTCCTTGGTATCTCGGCCTTGCCAAAAGGCGGGATAACATTTGCCCCCCAAAGTACGTCTTGTGTAAACATGACGTGCTTTGAGTAGCTGAAGTCCAACGTTATACAATTATGACATGCCCTGCCGAAAGTTGTATTCTTTGTTGCAGTAACCGACTGTCGTACGATCATGATCGGTTGTTTGCCGTTGGGGTTATGACGAGATGAACATTTGATCCCTGTAAATGATAAAGATCAAACATTAGTCAGAAATATGTGTATACGTGCATCACCTTGACTTTAGTTAACATCGCGTGATCGCAAGTCGTTGTTAGTTCGGTATGCTATCGAAATCTGCATCGGTCCTCTCCTGAACCGGTTTGAGACTCGAGTTAAAACATTGCTTTTATGATTGTCTATGATCATCCTCTTGTATCGATCCTCTCCTGAATCGGTATAAAGAGTAGACAAGCAATTTTTCATATTGAAATGATTCGTCCATTTTCATCGATGGTCTTTGATGAATTCAAAGCTATGTTTGTTCGAATCGATGGCTTTCGAATTGATGGCCCTAGGGACCTCGTGCTTCGAGTCGATAAGACTCTCAATCCAGCCTCTGTTCGGTTACTCCTTCGAATCGATGATGCTTCGCATCGATACTGCATGAATGGATTCGGCGTTGTAAAGGGTTCGAAACCAGATGGATTCGAAATAAGGGATGGATTCGAAGCAGTGGAATGACTCTGTGTCGTGATGGATTCGAAGGTGATGGGTAATTGAGCAATCGTTCGAATCGGTGGGGTTGTGACCTGTTGTGAGCGGTCATCATGACCGGGAGACGAAGAGCCTCGAGTCGCTCTTGGAACCCATATAAATACGCGAGGCTAATTTCATTTTTACTTTTTACTTTTTACTATTGCAATTGCTGCTCCTTCGAACCGGTCCTTCAAAGCTCTGCGTCTTGCACGAATCGATCAGATTACACCGAGTCTTGATTTGTAATCGAATCCAATCAGGTACCTAAGGGATCGATTCGAGTGTAGAACGATGAAACCGTGATTATATCATTGGTTTGAATTCTTTCTTTTGAGAAACATGAGGAATAGTAGGAACTGAAATGGGTCGACTCGATGGTTTCGAGAGACAAAGCTTTTTCGACTCGCATTGATTCGGGGACAGGTAGCCCGAATCGATCGAAGATGCAAGATTTCGAATCGATGTAGGAATAAGTAGTTCGAACCGATCAAGAATACAAGACTTCGAATCGATTCAGGAATAGGTAGTTCGAATCGATGCGAGACTTCGTATCGATGGTTTCGAAAGATCGTACCGGTCGATTCAAAGTAGCAATATCCCAATCGATTCGAAGGTGCTGAGCATTGATCGATTCGAGGTTATGCATAGCTCATGGATTCGAAGTGCTTCTCCCCCCAAGATTTCATCAAGTCGAACTATGCGGAGTCGAAGCATATCGATTCGATCTTCATCGATTCGACTCATATCGATTCGAGTCGATCGATTCGAACATCCTTGCTTCAGAGGCTTCTACTCTTCTGATTTGCTCCAACATCTGAACTACGGCCATTTTCAAGTTTGGACTTTGACGAACTTAACGAACTTTAGCATACTCGACTCCGACGAGCTTCGGCCTTGCATAACTGAACTTGATTGTAAGACTATACTTGAATTTCCTTTGAAGCTCGTCGATGGAACTGTGACTTAACCAACAATACAACTGATTTATACTTGAAGTGGTCAGTAGCGTCTGGATGGTGTGGAAGTGACAGTCAGTGATGACGGTCATTTTTATTCTCAAATTTCAAAGTGTTGTCGCTCAGACGTCTTGTTTCATTTTGTAAAATCTGCTTAAGTAACGTTTAGCACTAGCACTGCACAACATATTCATGCACTTCACACTGGGAAATGCACGGGCTTTTTATGTACTTATCGTTGCTTTATGATGAGTTAGTTAGTTATGGAATCTTCGAGCTCTCAACAACAAGGGGTACAGGGTTCGCCTCCTCCGGTCCTTGAGATTCCCAATATTCCTGCCAACGTAATCGAACCAGCTCCAGACGAATTGCCAGAGGCTATATTTATCGAGAATCCCGTGGATTTCGTCCAGTCTAATATCTCTGAATCCTTATTGGGCCGGATATGCTTGAAACACAACATATCTCTGAATAATGTATTACTACCCAGTGCTAATAACAGACCGCATAATCCGCCTGAAGGATATACTACCTTATATCGCCATGCTTGCACGGCTGGAACTCTTCCTCCTTTTAATCAATACATCAGGGAAATGCTGTCATATCTAGGAATTGCTCCTTCGCAACTTCATCCTAACGGACATGCGTTGCTGAATAGTGCCTTCGTCATATTTATGGACTGTCTCTTTCGCCCGCCAAGGCCGACCGAGATCAGATACATATTTAATTTCAAGAGAAGGGGCGATAGCCCATCCTTTACATTTTGGGAGGCAGTCAGAAATGCCAAGTTATTATTGGAGCATGGACCAGACTAAGTTACTTCAAGAATGAATGGTTTTATGTCCGGTGTCCTCCTGGTTTCGCTAGGCGATGGTTGTCTAGACGTAAGTGTCCTCATATGTCGATGATCTTCCTTGATCAATAACTTTTTTGGCATTGGTATTAACATCTTGTTTTTCTTATAGCCATTATCTCCAGACCCGATGGCGGGTACTACAAGGGCATAGTTCGAAGTCTTCAAGAAGTTCCGAGCGAGCTGAGACACATCGACTCAGTGTTGAGTGACTACAACTTAAGAGCTCTCGGCTTGATTGAAATAAATCAAAGTATAGCCATCGAAGGGATGTCAAAGCCTGCCTCAGAGAAGAAAAACAAGAAGAAGAAGAAAAAGACAATGGCGAAGAAAATGCCCGGGGTTACAATAATCGAAGTGAGCGATGAAGAAAGGACCCATACAGATGTGGAGCCGATGGCTGATCTTTCGGGCAACTTCGAAGAGTTGGGAGAAAGACGGAAAAGCAAGACCGTCATTCCTAAAAAACTTAAATCTAAGGGGCGGAAGTCTGTAGATGTGTCTTCTCCCGCCTCCAGAGCTACAGTTTCAGAGGCCGCCCCTTCTCAGTCGAGAGATGCTTTCAAAGGACTTGATGATATTCCCATCCCGAATTTTATATTAATCCCTCACAATTCCAGGTTGGAGGAATTTCAAGATGATTTACATATGAGCGAGCCCTTTCCTTTGAGTGCGGTCAACACTTCCGGTTGGTCAGGGGGTTTACACATTTACACACACTTCCACGGCACTACACGATCCCCGCATACTTGAACATTGCTTTTGTAGGATTCTAAACTGTGGTTTTCTTCTTGTTGCAGGTGAGATGTCAGGTCGCGGATCCACTTTGGATAGGCTCCGTAATGTGCGCCGATCTTCCCCTTATTATGTGTCCCGTTGGAGGGAATCAGATAGGGACCACGGGCAAGGTTACACTAGCCAGGAGCGCCATGACCGGGATAGAGATTATTGGCATTGTCGTTCTGGCCATGATCATACTGACATAGATCGGGGCCATCAGTACCGATCACGATCTCGTTCTCCTCCGCTTCCTAGGGCCCCCGTAGATATCCCTGGGCCTTCACAGCAGCAACAACCTTCCCAATCTTCAAGGCCCGAGACTCAGCGGCCTAGAGTTGAACCACCGGCAGCTGCCATCGTTGAGCAGGCTCCGGCTGAGTTGACAAGCGAAGGAGCCATCCAGCTTGCTCAAATGAAAAAGGACTTCCCAGAAATTTGTATGGACGCATATGTCTTTCCTCCTCATCTCAAGAGGATTCCTCAGGATGCTGAAAATATTGCGCACAGCTATATTCGTGACTTCTATGTCCAATACAAGGAGTGGTACAAAGCGGCCGTGAAAGCTTCAAAGGTAGCTTTTGATCGGGCAAAAGTCATTCAGGAATGAGATGCTGAGATTGTTAAGAAAGACCGTATCATCCAAGTTCTTTAATCTGAGATGGAGTCGTCTCGAAACTCTGAACTCCAGGCGCTTAAAAAGCATGATGATGCTGTGGCAAAGATAGCGAGGATGCAGCAGGCACACTGTGCCACTGTAGAGGAGATGGGCCATCGTTACACCAACGTCATGGCTGAGCGAGACGCGACCGTTAAGGAGCTGAATGAGCTCAAGGCCAAATTTGCTGAAGTGGTGAAAGAGAAAGATGCTGCTAACACCACCGCTCAGGAGGCGTGCGACCAAGCGGTGTCACTTCGGGCCGAACTCGCCGCGGCGGTGGCTAAGTCCAAGTCTGTGGATGCAGAAATCCAGGAAAAGATTATGGCGGAGCGGTCCAGGATGGATGCTGATTTTGATGATCTCCTAGTTACATACAATGCCAACGTGCTAAAGCACATAAATTTATCATGGCTGGGAGATGACTCTATGATTCTGTATAACGCCTGGACTAGGCTGGTGGAGGATAAGAGAGCGGCGCATCCGGATGAAACACTGGATGATTTTGAGCTTGAGATGTGCTTGCTTACTGAGGAAGAGAGGAAAGTTCTCCATGAGGCGGTGGTTTCCGTGGCGAGAGAGAGGCTCGGTTTTCAACAGATAGAGACGGGCGAGGGCTCGGGGATTGAGCATCACGAGACAAATGTTGGAGCTGTAATTCCGACACTGCCTGAAACCATTGGTGCGGTCGATCCCCAGTCCGTCCCTGCTTATAATCCTGACCAGCCGCATTTATCTTCTGCTGATGCTCCTGCCTCTATGTCTGCCCATACCACGAGCCAGGCTAAGGAAGGTAATCGAACGCCTCTCGTATACACTTAGTGTGTTGAATCTGAATCAATGCTCTTAGCTGACAACCTTTGCTTTTTGCATTTCAGTGACCGAAGCCGTTGTCTCAGCGCCTCATGTATCACAAGTTCCTTATACGGCGCAAGGGGCTATTGTCACCGAGGCCATTATGACATCCATTATGGCCGGCGAAGAGGGAGAAGCGAGCATGCTATCTTTTGACGCTCAGATGATCGAAGAACTTCTTAGAGAACCCAACGATCCGTTCGTTGATCCTTCTTATGCCGCGAGTGGGGTAGCTCCTGCTGTGAGTTCTTCTATGCCAGCTACTGACACATCCAGCGTGGCCCAAGTATCTCGTGAAGATGAGATTTTGACTGAGATTAGTGCCGAGATGGCCGCAGCGACCGCCGGTATGAATCCGTCAGGCCATGCCCCACTAATGATGATATCGGAGGGCGGCACTGTGGTAATCGCGAGTGCTCCTGTCCCACCTCCTGCTACTGCTTCTATTCCCCCGGCTCCACCCTCCAAAAGAATCTCTGTTGCCTCAAGCCCAAAGGAAGAGGTGGACATCATGTCGCTATTTGAGGGCAAACCGGAGAAGAGTAAGAGAGTGAGGAGGAAGTCAGGTGGCGGATCCAGCGGGACTACCCCGAAGAAGAAACCAAGGAAGAAGAAAGATTGATCTCTTCCTTTATTTTGTCGTCACGTTCGGGGGTAGTGTTTCGTTTTGTTGGTTCTTTATAGTCGTGTATAGATGTGGATTCGGCTCCCACTAGTAGGAATTTTTTGAACCATCTTGTAATCGAATTCTTTTTGTTGATAATGGAAATGAAAGTATATTCCCTTCTGTCTTCAACTCGATATGTGTTTTGGTTCTGCCCCTAGTATTGGGGATAAGTGTGGAGTTGACGTATGTTTGTACTTCGTCCCGCACTCTGGGAGTACGAAGTTAAGTAATGTTTATACTCCGTCTCGCACTCTGGGAGTACGGAGTTAAGTAATGTTTATACTCTGTCTCGCACTCTGGGAGTACGGAGTTAAGTGAATGTTTATACTCCGTCTCGCACTCTGGAAGTACGGAGTTAAAGAATGTTTATACTTCGTCTCGCACTCTAGGAGTACGGAGTTAAGGAATGTTTATACTCCGTCTCGCACTCTAGGAGTATGGAGTTAAGGAATGTTTATACTCCGTCTCGCACTCTGGGAGTATGGAGTTAAGGAATGTTTATACTCCGTCTCGCACTCTGGGAGTACGGAGTTAAGTGAAGGATCGTCGTGTATCAACCCAATTTTAGCCTGACATGATGGCTTGCCCCCGAGCTTGGGTTTTATTTGGCGAGTGATTGGTTGCATCGCAGTCACTCTCTATTTGAATAAATCCCACCGTATGATGAGACTTAGCTCTCCGTGCATAGTGATGGTCGCATGAAGTATTTCAAGTAAATCACAGCTCTAGCTCGAAGAAATGACATTTTATTGCTGAAACCAGAAAACATGGCAAAGTCAGTTGCCTTATTATAAGTTCTAATTTCGAAATGCTGAAACAACTTTTAAAACAGAATTTAAACTAAATAGATAAATATAGCCTGTTAATTGCAGTGGCGATGAAGGCTTTTGCTATTCCAGGCCCCTGGTAAAGTTAAGCCATTAGTGGGTGATAACTTGAATTCGCCATCCTTGAGCTTTCGCTTAATCTTGCGCGACCCTCTCCACGTTGATCTCATTGGCGGGAGTGCCGGATAATCTTTCTTAGTGACTAGCTCACCGAGTTCAAAAGTTTTAAGTTGGTCCTTGGCATTGTGCAATCGGGCAACTCGATTTCGGTGTATGATTGTTCTCAAATCAACCTGGTAGCCCTGGACGACCCCAACTCCGTTGATGGTTGGGAACTTTAAAGTTAAACACCACGGGGCGATTATGGCCCTGAATTCAGCAAAGGCAGGTTGACCTAAAAAGGCATTATATGGCGAGTCTACATCCAACACAACGAACTGCAATGTTCGAACCGATCTACGTTCTCCGGCTCACAACTCAACTGGTAATTCTACCATCCCAACAGGTACGGTGGCGCTGCCGTTGAATCCGTAGAGATGAGTTTGGGAGGGTTTTAGATCCCCAGCTTTCATTTTCATTTGATTATAAGCATGTACAAATATGATATTCACAGAGCTCCCACAGTCAATCAGGATCCTATTTATCCACATCGGTCCTACCCGGGTCGATATCACAAGTGGGTCAGTAGTCGGACTTCCGACGTAATCAACGTCGTTGTCTCGGAAAGTGATGTCGTTAGTCATTGCTCTATTTTGCTTGGTCGAAGGTCTACCGCCCAAGTTATCATTATACTCGAAATTTGAGCGTTTAGCTAAGTTGCTATATGATTCCATTTCCTCCCAGCTTCGGACCGCTGGATGAGGATTACTACTTACAGCATTAATTACCAATCTTCCTCCGTCATGACCCGGTTCTTCCTGTCTTGCTTGATTTTGTGTATGATTTTGCTTTGAGGGGCCCGCTCCACCAGACGGCGGTGCCCGTACAAACTGGTCTAACTTTCTCTCCCTGATCAATTTTTCGACGAGGTCTTGCAGATGTCGACACTCGTTGGTATTGTGGCCGTAACTTTCGAGAAACCTACAAAACTTCCCTGTTTGAATCTGCCTCTCCGATGATTGCTTCGGAGCAGGCTTCTTATACTGCTCAGCGTTGCAGGTTTGCAGATACACGTTTTCCAATGATGTATTCAATGGTGTTTAATTGTCAAACATTGGGGTCCTACGTTGTGTGCCTCGATTTTGGTCTCTTTTCTTATCCTGACCACTGTTGACTCTCGGCTGAGCTTGTTTATTCTGTATATTTAGTTGGACTTTTCCGGAACTCTCACCGGACTACTTGACTTCCACATTACTCTGTATCCCTTTAGTTCAGGGTATCGCATCGTCCTGTTTCCTAGATTGTTTCGCGTCCTCTTGTCGCAAGAATTGTGCGGCTTTGGAGTAGAAACGATCCAACGATGCGGGGGGTTTCCGAGCTAACCAATTTCCAAATTTAGAGTCGGGATCGATCCCTTTGGTTAACGCCATCAAAATCGAGTTATCGTTGGGATTACTAATTTCCACGCAGGTTGCATGGAATCTCTCCAAGTAACGCCTGAGCGTTTCTCCCTTAGCCTGGGTGACACTAGATAGGGTGTTAACGTTTTTGGGCCTAGTGACATGCATACGAAACTGTTCGACAAATTTCTTAGCCAGTTGATCGAATGAAGAGATGGATCTTGGTGGCAACCTTGTGAACCACATTGTTGCGATTCCTCCCAAAGAGATGGGGAAGCTTCGACATTTTACTGCATCATCAGCCCTTGCGGCGCTCATTGACCATTCGTATTTCAAAATATGTTGATTAGGATCGGAATTTCCTTCGTACAGAGGGAGAGTTGGCATTCTGAATCGCCGAGGAGGTTCAGAGTACAGTACTTCGTCTGTGAAAGGAGTATGACTATGGGAGATTCCCCAGTCGTCATTGATAAGTCCCTGGCTCTCGCGAATCATTTGACATACCATGGTTGAAATGTCAGGCATAGCCACATTCCGTGTAGGCTGAGCTAAGGTGTGGTCGGGTTCCACATCGCGAGCTTGGACCGGATGTTGTCGACGGCCTATATCTCGCCTCCTTGGCTCCACATTTTCTGGGACGTATGGCTCAGGAGTACGCCCACGTTGTTGATTATTTGGATCCGACAGGTTTCGGGTATCAACCCTTGTTTCTACCACGGCAGCTGCGGCGCGATCGCATGTGGTATGTTGTGGAACAACACCTCCTCGTGATGAGGGCCCGGCATGGGAGCTAGTTGACGGTCTGACCCTCAATTGTCCTACAGTCAAGGCGGGTTGATACTCGGTAGCTTGTGTATGACCTGCGTCCAATCGGGGACGTGTAGTTCTGCCATGATAGTCAGATGAAGCAGAACTTTTAGTGGACGAGTGGGTAGCGTCATCCCTCCTTGTCCTCCTGCGCCTTTGGCGGTTTAATTGACTGGTCAATTCAATGTTGGTACGCAACTGTTCAGCTAACTGTTGCCGGCTTTGGGTCAGTTCCTGGAGTAATACCTGGAAGTCTTGTCTGGTCACTGGCCCAGACGGATCTGAGTGAGTAGTGTTGCCTTGGTTGGATGGAGGCAACTGCGTAGGATTCTGTCGATCTCGACCTTCTTGGTCAGCAGCTGTAGAAGTGGTTCTTGTACTAACCATTTTGAGTTATGAATTCCTTTCCTAGATTTTATGCAAATCTGAATAGAATGGAAGGATTATGGATTAGAGATCTGGATCTTCCTCTTGGATTTATGCAATCCGGTATCGATGGTAGATCCAAGGAGCAGGAGAAAAAGCTGGTTTTTTCTCAGTGAAAGCACCAAAGTGTTTGTACCATAAATGGGCACAACACTCTTCGGAAGTCTTTGAAGAGATAAACGCGAAGAATGAAATTTAACACTGTGGATTATCTAACAAAAACTCCAAATAACATAAAGGTAAAGTGCAAAGACAAGCGATTTAGAGTGGTTCGGCGTTTTAGCCTACATCCACTATGAAGTTTGATGATTTTATTGCTCGACACTCGAAGATTACAATTTCTTATAACGCAGTACAACTGATTTTGTGAGCTAAGTCTGAATTTAAGACAACCGTGGTGATTCTGAGTGAATCTGGTAGAGTCTGGGCGCTCTTTAGCTCTTAGAATTATCCGACCCCTTTTCTGAATGACCAGGGGCTCTATTTATAGGTGTAGGAGGCTGATATTTCGCCTAAATTGAGGGGAGACCAGTTCTGGCACGTGAGGGGGGCCACATGCCCGCTCTTTGGAAATCCGGGCCCACTTTGGGATCAATTCGACCCTTGCTTCGAATCGATCAAGTTTTGCTCCGATTGAGATGAAATTTGGCAAGAACATTCCTTAGGTTGCCAGTAAGCTACTGTGAAAATTTCATAGCATTTGGACTTATAGATCTCAAGTTATGATCGATTCAAGTTGATGTTTTTCGCCCTATGGATTCGTTTGAATCGATGTGGTTCGAATCCATAAGGTCGAATCCATGCTTCTGCACGTGAAGATGATGACATGGTGCGCGTGCTTCGGGTCAATCCCCCTTTTTCTCCGAGTTTCCTAGGTCTAATCCTTGGTTTTAGCTGTATGGAATTGATGGATTCGAGGTGATCGATCCGAAGGCGCGTTTCCTTCGAATCGATTGGACCAGTGTTCGTTCGTATTGATCAGGGTATGCCACTATTGATCGATTCGAATTTGCTTCAACAAGGTGGACTTGAAGATAGTTATGAGATGGAGTCGAAGTCCCTACAACTGCATGGATTCGAAGGGTTTCTCCTTGATGGACTCGAAGGTGGGAATATTCTGATGGATTCGAACTAAGGGAGGCTTTGGATGGATTCGAACGTTGAGGGTGTTTTGATGGAGTCGAAGCAATGGTACTTCCCATGGATTCGAAGTAATGCAGGAACGATGGATTCGAACCTGGGGCTATGCTTCATAGATCCGAAGCACCTTCTTTCGATGGATTTGAGCTAAGGGTTTGGCCGATGGATACGGAGCTCGGCAACCCGATGGATTCGAACTAAGGACCGGCTACCCCACATCTCGTCGGTGATATCTTGAGCATACGAACTCGGATTGCCTTGAAATTTGGAAAGTCGGTTTCCATAGCTTCACTTGTCGTGTCTTATCAATTGTAGCTCGATCTGGATTCGGACAAAATTCATCGATATTTGTAGTTGCCTAACAATCATTCGAAGTTGAAGACGTGTGATCCTGTTTCTTTTTCAGTTAGTTCCTTGGTATCTCGGCCTTGCCAAAAGGCGGTATAACAGAAATGTTTTTCACAATCATTAAGCCATGCTCGAGCCTAAGTATTGTTTCTTATGGAGAAATAGATTCCCAACAAGGCTGGAGAAATCCTTACACAACTTAGGAAATTCAACGGTTGGTGCTACCAAGCCAGGAATCATACCTTGATTAGCAGTGGTACTGGTGGCTATGGGTTCGGTAGGGTTGGCACTAGCTTGGCATTGCCTGAAGGTAGTGTTTGAACCACAATGGAATTTTAACTCCAAGAATATCTAATATATCTACATTGGTGCTAGTCCCTATGCTGGTTTCTATCCCACCGACATTAGCTGTAAGCACCCCACCTCTATACCCATACTATACAAAAGTATTATAGAGTAATACAGTCAGATAATGCAGAGAATGAGGCTATATAGGATACACACGTGAACATTCCCTTGGACTAACACTGTACATACTAAAGCATCAAATAAATAACTCATAATACGTACATAGTATCGGTATAAAGTAATAAACACATGTGCCACAAGGACAGAACAATACATAACATATAGTGAATAACAAGAAACATGGAGTCGGTCGAAGAGATAACATATAATATATAATTGAATAATACAGTAAGGGTATAAATCATCTTAAAAGACATCTATCTATACAACTCAGTGTCAAATATATACAGTAAATCCATGACACATGAATATCATATAAAATCCCTAATTTAAACTCCTCTAAGACCAATAAAATAGATGCTTTCCATGTCATCCCTATACTTGAAATGTCTCGGACTAACCCTGGTATTACATAAATAACATGCAAGTTAAACTATTTTTAATCAAATATCCACAATATAGGTAACATCGTGTAACATGAAATAATAATATGATAACTCTAATATACATAACCAAACATTGGACAGCATGACAAAGCATGCATATAAATATAGTAATGTCTACCCAGAATATATGTATAATTCCATAAATAATCATCAAGGAATCACGTCACCTAAATAACTCAAATCAATATGAAATAATCAAAACTGATATCGAAATATGTCATCACCCATATAGAAACACATCAAATCAAAAATCACAGAATGAACATAGGTGGGTGAATCATACATATCTAAAAATCATCATCAAATCTAGAAATATCAATAAATGATATATCACCAAGTATAATTAGGCTAGCATAAAGCATTGCTCAGATATATCTCTAAATATCGATAAAACAACATCATCAATATATATAAAATAAGATAGACTGCCTATAAATATAAACAAGAATCTCTGGATATGTATCAGAGGTATAATCTCATTTCCTTATATATAAACTATTTGAAAGTATAGTAATGGAAAATGGCTATACAACAGACTCGGTCCCAAGTATAGCAATTTACATAACGATATATGGGACATCAACCCATATCTATACCACAGTAAGGTATATCAATCGTATATGCCAATCTACTACTCTGTCAGTACCAAAAAGGAGACTGATAACACTAAGCAAGCTCCAAAGACACTAAGTCTCTACAGTCTTTAGTTACCTTACAATCATCGTGACATATATCCACAGGTGTGCTCATTGACTTGAGAACTCATACATCACGATATGAAAATCGCCCCTAGGTAATAGGCTGCTGGCCTAGGTGACATAGGGGCAAACACGCGCATAGGAGTAGCACAAAGCTATATATATGGTGTCACGGATCTATGGTGCGACCATAAGATCAGGCTACTAGGGTGGTTTCTAGCCATCTAGTCATCTCTGTAACGATACACTATTTTGGACCATTCAAATCGACAATAATCCACACATGTCAGACTTGAATAATGCAAAATAACAGATTGTAATAAAATTTGGAGCAAATAAAATCATTCACAGAATCACAGACACAGAAATATCAGAATAACTCGCAGCGGAATTTAAAAATAACCATAGTGGTTCATGAAGCCACTAAAATACATAGTCTAAAACCAATACAGTTTGAATAACCACAGAAAATCCCAAATTCATTTGTCTCAATTACATAGGCTAAAATAAAAGACTGAATAGCAAAACAGATAGCAGCTTGATAAAGATGATCTCCAGTAGTCCTAGCTCCGTGAAGATGAAGTCCAACTGATACTCAGGCTGACCCGAGCGTAAAATAAAACATAAACACTCGAGTCAGGATATACATACTTACACAGTGTAAACCAACTCAAGTGAACTGTAGTAAAGGTACAAGTAACTTAGAAGATGCTTGGGACCGCTCATCCTCTAAGGATCCGTTAAAATATCTACTATGTAGTAATATTCGCTACTATAATAGTGTCTAAATAAGTAAAGTATAATCATATCGGAAAATAGCGTTAAGGGGATGGAGAACCTTAACGCGGTCGGATCTTAAAATCATAATCGTAGTAAAGCTCGATATGGTAGGTGACACGGCACAACTAGGCAATGCCAGGGTAGATATACCAATTACGCACACGGACTGATGGAAACGCATAGCAGCCACTACCGTTCCACCTCGAACAACATTCCCAAATCGGAGGATGGCCATCTAGTCAAATCACAAGTAAGAGTATAATATCGAAGAAATGTGTCCGAGAAGAGGTGCTACCTCACTGGTCCGAGATCACTCCTGTTTTAGCCACCTTATGCCAACTCACGGGAGTTGGGTCCACGTAACATACCTTAAGAACGTCGCCACCATCCTACTTCATTCTGGAATCTCCACCGCGTACACGGTTGTCAAAGTGGTTTTCGGTATCGACAGAGAGTATGTCCATATCCGATCTCGGTCTCTTTGCCAACCAATCGTTATTATAACCCGTGGTTATAGATTTAAAACAATTTATCAAATATACTTCGAATTAAACCATTTAAAAACAAAGACATTATTCCTTTAAAATCAAATATTAAATTTCCAAAATCTAACCCTTTAGGAGTTCACTTATTCACTTAAAACAATAACGTTAAAATTTCCATCTTTCACGGCATTTAAAAAGTGCGGCGGTAAGTTATATTTGAAAACAATTTTATTCAACAAAACAACATTTATAAACTGCTATAACAGTTCAGTTTTAAACAAAAATCATATTTCAGCCTACTGCAGTCCTTAACAAGTGCTACAGTAGCCCTTTTATTAGTTCAGGTTCAATTTTAGTTTCTGCTACAACAGCACTTACCAAGTACTATCATAGCCTTAGTTCATTTTAGTCTTTTGGTTCACTTATATAACCACATCACCTAACAAGTGCTGCAGATTCTACCTAGTTCAGAACTTATAAAATCATACATTAAAATGTTCATTTAAATCCTTTAACTAATTTATTCTAAAGAGAAATTTTTACACATAAAAACCAAAACTTACAAATTTGCTTATTACATTCATTTCAACATTTAAAATTAAACTCCATTTTTCCACCAATTTAAAACTAAATTTTCATTTCAATTTAATTAACTTAAGTTTCCATCTTTTCTTTTAGTCAAAATTTCAAATTTAAGTTTCGTTTTAAAATCAATATTTCTCCATTTATTTATATTTATCACATAGAAAAACCATTTCTATTCTAAATAAATCATTTAAAAATTCAATTTAAATCAATTTAATATTATTACCATTTTTAAAACATTTAAAGGTATCCAGAAAAATACAGAAAAATAACCACGGGTCTGTATAATATTTTCTATCCTAAGTCAAGTGGTACGGATACTATATCATTTCAATCCGTAGTTTACAAAGAAAAATCCGGGTTTTATCATTTCAAACCCGCAACCCCAAGTAAATAAAATTTTAATTTGAAAATCGTTCAGGCCTATCATTTCAGCCCATAACGACCTTCCCTTATTCTAAAGTCCGTTCGGGTATGTATCATTTCAACCCATAGTGATTTTATTCTACAGGGAACTTGCAGTTTGATTTAACAGAACAGAATAACAGTAAAATAAGAACAAAATATAACAGATGATACGATATGCAGTTTTAACAATTCTAACATCAACTATAAATAAATCACAGGTAATTATAACATCATTTATTTATTTATTTATTTCTACACATTCAGTTGCGGTCGTTTCACAATCATATAAGTATGAATATTCGTGTGAGATTTACTCACCTCTACGGAGCTGGAGATTCGGAAAAAGAAATACGATGTCTATCGAACGCACGCGGAAAGCTCGATCAGTTGTTAGTGGATGCGCCAACTAGATTCAAACCAAAAGCACAATAAATAATCAAATCCACGATTGCACGAATACGAATTTTTTTAAATGAAACAAACAAACGAAAAAGAAACAAGTTGAAAAAAGACAGCAATAGCCCGACCACTTTTTAAAATATAGATTATAACTTTAAATTTGCAAAGTGACAAAACATTTTTTTTCAAAAGAAAGTCAGAGGCAAGATATAAACTAAGATTCAAAACAAAAATGCAGAGGTGACCAAACAACTTTTCATTTCATTTTCCAACACAAAAGTGACAACAACTTTTGTTCATTCTCTGGTTCCAACAAAAACTCAGTGGGATATATATATCCAAATACCAAAAGTGACAAAACAGTTTACTTGAAAATCTAGAGTGACAAAACAACTCTCTTTTTCTTCAAAACCATGGTCAGTAAAAACAAATCTATACTTCAACATACAAGGCTCGGTCGCTGGGTATTGGTGAAGTGGGGTTCTCGGCTGGCGAAGGAGACGTGGGTGGTCTCGGTACATTGGTCTCATCATGGGGTGGAAGCGTGGGCTGGTCTCGGCCTGGAGATGTCAAGGGTTCGGTATGGGGTTCGGTCTGGGGTGGTCGTGGTGGTGGCAAGGCTTAGGGGTTGGACGTGGGATCTCGGCTGGTGGCGAATGGGTGGGTCAGGCGAAGGGGTTGCCTGGGTTCGTGGGTCTGGCACGGGGTAGAGATGACGTGGGTTAGGGCTGCTCACGATGGGTCAGGCAAAGGGGTTCTCGGGTTCGGTGGTGGCAGGCAGGGTGAATGGGGCTGTGGTGACGAGGCTGGTGACAGACTAGGGTAGGTTGGTTGTGCATGGGGTAACGTGGGTGGTCTGGTATCGGTCAGTTGTTCCGATGGTTCTCTACGGATCTGGTATCGGGGATCTGGTATCGGTCAGTAAACTGTAGGCGTAGGCGTAGGCGTAGGGGTGGCGTGGGGTCGTAGGGGATTGGCGTGGTGGTGGACTGGTCTGGTGGAGGAACGTGGGAACTGGTGGTGGTGATGGGTAGGCGTGGTTGGCACGGTCTGGTGGGGGACTGAATGGTATGGGTTGGTCTCGCATGGGTAGGCAATTGATAAAGTAAACAAAACAGGGGACAGGCAAACATTGAAATACAAAATAAAAGAAAGGGAAGAGGATGCTGTCTTACCTCCCAGAGATGCTCACGAGAATTATGATGGAGGCGAAAGTGAATTTGCAGTATGGAAATATTTTTGTGAACGAATAATATATATTACAGATGCTCACTTGATTGGTGGAGAGAAGGCAAATGGTTTGAATCGGTAGAGGCAATTAAGGCATTCAATTAAATTGGAGAAACGTAAGGAAGGCAAGGAAGAAGTAATCTTCACGTGCACGGTTTAAGCTAGATTTGAGCAAGATTTTTGAAATTTTCAAACTGAAAATATACAGCTGAACTTGTACTGTTAACGCAAGAAAAATCAATGGACGAAGAAAAAGGCTAAGGGAAATTATAACGAAATGCCCAAAGTAACGTACCACTTAATGATTTGTTTCAAAAAAAATGAAAAATGCTAACGGTTTCTTTAAATAAAATAACGTATCATCTTAACCAAAATTAAAACAGCTATTATCATCATTAATAAAATTTGATTCTAATATAAAGTTAAGAACGGATGAAATTATACGAAAAATGTAAAGTTTAAATTTCCCGTTTTACACTACTTATTACACTTTTAATTCAATCAATATTTCCAAAACGTTTATTATTTTTATTTTTTTTAAATTTCGTTAAAAATTTTGGGCTGTTACAATCTCCAACAAACATAATAGGAGTACATCGTAGTAGTGACATATAGAACCAATACATATAGACACGAAGTTTAGGTCATTATTAGGCACGGAGCCATACTCACTAAATATAAGCACCAAGCAGTATATCACCACATATCACCTCATACTATCTACTCTATTCCCGTCACATGAGTGTCATCTATACATAATGAATAACCAAATAAATATCACAACAGCATCCCATACTACTACATGATACTTAAATGTTTATTCACTGCTTATAAACTACACTTATCTCTATAATATTCTATGTAACAAGTCCAAAGAATAAAAGGAGAAATATTAGGGAAAGTCCTATATTAGACGGTATTATAACTATCACGTAGAATTATAATACAAATTTATATAAAGGATGTCATCACTGTATTATCTCAAATCATCAACCAAATCCATCTTAATGGTGAATCACTCATATCATCAAAAATTAATACTGAGAAGATGAGAAATTAGAATACCTAAGAATCATGTATAAACATTCTTTTATAACACATATTAATAATACTTAAATAATTATACTACTAAGAAAATACACTTCAAAATTCCCAAAATACCAATTATAGAAGTTCTCATGATTTTCTATAATTAATATATTTTAAATAAATAATTAAAACCAAATATACAAAATTCACCATTCAATAGTTTTTTAATTTCTAATTTCCAACCTTTAAATATTCAAATGTTAACTTAATAATCATTTACATACTTAGATAACAAATAAATTGCTTTTGGAACTGCAAAATAGTTTTCCAAGTTAAACATTTCATATAATAATTATTCCATGATTTTCTATAACCAAAAATTAATAAAATAACTTTTAAACATTTAACAAATATCTAAAAAATCATCACATCATTTTTGCCTTATATAAGAAAATAAATACTATTAAATTCATCTTATTAGTTAATTAAACTTTAAATTAAATTTTTTATAATCATGTATAATATCTAAAAATCTATATAAGGGTTTAAGTTTGATTATTTAAGTTTATTTAAATGAAAATATAAATGCATATTTTAAACCATTTAATGAAGTATACATACTTGCACAATTTGCAAACACACATGCAAAACATTCACATGTCAGCTCACACACGCAAAAATAACACACTAATGTAGGTTAACACAAACACACACTCATTCGTCTACACCTAACCCACTCATGCTGCTACACACACAGAAATCCATACACATGCAAGAGCGCGCAAGTAGACACATACAACTGCATACATATATACACATAAACATACAAACACAGAACTCACAGATATGCACAAATTTTACCCAAAGACGGGTCGACCAGTCCCCTCCACAGGTCGATCGGTCAGAGGCCTCCTTCATAAGTTGATCGCCTGCTAATGGCGATTCTTCCTCCAACATCAATTTATTTCATTTATCTATAACCTGATACAGAACGATTTCACCCAAACACAACACAAGCAATTCATATATCAAGATTTATGTGATTAAAACACAGATATTTGAGTGTAGAAATCAGTCACCTGAAAGTTGCATTTACTTCCTCCTCTTCCCTCACCCTAACACGTGCACACTCACAGCACACACGAAGCGCACACACCACACCTTGATTTGCTTCTCACATGGATGTACAATGATGCATAGAATAAATACTTGAATTTGGTAATTTATATTAATTTATAAAAATTTATTCTTGATTTTTAAAGTGAAGGAGGTTTTAATGGTTTTTAGTATTATGAATGATGAAGTATGCGAAGGTGAAAATGAAAGAGACAAGAAAAATTGAGAGTGAGAAATGTCTAGAAAGATAAACTTGGCCATTAAGACTTGGGCTTGGGCTTTAGAGTTTGGGCCAATCAAATAAAAATATATATTTTCTTTACTTTTATAACTAAATTCTATTCAATTCAAATATCTATTTAAAAATCATTTCTTTTTTAAATCAATACTATATTTTAATTTCCATACTTTTATAAAATATCATTTCGCACTTATCTTTTATTTTAATTTAATGCCTTACATTTATAATTTAAACCCATTTATTAAATTAGTTATAAAAAATATTCTCTTTTAATACTTAAAAATACATTTTAATCGGTTAATTACTATTATTAATATTAACTAATTATTACTCAAAATTTGGGTACTTACATTGGCTGTGTTAGTCTTTGTTCCAATTTCGACTGAATTACTCATTTCAGCTATCTGTAAAAATGGGATTCATTAGCGACTTCCCAATAGTTAGTAAATAAAACAAGAACTGGGTATGTGCATATGAACTTTGAATTCCCAGATATATACATATATGCATATATATAACAACAAATATACTCTCTCAATACTTTCCTAATTTCTATCCTAGTTCTTAACCTATGCCCTGTTACCAAATGTGACAAACTATAACAACCCGCCTTTTCGATCCTCGAATGTCGATACTAATACATCCATGGTATTCGCATGTCGAGCACCCAAGTGCCGAAAACATAGATTGTTAGGGTAAAATAAAAGAAAACGAAACAGAATTAGAAAGAAGGAACACAATATCAGAATCTCATTATGGGAAGAAGCGATAATATATAATACCAAAAGACAGTACAAAACTATCACTTTAAGATACACAACATTTTAGAGTTACAATTCTAAATACCATCATCAGCCTAGATAGTTATAAAAACCTATCCTCATAAATATAGGCATGTATAATATAGTAATGCGGCAGAAATAAGAATACTACGGCAGGTGAAACATCCATCCCATCTTTTCAAGCTCCAATGAACATCAATGAAGACCTGCCTTTCTCGGACTATTTAAAAAAGCACACAACAAATGTAGCGGAAAAAAAACCATGCATCAAACATAAGTCCGGTATGAGAAACTCAAGAAATATGTAGCTAGCATATAACCATGCTTTTAAGACTACATGGAATGCCATAATGGTTACCCCTTTAAAAGAACCACCATCTAATAAGTACATAAGGAGATATAATAGATAATGTCTAGGGTGTAAAATATAAATATATAACATAGCCAGAATGGTTATATTGATTACATTTGACAACATATTAGAGTGTACAATCAAACTCGATAAGGTATGCTCGCATAATGGATTTTCAGTGAGACATCCTCAAATATATTGAGGCTAACCTCCTGCACGAGGGTCAGAACTACCTCTGAGCACCTATATCTCTAGATAAAATATACCATTGTGGAAAACATAGCCGTCCATGCCTTAACACGTGATCCCGAATATCATCATCTCCCGGCGCAACATTGATAAGCATACTCTAGTTATGGAGTGATAATATCCTATCATGGGTCAGCCAAACCCCAAGTTATGCCCCTGCTGTATTTTCTATCATTTCTGATGTCGAGGTCATGTTCGGCATCTCTCACATGAGGCTTCATTAGTCAAACAAAACACAAATCCTTATTTGGATTCCTACATCTCGAACAGATCTCGAAACCAGACATGGATTCCAGCATCTCAAACAGGCTCACCTTCAAGAGATAGAACACGTATCTCAACCTTGAAGTGGTTTTTGATAAGTAAAACACTCAACGATCCCATTCTCTTCAAGAATGAATCAACAAATTTGGTTATATTCAACCATAATAAACCATAATTATTAACAAGATTTCTTAATTCAAACGTTTACGTTTTCTATGTGAGGAATGCAGAATATGGATCTTAAGGCTAGAATGAACACTAGAGGGTGGGTGAATAGTGTTTATAAGAAATTACTAAATCTTTTTGAGTTATTGTTGATTTGTACACAAATGTATGTAATATTCAGACACATATATAATCACACCTTTTCTCGCTTGATTGATTTTCAAGGCTACAATCACACCTTTTCTCGCTAGATAGATTACAAAGAAGCCTATAACTCTGAATAGCACTGGGATCTTGTTGAGATAGTGATAGAGAATCAAACCGGAGATGATCTAGTTAGATTCAATGTTGATTTCGGCAGAGTGATGATAGGATTTTGAATAAGAAAATGTGGAAGAAGAAGAGAAGTGAAAAACCAGAAAATCTGATATGAAATTCGTTGAAACTAACCCCTATTTATAGAAGAACAACAGCCATGTCCATTCGTGAAAGGTTATGGCGAATAGACACTTCTTTTGAAATTCAAATTTTTGAATCTAACTGTCACTATGTCGACATGGCGTACTAGGGCATGTCGACATCAACCCAGCATTTTTTGAAGATTTGATTTTCTTTGAAAATAACCTTTATCTTATATTAAAAACTATTTAAACTTTATAAATATACTTGACTATAGATAAAATACATAGATAAATAAAGAGAATAATATATATAAAATTTTACTATAATTTTATATTTAAATCTAAGTATAAATATATTATAATTAAAAGATGGTTTAAAACAAATGAAGTTTAAAACAAGAGTTTATTAAAAACAAAAACAAAGAATGTTTTAAGGCTAAAACATCTTTTTGAAAATCATTTAAAAAGATAACTTTTAAGGCTAAAACATTTTGAAAAGCAGTTTTGAAAATCATTTTGAAGTAGTTTTGCAAGCTTCTTCCTGCAGAATATCTCATCACATCAGGACTCGAGAACTTGTACAAAACTAGGATGTTCGTGGGTTTGTAAGCCACTTGTCGTAGGTTTGTAAGCTACTTGTCGTGGGTTTGTAAGTCACTAAAAAGGTAGAAATGGGTTCCATCCCAAAAGAAAAATGGAGTGAAGATTTCAGTGCTATTATGAAGTTTTAACATAATTTTAGACTCAATACTTATCTTGAAATCTTGAACTCTTGATAATGTTGATATTCTTGATACTCATGAGTCTTCAATCTTGATATCTTGAATCTCTATACTGTACAGTCTTCATTCTTGCTACCTGCATGGTTAAATCCTGCATATACATATATATATATATATATATATATCTAAACTATAATGTTAGTATTTATATTTTCTAATCTTATTCTAAGGTTGTTGTCATCAAAACCATCAACTCATGGACTAACAATCTCCCCCTTTTTGATGATGACAACCTTTGTTTATAAAATATTACTTCTATCCTAATAACTTCCCCTAAATCTAATAACTTCCCCTTAATCTATGCCTAACTACCCTATTTTATATTTCCCCCCCTTTGTCATCGACAAAAACAAACAAACTCTAAACTATATAACTCCCCCTCATTCTTGTACTCAAGTACCTGCATTAATAAACTATACAATAGAGTATATTAAGAAATAATTATACTTATAGACATGATATTTAATCAACGATTATAAATATATCAATGTATATTTATACATTCACCAATCCACACAAAGTGTCAATCAAATCAATCAAAACAAACAATTTCAATCAAAGCAATTAAATAAAGCAATCAAATTAAACGTTATGAGGAACTTCCACCCATCCTTCTTCTCCGAAAATAGGGTCTGCTTTGATGGCATCCCAATTTTCATTGTCATTTGAAAGAGAGACAGGAGGATGTGCTTCGTTATCATCCTTGTGCAGGGAAGAAATCATCCATCGAATTTCCTCGAAATGCCTTTCTTGCTCCTTGATCATCTGCATTTGACTCAATTCTAAGTGTCGCTGGTTACGAAGAATAAACGAGAGAATATTCTTGAATGAATTAAGAGTTTCTTCAAGATTCTCGGATAAGTTATGAATTGGATTAGCCATTTTTGAAATTGTGAGAAGAATGAGATATAGAATAGATAAGAAATAATATTCAATAATGAATTCTGGAAGAAATGGGTATATATAGGTGTAGAAATTCGTTTGAAATGAATATACATATGGTAGTTATTCAAATTTCAAATTCAAAATGAAGTGTCATTTCTGACCAGTACATGTCGACATGGTCATAGAGGGTATGTCGACATAAGGCAGTGAAATTTGATGGTAATTTTGATTTTGTGAATAATTGTTTATATATATATTTGTATAATATACTAACATTTATTCAAGAGATAAGATAAGCTAGATAACAGAAAGGAAATTCAATTTCATTGCATAGAAGAGTGATACAATGATTAATCATAAACACTCAAATTAAAACAAACTTAAACTAATTCGACATGATATGAAAATATAGAACTAGTTAGAGGATGATGAAGATGAAGATAATCCAAGTTTCTTGCTGACTTTGGAGAAAAACTTGTTCATCTTGGATGATATTTTGTCCAACTTCTTACTAACGGATCTTTTAAGAACCCGTTGATTCTCAACAATAATCTTTTGGTTTTTGAGAAGGGTGTTGTTGGTAGGATTGAAGGGATATTCAATACTTTCTAGGGATGTTTCACCTTCTTCTTCTTCTTCTATTTCCATTTCATCCCCTTCTTCTTCTTCTTCTTCCTCTTCCATTTCTTCATGAGCCAAACGCTCTTCCTTTTCGGCAAGAGTCTCATAAGGTTGATAAACATATGGGATTTTCATAAGAGAAATGTTTGAGATATTAAAAACTTTTCTTGAAATAAATTCTTCTCCTTTGAAATTTACTCTAAAATAGTTGAAAATCCGAGTAAGGTAAATTCCATGATATAAAGTGTTTTCTCCCATTTCAAAATTTTTAGGACGAAGTTCATCCAAAATAACTTGCGCCCAATTGATATCATAATTTCCGAAAAAAGCAAAAAGTGCTTTGCACACTTTTGAAGTAGGATTGTTAAAATTTCCCGATCTTGGGGTCAAAGTATGTTGTAAAAGAAGAACGACAATTCTTGCTTTAGGATGAAAGTTTCGGTTTTTAAATTCAAAGTTTTCATCTCCTTCAAAAATATGATGAAATGTCTTACGATCATGTTCATCGATTTGAAAACTAGAAAGATCCATTCTCGTGCTTTTGCAATTGAGAATGGTACCCAAAAGATCACAATTCAAAACAATTTTAGTGCCTTTGACACTACTCCAAATTTCATTATCATTTCCTTCATAAAATTCTCGATTGAGATTTGCATAGAAAATTTTAACAAGATTTGGGTAACAAACAAAATCATTTTGAGAAGAATCAACAAGACTAAGAATTTGATTGTTTGCAAAAAGAGTATCAATTTCATAAGAAGCAAAATCTTGAAAATATCAAACTTTCTGGGATGGACTTTTCCATAGTTATAATAATTGATGTATGCTTTTATTGCCTCTGGATTATTGAGGAGTTGCTCTTTCAAGTTTCTGGAAAGTCTCATGGTAGAGGGGTTGCTTGAAGAAGCCATTAAAGTAGAAAGTAGGGAGCTTGGAGTTTTGAAGAGAGAGTTTGAATTTGAAAATGAAAGTGAAAAAGTTGTGATAAAAGATAGTGAATAAATAGATTTTTGAAAGACATGTTCTTTGGTCAAAAGATGCCTTTTCAGAGTTTTGAATGAAGTGAAAAGGTGGAGGGAAATTCAAGCATTTGAATTTCAAAATTTGTACCCATGTCGACATCATGGTAGGGACCATGTCGACATGTGCATGTGAATTTTTATGATTCATTTTTCCTAAGTATTCTAATATATATATACTTATTATTTTAATGTCTATATATATATATATCTGGAATATTATTAGAATTATAGTATATTCCAGAAAATATTATTATATTATTAAAAATAATAAAAATAAAATTATAATAAAATTATAATAATAATAAAATAATAAAAAATAAATTTAAAATTCAATCAACACACCAATTCAAAATCAATCAATCAAGCAATCAATCATCTAATTCTAAGCATGCAATTTCAATCAATTGTATTGTAAATGTGTTTTTTCTAAGTCTGTTTCCTTGAATTCGTTGAAGTCGTGAACTACTGTGAAACACAAATTTGAATTATCTATCTTCCGATCATCATCGCTTGAGGACGAGTCTGAGTCATCTAGAGTAACAGTAAATGCACGCTTCCGTTTCTTTACTGATTCATTGTTTATAGGAGGATTCTGCCTTTCTGGATACGGATAGTCTCTTTTGATATGGCCTGGTTCATCACAGTTGAAACATTTGACATTGTTTGGCACTGCATTCTTATTTCCATAATTCTTATAGTTGTTTCTCTTGAGATTATTCATCTTCCTGTATTTCAGGAATTTCCAAAAATTCCTGGTCATAAATGCTATCTCTTCATCATTATCACTGTTTGAGTCCGATTCGTCGGTTAATGCATTTAATGCCATTGATTTCTTTTCAGATGCTTTGCTTTCTCTTCTCCCGATCATTTGGACTTCAAACGACATTAGATTTCCAATCAATTCTTCTATCGTTAAGGTACTGATGTCATTTGCCTCTTCAATTGCAAGTGTCTTTTGATCCCATTCAGGAGTGAGAGAATTTAAAAATTTTCTGACTTGATCTTCTTCCGAAAATTCCTTTCCCAAGGATATTAAAGAATGCACAATATCCTGAAATCGACTATACATATCTGAAATAGACTCATTAGTATTTATTTTAAATAACTGAAACTGATTTGTGAGCATGGAAATTTTGGTCTGTTTAACTTTGCTTGTTCCTTCATGAGTAACTTGCAAAGTTTTCCAGATTTCATATGCAGACTTACAAACTGACACTCTATTAAATTCATTCCTATCAAGTGAACAAAACAGAATATTCATTGCTTTAGAATTATTGTGTGCAACAGTCTTTTGCTCAGTGGTCCACTGTGCAAAGTCAGTTGTTGGTTCAGAATATTCATTCTGTGTGACATTCCAATTAGTGTCTAATCCTACAGATTGTAAATATATTTTCATCCTACATGCCCAATATGCATAGTTACTGCCATTAAAAAGTGGTGGTATGACAGTAGACTGACCTTCTACAAATGAACTAGTGTTAGAAATAGTACCAGTGTTGGTAGCCATTTAGAAAAACTTTTCAAAATTCAGATTATGAAACTTTTGAAAACCTTGCTCTGATACCAAATGTGAGGAATGCGGAATATGGATCTTAAGGCTAGAATGAACACTAGAAGGGGATGAATAGTGTTTATAAGAAATTACTAAATCTTTTTGAGTTATTGTTGATTTGTACACAAATGTATGTAATATTCAAACATAGATATAATCACAGAATCAAACACAGATGCAGAAATAAAGTAAATGCAGTAAAGGAAAGAACACACTGGATTTTATACTGGTTCGGAGTTACCCTACATCCAGTCCTGCTCAACTAAGTACGGATTTCCTTTCAAAAGCAATTCAACAATTACAACCCTCGATTTCAAGGCTACGAGGTACACCCTCCAGAATCACAATCCTCTGGGTAGAGATACTTGATTTCCGGGGCAACAAGTTCACCCAATTGATTTCCAAGGTTACAATCACACCTTTTCTGGCTTGATTGACTTTCAAGGCTACAATCACACCTTTTCTCGCTAGATAGATTACAAAGAAGCCTATAACTCTGAATAGCACTGGGATCTTGTTGAGATAGTGATATAGAATCAAACCAGAGATGATCTAGTTAGATTCAATGTTGATTTCGGCAGAGTGATGATAGGATTTTGAATAATAAAATGTGGAAGAGGAAGAGAAGTGAAAAACCAGAAAATTTGATATGAAATTCGTTGAAACTAACCCCTATTTATAGAAGTACAACAGCTATGTCCATTCGTGAAAGGTTATGGCGAATAGACACTTCTTTTGAAATTCAAATTTTTGAATCTAACTGTCACTATGTCGACATGGGGTACTAGGGCATGTCGACATCCCAAAGCATTTTTTGAAGATTTGATTTTCTTTGAAAATAACCTTTATCTTATATTAAAAACTATTTAAACTTTATAAATATACTTGACTATAGATAAAATACATAGATAAATATAAAGAATAATATATATAAAATTTTACTATAATTTTATATTTAAATCTAAGTATAAATATATTATAATTAAAAGATGGTTTAAAACAAACGAAGTTTAAAACAAGAGTTTATTAAAAACAAAAACAAAGAATATTTTAAGGATAAAACAACTTTTTGAAAATCATTTGAAAAGATAATTTTTAAGGCTAAAACATTTTGAAAAGCAGTTTTGAAAATCATTTTGAAGTAGTTTTGCAAGCTTCTTCCTGCAGAATATCTCATCACATCAGGACTCGAGAACTTGTACAAAACCAGGATGTTCGTGGGTTTGTAAGCCACTTGTCGTAGGTTTGTAAGCTACTTGTCGTAGGTTTGTAAGCTACTTGTCATGGGTTTGTTAGCCACTAAAAAGGTAGAAATGGGTTCCTTCCCAAAAGAAAATTGGAGTGAAGATTTCAGTGCTATTATGAAGTTTTAACATAATTCTAGACTCAATACTTATCTTAAAATCTTGATCTCTTGATAATCTTGATATTCTTGATACTCATGAGTCTTCAATCTTGATATCTTGAATCTCTATACTGTACAGTCTTCATTCTTGGTACCTGCATGGTTAAATCCTGCATATACATATATATCTAAACTATAATGTTAGTATTTATATTTGATAATCTTATTCTAAGGTTGTTGTCATCAAAACCATCAACTCATGGACTAACATTCTATCTATTTTCTCCAAAGATTCCTTACTTTTAATTTCCTTCTAAACATCCATTTGAAGGTATAAAGCACATTCACAAATCCATTCAAAAAGGTTTAAGACTAATGTTACTTAAACACTGTCACAACAAACCCAAACCATTCCATACTTATATTATCTTCAAAAACATTCTATAAAAAATCTAAGTTAATATTTGGTTAAGTTCGATAGTCGATTAATCCACTATTCGAATAAAAATGATCGTTTATAGAAATCATGGTTCATATAGTTTACTTATTTTCAACATTCCAACTTATAATATCCCTTGTTCAAGAGTGAAGCCAGGTAAGTTAGAGCACTGGTTGCATATCAAGCGTTGCCTAGACACTTCGTTCTTGAATCTCACAGAAAGATAAATCTACTTTGTCGGCTATTAGTGTTAAGTATAGTATTAATGACTTTCATAAACGAGTAAGAAATCTACACGATCAACATGTTTTCGACATTCTCGACTTAACTATTCCTCAATCAAGAGGTACGCCGGTAGGTTAGAGCTATATTGTTCATATCGCTACTCGAACATTAATCTTAAGTCTCACAAATAGATAAGCCTACCTCGTCGACTTTAGCGTTAAGCAAAGTTAATTGCTATTCTAACAAATAAGTAGAACAAAATTAACACGTTTTCGACATTCCAACTTAATTATTCATCGATCTAGAGGAAAGTCGCTAGGATAGAGCTCTATTGCTTATATCCCTAGTTGAACATCAATCTTAACTCTTACAAATAGAGAGGTCTACCTCGTAGGCTTTTACTGTTAAACATAGTTAATTTCTTTTTTCATAACTTATATATATAAATACTTTAAAAATAATTGTAAATAGGTTTTAAATATCTATATAAAATATTACATGAAAATAACTAATTTAAATTTGATGAAAATAATTAAAAATCATGTTTCATAATTTAAAATCACTTTACTTCCAAAATTCATTTATAAATATTAAAAATATATTCAAACTTCAAATTATACTAAAAAATTTGTTTGAAAACATCTCTAAAAAGATTAGAAAAAACACCAAATTTAAATATCATTTTTAAACAGTTAATACCGTAAGCGACTTACTATAACATTTATACATTCTGTTAAAAGTCCTTGTTAAAGAACAACATAGAATAGCACGATCTTTGGGACTAACTTTAATCACTTAAATAAATGATTTAAACTTTGAATTTTTTTTACAATAAGTACTACCTTTAGTATACCTAAAAACCATGGAAAGAAACCCCTTAGAATATCTTCCAATTTATTTACAAAGTGCTTAGATAATGACCTTCTTCTCGTTATAACATATTGCAACTTTGGTTCACAATTTCTACAACTTGCCAAACCATTTCTTTATTTTTCCATACACTACAATATGTGTAGAGAACAACCAAATTGAATTATCCCAAGTTAAGTACATAAATCTTCACTTTACACAAGTTAAAGTAAATGATATTGAAGTGCACTTATAGTGACTATTCTCACTTCAAACACTATCGAACATACTTCAATTCAACACACAAATCAAATAACCATTTAAACATCAAGTCAAGGCCACAACACATGTTTAAGAGGGTAATATAAGCGATGTTATACAATATAAAGTTGTCATTTGCTTTCAAAATCAAGAGGGGTCTAAAGTTTATAGCTTTGCTTAGTTAATATCACTTTAACTTTATATTTCAAGCACATAACATATATACACAATACATATAAACAAGATAGTGAGATAACTTACTTAGATCTAGGCAAGACACATGCTCAAGCATAACCAAACTATAATGACCTTAATTTAGACTAACATTATTTAGAACATATAAATAGATAAATTAAATTAAATAATGTAGATAGTTAAGTAATTGTGGATTAATTATGAATTTTCTATGAGAGAAAATAGTTAGTATTGGGTTTAAATAAGGCAATTATATAATGATTTCAGGTCTGAAATTTATATATGTTAGAAAACATATTAAATGTGAATTATTGAGATTTTTGGGGAATTTTTCTAAGTATTTACTATGGTTATAAAGTTATTTAAGTAGTTCACAGAAACTATTGCGTATTTAGCTCCACCTTTCACAATCGATAGCACACTGACTAGATCGATTCCCCAAACCACCAATGGACATGGGCTAACCATTTTCATAAGCACTATAGATGAGGCTCTCGGGATCTTTGCAAATCTCTAGCAACTATTGCAATGTCTAGTGTAATCGACTGAATCGCGGTTTATCATTGGCCGGAAATATCCATAGCGGAATGCCTTTTTACCTAATGTCTACCACCTAGTATAATCACCATAGCAGCCCTCATGTGTTTCCATGAGGATCTTCCTAGCCTCATTCTTGGTTACGCAGCAAAATAGAGGGTTAAGAACCCTCTTTTATACAATACTACTTCTTGCATCATGAATCGAGGTACTTTTTGAAGGAGTTTCTTTCTCGCGAGCGAGTCCCTTTAAGGAAATATTCTTTGATTAGGGTTACCCATGACTCCTCTTCCTCCACGGCCTACAAAATCCAATCAACATCCATTTGATCGATGTTTGGAGCCATCAAAACCTCCACTGGAACTGGGCCTACCATCTATGCTTTTTCCACTACTAGCTAGTTTAGCCAACAAATCGGCATTTGTGTTGTCCTCCCTGAGGATATGCATGATAGTGTAGTCCTTTAGACTATCCAAAAGCTCTAGTGCTTTTGTCAGGTAAGGGGCAAGTTCGCACCCTTAGCCTGATATTCCTTTCTAACTTGACAAACCAGCGGTTGGGAATCATTGAATATTGATGTAGCATGGAAAGAAGTCTTAGGTCGCTCACGACCTAAGAAGGAGATTAACGAGTTAACATGTCATGAAAAATTATAGAAAGGTCAAGTTTTAGGTCGCAACCGACCTAACAAAGCTTTTAAGTCGTATCAACGACCTAGTGGGAAGGTGCGAGCTAAAGAGGTGCTGGAACGACCTAACATGTTCTTAGGTCGCGTACGACCTAACGAGCTAAGGCATAAGTCGTGGGAACGACCTATCATGACACTAGGGAAAGAGCTACGACCTAACATGCTTTTAGGTCGCGTACGACCTAGCGAGATAGGAAAGAGGGTGCTCGAACGTGCTAGAAGAATCCTAAGTTAGGTCGCGGAGTTTTGATTCGACCTATGTTAGGTCGCACGAGAAGGTCACAACCTGTGATAGGTCGCTGGGTAATCTGGGAAGATAAGTCGCGAAGTCTTAAGTCGCAAGGCTTAGGTCGCGAAGTTTCTGAAGCCACTTATTTTAGGTCGCAAAGCTACGGATGCCGTCCATTCTTTAAGTCGCTGAAGTATGAGGATCGTTGATCTCTTTAAGACGTTGATTTGGGATGCCGCAAAGTTTTTAAGTCGCTGAAGCTCTGGATGCCGTAGATTCTTATGCCGAGTTAATCTAAACCAGTAAAGCTTAAGTCGCTGGAAGATAACTGCTAAGTCGTTCCTGGAGTATGTGTGTTGTATTCTCAAGTCGTAAGTCACAGTATGTTTTTAGGTCGTGAAGACCTTGTAATGTGATGTATTGTAACTCTGTTTAGATCGTCTATGTTGTAGGTCGTCTATGTTTTGGGTAGTCTAATCTTTAGGTCGTAAGTCGTGACTGTTAGGTCGGAAACAACTTAGGAGATGTATTTTCTTTTCTGTTGCGTGTTGTAGCCTATAAATAGGCAAGTTGAATCATTTTGTAAGGTTGTTGAATATTGAATAAAATTCTCTTTTGTTAGCTTTGTGCTTTCATTCCAATTGGTAGTTGAGTGTAATCTCCTATCTCCTCTTTCGGTTAATCGAGTGCGCTCGATTCAACGATTGTAGAAGCCGATTTGCGGAATCAAGTGCGCTTGATCAACGCTTGAAGAATTGAAGATCTTTGAACCCGGTATCGTGCGCGATCAACGAGTTCGGGATAGCTAGAGTTCGGTATCTTCGGATCAACGAATTCGAGCATTTCAGTATCTTCCAATCCACCGATTACTACATTCATCGATCTACATTGTTTTTGTAATATCCGCTGCGTCAGTTTTGGTATCAGAGCTTGTTCTAACCAATCATAGTTAGATCGAGTCTTGGAGCCGAGAATTTGAAGTTTGAAAGTGAATAGTCGAGCTTGGAGTGTTAAGCCGTGATTGAGAGTGAAGTGTTCATCATTGATCGAAGTTGATTGATCGAATTTGTATTGGAAACCGAAACTTTGTCCATCGTGTTCATCGCGATTTGCTACGAAGTGGAAGTTTTTGATCCATTTCATTTTGGATCAAAGTCCGAATTGTGTTTGAATTTTGAAGTGTTGAAGAGTTTGTAAAGTTTTCAAGTATGCCGCCAAGAAGAGCTAATCGTCACCAAAACGTAGAAGCTTTGTATCGAAGAGAAGAAGCTGATGAGATGGAGCAAAGAATCAATGAGAACTTTAGTGAAAAGCTTAACGAAGGAATTGGTCGGTTAGTGAAGATGATGTTAGAGTTGAATCAAAATCGGAGAAGGGTTTCACCAGAATCTAACCATGGGGGTAGTAGAGATGTGGGTGGACGAGACAGACAACGATATACATCTGATTTTGAAGAGGAGTATGATGGTGGTAGTGTCCGAGGACAAGGACGAGGACAAGGGAGAAACTACTCTGAGTATGATCACAAGTGGGAGACTGGGATGAAGACTGAAATTCCTGAATTCAAAGGTGGTATGCAAGCGGAGGAGTTTCTAGATTGGATAGCTAATGTTGAAGAGATTTTTGACTTCAAAGAAGTTCCAGAACATCGTAGAGTGAAGTTGGTTGCTACGAGACTGAGGGGTAGAGCTTTGGCATGGTGGCAGCAAACCAAACTTACACGTGAACGAATGGGAAAGTCAAAAGTTGAATCTTGGGAGAAGATGAAGAAATTGATGAAAGCAACGTTCTTACCTTACAATTATCAATCTTTGATGTATCAACGTTTGCAGAACTTGAGACAAGGGACGAAATCTGTGAGTGACTATGCTGATGAATTCTATCAACTTATTGCCAGGAATGATATTATGGAGACGGAAGAACAGCTGACATCTAGATTCATTGGGGGATTGAGAATGCAGATCCAGGATATGGTTAATATGTTCGATCCAAGATCTGTAGCGGAAGCACATCAGAAAGCGTTGGCTTGGGAGAAGCAGGGTAGACGAGGAGGAGGTGTGTTTACTAATTCCAAAAATCAAGCGAAGGGTGTTAGTGGGAGTTCTAATGTTTCTAAACCTACCAGTAGACCAGTGGTGAAGGAGGTTGAGAAGGCGAAGGTTAACAATGGTTTCAAATGTTACAATTGTCAGGAATTGGGTCATAAAAGCAGTGAGTGTCCAAAGCCAAAGAAGAGAACCATGATTGCAGAAATTGAGGATGAGGATGGTGATGGGGATTGTTCTAGTCTAGTTGAGGAGGATGAGCAGGATATTGCGTCAGGAGATGAAGGTTGTAATCTAATGCTGAGGAGATCATGTTTGACATCGAAGCAGGAAGAAGCTAGTTGGTTGAGGAGTAATATCTTTCAGTCGACATGCACTATACTGGGGAAGGTGTGTAAGTTTGTGATTGACGCAGGAAGCTGTGACAATATCATTTCAACCGAGGCTGTAACAAAGTTGAAGTTGAAGACAGAGAAGCATCCGAATCCATACAAGTTAGCATGGTTGAGAAAAGGAGGAGAAGTGAAAGTGGATAGACGAGTTCGTGTTCCATTCTCTATTGGAAAAAAATACAAAGATGAAATATGGTGTGATGTAGTAGAGATGGATGTTTGCCACTTGCTTTTGGGAAGACCATGGCAGTATGATCGAGCAGTACAACATGACGGTCGGACCAATAGCTACAGTTTTATGTTTAAAGGCACGAAGACTATCTTAGTTCCAAAGAAGAGACAACTGGGAGAAATTAAGTCAGAAGAGATTGAAGAGTTGAAAACCTTATTATCTCTGAAGGAGTTTGTTAAAGAAGTTGAGGAAGAGCCGGAAGTATTCTTGTTGATTGGACGAGAGAGCGGTGAAGAGGTTGAAATAACAGAAGAAGTTAAACCAGTATTGAAAGAATTTGAGGATATATTTCCAGAGGAGTTACCAACGGAGTTGCCGCCGTTAAGGGACATTCAACATCAAATTGATATTGTTCCAGGAGCTGTATTACCTCACAGACCACATTATCGAATGAGTCCGAAGGAACATGAAGAGTTGCGGAGGCAGGTAGAGGAATTGCTTGAGCAGGGGCGTGTGCAGGAGAGTCTGAGTCCTTGTGCTGTACCAGCTTTATTGGTACCCAAAAAGGATGGAACGTGGAGGATGTGCACTGACAGTCGAGCATTGAATTAGATTACTGTGAGATATAGATTTCCAATGCCGAGGTTGGATGACTTGCTAGATCAAATAAGCGGAGCTACTATCTTTTCGAAGATTGATTTGAAGAGCGGATATCATCAAATTCGTATCAGACCAGGCGATGAGTGGAAGACTGCTTTTAAAACCAGGGAAGGTCTATACGAATGGTTGGTTATGCCATTTGGCTTATCAAATGCACCGAGTACTTTCATGAGGGTGATGAATCAAATTTTTCGACCATTCATTGGGAAGTTTGTGGTGGTGTATTTCGATGATATTCTGATATATAGTGGAAGTCCGGAGGAACATTTGAATCATTTGAGAGAAGTGCTGATGGTACTGCGACAAGAACAGTTTTATGCAGCAACGAAGAAATGCGTGTTCATGACGCATAGTGTTTTATTTCTGGGATATGTTGTCTCGAAGGAAGGTATACAGGTGGACCAGAGTAAAGTTGAAGCGATTAGAGATTGGCCACAGCCCAAGACGATAATGGAAGTCCGTAGTTTCCATGGGTTGGCTTCATTTTATCGAAGGTTTATTCCACACTTTAGTAGTGTGATGGCACCTGTTACTGATTGTATGAAGGGTAAACAATTTACATGGACGGAGGAAGCAGGAGTTGCTTTTGAACGAATCAAGGAATTGTTGACAACAGCACCAATTCTAGCATTACCTGATTTTCAGTTGTTGTTTGAACTACATACTGATGCATCGAAGGTTGGGATTGGAGGAGTGTTGAGTCAAAGGGGTCGTCCTATTGCCTATTTCAGTGAGAAGTTGTCAGGAGCGAAGATGCGATACAGTACATATGATGTGGAGTTTTATGCTGTTGTGCAAGCTATTAAACACTGGAGACATTATCTATTTCAGAAAGAGTTTGTTCTGTATACTGATCATGAAGCATTGAAGCATTTGCAAGGGCAAGATAAGATTTCAGCGAGACATGCATCGTGGATTGCATATCTGCAACAGTTTACTTTCGTTGTGAAGCATAAATCAGGGGTGACGAATCGAGTGGCTGATGCTTTAAGTAGAAGGAGTCATTTGTTGACGACGATGAAAGTTGAAGTGACTGGTTTTGAATTATTGCCGGAGCAGATTGCAGAAGACTCTTATTTTAAGAAATTTGTTGAAAGGGACAATGAAGGGAAGACTGATGAGTTTATGTTGGTTAATGGTTTTCTTTTTAAAGGAAATCGATTGTGCATACCGGAGGGTAGTCTGAGAATGAAGATTATCAAGGAGTTACACGAAGAGGGACATGTTGGGAGAGACCGTACTTTACAGTTGATTTCACAGTCTTACTTTTGGCCATCGACGAGGAAAGAAGTAGAGAGGTTTGTGGAGCGTTGTCATATTTGTCAGGTTTCGAAAGGAACTGCGACTAATGCTGGTTTATATATGCCGTTACCCGTGCCTGTAAAACCATGGGTGGATATCAGTATGGACTTTGTGTTGGGGTTGCCGAGAACGCAGCGTGGTAATGATTCCATTTATGTGGTGGTTGACAGATTTTCGAAAATGGCACATTTTATTGCTTGTAAGAAGACGGCGGATGCTGTTCATGTTGCTCATTTGTTTTTCAGGGAGATCTATCGACTTCATGGATTGCCAGAATCTATTGTGTCGGATAGAGATACTCGATTTCTGAGTCATTTTTGGTTGAGTTTGTGGAAAATGGTCGGAACGAAGTTGAATTTTAGTAGTGCCTATCATCCGCAAACTGATGGACAAACAGAGGTGGTTAATAGATCATTGGGAAATTTGTTGAGGTGTCTTGTTCAAGACAATCTGAAGAGTTGGGATGTGAAGTTATGCCAGGCAGAGTTTGCCCATAATCATGCTGAGAATCGAAGTACTGGGTTCAGTCCATTCCAGATTGTTTATTCGAGCTTAACGAAAGGACCGTTGGATTTAACGGTGATACCACACTCAAAGGGGACAATTAAGAAAGCTGCTGATTTTGTTGAAGGGCTGACGGAATGTCATAAAATCGTTCAAGAACGATTAGAGAAAGCAAATGAGAAGTATAAACAATCTGCAGATTTGAAACGAAGAAGTGTTGAATTTCATGAAGGTGATTTGGTTTATGCAGTGTTAACAAAAGATCGTTTTCCAGTAGGCGCTTACAATAAATTGAAAGCATGAAAAATTGGTCCGGTGGAAGTCGTAACACGAATTAATGAAAATGCTTATAAATTGAAACTGCCAGATGATGTGTATACGTCTGACGTGTTCAATGTTAAACATCTCGTACCATATCATGGAGATGAACGAGCTGAGGTGGGAGAAGTTACAAATTCGAGGACGAATTTTTCTCAACCTGGGGAGGATGATGCAGCATGGAAAGAAGTCTTAGGTCGCTCACGACCTAAGAAGGAGATTAACGAGTTAACATGTCATGAAAAATTATGGAAAGGTCAAGTTTTAGGTCGCAACCGACCTAACAAAGCTTTTAAGTCGTATCAACGACCTAGTGGGAAGGTGCAAGCTAACGAGGTGCTGGAACGACCTAACATGTTCTTAGGTCGCGTACGACCTAACGAGCTAAGGCATAAGTCGTGGGAACGACCTATCATGACACCAGGGAAAGAGCTACGACCTAACATGCTTTTAGGTCGCGTACGACCTAGCGAGATAGGAAAGAGGGTGCTCGAACGTGCTAGAAGAATATGACCTAAGTTAGGTCGCGGAGTTTTGATTCGACCTATGTTAGGTCGCACGAGAAGGTCACAACCTGTGATAGGTCGCTGGGTATTCTGGGAAGATAAGTCGCGAAGTCTTAAGTCGCAAGGCTTAGGTCGCGAAGTTTCTGAAGCCACTTATTTTAGGTCGCAAAGCTACGGATGCCGTCCATTCTTTAAGTCGCTGAAGTATGAGGATCGTTGATCTCTTTAAGACGTTGATTTGGGATGCCGCAAAGTTTTTAAGTCGCTGAAGCTCTGGATGCCGTAGATTCTTATGCCGAGTTAATCTAAACCAGTAAAGCTTAAGTCGCTGGAAGATAACTGCTAAGTCGTTCCTGGAGTATGTGTGTTGTATTCTCAAGTCGTAAGTCGCAGTATGTTTTTAGGTCGTGAAGACCTTGTAATGTGATGTATTGTAACTCTGTTTAGATCGTCTATGTTGTAGGTCGTCTATGTTTTGGGTCGTCTAATCTTTAGGTCGTAAGTCGTGACTGTTAGGTCGGAAACGACTTAGGAGATGTATTTTCTTTTCTGTTGCGTGTTGTAGCCTATAAATAGGCAAGTTGAATCATTTTGTAAGGTTGTTGAATATTGAATAAAATTCTCTTTTGTTAGCTTTGTGCTTTCATTCCAATTGGTAGTTGAGTGTAATCTCCTATCTCCTCTTTCGGTTAATCGAGTGCGCTCGATTCAACGATTGTAGAAGCCGATTCGCGGAATCAAGTGCGCTTGATCAACGCTTGAAGAATTGGAGATCTTTGAACCCGGTATCGTGCGCGATCAACGAGTTCGGGATAGCTAGAGTTCGGTATCTTCGGATCAACGAATTCGAGCATTTCAGTATCTTCCAATCCACTGATTACTACATTCATCGATCTACATTGTTTTTGTAATATCCGCTGCGTCAAATATATAGGGTTTCCATATTTATCCTTAGTTCCTTTATTATCCTCAATCCCGCTATCAGTGCTTCGTACTCAGCCTCACTATTTGTTGTAGGAAACTCCAGCCTCAGAGTGTAATAGATTTACCATCTTTTCTAGGTTTCAAGCACTACTCCTACACTCTATTTGTGTTCATTTGAACCGCCATACATAAATAACTTCCAATGGGAAACTTCGTTCACATTGTCGTCTTCTTTACCATCTCGTGTGATAAACACAGCGATGAAATCTACCAATGCCTGTCCATTTACCACTCTCCTCGGATGGTAAGTAATGTCATATTGGCACAACATTATGTTCCACATCGATAGCCTCCCAGAAGTATCAGGTCGGTATAACACTTGCTTCAATGACTGATCCATTAGCACTTTGATTGGATGAGCTTGGAAATAAGCTTTCTTGATGTGATCAGCAAGCAATATGATAGTTTCTCCAACTTTTGGGTAGTTCTTTTTGGCTCCCATAAACCGCTTACTTATATAATAGACCAGCCTTTGAATCCTTGCCTCTTCATGTATTAATGCTACACTAAGCGCGTAAGCAAACAATGCTAAATAGATAGTTAAGTCCTCCTCGTCCAGCAATTTGGATAAGATTTATGGTGTCTTTATGTGCCTAAAAAATTCCTTGAAGCCATTATGATAATCTTGATTCCACTCAAAGTTATTTTTACCCTTCTTGAGAGCAACAAAGAAGGGCATGCATTTGTTCGTTGCCTTTGAGCTAAACGGACTCAAGGCCGTAATCTTCCCATTTAAGCTTTATAGTTATTTCTTTTTAGTTGGGGCATTTACATTCCTCAAGGCACCAATTTGTACTAGATTGGCCTCAATTCCCCTCGCATTAACAATGAATCCCAAAAGTTTTCTTGATGCAACCCCGAAAGAATATTTCAACAGATTATGCTTTATTCCATACTTCTATAAAACAACGAACATTTCTAAAAGATCGTCCAAATGGTTCGGTGATACTCGCAACTTCACAAGCATGTTGTCCATGTATACCTCAATTGCCCATCTGATTTGATTCTTGAACATAGAAATTACCAATCTTTGGTATGTGGCTCCAACGTTCTTTAAACCGAACGACATTACTCGATAGCAGTATAACCCCAAATCCGTTATAAAGATAGTGTTCTCCTAATTCGATATATGCAGCGGAATCTAGTTATAGCCCGAACAAGCATCCATTAATGAGAGCAACTCATGTTCTGTGGTTCCATCCAATACTTGGTCAACTATGGGAAAAGGAAAGGTATTTAGGGCATGCCTTATTCAGATCTGAATAGAAGACACACATGTGCCATTTCCATTTGATTTCTTGACTAAGATGGGATTGGATACCCATTTAGGGTATAGAGCATCACCGATAAAACCATTGCCATTGGCTTATCCACTTCTTTCTTCAAAACAACGGATTGCTCCGGGTAGTAGATCGCGATAGGCAGTGGATCGCTTCAGTCTTTAGTTGCGTGCTTGTGAATCTCGAATGCGGAGGTTTACCTCCACATTCTTGCCTTTCTCCCATCGCTTTGCTTCACTTAGCTCCACGACATAACATTCCTTTCCTGTGCTCTGGTACTGATACCTCCATTCTCTATGAGGAACTTCATCATTAAACACTAAGGAGTCGGTGCTATTCTAAAATCTACAAGGGCCGATTAGCCCAAAAAGGCATTATAAGCCGCATATTCATCTACTCTAACAAATTTTTGAATCTGGACTATCCTACGATCTCCTTCATCAAATTCCACAGGCAGATCAATTGTCCCAATCAACTATTTTGCTTCGCGCATGAATCCTTGAATTTTGGTTCTACAAGTTGTAACCTCCTTCATGTTGGCGATCATCTACTCGAATGTCCTTATGAATATCATGTTCATGGAACTTCCAGTATCTACCAAGACCTAATGTATTCTTATCGGTCCAATACCTGTCTTTTTCACCATGAGGTCGAAAGTTGGTGCTTTGACTCCATCACTATCCCTATTTCTAAATAGAACATCATCCATTATTAGCTTCTGCTGCTTGCCTGAAGCTCCGTCCTCTAGGGCAAAGCATTCTTCCTATGGTATGTGCTTTAACGAGCTCGCGTACCACTCCATTTAACTCCAGATTTTCTTTACTGGATAATGTCCTCCAATTATGGTATTGATAACCAGCCTTCCATCAATTCTCCTGGGCCCTTCTCTGCTCGGTCTGGACTGACCCCTTTAGGAAGGCGGCCCTTAGGATCTCGCGGCATGACCACTTTCCTGTGGAAATTTAACATACTACTGGAGCTTATTTTTCCTTATTAGTCCTTCAATGAGATCCCTCAAATGCTAGAACTCGTTCGTGTTGTGTCAATGAGTTTCATGGAAACGTAGAACTTTCTGAAGCACCTTTCATGCCTAGTTGATTCCTTCTTGGTCAGCTTTTTATATCATTCAATCCCTTGAGTAGCAAGGTATATGTTTTATAGTGTATCATGCAAAGATATGTAATCATCTAATTTCATATTCCTCGGGCGTTTTTTGTTGTCATTATGCCAACCACTAGGGACTCGGTGAAAGGGAGTGCGAATTAAGGAACTTAAGGCTAATTTAACACTAGAGCGGGGATGAATAGTGTTTAGTGGATTCTAAGACTTATATGGACTAATTTAAAAATTATGATATAAACAAATGCAGAACTTAATTACAGAACAATCACAGAATCAAACACAAATGCAGTAAGTAAATAAAAAGCAGTAAAAGGAAAGAATACACCGGATTTTATACTGGTTCGGAGTTACCCTACGTCCAGTCCTGCACCAAGGCAAACACCTCGTACAGATTTTTATTATACCAATGTCGAGATTACAATTCTCAATTTCTAAAGGCCTTGAGGTACCCTCCTGTCTTCGAGTCCGGGGCAAAATCATTTGATTTACGGGACACAAGATCACCCAATTGATTTCCAAGCACAACAACACCTTATAGAGAGACTCGATAAACTTTTGATTACAAATTGATCTTATAACTCTGAATAGCACTTTGATCTTCGAGAGACGACTGAGAATCAAACAGGAATAAGATTCTAATTTGATTCACTTAAGAATTCGGTAGAATTTCGGCACGATCTTAAAATATGAAAATTTTATAATATGGATTGTGGAGAAGAAGGAGTGAAGAAAATAAGAAAATAGTTAATTAAAAAATTCGTTTGTGAAGGCTATTTACAGACCAGTAACGGTCATAACCATTCGTGAAGAGATTTAAATGAATAGACTCTTCTTTTAAAAATTGAAACTTTTGAATTTAATGGCCACCATGTCGACATGGGGTATCCCATGATGTCGACATCCCTTAGTTAAAAACAATGTAAAATTTGTTTTGAAAATGGTATTGAAAGGAAAACAAGATGAAATGATTTTGGAGTAAAATTAACTAATTTTCCTATGTTTTAAAATAAAGAAGAGTAGAAAAATATATTTTAGAATGTATGTATAAATTTGATTTTAAATCTCAAGTATATAAATATTATAAAAGAATATTTAAAAATCAGAAGATAGTCTTAAAAAAAAAACAAGTTTAAAACAAGAGTTTATTTAAAACAAAAACAAAGAATATTTTAGGGCTAAAACATCTTTTTGAAAATCATTTGAAAAGATAATTTTTAAGGCTAAAACATTTTGAAAAGCAGTTTTGAAAAACCATTTTGAAGTAGTTTTGCAAGCTTCTTCCTGCAGAATATCTCATCACATCAGGACTCGAGAACTTGTACAAAACCAGGATGTTCGTGGGTTTGTAAGCCACTTGTCGTAAGTTTGTAAGCTACTTGTCATGGGTTTGTAAGCCACTAAGAAGGTAGAAATGGGTTCCATCCCAAATGAAATTTGGAATGAAGATTTCCATGCTATTATGAAGTTTTAACAAAACTAGACACTTGTGATAACCCAGATTTTTGAATATCTATAATTGATAAATTAACTGAATTTAATTAGTCGAAATACTGATTTATGAGTTAAATAAATAATTCTGGTAATGGAAGTATATATCTGAATAAGTATTAGTTTGATAATCTTTCTAGTATAATTATTTAAATTGGCAAAATTGATATTTTTAAACAATAATAATAATGATTGTTTATATATAGATATAAATAGATTTTCAAATTGAATTTGTGTTTTTTAAATTGTGTTGATTTTAAATTAAATTTTAATTTGAAATTGAATCTGAATTTTTAAAGGTATATATCTTAATTATATTTTGGAATTAAATATCTTATATATGATTTATTTAGAATATAATTAGTTTTTATTTTGTTTCTTTAAAGGGTTTTGTTTATATAAATTTAAAAGTACTTATTTAATAGTAAAATAAATATAAAAGCTTTATATTCACATTTTAAAATAAATAAAAATGTATTATTACAAGTGTCAGATTATAAAGGCTTGTTATAACATATGTAATTTAATAAAGGATTGTATTTGACAAATGTAAATAGATGAACAAGTGTCATTTTTATCTAAATTTTAATAAATCCAAATTTAAACTAGATAAATTCCTATCTACTTTCTTTATTTCCTTTTCCTATCTTCTCTTTTCAAAGCAAAGAAGATTTATAATCAAAACTTGTAAGCAATCATCAGATCAAACTAAAACCTTGTAAACACTTTAATAACTCAAGATCAAAAGCCTGTATATATTCTTCATCAACCTGTAAACATTTTCAATTAAAACAAAGCAAGAAAACCTGAAGCAGATCAAGGTTCAGGCAAGTTAATCAAACATTCTCTGTTCAAAATCTATAATCTGAGGCAAATCAAATTTAAGCTATAACAAGGGTCATCTCAACATCAAACAAGCTCAAAGATCTGATACTTCAAGCCAGATCAGTTTAAAACAAATTACAGGCCTTCTCTGTTTATCTTTACAGGTGGGTAAAACAAACTATTATCTATTAGAACTTGACGCATGTGATGATCTTTAAATGTTATGTTATGAAATATGCTTGCATGGTTGGGAAAATGAGATTTAATGTATATATGTATATGATATATGTATGCATGTCTGTGTTGCTCTGCTTTTAGTTCACAGGGTTTTAAATCAAACTATAAATTCAAAATCTCTACCCTAAATCTCTTATTTCTGGTAGGGGTGGGCGCGGGTCGATTTGGTGCGGTTTGGAGTCCAAACCGCTTCCGCACCCCATCAAACGGTTCATCAAAAATACAAACCATTATACTAATCTTTTAAACGGTTCGGTTTCGGTTCGGTTTGAATGTAATATGGTTCGGTTTCGGTCCGGTCCGGTTTGAACCCATATTAAATATGAAATAAGAGAATTACTTTCATCAACAATCAATTTACGAAGGCAACTATGTGAAACTTTTACACATAAAGGTTAAACACACAATGTTATACTGAAATGAAATATTAGTTCTTAATTGTATAAATATTTCAATTTGACATTTACCTACAAGTGATTTTTTTGGTAGATTAACCAAACATCAACATTAACCAATGCATAATCATTAAGGAAATGACTACGATTATAATTAGCATTTATCCAAAAAAATGAGATGAAAAATATTATACCAAAACTATAGCTTCTTCCTTTATGATAGCGATTATTATTAATATAACAACATACGCAAAAAATAGAATGTACATTGTTAGAATCTAAAATAAGATAGGAGTTTCTTATATTTTTATCATAAGATTACTAATGTAAATTTTCGGTTCGGTCCGGTTTAATATGGTTGGTTCAATCGTCCAAACCGCAACCGAACCGTATCGATGCGGGTCTGTCCGGTTTGGGGTATCTGCTTCGGTTAGAAGATTCGGTGCGGGTTTCCGCACCGTTTTTGCGGTCCGGTAAGGGCGGTTTCCGTATAACGGTGCGGTTTATGCCCACCCCTAATTTCTGGTGATGTTTAAACAAAAAGTTTCTAGATTAACAAGATCTAAGATCTAAAATTATTTATAAGTTTAATAAGTTGAATATTATTTTAGAAATAAGAAAATACTGAGGCAATCAGAAATTTGCAAAATTTGATGGAAACTATTTCATGATTGAATTGCATGATTGGAATTAGGATAGAAAATCTCGAATTTTGGTATAAAGATTTCGATTTTTAGTTTGGGAATGGTGGAGATATTCGAGTTTGAACGGAATTGGGTATTTTTGAAATCCACGGTGATCAGTGTCGATTTGGAGCTCTGGTTTTTGCCGAGGGGTGGTCGGAGTATCGTAGATCCTTGGAAAAATGGTGGAAGGCGTTACCGATGATCTTGGTGGCCGGTAGGAGGCGTATTAGGGTTCGGTGTTACATATTGGTCGAGATGATGGCTATGCATGGCGCGGCGGCGATTATGCTCCGAAATCGATCGCAGTAGGGGTGATGGATGCGGGGGTTCGAGACGAAGCTTGGGTGAAGACGGTGAGGCTCATCGAGGTCAGGTTCGTCGTGGAGTGGTGTTTTTCCGATTGTCTATTGGGTTCAGTTTTGGTCGAGTTGCTCGATTTCTGTTGGACTTCGATTTCATAGTTTGGCTTGTTCGTGTCGAACGTCGTGGTGGATTGTGGGTTGGTGATGGCCAGAGAGACGATCGATGTTGAGATTTCCATGTGTGCACGTGCACAGGTGCCATTTGCGTATCTGATGATGCTGGGTAGTTAGTGCTCGGAGAAGAAGCGGGATTGCTCGAGATTATACTCGGGTTCGTTAGTGAATGAATCGTGATTGTGGAAGGATATGGCTCGAGTGTTGCTCGGGGTTGCGTTCGGGTTTTATCTCTTTTGGCTTGGGTCATTTGTTTTGGTTTTGTCCGTTTCTAGGTTTTAAATAAATAAGAAAATCGGATTTTTTTAAAATAAATTTGGTGAATGAAGTTTTCAAAATTTTAAACAAGGTTTCAAAGCTAAATAAAAAAAGGAAACAAGTTTTCTAAAAATAAGTATTTATCAAATTTTAAACAAGTTTCAAAGATCAAATTTTAAGATAAATGTTTTTTTAAAAAAGAAAAGAAAAAAATTGTTTTGTCTTAAGGAATTCTATATTAAGTTAACTATGTAATTGAATTCTTAAGTGTTTTAAAATATGATAAGATGATGATGAATTAAGATGTGATTAAGGTAAAGAGTATTAAACTTAAATAAATAAAAGTATATTCAAATGATTTTGCATAGAATGATTTCAAGCTTTGGAATTAATAAGATCTAAATGATAATAAAGATAGTTCATTACTTAATATAATTAATTAAAAAGTTAATTAATTAATGTAAGTAATTAAAGGATAGTTAATTACTGAATGTGATTAATTAAGGTTGATTTATGAATGTGATTAATTGAAGATTAATTACTGAATGTAATTAATTTAAAAGAATAATTAATTAATGAAAGTAATTAGAGGATTATTAATTAATGTAATTAATAAGAGTAATTAAGGGTTGATTAATGTGAATGGTTAAAGAATAATTAATTTATGTAATTAATTGAAGGATAATTACTTAATGTAATTAAAGAATAATTAATCAAGGATGATTAATTAAGATGGATAATTAAGGGATGATTAATTAATTGGTTTGTAATAAATTAATGTTAAGTATGCATGATTTAAAAGTAATTAAAGTAATTAATTTAATTCATTGGTGGTTAATTAAATTAATTTGAGATGGTGTGGTTGATTAAACTTGCTTATGGATGATTGAGTGATATTGAATGCCCTGAATTATGTGATATCTCCGATATGTGATATGTGCTGCTTTGTGATTGAGATGAATTGTTGTGTATAAATTGTATTGTTTAAACTTAAACTTTTGTTTTAATGAATAACATTGGATTCGAAGAGACCGGGGTCGGGTATTAGTAAATACCGGAAACCACTTCGATTTGAAATCTACAATAATTCCTTATAGATTTGATATGTGTAATCAATAGGCTGAATGGAATAATTTAAGTAAACTGGACCATTGAAACTATATAGTGGTACTTAAGGATTGATTTGTGAAATAAGTGTTGGTTCTAACAAGTTAAGAACTCATTGTGAGGTACGAGTTACCCGGGTTTGCAAATTGGTCTTATAACTTAGTATTTCGAATTTTATGGGTTTACTCACGCTGGTTTCCAGCCTGACCTAGGTGTTACCTTGTTGTAATGCTCGGGTCAGACCGAGTATTACAGATTTTCAGGTATGGACGTTCTGGAGCTCAGGAGGCGAGCTGGATGGCAGGAACGTATGGAGTGTTTCCGCTGTGATATATTTTTGTTTATCTGAGACATGTTGATTTGTATATGTCCAGTGTTTGTGTATGTGTGTAACTCTGATGTATTAAAAAGTAATTGACAAATACAATATTCTTTTGTAAACTGTTATTATTTGATATTATATTTTGATCAGCTGCGAATGTGAGAATCTGTGTTGTGTTTCTATTTCTTCTCCTTCTATCTCTTTCTTCTTTTTCTAACTATCTAAAATTTTCGGGATCGAAAATTCCGGGTTGTTACATTTGGTATCAGAGCTGAAGGTTAAGCGAGAACCTTTGCTCTGGTGGGTGTACTCATTAAGAAAAGGGTAAGTGGAACCCTAGAATGAGTTAAGTATGTGTGTGTGTATATATATATATATATGAGAGCGTACTTCCTATTTTCTTATATAAAGATTTTAAATGGTTTTAAAAATAAATTATTTTTATATAAGATTATATTTTGATATATAAAGCAATATTTCTTTCTAATAAATATTAAGGTAATCGGTTGTTAAATCATTGGAATTAAATAGAATAATGAGAATTAAGCGGTAATAGAAATACAACCAAATTGAAATTGAATGAAGATAAGTTTGAAATGGATCCAAACTGAAATTAAAATCTTGAATTTATAGAACTGTCATCAGAATAAGATAATAATAAATTGGTTTCCAGATATGATAATCTTGGTTATTATCATAAATGGTTGTTGTGTTTAATAATGAAATGTTGTTAATGATTAAGCAAAATGAAATGTTTTAGGGAAGTAAACTTTTAGGTGAGTATGACTTATAAATTGGAATTGAAGATAATTTAAAATTGTAAAATTTTAAATCTAAATCCAGAAAACTTGAAATTGTTTTAAAGAAATCTGTTTTGAATTAAAACCAAAGGTGGTCTAAAAATTTAAGGTATTTGGTGTGTAAAGGAAATAAATATGTATAAATGAGGATATACATAATATCAAAGATGATTTGAAATAAACTCTAAGTGTTGAGTTTTAAATTTTTCCTTGGAATGTGATATGAAAACCCAAAGTGATAAGTTTTTGAACTTATAAGTGGGAAGATTATTAATATAAAGTATAAAATTTGAAATGGGAATTCAAATTGGGTAAAGTTGACTGGTTTAAATTGAATTTAACTTAAGAAAAGTTAAATGAGTTTAGAATGAACAACTTGAATTGGAAATTTCAAGATGAAATTGAAATTTAACTTGGGAAGTTTAATGGTTGATTTTAAATGGGAGTTATGAGTGATCTCAAAATGGGTTTGAGATCTGGAAATTGAATATGGATGCTGTTAATTGGTGTTTGGATAAATTTGGATGTTTATTTATCCTGATATCATTCTATTGTTATAAATAATCTATGAAACTGAGAATTGGTTTTGAAGTTAGAAATGGATAATAAATTAGAATCTGAAGATTAAATTGTTTTTGAATTCTTATTTGAACTTTGTCATAAGTTAAGTAAAGATAATTTTAAAATGGAATTTTGGAATTTGGATTCAGAATTAAATGGTTTAAAGATTTAAGTTGTTAAATTAAAAATAAAGGTTGATTTGATTTAAAGGTAAGGGTTAATTTGACTTAAGGGATTAAATCAACATTTAAAAAAAAAATAAACTCGAATTTATATAATTTGAGATGGTTTTAAGTTGAGATTTGAATAGAATTAGTTCAAATTGAATTTGATTTGAATTAATTAGAATTGTGATTGAAGATGGATAAGCATAAGTTTAAATGGAAAATTTGAATTGAAATAATTTGAAGTGAAATTGAAGTTGAATAAGTTTAAAATTCAAATGGGAGATGATTTGAATGTGGGATAGAAATTGAGGTTAATTTAAATTGAATTGAAATTGAATCAATTTAAATGGAAGTGGAAATTGGAAATTGATTGGAAATGGGGATTGGAAAGTTGGACAGTTTGGCTCTAGACTATTTTCAAAATAATTTGGTTTAATATAAACCTATTTTTCCAAGCTACTTACTATACAATCTTTCTTTTTAAAGCCAAACTATTTTATAATTATTTTTGGAACAAATTACTATTTTATAACTAATTCCTATTTTACAACTATTTTACAATTACCTAAATATTCTATAACTATTTAACTATTTTACAATTACTTAACTATTTTACGGCTATTTTACAAACTAAAAATTATTTTTCAACTACTTATCTATTTTTAATTTTTCAAGCTATTTTCTAAATTTAAGCTGGATAGAGTTCAAACTGTCTATAATTGAATACCAATTGAGATAAGAATTGAAGTGTTAACCCAAATGGAAATTGGGAGCAATTGTGAATAAGTGAATGAAAATCAAGATGAATGTGAATAGAAAAGGAGGGTTGATTTAACTAATAATCAATGAAGTGGATACGTAGGATGTATGTATGTTATTCTATTCGCATAGTGATTTGATCAAGATTTGAGCACAAAATTTCGAGATAGTATATCGATCCGAGTTGGGATTTTTCACTCGATTTTCGACGACGAACTTGGATATGGATTTTTGATTGGTTCTGGAAATTCTCTATCATAGCTACGACTATGCAAGGAGAATGACGGTTTCTGATCAAGAAACCAAATCTGAGTCTGCACTAGGAAGTCGGGTGGACGATACTAGTTCGGAAGAGAAATTGTGTGATCGAGTGAGCAATCAGATTGATATTGCGTATGGATGATATGTGTACATCGTACGGGTTTGAATGAAATTGATATTGAAAATTTATGGATAAAAACTGTAAAATGATTTTGAAATGGAAGGGTATATTTTGAAAAATAAATGATGAAATAAAATGTGAGTTGAATATTTCTGTGATTAGAACTCATTTTATAAAAAGGTGATATGTTTAATAACTTTATAAAAGAGCAATCAAATTTGAATATTTGATTTGGAATAAACAAAGTTATATATCTTTGTTATATATGATAAACTCCCCTTGTTGAATCTATTGCTAGAAGAAAAGGGTTTTTTAAAGTATTTGAGGTATAAAAAGGGAATTTATACAAGTATGAAGTGATCCAAAGATTTTCAAAGTTTTTTATATCTATATATATAAAGGATCTTGTGAGAATGATTTTGGAAAAGGTTTTGGGAACCTATGGATTTTGGAAAGGCTTTTGATTTTTGGGTAAAATCAATATTGGAAGTTGGGAAAGCCTAGTTTGAGAATTATCGATTTTGTGTAAAGGAGATTTTGATGAAAATCATAAAGGGTATGATTTGAAAGATACTATAAGAGTATAGTATAAAGTGTTTTGAGATTGGCTCTGGGGAAAAAGGCACTCCCTTGAAATGAACTTCTCAGGAGTGCTACAGGGTGGTACTGCCTTGAACCCTAAGGGGGGTTCTAAAGTTGATCCTGTGAGGAGTCCAGACAAACTAGTTCCTGAGGATTGTTGGGTAGCGAAAGTCGAGGGCGCTGATGCCTACAGGGGCATTTAGGTTATGCTATGACGACAGTGTAACTCGGTGTCACTACGATCTACTGTGTGGACCATAGCGAAAATCGTGTGGAAATTGAGTGCCAACAGTCTACACTTGATTTTGCCGGGATGACAACGTAACATCGGTAGACTGCGATCTATGGTCGAGTGGAGGAGTTTCATTCTTTTGGCGGCGAAATTCGAGGGCGCTGATGCCTACGGTTATATGGGTTTTTGCTGTGATAGCAACATAAAGCCGGGGTATAACTGCAATTTGTAGCGAGTTCCATGGTGTAATCGAGGGACGCAGAGGCCTACAGTTATCTATGGATTTTGCCGGGATTGCAACGTACCCATCGGGTTAACTGCGACCATGGATAGGGGTGATGATTTCCAGAGCATTCTCACCAAACATATTTCCTCTATTTTCAAAACTGTTTTCTATATTTTCAATAAATTATTTTCCAAGTACTTTCACTGGGTGTTGAAAACGGGTCTGTTAAGTACTTATAGATTTTCAGTCCTATGCATGATCAACGTATGACCGAATTTCTGTGAGAATGAGGTTGGACTTGTTGAAACATCGAGTTATAAAATGATAATTTTATAAACTATTTTGGCAATATTATATATATTTTAAAGTGTTTTAAAAATGGTCAAAGAAAAAATTTAACTGATATTAAGTATTTTAATAAATTCTGGCTTCGTTTCTTTTCGAGGACGAAAAGATTCAAGGGGGGAGGAATGTGATAACCCGGATTTTTGAATATCTATAATTGATAAATTAACTGAATTTAATTAGTCGAAATACTGATTTATGAGTTAAATAAATAATTCTGGTAATGGACGTATATATCTGAATAAGTATTGGTTTGATAATCTTTCTAGTATAATTATTTAAATTGGCAAAATTGATATTTTTAAACAATAATAATAATGATTGTTTATATATAGATATAAATAGATTTTCAAATTGAATTTGCGTTTTTTAAATTGTGTTGATTTTAAATTAAATTTTAATTTGAAAATGAATCTGAATTTTTAAAGATATATATCTTAAGTATATTTTGGAATTAAATATCTTATATACGATTTATTTAGAATATAATTAGTTTTTATTTTGTTTCTTTAAAGGGTTTTGTTTATATAAATTTAAAAGTACTTATTTAATAGGAAAATAAATATAAAAGCTTTATATTCACATTTTAAAATAAATAAAAATGTATTATTACAAGTGTTAGATTATAAAGGCTTGTTATAACATATGTAATTTAATAAAGGATTGTAGTTGACAAATGTAAATAGATGAACAAGTGTCATTTTTATTTAAATTTTAATAAATCCAAATTTACACTATATAAACTCCTATCTACTTTCTTTATTTCCTTTTCCTATCTTCTCTTTTCAAAGCAAAGAAGATTTATAATCAAAACCTGTAAGCAATCATTAGATCAAACTAAAACCTTGTAAACACTTTAATAACTCAAGATCAAAAGCCTGTATATATTCTTCATCAACCTGTAAACATTTTCAATTAAAACAAAGCAAGAAAACCTGAAGCAAATCAAGGTTCTGGCAAGTTAATCAAACATTCTCTGTTCAAAATCTATAATCTGAGGCAAATCAAATTTAAGCTACAACAAGGGTCATCTCAACATCAAACAAACTTAAAGATCTGATACTTCAAGCCAGGTCAGTTTAAAACAAACTACAGGCCTTCTCTGTTTATCTTTATAGGTGAGTAAAACAAACTATTATCTATTAGAACTTGATGCATGTGATGATCTTTAAATGTTTTGTTATGAAATATGCTTGCATGGTTGGGAAAATGAGATTTAATGTATATATGTATATGATATATGTATGCATGACTGTGTTGCTCTGCTTTTAGTTCACAGGGTTTTAAATCAAACTATAAATTCAAAATCTCTACCCTAAATCTCCTATTTCTGGTGATGTTTAAACAAAAAGTTTCTAGATTAACAAGATCTAAGATCTAAAATTATTTGTAAGTTTAATAAGTTGAATATTATTTCAGAAATAAGAAAATACTGAGGCAATCAGAAATTTTCAAAATTTGAAGGAAACTATTTCATGATTGAATTGCATGATTGGAATCAGGATAGAAAATCTCGAATTTAGGTATAAAGATTTAGATTTTTAGTTTGGGAATGGTGGAGATATTCGAGTTTGAACGGAATTGGGTATTTTTCAAATCCACGGTGATCAGTGTCGATTTGGAGCTCGAGTTTTTGCCGAGGGGTGGTCGGAGTATCGTAGATCCCTGGAAATATGGTGGAAGGCGTTACCGATGATCTTGGTGGCTGGTAGGAGGCGTATTAGGGTTCGGTGTTACATATTGGTCGAGATGATGGCTGTGCATGGCGCGGCGGCGATGATGCTCCGAAATCGATTGCGGTAGGGGTGATGGATGCGGGGGTTCGAGACGAAGCTTGGGTGAAGACGGTGAGGCTCATCGAGGTTAGGTTCGTCGTGGAGTGGTGTTTTTCCGATTGTCTATTGGGTTCAGTTTTGGTCGAGTTGCTCGATTTCTGTTGGACTTCGATTTCATAGTTTGGCTTGTTCGTGTCGAACGTCGTGGTGGATTGTGGGTTGGTGATGGCCAGAGAGACGATCGGCGTTGAGATTTCCATGTGTGCACGTGCACAGGTGCCATTCGCGTATCTGATGATGCTGGGTAGTTCGTGCTCGGGGAAGAAGCAGGATTGCTCGAGATTATACTCAGGTTCGTTAGTGAATGAATCGTAATTGTGGAAGGATATGGCTCGAATGTTGCTCGGGGTTGTGTTCGGGTTTTATCTCTTTTGGCTCGGGTTATTTGTTTTGGTTTTGTCCGTTTCCAGGTTTTAAATAAATAAGAAAATCATATTTTTTTTAAAATAAATTTGGTGAATGAAGTTTTCAAAATTTTAAACAAGGTTTCAAAGCTAAATAAAAAAAGGAAACAAGTTTTCTAAAAATAAGTATTTATCAAATTTTAAACAAGTTTCAAAGATCAAATTTTAAGATAAATGTTTTTTAAAAAAGAAAAGAAAAAAGTTGTTTTGTCTTAAGGAATTCTATATTAAGTTAACTATGTAATTGAATTCTTAAGTGTTTTAAAATATGATAAGATGATGATGAATTAAGATGTGATTAAGGTAAAGAGTATTAAACTTAAATAAATAAAAGTATATTCAAATGATTTTGTATAGAATGATTTCAAGCTTTGGAATTAATAAGATCTAAATGATAATAAAGATAGTTAATTACTTAATATAATTAATTAAAAAGTTAATTAATTAATGTAAGTAATTAAAGGATAGTTAATTACTGAATGTGATTAATTAAGGTTGATTTATGAATGTGATTAATTGAAGATTAATTACTGAATCTAATTAATTTAAAAGAATAATTAATTAATGAAAGTAATTAGAGGATTATTAATTAATGTAATTAATAAGAGTAATTAAGGGTTGATTAATGTGAATGGTTAAAGAATAATTAATTTATGTAATTAATTGAAGGATAATTACTTAATGTAATTAAAGAATAATTAATCAAGGATGATTAATTAAGATGGATAATTAAGGGTTGATTAATTAATTGGTTTGTAATAAATTAATGTTAAGTATGCAGGATTTAAAAGTAATTAAAGTAATTAATTTAATTCATTGTTGGTTAATTAAATTAAATTGAGATGGTGTGGTTGATTAAACTTGCTTATGGATGATTGAGTGATATTGAATGCCCTGAATTATGTGATATCTCCGATATATGATATGTGCTGCTTTGTGATTGAGATGAATTGTTGTGTATAAATTGTATTGTTTAAACTTAAACTTTTGGTTTAATGAATAACATTGGATTCGAAGAGACCGGGGTTGGGTATTAGTAAATACCCGAAACCACTTCGATTTGAAATCTACAATAATTCCTTATAGATTTGATATGTGTAATCAATAGGCTGAATGGAATAATTTAAGTAAACTGGACCATTGAAACTATATAGTGGTACTTAGGGATTGATTTGTGAAATAAGTGTTGGTTCTAACAAGTTAAGAACTCGTTGTGAGGTACGAGTTACCCGGGTTTGCAAATTGGTCTTATAACTTAGTATTTCTAATTTTATGGGTTTACTCGCGCTGGTTTCTAGCCTGACCCGGGTGTTACCTTGTTGTAATGCTCGGGTCAGACCGAGTATTACAGATTTTCAGGTAGGGACGTTCTGGAGCTCAGGAGGCAAGCTGGATGGCAGGAACGTATGGAGTGTTTCTGCTGTGATATATTTTTGTTTATCTGAGACATGTTGATTTGTATTTGTCTAGTGTTTGTGTATGTGTGTAACTCTGATGTATTAAAAAGTAATTGACAAATACAGTATTCTTTTGTAAACTGTTATTATTTGATATTATATTTTGATCAACTGCGAATGTGAGAATCTGTGTTGTGTTTCTTTTTCTTCTCCTTCTATCTCTTTCTTCTTTTTCTAACTATCTAAAATTTTCGGGATCGAAAATTCCGGGTCGTTACAACACTTATCTTGAAATCTTTATCTTGATACTCATGAGTTTTCAAACTTGATTTCTTCATTTTTGATCTTTATACTGTACAGTCTTCAATAATCAGTACCTGCCTTATATATATCCTACATAATAACATTCATATATATCTAGACAATAGTGTTAGTATATAAGTTATAATAAAATAAGTTACAAAGGTTGTTGTCATCAAAACCACTATCTCCAGTTCCTAACAATCTCCCCCTTTTTGATGATGACAACCTTATAAAATATACTTACCACTTTGATCATACCATAACTCCCCCTTACTCCAAGCCTACTATTTTATATAACTTCTCCCCCTTTGTCATCAACAAAAACTTCTTACTAACAAATTCCCTGAACTTGATATAAGATCATCAACCATAATACAATAAAGTAATCCATATATAAGTGTATTAAGTGCTAAGTGTGATCATAACTATGAAATGTGATCATAAATGTGAAATGTGATCATGAGTGTGATCATAAGTGTAATCCAGAAGTAAATCAATTATCATCCAATCATATTTACAGTAATTATTCAATCCAATCATATATACAAACCACACCAAATGTTTCAAATAAGTCAAGTCAATCAAGTTTAAAACACACCAACAAAATCAAACAAATAACATATAGAATGACTAGACATTCCTTGGTACTTCCACCCATCCATCTTCTCCAAAGATAGGGTCTGCTTTGATGGCATCCCATTCTTCTTTATCTTTGTCAAGAGTGACTGGTGGGTTTCCTTCGAGATCGTCCTTATTAAGGGCTGAGATCATTCAACGAAGGGCGTCGAAATGTCTCTCTTGCTCCTTGATCATCTGCATTTGACTCAATTCTAAGTGGCGCTAATTACGATGTATGAATGTAAGGATATTTTTGAAGGAAGTGAGAGTTTCCTCAAGATTATCACTTAGATTCTTAATCAAAGAAGCCATAATTCAAGAAATAGGAAGAAATATGAAATGGAGTGATTAGAAATGAAGTTTGATAATTTATTCTGGAAGAAACAGGTATAAATAGGGGTAAAGTCGTTTAAAATGAATAGATACAAGTTAGTTATATGAAATTAAAATTTGAAAGCATAACTACTTTATGCCTGTTGCATGTCGACATGCCTCTGCCTAAAGTGAACATTTGCTTTGTTTAAATATTATGAACAAATCTATTCAACTAAAATTTGTATAATATAAAAACAAGCAATTACAGAGACAAGTGAAGATGAATAACAGGAAACAAAAGATTTCATTAATGATTTTAGTCAACATTACATAAAATAATATAATATTAACTAAAATAAAGGAAAATACATGGATAGAACTTGAAGCAAACAAGATAACATGAACTAAAACTAATTAGATGAAGATGAAGAAGTTGATAGTCCAAGCTTTCTAATAACTTTCCCAATGAACTTGTTGATTTTAGTGGAAATCTTATCCGTTTTCTTACTCATTGATCTTTTGAGTGTCTTTTGATTTTCCACTATAATTTTTTAAATATTGAGAATGGTCTTATTGGATGGATTAGCAGGATTAGTAGGATATTCAATACTCTCTAAGGAAGTTTCTTGATCTTCCTCTTCCTTTTCTTTAATTTCCATTCCTTCCTCTTCCTCCTCCTCTTCTTCTTCTTCCTCCATTTCTTCCATCTCTTCGTGAGCAAGCTTTCTTCCTTTTCCATAAGTGTTTCATATGGTTGAAACACTAATGGAATTTGCATAAGGGAAATGTTTCCATGGTTGAACACTTTTCTAGTTATAAATTCTCCCCTTTTGAAATCAACTCCAAAGTAATTAAAAATCCAAGTGAGATAAACTCCATGATATAATGTGTTTTCACCCATAGTAAAATTCTTGGGCCTTAGCTCATCCAAAATAACTTGAGCCCAATTGATATCATAATTTCCAAAAATTGCAAAATGAGCTTTGCAAACTTTCAAAGTTGGGTTGTTGTAGTTTCCCGATCTTGGTATAAGGGTGTGTTGAATAAGAAGGTTAACAATTCTTGCTTTTTTACGAAAATACCGATTTTTGAATTCAAAATTGTCATCCCCTTCAAAGATGTGATGAAATGTCTCTCGATCATTTTCATTTATTTGAAATTCCGAGAGATTCATTCCGGTATACTTGCATCCCAAAATATTTCCTAAAATTTCACAATCCAAAACTATTTGTATTCCTTTAACACTACTCCAAATTTGTCCATCTTGCCCATCATAAAAACCACGATTCAAATTCGCATAAAACATCTTAACAAGATTTGGATAACATACAAAATCATTTTGTTTGTTATCTACTACACTAAGAATAAAACATTGTTGAAAAAGATTTTCAATTTCATAAGAAGGAAAATCTTCAAAAATAGCAAATTTCCCCGTATGAATTTTACCAAAGTTTACATAGTTGATGTAAGCTTTGATAGCTTCTGGGTCATTAAAAAAAAATTGATAGCTTTTGGAAGCCTAATGGTGTTAGGAGTGCTTGAAGAGGCCATAGAAGAAGTTTGAGAGGAGTTGAAGATAATGAAGATATATTTGAAATTTGAAATAAAAGTGAAAAGTGATGATAAGGAGAGTGAATTAAATAAAGATTCTATAGACATGTTCTCTGGTCAAGAGGCATCTTTCCAGAGTATTGAAGTTGGTGAAAAGGTGGAGGGAAATTCAAAAGTTTGAATTCAAATTTTGAAATCAAATTTCTAAGGGGCATGTCGACATGGGGTATCCAGGTATGTCGACATGTGCCTATTGAATCAAAGGACAAGTGTCTATTCCTAATTTCTAATAAATGTATATATTATATCCTATATTCTACTTATATAATTCCTGTGATAACATTAAATATAATAATACTTAAATATTAATAATTTAATATTTAAAATATTATTAAAATAATATTATTTTTGAATTAAAAATTCAAATTTCAAGGGATAAATTTGAATTTAAAATTCAAGGAATTTAAAAAATCAAGCAAACAAACAAGCATCCATTCATACAAGAAAAATTAAAAATAATGTAAATGCGTACCTATTTTTAGATCCATACTCCCATCGTCGTCTGATTCATGAATAGCAGTGAAACACGGATTGTAATTATCCGTCTTCTTTTCATCGTCATTGGATGATGAGTTTGAGTCATCAAAAGTTGCTGTGTATGCTTTCTTTCTTTTCTTTGACGAATCATTGTTTGAAGGGAACAACTGTTTATCTAGATATAGACAATCTTTCCTATGATGCCCAACTTTATTGCAATTGTAGCATCTATCATTGTTGACGTTCTCCGTATTATTTCTGGAATTCCTTTGATCATTTCTTTTGCAATTATTCATTTTCCTATATTTTATGAATTTCTGGAAGTTTCTTGTCATGAATGCATTCTCTACATCACTGTCTGATTCTGAATCTTCAGTTGTTGCATTGAATGCTAATGACTTCTTTTCTGTAGCCTTGTTTCCTATTCTTCCTTGCAATTGAACTTCATAAGACATCAGATTCCTAATCAATTCTTTTATTTTCATTAGACTGATATCATTTGCTTCTTCAATTGCAAGTGTCTTTTGATCCCATTCTGGAGTGAGTGAATTTAGAATTTTTCTGACTTGGTCTTCCTCCGAAAAGTTTTTTCCCAGTGCAATTAGTGAATGAACAATATCTTGAAATCGACAATACATGTCAGAAATGGACTCATTTGCATGCATTTTAAATAATTCAAACTGATTAGTTAAAATGGAAATTTTAGTCTGTTTAACTTTGCTTGTTTCTTCATGAGTAACTTGCAAAGTTTTCCAGATTTCAAATGCAGACTTACAAACAGACACTCTATTAAACTCATTCCTATCTAGTGAACAAAATAATATATTCATGGCCTTTGAGTTATTTTGTGCAACACCCTTTTTCTCAGCAGTCCACTGGGAAAAATTGGTAGTTGGTTCAACATACTCAGTTTGTGTGATATTCCAAGTGTCTAATCCTACTGATTGTAAATAAATTTTCATCCTACAAGCCCAATATGCATAATTACAGCCATTGAAAAATGGTGGTCTGACAGTAGACTGACCTTCTATAAATGAACTAGTGTTAGAGTTAACAGAAATAGTGCCAGAGTTGACATTACCAGTGTTGGTAGCCATTAAAACAATTTTCAAGTTTTAGATTATGAAAACTATGAAAACCTACGCTCTGATACCAATTGAAAGGGAGTGTGGATTAAGGATCTTAAGGCTAATTTAACACCAGAAGTGGGGGTGAATAGTGTTTATTAGATTCTAAGACTTATATGGACTAATTTAAAAATTATGATATAAACAAATGCAGAACTTAATCACAGAACAATTACAGAATCAAACACAGATGTAGTAAGTAAATAAAAAGCAGTAAAAGGAAAGAACACACCGGATTTTATACTGGTTCGGAGTTACCCTACGTCCAGTCCTGCACCAAGGCAAACACCTAGTACAAATTTTTATTATACCAATGTCGAGATTACAATTCTCAATTTCTAAAGGCCTTGAGGTACCCTCCTGTCTTCGAGTCCAGGGCAAACACTCTTGATTTACGGGACACAAGATCACCCAATTGATTTCTAGGCACAACCACACCTTATAGAGAGACTCGATAAACTTTGGATTACAAATTGATCCTATAACTCTGAATAGCACTTTGATCTTCGAGAGAGGACAGAGAATAAAACAAGAATAAGATTCTAATTTGATTCACTTGAGAATTCGGCAGAATTTCGGCACGATCTTAAAATATGAAAATTTTAGAATATGGATTTGTGGAGAAGAAGGAGTGAATAAAATAAGAAAATAGGTAATTAAAAAATTCGTTTGTGAAGGCTATTTATAGACCAGTAACGGTCATGACCATTCGTGAAGAGATTTAAATGAATAAACACTTCTTTTGAAAATTGAAACTTTTGAATTTAACGGCCACCATGTCGACATGGGGTATCCCATGATGTTGACATCCCTTAGTTAAGAACAATGTAAAATTTGTTTTGAAAATGGTATTGAAAGGAAAACAAGATGAAATGATTCTGGAGTAAAATAAACTAATTTTCCTATGTTTTAAAATAAAGAAGAGTAGAAAATTATATTTTTAGAATGTATATATAAATTTGATTTTAAATCTCAAGTATATAAATATTATAAAAGAATATTTAAAAATCAGAAGATAGTTTTAAAAACTAACGAAGTTTAAAACAAGAGTTTATTTAAAAACAAAAACAAAGAATATTTTAAGGCTAAAACATCTTTTTGAAAATCATTCGAAAAGATAATTTTTAAGGCTAAAACATTTTGAAAAGCATTTTTGAAAATCATTTTGAAAAACCATTCTGAAGTAGTTTTGCAAGCTTCTTCCTGCAAAATATCTCATCACATCAGGACTCGAGAACTTTTACAAAACCAGGATGTTCGTGGGTTTGTAAGCCACTTATCGTAGGTTTGTAAGCTACTTGTCGTGGGTTTGTAAGCCACTAAGAAGGTAGAAATGGGTTCCATCCCAAATGAAATTTGGAATGAAGATTTCCATGCTATTACGAAGTTTTAACAAAACTAGACACTTATCTTGAAACCTTGATCTTGATAATGATGAGTCTTCAAACTTGATTTCTTCATTCTTGATCTTTATACTATAGAGTCTTCAATAATCATTACCTGCCTTATATATATCCTGCATAAATAACATTCATATATATCTGGACAATAGTGTTGGTATATAAGTTATAATAAAATAAGTTATAAAGGTTGTTGTCAACAAAACCACTATCTCCAGTTCCTAACAATCGGTTCATTTTCTTCTGGTTACCAGAGTTTCCAACATTAACTGCCACATTACCAGAGCTTTCTCAAGCTTGTTTAATCACCACATTGCTCTGGATGACTTCTGTTGATTGTCCTTCATCGATTTTTCCAAGTTTGCCTCTTCCAATCGTAGAGACTAATTAGTCTTCTAATGGAACTCATCCATTGTTGTAGGTTGTTTCATTTTTAGCCATCTATCAAAATCTGTATCTTGGTGTGTGCCCCGGACCAACACCGTGAAAACCAGATTTTCCTTTGGATTACTTACTTCAATAACAACAACATTAAATCGATTCATGAACCGTTTCGGTGACTCCTTAGGTTCTTGAGATAGACTCGACAAGGACATCACATCCTTAGGTCATGCATCATAGAGTCGGAACCACTCTAAGAACTTTCTAGCTAACTCATCAAAAGCCGATATGGATCTCGGTACAAGCCTACTGAACCACATCGATGTGACGCCTTCAAAGAAGATAAGAAAACACCTACATCGAACAGCATCCATCACCCTGGCACCATTCATATGTCATTCACACTTGGGTAATTATTGACTCGGATTAGTGCTCCAGTTGTATGATGGCATTATCGACATCGTAAATTTCCTATGGCACTTCTCTCTCAGAATGTTTTTCGTGAATGGAATTCTGCTTGGCGTGGAACCCTAATCCAACTTTTTTCCTACCTTTGCTTTCCTCCACCAACCTTTGAACCATGTTTGCTATATATTTCTTGCTAGCATAGTATTGCAAAGGTCGACTATCAGAAGCTGTGCTGAGTGTTTGGTTCTGCAAATGATCTTTGTTTGCCTGCTGACATATAGTCTCTCCAATCTCTAGGAGAACCAATCCTATGGTTTTCTGTTGACGTTCAATTCATTCTGTTGTGGCTGTGTGGGCTCTAGCTTCATTATTTCGACGTCCAGCTCATAATCATCATCGTCGAGTTATAGATCATCCTTCGAGTCAAACAAGTCCAATGCTTCAACACCCTATCCCCCTGCTTCCAGGAAACCTCTCGGTACCGAGTTGTTTCCGTTTAGGAGGAGCACTTCTGCTTCCTCTAGCAACTCCCTCTTGCAATCCAACAACTACTTACTTCTATTTTTGATTTCCATTCCATCTATTATAACCAAAAATAGATGAATTCTCTTCTTTAGATCTAGCAGGAGAAGATTCTCTGCTGTCCCTCATAGTCCTTTGCAGTTGCTAGGTTAGCTGCACTATGCTAGAATCTATCCTATCCAATAGAGCTTTTTAAATATCCACCAACTTCTGGTTAAGCTCTTGCATCATCTTATTGAATTCAACTCTAGTAACCATCTTCTGCTGAGCAGATATTCCCAGTACTTCCAGTTGATTACTAATCCCATATGGTGAGCATTTCCTTCATTACCACTAGATACTACCCCTTTTGTACCAGCAGCCTTCTTAGTTGATCTTCCAGTTTTCCTAGGTACCATTAACTTCTATCAACAAGTTTCCAAATTCTACAAAGTAAATCTTTAATCAAACTACAAGATCTCGCCAAATCCAAAATAGCAAGCTAAATATAATCCCTGAGTTGGATCTCTCAATGAAAGCACCAAAATATTGATGCCAAAAGTGGCATAACACCTAAAAAATTATTGAAAAGTAAAGATCTAACAAATACTATAAGAAAATTAAAGAGCACACAAACTTTTATAGTGGTTTGGCAACCTTTGGCCAATATCCACTATAATTTATTGATTATCTGATTGAGAATCACAAGTACAAGCGATTGAAAAGTTCCTAAATCCTAGAATAGTCAATAATGTCTGCCTTAGTGACTATAAAAAGGGGAGGTAGGATATGAAGAAAATAAAGAAGCCAAACAGTCCTATTTTAGTAGCTATAGGGTTTGTATTTATAGGAAAATTCACTAGTGGAACCGGAGGCCAATGAAGTACAAGGTGCAGACCTAAGTCCAAAGTTGCAGGAGCCGGTGCAAATACCAATGAATACCTCTAGGTATCGAGTGGTTTTTCTAGGGAGATACCCTCCTTCTTTTGTCTTCCTACCTTCTGATTCATTGCATTCCAAACATTTTCCCTTGACGATTAAGTTGTTTCTGGATTACTTCCTTGATACTGTTTGTCTTTTCTTGCTTTCTTCTTAGGAATCCTTGGAGTTGCTCATTTATTTTTGGGAAAAGTACTCCATGACGATAAATTGATGTAGTGCTTGAAGTCTAAGGGGTTTGGAAGGCTCAAAAATAGAAGAAAAACCGCTTGATAAGGTTCCTCCCAATACCGAGTGGTCGACTTTGCTCCATTCCCTTTGGAACTTCTTGAGTGCCATCTGTTGGTCCTTCTAAACATGTCTCTAAGTTTGCAAATCGCTTTATCTTCGATGTTATCTTGACATTCTAGCTCCCATTGAAAATCTGCTTGGTTAAAAAGCCTATTAACAATTATTTTGAGGAAAATTGGTGTTGTTTTGAAGTAAACAATAATAATAATATGCTTTTGATATAATTGTGGTACTTACTAACTTTGGATCAAATAAACTTGAATATGATTAATTAAGAAAAATACGAATATAAAAAATGGAAATTTTACGACATTTGGGGTATATCATATTTATTACGATGAATTATGATAAAATTGGTTTTTAATATTTGTGAGTTTAGTGGAAATATTATACATAATATTCTTAAGTTGATTTTAAAGGAATTTTAATGATGGTGTTGATTAACATCACTAACTATGAATTTTTAAGGGAATTCATAATGTTTCATGTAAATTAAGAATATATTATTATTTAACAAAGTTGAATCTTAAATAAGTAATAACAATATGTTTTTGGAAGTATCCATTATATTTTTTCCTTTATATGAATTATATCAATAAAGCCTTGTGTGTAAGTTCAATTGAACATACAATTTGGAACACCCCGTAAAGCCTTCTTTATTATATTTTTTTCCTTTATATTATAGTATTCATTTTGAACTAAACAAAAGAGATAGCAAAATGAACTAGACACAATTTGGAACACCCCATAAATTAAACAATAATTAATTAGAAAGAATTAATAAACAATTATCTAAGCTCATAAATTGAATTTTTACAAAATTCAAAATTTGGTTATGAAACTTGCACCATTGTGTTTGCAATTTTTTGATCAACTTTCATGCATAAAGGTTTATGATCGAAGTTCAAATGAAGATGCTATTAATGTTTGAAGATTTCGAATCAGAAATAATTAAAAATATATTAACGAATAAATATCATCAAATTAGCATTAAAGCAATTGTTAAATACAAATGTTGATTGACAACATTAAATCAAATTAAGGAAGCATAGAAGGAAATAAATAAACAAACGTTGTAACAAAATAAGGTGCTAATGTGAGTAGCCCAACGGTTGACAGTCAATATCAATCGGTCGATCGCTAACGGTCGACCACTAGTGTTGAACCGATCAACCTATTGGGAAAGATCGGCGATAGTATGAACCTTGGCCTAATGAGTCGGATTTAATATAATTTATCTAACAAGAAGAATTGATCCGAGCATCTATTAATACAGGCCTAGCCCCACACTTTGCTTCTTATATTTTCTGAATCAAGGAGCGAAGCTCTGCATTTTCTCTTCTCCACAAATTCTAAGAATTGTAGAAACTATAATATATCACACATGCACGTGCACACACACATATATAAGTGGAAAATAACTTAAAACAAAAGAGGAGAAGTATAGAGTCGAATCGATTCTCCAAATAAGTGGTAAATTATAAACTAAAATTTAAACTAAACTTAATTTAAATGTCTTATCAGATCTATAATTCTAATAAACATGTATGTGCTTTTGATACTTATGTTGGTAGAAAGAAAAAGGAGTAAATAAGGAGAATAGATTTAGATATGGGGATTTGGAAGCTTAGAGGTGAGTGGGAAATCATATATTTTATGTAATATTGGATTTATATCGTTGTTAATCTATTTCTTTTATGCCAAAATATAAATTATGGAACTGTAGGCTTATATATATAATATAGAATGAACTTGAGATCCTTGCCTACATATTCAGTAGATTATTAACTTCGATTAAATGTTGTATACACTTAAATCGAGAATATAAGGGTGAAAGTAGTCCCTAAAAGTTATGAGGAAAGTTATTAGTAGGATATTGTGTTAATTTGAGATTTCGATTGAATATTATAAGTTATTAAACTTGAACATAAGATGTTCTAATTAGATGGGGATTGTTGTTTTGTATTTTAATTCGTTGGAATTAATAATGTTTCTATATGGATTTCTATAAATTATCTAACTAGCAATTACATATGAAAGTGTGTTTTTGAAATAACAAGGAATATGCCTAAATAAAATAGATGACCAAAAAAGGGATTTTTATCGTATTTTGTTCTGTCTATTTTAATAAAAACAGAAAAGATGATTCCTTGTGATTCCAAACACAACATAAATCTTCTTTTTAGATAATTTATGAAAAATTATAATGATAACATTTCCTTTCTGTGAAAATGTAGTTCCAATGCATTAAAATTTATAAATCCCTAAATACAGAAATAAAGTATTATAAACAGAAATGATAATAACTATGTTGACGAATAAATATATATGATAAAATATTAGTTAGAAAATAAATAATAAGCACCAAACTTGAATAAGACAATGAGTGGAAGAATTAGAAGTTATAGTAATCAAGTGAGAATAGGTATTAATTGGAAAGAAGTGGTAAATTATACTTAATTGTATTAATTAAATGAGAAGTTAGTTTATAATAAGAAAATGAATAATAGTGTTAATTGAACTTAAAAGGCGTAAAATTATATGGTCCCAAGAATATATCTATGACAGGTGTGGATGGTTGGGCCTTGCCCAATAATTAGATTAATTATAAATGACGTGGTCATTAGTAAGAGTTGGAATGCGAGGTCAGTAATGTTACACAATAGAAGCCTGCCCTCTATAAGGGGCTACCAGCAGATGTGTATACATTGTACTGATTTAGGGTATCTCCAAATGTATCCCGTGGGGATATACATTCCTGTATAGGTTTAGGGAATACACCAAAGTGGTTTTGTCTCAGATATGGAGTCTTAAGTGGTTAATTAGAGTTTACTTCAATTCCAATAAGAGGAATTAAATAACCAGGTGGGCATTTTCCTTGATTTTCATTAGGCGATCTAAATTGGACGATGGGCGAAGGCTAAACGTTAAGTCGGTAACGTTGGTACCATATATTTTAGGGTTATATACATAGGTTGAAAGCGCCATCGATCCTGAGCGGTTTATAGTCCAACACCAACAAGAGTTTCCTCGAGGTACATGGGCAATTCAGCCTAGACACTATTGTTGGATGCCTGACATGGTGCAATAAGTAGTGCTACCATTGAGTTTTGGACATGGATGCAGCAGACACTAACTCGTCTTTGATGCGAGTCGGCATTGTCGGATAGTCTCAATGTGTAAGTATGATACGTGTAGTCATTGTTTGGGATTTCGAATTGGATATTTGATACAAAGCGGTTAAAGTGTAAAGGTGCGATGTCTAGTTACAGATACTAGATGGGAACGCATCATTTTCCATAAGGGATAGTGATGCTTATAAACATATATGTGTATATATGTGTGCATGTTTGTATAAATTTCGAAGTAGTTTGAGGGTATAGTACACATATATGAAGTCAAAATGACTGAGCTTTGAATAATTGAAAGAACAAATAATTGAAAACAATCGATATAAACTAGTGTTATGGATAAATTATGTAATTTATCGGTCACTAGAACGTTGTTCTGAACCCTCTCCTCATTACAACCCATATGATAGATTTAGAGGGACAAGTACTAGCACAAGGCAGGAAGGGGGGAATGGTAGATTTTTTCATGCATGCTGTGCATGGACAAATGCACTAAGATACATGAGGTATTGGCTTAGTCAGTTTATACATGTTTTATTATACTTTATTATTCCACTGTGATTTCTGATCGATAGTTCTATGTATATTGTTATTTATTTTAGGTTACCAACACTAACGATCCATACCTTAGTGCACTTTGGTGTCCGATTTAGTGAAAATTCTGGCCCATTAAAGTAAGGGTTGTTACATTCAGTATCTGGGTCCGGTTAATCTATTATATGAATTAGGATACGCTGAGTGAACGTCTTTGTATTTTTATATAATATGCTGAACCCTTGTAATAACAATATGGAAAGTCACGTGCACTTGTTTCTTGTGTGAATTCTCATGTGAAGTATGGAATTACTGCAAAGGAGTAGGAAAAATTACAATTCGAGAACATAAATAACAAGAAATAGTGGAGTGCTTGGTCAACAGTAAGCAATGAGAAAACCTAGAAACCAAAGTTAGTAAGATTGCTTTGACAGTGGTTGTTTGGAGCATTTGGAAGGAGCATAATTGAAGAATTTTCTAGAGCATGACGAGAAGCGGAAAGGAAGTGAGTAAACTAGCAGAAATTAGTATGAAGATTATACCAAAAAGGATAAGTTAGAAGCTTACCATGCAATAGGAACGAGAAAGAGGCAGGTCTAAAGGAGTGGATCTATCGTCGGTAGAGGTAGAAAATCTAAGTACATCATACCAAAACCAGCTGCCATGAAGAGTCAAATGGAAGAAGATGAAGCGAAATTGTGCTTTAGATTTGAAAAGCAATTGTTAAGTGGGAATGTTTTGAGTTATTTTGTACTTTTTATAGATAGTTATGTTGTATGCGGTCATGGGCCAAGCACTTTTGGGCTTCGTTTGTGCCTATCAAAATTTTACCCACTTTTCAGAAAATGCCGAACCATACAAATTTCGATTATAGAGGTAGTTGCGACCATATTATGAAAAGAAGGATATGGAAACTATGAGTTGGAACAATAAAAAGAGCTAAAAATATATGCCTATCCCAATTACCCTACGGAAGAAAGGTCGTATTGAAAGACATTGACTTAAGAAGAGCATGAGTACTGCATATAGAAGGGTCCCTGAAGCTAGACGATATTTAACTATCCTTGTTGGGCCTAGATTGCCCTATGGTTTTAGATCTCTGCTAGAGTGTCGATTGGTGATGTGCATTAGATCCAGATAAATGGGAAGTAAAGAACCTATATTTGGTAGATATCCAAAAGAAAGAATTGAGCAAGTTTCTAAAGGAAGGTATTTAGATATCGCTCCAAGATGATAGTTGAATTTTTTTTAGCATATTATGAATGAAGATACGTCAGAAAGTAAGTGGAAAAAGAAGAGAAGTCCAAAATAAGGAACAAATAAAACCCACTCTGAGTCCGACCCTATATAAAAAATATTTAATAAAAGGTTTTAAATTTCCTTAATAATATTTTGATACGATTTTGAAAGGATTTATTTAAAAGTCAAAAAACTTTATTTTTGAAATAAATTGTAAATATTAAAAAATATTCACGAAATAAAATATATATTTATTTAAATAGAATTTATAGTTGAAACTAAAACTGCTAAACAAAAATTTTCGGTTAAAAGGGTTTTAATAAAAATTCATTTCCTTTGGGAATAAATAGAAAATAGAGCATATGTATAGCTCGACAGTTCTTCTAATTTTGTAAATTCAAATTTTTTAATCTTTTTTAAGGAGTGGACAATAGAAAGCGGTAATGGATTTAAATAGGATAAAGAGAAGGGAAGGGCACCAGCACCTGATGGAGAAAGTGGCAGAAATACTTCGATGCAAAGAAGAAGTGGGCAGTCTAGAACAGGAAGAAGACTTAGAATATAAATTAAATGGAAGGGTAAAAAGGCCAAATAATAAAGATAGGGAGGATATTCCTGTATAAGGAAAACATTGAGAAAAATAACTAAAATTGATTTATACATAAAAAGAGCTCTATAAGAAGAAGTGATTTAAATAAGAGTACTTTAGGTAGAAAAATTTAAATAGAAGTAACATATAAATAGAAATGACGTTCGGAATTTCTTTTGGCAAGGCCAGCAAGTATTTATAGTGCGTCATCTATTTTATTACCAATAAATAAATATTACATGAATAAGGCAGCATGCCCCAACTGCTAATAAGGGAAATACAAAGCAAGAGTTAGGAAAAAGTTACTAAACTACTATAAAGGACCTAAGCTAGTCCCACTCTGAAGACGAGGAATCACCTCCATCGACCAATGAGTTGGGGCCTATCATGTGCAAAAAACCCGTGAAAAGAGTCAAACTATTTAGAATGAAGCTAGAATAATCCCTGCAGTAGATAAATTTCCTATCTTGACTATTATCATCAAGAACAGACCTATTCCTAGCACCACGTGCACCATCCACAGTAAAACAAGGCCATCTCCATCAACAGAGTAATGAACTCGCATGGATTCACCATCAATTTCACTAATAAATGTATGGAAATAATGTCGAGCAGGGTTATATCTCATCTCAGACGGTTCATGAATCCAAGCTTTTTCAAAAGAATTCCACTCAATAACGTCAACCTAGGCAACACTAGATGACACAAGATCAACGGTAATAGGTGATGAAGATAAAATAAGGGAAACAATACCTGCAACAGTTTGGAAGGCAAAGCAAGACTCTTCCACTAGAAGAACAGAAGCAGCTTCTGTAATAGGTGCAACATCCAAAGGGCTATCAATCTGATCCATAGGCAAGGAATTGGTAGTCCTAACCTTAGGAACCCACTTACCATAAGGGGAGTGGAAGTAGAATCTTGACTGGAGGAGGAGCATCCAGGGATAAGACCAGGAGTTTGCAAGATTCAATAAGTTGGCCAAAAGAATGACAAGCAATACAAGTATTAGGTGCCCATCCATATCTAACACGAACTTCCACTACATGGCCTATCGCAAGCTGAACACTAATCGAAGAAGGTAGCGGCTTTTCAAAGGTTACTTCTATCAGCGCCTTGGCATAAACCAATCTCTTACGAGCCACAGTATTAGAGTCAAAACATTTCAATTTTCCAATTGTGCAAGCCAACCAGACCAGGCCTAATAACGGCTGTAATACAGACGGAATGTGCGTAAAGTATGTCCAAACAGGAATAGACAACACTTGGTCCCTAACACTAGCCACAGTGGGAGACCAAGCGGCGATAATAAATAGTTTTCTATCAATAAAGGATGGATTAGCTTCTAGTACATGTTGACGTTCATCATTTCTAGAGAATTTGAAGAAATATATAGAGCCAATATAGGTTATACGGAGATCACCGTTGAGTTTCCATATGCAATGGCATAGATTGCTAGCATCTTTTATCTTTGATTAGGGTCTAGAAATAACCTGACTAAAAACATAACAATCCCAGTTAGGAATTTATATTAAAATATTGTTAGTAATCCAATTAGAAACAATTTAGGAGAAAAACAAAGGAAAATGGATATTTCTCATAAATATATGCAGTAGTTGCACATATCTTTTAGAAGTCTGCCTCATATGCTATAAGAATCTCTGCTAAGGCTGAAAGTGCAAGTAGCGTGAGTAATAGAAAAATAATAGGATGAAAGTTGTCCTAGTCTACTCCTGTTTTTAGTTAAAAAATTATAAAAGATGTTTTAGAAATGCTGTAACGGTGAATTTTTGAAAAATAGTTTGGTATAGCAATTGTTTTTTTTTTCAAATGCAAAACTTGACTAATGGTTTAAGTTAAAGATCCTAGCTTTAAAGAAAACATAAATTGTTTATTGTAAAAAGGCTTTAATGGGAAAATTGATTTAATGACTATTCATGCCATAAAAACTTGACTTTAAGTTATAAATTATTCGATTTAATAAAAAGGTTTCAAAGTTGGTATTTTCATAGAGAAAATTTTAGGTTAGGTACTTCATAACTATGAAGTTTAATTATTTTACAAAGGGTAGTAAAAATCAAACCAACTTTAATACGGAGTAGACATGAATGACTACCCAGGTAAGACGGGTAAAAGTTAGGGCTATGAATAAAATACTATGAATGATTGTAAAGTAGCAACAAGGAATCCCCATAGAATTCAAGGGATATTGTTATGAATCTAGGAATGTTTTGTTGGACATGTGTGAAAGCCATAAGAAGAACCAACAAAAGAATATGTAATGGTACCAAAGTACATTTTTGCTTGTCCTAGAGTATACTCACATGAAAGATCGAAAATAAAGAAAGTATATACTGAAATTTGAGAATACTATCAAGTGACTTGGATTAAAAGAAGATAGTAATATAATTGGAGAAGAGGATAATGAGATGGCAAACAGACGCATGATATTTCTACTAGTTGACACTGAAGGTCAGCTTCTAGCAATTGTTTCTTTTAGGCTTTGGGTTATAAACATTAGTTGTCTCCGTTGTATAAAAATGCGCATGATATTTTGTGAGAATTGTTCTATTTATTACTGTGTTGATTTTCTGGATTGACCACTATATAGATTGGAAATCGGTATAAATAAAGAAATCACATGAAGAACTTAACTAATGCAAAGTAAGAGGAGAAATTTATAAAATATATAGAATTAGCCACCAAGAGTAAATAATGTTAACTCCCAAAAACTTTGAAATTTTAGGAAAATAAATTTTAGCGAGTGAAAATAGGGAAATGTTGTTGCGGAACTAAGGGTCATTATCCTTATGCCTTAAAAGCTGAAATTTAATAATGTGCTTATGTGTTTACTGTTGTGTGTTGTTCTAAAATAAAAGAAAATGTTTTTGAAATGAAATATTAACTACATAATAAGTTAGGGTCAATCATATGCATTAACCCATTAACTAAATCCGAATTATATTGGGATGTTGCTTGATTTGTTTTGGAAAGTTAAAAACAAATACTTTTTAAAAAATTTATTCAAGAGTCGCTGGTTTTTAAAATATAAAATACATTTGAAAAAGAATTGAAAAGTGAGTTTTATTTAAAAAAATTCCAACTATTTTACAAATTTAATTGAAAAGGATTTTGAACAGAAAAATTCTAATTTTAAAAAATACCACATGCTTAATGTAGGAAAAGTTAATGAGTTAGCAAGTTTGAATTTACTATTCAGCAGGAGTGATAGTATGTAAAACATAGGTAATGATATGGGAAAAGCTGTTTTAGCTTTGGACTTTTTCCATAGCTTATTGATAATAAAACAAAAATTGTTTATAAAATAACTCTATTTCAAAATTTTAAAAACTAACTTCTTTATGGAAACTATACTTGGAAAAGTTGGAAATGGTTTAGGGGCAAAGAGAAGGTTCCTAGGTACGATGGAATGGTTACACTAAAGAAAGCAGAAACATAAAATTTTCCATCTAAATTCCTTTTCCAACATATAAATATATAGATTTAGGAAAATAGTCATTTTCAAAATCTTAGATGTCAGAAGTTGTGTGCTAAGTATGGGATGCAAAATTGGTTGAACCATACTCCTATTCGTAAGAGTGTGGAAATAGTTGTGCGAAAAAGAATTTTTGATTTTCGAAAATTTACATACATGTAGAACTTCCAGTATTTATAGTTTGTTTGCACCATATTTTGAAAATTATTTTAAAAAATGCATTTATATAGGAGGCAACGATATAGTATTCTTTAATGTACATATCATATGTGTCGTGATATACCGTGCACTTGTATAAGATTAGCTACAAGATTGGTTGTATACTAATTGGTTAGATAGTTTAGAACAGTTGTGTGCTATGTTACATAATCCAATCCTTGAGGAATTTCGGGAACAAAAATCTCTAATGGAGGAGAATGTAACAGCCTGCAAATTAAACAGTGGTTAATTAGAAAGAATTAATAAATAATTATTAAAGATCAAAAATACAATTTTAACGAACATCAGAATTTGTCTATGAAACTTGTACCATTGTGTTCGTGGAGATTTTCTGATCGACTTTCATATATAAAGTTTTACGGTCGAAGTTCAAACGAGGAAGACATTAACATTAGTAGATTTCGAATTGGAAATAATTAAAAATGTAATAAGGCAATAAATATCATCAGCACAACGTTAAAGCAACCATGAAATATAAATGTTAATTGACAATGTCAAATCAAATTAAATATAATTAAGAAATTGTGGAAGGAAATAAATAAAAAATCACTATAACAAAATAATGTGCTAGCCCTACCGTCGACATTCAACATCCACGGTCGACCGATCGCTAGTGTCGATTTAGTCGATCGGTTGTGTAATGGCCCGTATTTTTATGATAAGATATTTATATATTTGGTTTAAATATTGAATCATTAGTTTATTTAACGGTCCCAAAATACGTTTTCATATATGATGGAATCAGGACTCGAGACCACTTCTATCAAGTTCGTATCAACGTTGCGAATTAAAATAAATATAAGCGTTGCTATATTCGGAGATCAGACTATCCAATGGTCAAAACGTTCTCGATAAGCATGAAATTATCATCCTAGAGCGTTGTCTCAGATAGCGACGAAATTTATATCATCGGGACTGGAAAAATGAGATGATGTATACAGATGAGTTTCGTTGTGATCGGACATACCATGTGATCGTATGAGCTTGAGACGTATGATCGTTTATTTGGCAATTCAAATAAATAATAATAATATATTATTTAAATTGAACACACCCAAAACGCATTCTCTAAAACTCGATTCACTGTTCCATTCATCTTTAGTAAAAACATGGCCACCTCCCTAAACTTATTTCAAAAATCTAAATCTAGAGTTATACTCCAATAAAAATTCTGAAACCAACTCCGTTGAACTTGTATCGAAGAATGCTTCATGCTCATATACATATTAAAGTGTGCAACACTAATCTTGCTGATGTATGTTAGCAATGGTCGAGCTAGGGTTTTGGTTCACGGGAGATTTAGGCGACTATAAGCAAATTTGGGTATGGCATCGTGTTTCTCATGCGAATGGGAGTAGGTGGCGAGGAGATGGTGACATGTGGCTGCTATTAGGGTGGAAGAATTTTTCTTTGTCACGACCTGGTAGGGATGTCATGATTTTCAAAGTGGTGCCGAGCTTGGGGACTTTGACATTGGCTAGTCGAGCATTCAACGAGAAGAACAACAGCGTAGACAACATTCGATTCAGTTCAGAGAAGCTCCATATGATGGAGGGAACATGCACGACCTAATGTTGAAGTGTGTATACACGTACAGGAAGGAGGGAGAAGAAGAATTATGAAAGCGGATTAAGAGTTAAGAAGGTAATTAGTTAATTAAGTGTTTAATTAATTAATCAATTTATTTTTATATTTCAAATTCTTATAAATGTCATATCTTTTGCATATGAGGTTCGTTTTGAATGTGGTTCCTTACGTTGTGCTTATGAAAGACAGCTCTACCACTTGGCTTGGTTTGGTCAGATTTGGTTGAGGTGAGTGATATTGTCTCTCACCATACTATGATTGTTAATGTAGTATCAAAATGACGTTTTGAAATGATTTCTAACTTTAAAACATGATCTTTGGCATATTTAAACCTACATCTTATTTTATAAAAGAATTTAAAAGCGTTTAGAAATGGTTTTCAATTAGATATCAAATTTTTCGCATTGACGCACTATTTTGGCGATATTAATATATTTGGGCTATTTTGATATTAATCCCACATTGGTTGCTTAGATGTATTGGATGTGTGTTATTATAGATGTATGTAGGCTATTATAGATATCCGTATGCTTATTGGTTGCATGTATGCTTGTTTGTTTGGTTTTGTTGAAAACGTTGTTCGAAAGGCGCTCTAGCATTAAAAAATATTCCATAGGATAGGGTTCCATGCGTAGAGTTTCGTGCACACCCATTGATCTGAAGATGGAAGATGAACTTGGAGATGTGCTTTAGATTTCTGAATGAATGCCAAATGCTTGCATTTCGTTTGTATTTAACAATTTTTGGTTCAGTACACAATCAGAGTGGTCTTTATCGATTACTCTAGAGTGGTTGATATCTACCACTATTGATGATGGCTGATTTGGCCAATTTTGACATGGACGATGGAGAGCCTTCAAAGAATACGATGTGATGGTTCGTTCAGCCATTCGACATTTGATTTGAGGCTATGGTTCTTTGATGAGTGATTTTAGAACTGAGACAGGATGTTGCTTCGACGCGATGACTTCCTAATTCGATGATGATGATTCCTTGATGGAAGTGATTGCTTCGATGATGGATAACTATACTTCAAGAGACAGACTAGGCAACGACGATTCAGATTCAGGGAACTGTTGGAGGCAGGTTACGAGACGCATGATGACACGTTGTGACTTATGATGGTTATCTAGAGTAGTTCCCAACCTCGAAGACTTCAAACGAGAGTTGTAAGGACGACTCTGAGATGAGCTTTGCGATGGATGACGTATGCAAAGAGATCGTTGATGCTCGTAGGTTTCAGAATGTATCCCTAAAGCAGAGGTATGTGAGGAGGCTCACTTGGGCTATGGAATGTGCCTCGGATTAAATGATGTTTCGATCTGTTTACCCTGGGCGGTTATGTGGTCTGCTGTATAGTTCATGGCCTACTGAGTGATATGGATTCGAGTGTTGAGGAACGGGGATGTTGAGTAGTCCTTGACTATATGTTAGGGTCGTAAGAGTATCATATATCCAACGCAGTGAGTGAGTGAATGTGAGGATAGATGATGGATGATATGTTTGTTTTATTTTTCTATCACCTTGGGGTTGTCACACGATGTAGATATTATCATGTAAATATCCAGATGCCCTTTGTAATTTGATGCATAGTACACCCACGATGACTATGATATAAATTAGCGTATATCATGTGTTATGTACTAACTCTTTAGATGCAGAGATGGATCAGGTATGATTCTCCATACCCTCTATTATGTACACTATACCGACTTTTATAGTATTTTGAGATTATTTATCACTCACACCAGATTATTATCTGACTCAAAGTTTTGTGCTTTGCTTCTTATTATCTTGGGTACTCTTAAATGAGTAGACTAAATAACAACTGTAAACAACACTTGGAGCTGTGCAAATGGACCAGCAAGAGGTGATGCTTTCTCTTATTTATATTTGGGCCTATTATTGTTTATTCCGCTGTGTGACATAGTGGAGCCTTGACAATGTTGACTTGCTATTATTAGAGTAAATTTGTTTGTAAGCTCATGTATAAACTCTATTACTATTTTGTATAATTGTATGAGCCTATATACTCCGATTCTAGGGTTCATGTAGTTATTACTATCTCGTTGTTTTGTATTCATGATGACTGTTATATTTTATCTGATGCGTTATGAGATATATGGTAGGTTATGTGATTGTTTAATGTTTTCTTTCTTCCTCTTCTCTTTCATTCTCTTCTCTTTTATTTTATTCCTCTTCTTTACTTCTATTTCTTTCCTTTGACAATTGTCCTACACCGATTAGATGCTCCAGCTTTGCACTATTTGGCTATATGAGCATCAGAGGTGTAAGGTGGTCGTCACATTTTGTATCATAGCTTAGGTTACATAATTAACTTAAATTGATACCATGATCTAGTATAGAGAGGATAGGAGTTATCGCCCTAGATTGGATCTAAAGTACACCAATATACGAGAGAGTGCGTATTTGTTATATATTTTGATTTTCAAAAGTATATTGTAGTATATATAGTATATAAGTTGTATTGCACACATGAGTACCATTGATGCCTTTTTCTCTATGAGAGACTGGTCATTCTTATTATGTATTATAAGAGTGGTCTGGCATACGAGAAATGCTGCTTAAGACTCCATCTCTGGAGTAGAGGAGTGGGAAGGATTGGGGGCCACTAACCCTGATTTATAGAATATGTTCGCTAAAATTGTGCGAAACAATATCCAGAATGCCCAAGTTGCTCCAAATGATTGTATGGCTCAAGTGCAAACGCCTAGAGTCAACTTTGCCGGGTTATTTAAAGACTATAAGATTTTATGAGGCACACCATTCCTTAGAATGGAGTCAGCTATCGAGGTGTAAGACAGGATGAACATTTGCAAAAGGATGTTTGATGACTTGGAGTTAGATTATGCAATGATATAGAAGTTGACCCCTAGATGACTCCAGGGATAGATAATGAACTGGTGAAATTCCCTTATAGCTTCGATTCCCGAGGATCAGTTTACTTGGGATTAGTTCGTAGTAGGCATCGAAGATAAATTTATCTTGACTTTTCAAAAGTCGGTTTTGTTTGAGAAGTTTTATGACTTGTAGCAAGGCGATATGTTTGTGTCAAAGTATGTGGTCGAATTTGATATGCTATCGAAGTACGTCTATCTTTCATTTATACTCCACTTAGAAAGAATGAAGAATTTTTCTTTAGGTTGAGTAATCACCTTAGGAAGAAATTGATTGGTCATATTAACGAGAGCTTCATGAAGTTGATCGAAAAGGCTTTACGATGTGAGAGCCTATACACAGTGTAGAAGGATTGTCCTGAACCAGTTAAGTAGGGGCAGATAATAAAAGCATATGCCTTAATTGTCGTTTCAATTTTGTCGAGTACTCCATGGACGAAAGAGAAGTAAAAGGGCATTACTACATAGGGTGTGCTTTCCAAGCATGTTTTATTTTATGTCAAGGTTTCACATTCCTTCATATTTACTGATTTGATAGATAGACTAGGATTAAGACCTAAAGTTGTTGACCGACCTTTTATTACGATGAACCTTGTTGGGGGCTCAGCTAGCCTATACATGGTTTGTTTAGACTTATCCTTATCGAGTCATGGTTGTTTGTTTGTTATTGATTTGTTTTGGGTTATGTATTATAATTTGGGAATTGACTCGCTAAAGGGGTACGGAATAGTGGTGGATTGTGTGATGACGTAGGTGACAATAGGGACCGAGATGAGCGGAAGGTAGTGTTTGGCTGCCCACCTGATGATTAGGTGATGGTTAACTTCTATATTCACTTGATATCCCGCACGATGAGTTATCATCTATGCCTGTAGCTGGAGATTGTCTGGACACATTCGATGAGGTGACCGGTTTACCACCATATATGGATTGAGTACCGTATCGATCTGGTTAGAGGTGCTAGACCAGTACTTATGCCTTTAAGGCATATGATGCCCAAAGAGCAGAGGAGACTAAAGGTGCAAGTAGATGACCTATTGAGGCGAGAGTTTATTAGTAGGAGCATATTTGAGTGGGATGCACCTATAATGCTCGTCACTACAGCAGATGGCTCTTCGAGGTTGCTTGTTGATTACTGTGAGCTAGATGAGATAACGAACAATTATCCACTTCAATCTATTGATGGCTTAATCGACCAGCTTTTTTGCGCGAAGATGTTCTCTCAGTTGGACCTTGTGATGGGGTTTCATCCACTAAGAGTAGCTAGGGAGAGTATGCCAATCATAGCATTTCATACGCTGCCTTGATTTTTGATTGGTTGGTTATGCTATTCAAGCTAACCAATGCATCGACATGCTTTGTTAATCTCATGGACTGTGTTTCAAGAGATCACTTGAATAAGTCCATGGTCGTGCTCATTGACGATACTTTTGTCTACTCATGGATGAAAGAGGAGCACGAGATACGACTGATGATTGTATAGGTGGCGTTAAGAAAACACCGATTGAGGATGAGATTTCGAAGTATCTCTTCCCCAAGAAGGATCTTAACCTTAGCCAGCATCGATGGTTAGAGTTCTTGGCCTCCTACGACTTTGACATTTCCTATGCATTTTAAGGGAAATGTAGTTGTTGATGCTTTTATTAGAAGACATACCAATTTAGGAGTGATATTCCTGGAGTGGACATTGCTTGAGTTTATTTTAGGTTATGACTTCAGAGCTCAATGTGAGCTACGGCCAAAGATGATGGCTAGTTTAACTATCGGACCTACTTGGATTTAGCGGATCATTACTATTCAGAAGCATGAAGCTAGACTAGCAGAGATCATGGCTAAATTATAGGAATGAGCAGTGTTGTAGATGTAATGTAGCGTGGACTCGACCGAGATGGTTGGCTCTGTATGGATGAGATATTGTTTATTCCCGATGTTGATGGGTTAAGGGATGAGATACTACGAGAGTTCTCTCATTCGAGGTTGGCTATATATATATATATATATATATATATCCCAACAACAATAAATTGTGGTTTGGCACAATGTAGACATTTTATTGAAAAGGGAAGAAGAAGGATATTGGTGCATTCATTTCGAGAGATGAATGAATTGTCAGCAAGTAAGTGCTGAATAGAAGATGCCAAGTGGTTACAATAACCGCCTGAGAATCTCAAGTGGAAATGGGAATAGATATTGATGGACTTCATTGGTGGAATGCCAAGAGCTAGAAGAGAATATTATTGCATTTGATTCACAGTCAATAGAGTGATGAAAATTCCAGATTTATATTCATTAATTCTAGTAGAATGACATCCATACTAGTCGAGCTATATGTGGAGTGGATAGTGTGATTTCATATGAAGCCAAGAGCATAGTAAGTGGCCAAAACCGGTTGTTCACTAGTGGGTTTTGAGAGAACATACAAGAGGCGTTTGAAAATTTAGCACCAAATTGACTTGATGATATCGAGACTGAACCAAGAACTTCGAGACCTCGTAGGCCTATTCATACTGATAGATGTATTATGAAATAGGTTAGGAGGAAGGCGGTGGAGTAGTAAAAGTTCAGTAAAGTGAAGGCGATAGTATATGAGAGACCGAGAAGAGCATGAGGACCACTTATTCGAAGCTCTTCACTTGGTGAGTTCATTTTTTGTTAGCTTTTATGTTATATATCTTATTTGATGCTTTATACTAGATGTTTTAGTATCCTGCATGCTAGGATAGGAATGGCTGTTACTTTTTGATGGTTGATCTTATATGTGCCTATTTATGTTTGATTGTTGGAATTAGGTACAATTACTTATGTTTATGTGGTTGTCAGGCATGCATGATAGTTATGGTTTGATATAGCTTATTTATTATAGACGATTACTATATATATGATTTAGTATACTTATTTACATGTTAATGCTACTATTGTGTTTAATCCTCTTTGTTGAGTATTTGATCATGTAAATGGAAGCAAGTGTTGGCTATTTGGATGCTTACTCACTTTTATTCACATCTAAATGGTATGCTCTTGCTATAAAAGAGGCATGTAACATTTGTAGTGCAGGTTTGGATATTTATATATATATATGTGTGTGTGTGTGTGCACTTGGTTATCCGCGGAATCGAGATGCCTCGTATATGAGATGCCCCATATATGAGGTGTGTGTGTGTGTGTATTGTATTGGAATTTTTCCCAAACCTAGTCGCGCAAAAGAGGTGCTAGCGAAATTTTTCGTGACATCACCAAAATTGAGAGAAAAGTCAATGTATAGGATATTAAATGCTACCGATAGTTGAGTGAGTTAGTAGTGTATGATATTTAGTTGACTTGCCATTCGATTAATGAGTTGGCGCTTTTGTTTTCCATTATCTATTTCTTCGGAAATAAGTGTGTAATTTAGACGTTTGGTTTATCCACATTGATTTCGGGTTTGATAGTGACTGTACTTAGGGATGAGGATGATGGCTCCAAGTCAATTTCGAGTCAATCCCCTTTGTTGCGATCGCTTTCAATGATTGTTGTTGTAAGTTGATAATTGACGATTTTTCTTATATCATTGCTTATGTGACGATGTTGGGTTGTGTTGCTTCATCCTTGGTATTTCGAGGACGAACTCCTTTTAAGAAGAGGAGAATGCAACGACCCGTACTTTTGACGACAAGATATTTAAATATTTGATTTAAATATTGAATTGTTAATTTATTTGACGATCCCAAAAATATGATTTTTCACATATGATCGAATCAGGACTCAAGACCTCTTTAGTTGACTTCGTATTGACGTTGCAAATTGAAATAAATATAAGCATCGCTATATTTAGTGATCGGACAATTCGATGGCCGAAATGATCTCGAAAAGCATGAAATTATCATCCTGAAGTGTTGTCTCGAATAACGATGAAAATTATTCCATTCGGACCAGAAAAATGATGTGATGTATGTAAACAAGTGTCGTTGCATTCAGACGCACCATGTGATTGTACGAGCTTAGGACATATGACCATTTACTTAAGAATTCAAATAAATAATAATATTATATTATTTAAATTGAACGCACCCAGAACCTATTCTCTAAAACCCTATTCATCATACCATTCATCTTCAGGAACTGAGTGTGATGTGGGTGATGGCCGTTATCAATGGTCGAGCTAGGGTTTTGGTTAACAGGAGATTTAGACAATGATAAGAAAAATCGGATATGTTTCTCATGCGAAGAGGAGCAGGTGGTGAGGAGATGGTGACATGCGACTGCCTATCAGGGAGCAAGGCATTTTCTTTGTCGCGACCTAGTGGGGACGTCGTAATTTGCAGGATTGAGCCGAGCTTGAGGATTTTGACGTCGGTAAATCGAGCGTTCGACAAGAAGAACAAAAAGCGTAGACAACATTCGATTCAGTGGAGAGAAGCTCCTTATCATGGAGGGAACATGCACGGCTTGATGTTGAAGTGAACGTGCACGTAGAGGAAGAATGGAGAAGAAGAATTATGAAAGAGGATTAAGAGTTAAGAAGGTAATTAGTTAATTAAGTGTTTAATTAATTAATCAATTTATATTTATATTTTGAATCCTTATAAATGCCATATCTTTTGCATACGAGATCCGTTTTGGATACTGTTTCTTGCATTGTGCTCTTGATGGATAACTCTATGACTTGGCTTGGTTTGGTCATATTTGATTGAGGTGGGTGATATTCTCTCTCACCATACTATAATTGTAAGTATAGTATCAAAATGACGTTTTGAAATGATTTCTAACTTTAAAACATGATTTTCAGCATATTTAAACATATATCTTATTTTATAAAATAATTTACAAGTGTTTTAAAATGGTTTTCAATTAAATATAATTTTTTTCCATTGATGCACTATGTTGACTTTATTGCTAGATTTAGACTATTTTGATATTAATCCCACATTGGTTGATTAGATGTATTGGATGTGTGTTATATAGATATATGTAGGCTATTAAAGACATGTGTAAGCTTATTGGTTGCATGCATGCTTGTTTGTCTAGTTTGGTTGAAAATGTCATTCGATGACGATATAGTATTACAAAACATTCCATAGGATAGGATTTTGTGCACGCCGATTGATTTGAAAACGGAAGATGGATTTGGACATGTGGTTCAGATTACGAGATGAATGCCAAACATTTTCATTTGGTATGTAATTAAACATTCTTGGTTAAGTACACTACCAAAGTGGTCATTAACGATTACTCTAGAGTGGTCGATTTCTACCACTGTTGATGATGACTGATTTGGTCAATTTTGACATGGAGGATGGAAAGGCTTTGAAGGGTATGATGTAATGGATCGTTCGTTTGTTTGACATTTGATTTGAGGCTATGGTTCTTTGACGAGTGGTTTTTGCGCTAAAGCGAGGATGATGCTTCAACGCAATGACTTCGTGATCCAACGATGATGATTCCATGATGGGAAGTGACGGCTTTGATGATGGACAACTATACTTCAAGAGGTAGAGTAGGAGATGATGAGTCGAATTGAGGGAACTATTGGAGGTGGGTTACAGGATGCATAATGACACTCTGTGACTTATGATGGTTATGTAACGACCCTAATTTTAGCTAACATTATTTAGACATTTAGTTAGACAAATTAAATAAAATAATGTAAAGTGTTAGAGGAATTGAGATTTGATATTTAAACTTGAGCCATGCCTTAATCAATATATTAATGAAGGGAATTAGACATAGGTTAGAAAGAGAGTTATGATAAGGGTAAAATAGGAAGAGTCTTTATTCATATACCCTAAACCCTTCCATACTCTCCACTTCCTCATTCATTGTACATTCACAAACTAAACAAAAACAATACTAAGTTCGGCCGGCCATTACAATGAAGGAAAACAAGAGATTAAAGCCAAGAGATTAAGGGAAAAGCTTTGGAAATAAACCTTAATTCAAGTTTCAACTCCTTAATCCAAATCGAGGTGAATATATAGTTTACATCTCTATTTTTGATGAATGATTTCAATTTAAAGGTAAAATCATTTTCTTTTGCAAGTATATGCCATGTTTAGTGTTTAAAAGTGATTATATGCTATGTTGATGATTTATGGTTTAAATATGATTTATTGTGTTATATATGTTTGAGATAGATAACCTTTCATATGACATCCGATTGACTTGAGATTTTGATATGATATGAGAATCGTTATTTTAGAAGTGAGTTTCATGTTTTTTAATTTTCCAAGTTAATTTGGATTTATGCTAAATTTTCTAAGTTTAGAAAATGATTAATTCGATTTTAAATATTTTAAATGGTTAAAATATGTTTTCAGCCCAAATTTTTAGATTAAGAGAATGATTAATTTGATTTAATTTTATTTTTGGTATTTTTCCTAAGAGTTTAGGATGATTAAATAAATTATTTTCAATGACAAGGGCTTAATTTCTTAAGTAAAATGTTTAGATTTGGGCTTAAATGTAAATTGTTTGAGTACCTATGCATATAGCATGTGGCAGTATTTTCAGAGAAAGAAATTTGTAATGTATTATAAACCAATGAGATTTTGATAAATATTGATAGTTAGGTGAAAAGGAGTTTCTTTTAAAAGCAAAAATGTAGTTTTTAACTTAATTACAGCTTTGCCACTTAACCTGCTTGCTTCTGCCACCATACTCCTGCCTTTTTGTCCCTTCCTTCGTTGTTGAAGTCAATACACATGATATCATCTAGTTTGTATGAAGTGTATTGGGTTAAAGCTGAAGGATTTGATGGTGGCGAAGCCAGGCTTCCGAAGAGGTCGAAGCCCTCTTTAATAGCTTTCAAACCTACTGACCTGCCTTCGTTTGAAAGAACCCTTACGAAGGTGAGTTCTGCCAAACTTATCCCCTTCGACTCTATAGCTGCCGCAATTATACTTTTCGCCTTTGTTAAAGGCCGCCTTTTTAAACCTCGAAACTAATGCATCTGAAGGGTATGCTTGCGCCTTGGCCCCCTCCGACATCATCTGTGTCGTCTCTTTATTAGCCTATGCATGCTAAGGGAAGGGCACCGCTCCTACCCTTTCGTCATTGTTGAAGCCGCTTTAGTTAATCCCACATATGCATGTGGAATTATGATGCCCCCATCCTATGGTTGCAGAGTGGTTGCTTTTTCCTTATGTTCCCTTTAACCTTCTTCTATATTGTTTAGATATTAAATAATGCTTTAAGGGATATTTTGGCCTTATGGCCAAATGTTTTCGAACTTACAAGGTTTTAACATTTTTTGGAAAGGGAGTAACCCAAATGATTTTGAATCTCATCAACATTGTTTTGTAAAGCATATATCATGGCATAAGTATTTTAAGTAAAGCAAAGGGTATAATTTTCTTGTTTTAAAAGGATATGATTTTAAGGGTAAATCATTTGCGTAAATTGCTTTCAAGGAAATGAAATTTGAACTGGGTGATTAGCCCAGATATTTGGTAAAATAATGACTTAGATATTAGAAAAACAAATAAGACTGGTATGGGGTCATGCCCTATACTTTAGCTAGTGGACCGTAGCTAATATAAGACCAAAATTCCAGTTTGTAGGGCTTTGTCACAGGTAAAACTAAAATGATGTTACATACAAAAAGGAATACATAGAGTAGAGATAGGTTATGGTAAGCCTGCGATACCATTAGGATTAGTTGACCTAAGGAGAAGTAAGTTAAGGACAGATAATCCAGTATTGTGTCTAATAGAAGTTAGAATATTTATTATGTCTGGTAGGCCCGATTCACCCAGTGGTTAATAGTCAGCCTGATTAAACTATAATGTTCGGATGGATAGTCCATTGATTATTTGATTTATATGCATATATGTTACTACCATTGTTGTTATAACCAGTTTGATTGCAGGAATTTTATTTGCAAAAGATATGCTTTTAAAAGTTTATTAGTGAGGGGAAACCCATTCCGGTAAGCGCCATGGTCCCACTTAATATCATTAAATCGAAATGTAATGGAATTATTCTCACTAGGCTTTACGTCTGACTCGAAGTTTATGGTTTCCCCTTAAACTCTCGGGAGCTCAAAACTTAATTTGAGTAGCTTGAGATTTAAGGTATTTCAGGTTTTAGTAGGTGATGAATAAAGATTTCGAAGAAGTGCAGAAGGAAAGGATAAACTATTTAGGATTCTATCCATTATTGTTTCCACAATGATATATTTATTAACTGATATGTCTATTTAGTACTTTGATCATCCAAGATGGCATCTTCATATGTTGCTCTTCGTGTATATTGTAATAATTATATTTATCTAAACCTAGGAATTATTTTAGGATGATGTAATTGAATATGAAATATTAATTTTAAAAGTAATCACAAAGCTGTTTTGAAATCTGTGTCGATTTTATTTCATATTCATATGCTTTTGATATTATGGATACCATTAGAATTACCCTACTTCATCATCAGAAGTTAATACTATAGATGACTACAACATCTGTAGCGGTTAGCTTCGAGCCTCAAAATAGGGGATGTTACAAATTGGTATCAGAGCATAGGTTTATGAAAACTTAAAAGAGATTTTAAACCTAAAATGATTTTGAAAAAAAAAACACAATCCTAAGGAATTAGAGAAAATATTTGGGTATAGGATAATGCTATGTAACGTACTTGTATTTGTTATATATAAGTATATGTTATATCTCCATCTTACATTCTCCCTTAGGTTATCCTTCCGTATCTTACAAAGGTTTAATGCAAATTTAAAGGAAGTAAGATATGGATGCTAGGAATGGAAGAGTTAACCTTGGTGGAGGAAGCACCACAACTAATGGAAATGCCGGACTAAATACTCGAAAGAATCTAGGTTAGGTACAAGCTGTTAATGTGGTTGTTGGTGCAAATTTATCTCGGGCACTCTTAAATGAGTAGACTAGATAGCTGGTGTAAACAGCACTTGGAGCTTTGCAGATGGACCACCAGGAGGTTATGCTTTTCATATTTATATTTTGGGCTTATTATTGTTTATTCTTGTAACATCCCCTATCAACAAGCCCAAAGCTAAGCGCTACAGATGATGCAGTCATCTATAGTATTAACTTCCGATGACTAAATACGACTATGTTATTGGTATCTATAATATCAGAAACACATGAATATGAAACAAATCACTGATTTCAAAACAATAATTTTTCATTACATTTCAAAACACATGTTCCATATTCATATTACATAATCCCAATTTCCCAAGCAATGATAAAATATACTTATTACAAAATACGGCAAGAGCGACATATAAAGATACCCCTTGGATGATTAGAGTCATATAGTCATAATTGACTTAATACATACACAGTGGAAATAAATACAAAACAAAGAACTGCAACTTCTAAATAGCTATCCATGTGTCTCCTGCTCGCCTCTGGCAGCTTTATTCGTCATCCTACTAACCTAAAAGAACCTCAACCCTCGGCCTACTCAAATCAATTTTGAGCACTCGAGAGTTTAAGGGGAAAATATAATCTTCGAGTAAGACATAAAGCTTGGTGTGAATAATAATTTACACCCCGGTTATTATTAATGTTAAGTGAGACCACGCCGCTTAGCGGAACAGGTTTCCCCTCACTAACATTCTTTTAAAACATATCTTTTGCAAAACTTTTCCTACAACCAAAACTGGTTAAACACTGTAAAGCATCATTATGTAAACATATATATCAGGTAATAAAAGAACTATCTATTCAAACACTTATAGTTTTGTTTGACTAACTATTAACATTTGGCTGACTCGGGCCTACCAGACAAAGTAACAAAAATTATTTAATATATGTTAGATACCCCACTTCTAGACGGTCTGTCCTTAACTATCTATTAAATACTCCTCTGTTGGACGGTATGTCCCTAACTTAACATCTCCCACGGTCACCTGATCCTAATGGTTTTGCAGGCTCACCAATAACATATCTGTATACAAATATATATTCCCTTCTGTATGTAATCATAATTTTAGTCTTACCTGTGATAAAGCCCTACACACTAGAATTTTGGACTAAATTAGCTGGGGCCAATAGCTAATGTATAGGGCGCGACCATATACCAGTCCTATATGGTATTCTAATATTTGAGTCATTTTTACTTAGGGATACATTCCGATGGGGTTGAACCTGAAAATATGAGTTAAACTAACAAAGACTTAAGCAAACAGTAAGGTAATTAACAAAGCCAAATACTTTCCCTTTATATCTAAGAAAAAGCTTCCTTTTATTAAATTTCATCAAATCATACTCAATTAGGGTTACAACCCTTTTATTAAGAAGTTACCAGATTAGAATGATAGAAATCGGATCCCCAAAACATGACCCCTCGGGTCCTATTTATAGACACAGGCGGACCCCTTTCGCTCTATGCTCTCGATAGGGTCGGAAGATTTCCCTTTTATATGCAACTACAAACCTTTCGTATTTGTCGAAAGGTTTGCCCCTTATATGCCATAATGAACCTTTCGACGTTGTTGGAAGGTTTGTTTTTCCAATGCCTTCATGAACCTTTCAGCTTTGACGAAAGGTTGCTTTTCCTAATGTCTTCACAACCCTTTCGACTCTGTCTGAAGGTTGCCTTTCTGAAGCTTTCATGAACCTTTCGATGTTGTCAAAAGGCTCGCCTTATTCCTACTGTTGTGTTCCCTTTGACCTTGTCGGAAGGTAGCTCTCCTCCTAATTGTTGTAAACTTTTTGACCTTGTCGGAAGGTTGCTCTTTACGTGCTTGTTATGAACCTTTCGATCTTGTCGGAAGGTTGCTTATCACTTGATTGTTGTTGAGTGCTGTGTTTCCCTTCAATGTCAAAGAATGGTTATCTACCATTCTTTGCTGACTTTTGAGCATTGCTTTCTTCATAAATACCTTTCGACCTAGTCGAACTGTATTCTAGAAGTTCTCAAACCGGTTCGAAAGGTTTGCTATGCTTCCGAAAAGGTTATTATGGAGTTGCACCTACTTGCTTTGATTTCTCCATCTTCTTCGAAAGGTAAGAACTCCCTGAACGGAACCTTTCGACTACTTTGGAAGGTTTGAAGCAATTAAATCATGATGGTTGCATCCTCCGACTCCTTCAAAGGGTTTGGTTTGAGCTCCTTTGTCTTTGTTGAAAGACCTCTTGTCCTAGTCGAAAGGCGGATTATTAGAGCATCATCCTACCTATAGACTTTGAAAGATAGCCTTGGACTTCGCCAGAAGCTCCTTGTCGGAAGGTATGATTATCTAGAACATCTTGGTGCCTTCTGATCTTTCCTCATGCTCTCGTGACCCTTCTTTCATACCTTTGTTCTTCTGAATATTTTATGGTTAACACTTTAGAAACTCAAACCTTTCGAAAGCTCTTGGGTTCAATTTAAAACATGTGAACACCATTCTAAACCATTTAAGTCGAAACCATTATCTTTTGAAACCATTGGGTTATACTTCAATCAGAACAAAAGGGTTGTTTAAAAACATCAAAGTCGAAAGCCTTCCTTTCGAAATCTATTCCTAAGTGAAGAACTGATGGTGTCGAAACCATCCCTTTGAAAGCATTGTAGAAGTGGTTGATTTAAAAACAAAGTATACCTTTCGAAACCATTGACTTCGAAAGGTAGAGAGGCGGCAGTTAGGGGTTTTGACCCCTTCGAAAGCATTATTTAAAATAAAAGAGTACAACCCATTCTAAACCTTTTCTTTAAAACAATCGACTCAGTCGAAAGCCAACCGAGTCGAAAGCTATCCTTTCGAAAGCAAAGCAGGCGCTACTTTAATTTTTAAAACAAAAAGGCGCTTCGACCCTTTCGAAACCCCTTGGTTTCGATTCTTACCATCCACCTTTGTCGAATTCACTGTGTACCAACACGTTGATACTATGTGCATTAGTTTGTGGAAGGAGGCTGAAGGTCTTAGTCGAAAGCTACTTGGGCAAAACCAAAAGAGGCGAAACATGCTTTTAGCATGAATTTCTGATTTAAACCCTTTTTAAGTAAACTTTTTAACTAACCTGCCTTGTTTGTTAAACACTTATTGGTTGCTAATTTTTATTTTCTAAAAGTTCTGCCACAATTCCAGAATTAATTAAATTAAATTATTTGCAAAACACCACTTCTTCTTAATTAAATATATAAAACATTTTAGTCACATACCTTAAATAATTTTATATATTCATCAAAACAGTTAGGAAATTCTATAAAAATTCCAGAAAATCCTTTTCAATATGTTTTCTAATGTATATAAATTTTAGACCCAAATAATTATTTATTATGCTGTAAAAAATTTATAATTCAATAAATCATTTTCTTCACTAGAAAATTTAAAATCCACATTTATTCAAAAAATTATGAAAATTGAAACCCATCTCTCAAATATTATTTCTGATCTATATTTAAATTTTCAAGGAATTTGGATGTCGTTTAATAGGGTTTTCATATCAAATATATCATAAAAATTAATATAAATATTTATAAATCATCAATAAGCATATATAAACTTTCAATCATCCAAAACATGGCATTATCATACAAAATCATTTCGGGTTAACCTTAAAACCGAAAACTATAAGAAAAATGGGATGTAGTAATCATTCACCTTAGCTTTGTGATTAAAGATATGAGATTTGATTGTGATTATGTTGATTTACTTCTTCCTCTTGAAATCCTAGCTTTATCTTCCCTTGAGATTGAAAATGGTGGCTAGCCTTAGAGTAATTTTTGTTTGAGAAAAATGAAATGAACGTGTGTTTGATTTCCTATGGGTTTAGGGTATAAGTTCTATCATTTTCCTATTTTGTCCTCCCTTATTTCCTAACACTTAAATCAATTTTATTTCTTTAGTTCATTTTTACTAATAGGCATGGCTACCGTTGGTTAAATCAAATCCTAATCCATTAATCATCATACATTATTTTATTTATTTAGCTAATTAAATATCTTAAATAATGTTAATAAAATATAGGGTGTTATAGTTCTGATATGTGACACTGTGGAGCCTTGACAGTGTTGACTTACTATTATTAGAGATAGTTTATCAGTGAGCTCATTTATAAACTCTATTATTGTTTTGTATAACTGTATGAGCCTGTAAATTCTGATTTTGTGGTTCATGTTGTTATTACTATCTCGCATGTTTTATATTCGTGATGACTATAATATTTCATCAAATGCGCGGTGATATATATGATAGGTTATGTGATTGTATAATGTTTGCTTCCTTACTCGTTTCTTCTATTCTCTTCTCTTCTATCTATTCCTTTTCTTTACTTCTATTTCTTTCCCTTAACAATCGTCCTACTCGATCGGATGCTCTAGCAATGCACTATTCGGGTATTTGAGCATTGGAGATGTAGGATGGTCATTGCAGGTTGGGAATGACTGGCGGTAATATGGATATAGGCTTAACAGTGCAAATTTGATATAATTTTAATCTAACGGATGGAATCGTTTCGAGCGCCTATATATACAGGTTTAGCCCCTTACTTTTTTTCATATTTTCTGAATCAAGGAGCAAAGCTCTTCCATTTTATATTCTCCACAAATTTTAGAGTTGTAGAAAGTATAAAATATTTTATATGTGTGTATATATATAAGTGGAGAATAGCAGAAAACAAGAGGAGAAGAATAGGGTTGAATCGATTCTGCAAAGAAGAGGTAGATTATAAATCTAAATTTAAAACTACGCTTAGTTCAAATCTCTTCTTAGATCTACAATTCTAATAAACATGTATGAACTTTTGATACATATGTTAGTGGAAAGAAAGGGAGTCAAATAAGGAGAATGGATTTTGATCTGAAGATTTGGAATCTTAGAAGTGAGTAGAAAATTATATATTTTTATATAATATTGGATTTATATCGTTGTGAATCTATTTCCTTTATGCCCGAATATAAATTATGGAATTGTAGGCATATATATATGTAATAAACTTGAGATCCTTGCCTACACTTTCAGTAGATTCTTGACTTTGATTAAATGTTGTATACATCTAAATCAGGAATATAAGGGTGAAAGTAGTCCCTAAAAGTTATGAGGAAAGTTATTAATAGGATTTTGTATTAATTCCATATTTTAATCGACTAATATAAGTTGTTAAACTTGAACGTCTGATGTTCAAATTTGACTGGGATTTAAGTTTTATATTTGGAATGAAGAATGTTTCTATTTGGATTTCTATAAGTTATCTAACTTGCAATTACATATGAAAGTGTGTTGTTTGAAATAACAAGGAATATGTCTAAGGAAAGAGATCTGCAAAATAGGGATATTTACCGTATTTTGTACCATCGGTTTCAATAAAAATAGAAAAGATAATTCCTTGTAATTCCAAACACAATACAAATCCTCAATTTAGATAGTTTATGAAAAATTACAATGATAACATTTTTTAGGAAGAAGAACTTCCAATGCATTAAAATTTTGAAATACCTAAATATAGAACTAAAGTATTATAAATAGAAATAATAATAACCCTATTGACAATTTAATATATGTGATTAAATAAAAGTTGGAAAATAAATAATAAGCACCAAACATGAATAAGGCAATGAGTGGAAGAATTGGGAAGTTATATTAATCAAGTTAGAATAGGCTTAATTTAGAAAGAAGTAGTAAATGATACTTAAATGTATTAATTAAACAAGAAGCAAGTTCATAACTAGAAAATGAACACTAATAATTGAATTTAGGAGGCATAATAATTTTCTCATCAAAATTATATGGCCTCAAGAACACATTTATGACGGGTGCGGATTATTGCGTATAGCAAAATAGTTGGATTAATTATAAACTCCACGGTCATTATTAAGGTTTGGAATGCGAGGTCAGTAATGTTACACAACATAAGTCTACCCTTTTCAAGGGGCTACCAGAAGATGTATATACATTGTACCGAGGTGGGACATCTCTAACTGTAGGTCCAGTGGGGATATACGTTCGCATAGGTTTAGGGAATATACCAAAGTAGGTTTGCCTTGGATTTGGAGTCTTAAATGGCCAATTGGAGTGTACTTCAATTCCAATAAGAGGTATTTAGCAAGCAAGTGGGCATTTCCTTGATTTGCGTTACGCAATATAAATTGGATGATGGGCAAAGACTCGGCCTATGTCAGCAACTTTGGGACTATATATTTTAGGGTTGTGTACATAGGTTGAGAGTGTCATTGGTTTGAGCAATTTATAGTCAGGTACAAAGGGGAGGTTCCTCGATGAACGCAGGCAATAAGTGGCATTACCATTTAATTTTGACACGGTTGCAGTAGACCCTAAGTCGTCTTTGATGTAAGTCAACATTGCGGGATCCTCTTAATGTGTAGGTACGATATGTTGTAGTTGTTGTTTAGAATTTCGAATTAGATCCGATACGAAGAAATTAGAGTATAAGGTGTGTTGCCTAGTTACGGTTAGTAGCGGGGAACATACCCTTGTCCATGGGGGTTAATGATGCTTATAAAAATATACATGTGTGTGTATTATAACTCGGAGTAGGTTGAGTGTATCATACGCGTATATGAAGTCAAATTTAATAGGATTTGAACAATAGATGTAACACATAATGGAAAACAATCGGCATAAACTAGTGTTATGGGTAAAAATGTATTTTATCAGTAACCAGAACATTGTTATGACCCTCTTCTCATTACAACTCATATGATAGATTTATAGGGATATGTACTAGTACAAGATAGGAATGGTGGAAGGATGTATTTCCTTATGCATGCTCTGCACTGACAAGGGCACTAAGATACCCGAAGTATTGACCTTAGTCAGTATATATATGTTTTATTATGCTTTATTTTTCTACCATGAGTTTTTATCGATATCTCTATGACATACTTTTATTTATTTTAGATTACCAACACCAACGATCCGTATCTTAGTGGACTCAGATTTTCGTTTTAGTGAAAATTCGGGCTTATTAAGGTGCAGATTGTTACATAATTGCTTAGACTCATGGGCTACCCAAGGAAGACATGTTTTTCCCTTTTTCGGATCAACGGGCACATGAGCCTCTAAGAGTTATATGGCCTAACATAGAAACTATTATTTGCCAGTGTACCTTCTTCATTGCATTCGTGAGTCATTGGAGTTGTTTTTTAACTTAAGATCGCTTTGTTCCATTCATCCCAATGGATACACAGTCCTTGCAAGTTTATATCATTTTCATTAGTGTTAAACTCCTCGCCGATAAATAGACAACTTTGCTTCTTATTTTTTCAAGAGAAAGTTAGAGTTTTCCTCGTTCTTCCATTTTGAGGCTTGGAATAGTTTTAAGCCCGAGGAGGATCTCTACTCTAACTACAACATGTTTAAGCATGAGTACTTCTTCATTCAAGAATAGTCACCACACTTTCATCGGTGGAATTCAAGATGTAAATACTCTTTTATTTATGTTGCATCGTGTTTCGTTACTCTAGGCGTTATACCGATCTTTGATTTCCATTCAAGCATCATTAAAGCAGCCACTGGGGATGATTTGATGGAGATGCTAAAAAAATTAAGATAGATTCCTTAGGAAGAGAGATGCCAACAGGATTTTAAATAATGAGTTATTAGATAGTTTGGATTGGTAGTGTTGACAGATCAATTGGTCGGGTGAGGGCTCTGCATACTAAGCGACACCAATGGAAGAAGAAGGCCGGAAGCCTAAAAGGGGGAGTTTGACGGATCTTCAATTTCTTAAGCTTGCGACCTCATCGTTGACATAATTTTATCCCAATCCGGGGACTTGGCAATTTGCGTGATTAGGAAGAGGACGACTTAGCTTACATAGGCATATCCATGACGGGTTATATAGGACTTCAGTGCAACTGTAACTGATATAGATGCTTCCCTCAGAAAAGCGGCAGAGTCTAAGGCAATACCAGTGTTGAATTCGACATAAGGGGCTCTTTTCATGATATCTTCCATTTAGAAGCTGCTGTCATACAGCCTTAGTTGAGAAGTTTACTGTTGAATTACATTCATATTATTGATGTGTCAATTTGAGTAAGACAAAGAGACTATCAACACACTTGGAGGATGGTGCGAAAGAGTCCGATGGTCCACCATTTTGTTCATTCATACACTACATTACAAACTATAACTCTGTATTTTTATAACAAACATTTTAGTGGAATCGGATTAAGAAATGATGCAGGAATGGATTTCGGTCTTGGAGACATCAAGCATAAAGAGCTATCAAAAAAGAGGGAAAATTACTAAATTTGTGGATTGGTACCGATGCATAAGTTGTAATATTTGCCACCAATTCTCTGTAATGATGAAGATATAAAGGAATGGAAGAAGATAGAGAAATTTGGCTGTCTACGGATCGATACCGATCAATAGATTACATCCATAAAATAAACATCCTCAATGGATACATAATGAAACAAGCTTAGAAATATCAATGTATGATTTAATCAAAGTAAAGCATCTTGGCTTGAGGGGTATGGAAGAAAACATAAGAATTAGACCAAGGTTATGGATTGGTATTATCCATCAAAGTTTTAGGGCTTTGCCTATTTTTCTCCTAATATTTTGGATCTAATTGTTTCATGGTTTCTTTTAATATCCAACGACCTAGAAGCCTAATTGCAGTCTACTTCAGTTATAAATAAGGGGTTATTAGCAACAGAAAAGAGGTCCTTTTGATCATTTCTTATTCATATCTAGGGGAAGCACTACCGTTACTATTTTGGGACTGAATCTCAAATTTTACTTTTAATTTCGGTAGATCTAGAGTGAATCAAGCAATAAAATATATCCATAGTGGATGTAGGGGTAAAAGGAAAGGCCCTAGGAAGCACTTTAGTTTCACATGAAACAATAAATATACAGAGTTGAACGACTCCATAGAAAGTATTTATCTTACGACCTAAGGCACCACAAGGTATAAGAAACCTTCTCTAAGAGAGGCTATTGAAAAAGGGGAATGCTTTGGAAAGTATTTTCGGTTCCTAAAGAATGTAGGCATTTCAAAGGTATGATCGAAGAGCTGATTTGAAAAAGAAATTACAATAGTATGTAAGGAATATGTAGATGTTAGACAAAGTAACCATCAACCCCCGAAGAAGCCGGTTCGAGGGGATATTTAGGGAACTAGCGGACAAGGTCTATAACAACCCCCGAGGTGTTTGTTTTCTACCAAATAATAAACAAATTCTAGCTCTGTTTTACTTAGGTATCCCCTAACCTAAGCTATGATATAGAATTGTAACATCCTCCATTCTTGGACCAAAAGATGGAATTCTAAGGTGATTGGAGCACATTAGGATTCCATCTTTTGATTTTTGAATGGTGATGTTATAAGGTCCAATTTACCTAGACATGTCATGGTTATTAGTATAATTTCTAGATGTCTTCATCCTACGAAGAAAAGTTAAAATGAGATCGAATGCGATGGGAGTTCCATAAATCATTCCCTTTAAGAGACATGTTACACAATCAAGGATGGCATTCCCAAAAGGAAACTAAAGAGAATGGATAATGACATCATATTAAGAAATAAAGATGCAAATGGGGTCGACGCACCAACCTTCAATTCGATGTGAATAACGGTCATGATTGGGCCAATATTATCCATTGAGTGCTGACTAACATTGAAAGCTTTGTGAAAATTTTGTTTTAAAAAGTATTTGATAAGATGAAATTGGGCGAGAAGGATTTTTGCCTTGTAAATTCCCTCTTCGGGGTTTTACCAAAGAGGCAACGTCCCTGATTAGATATATAAAGCTAACAGTTCAACCAGGTGAAAGGCCTTGTAGAGTCACGAGGGTACAGAATTTTGTTGTAGTGGACATATATTCATCCTACAATAGATATTTTGGTTCGGTGTCCCTTGCTAACCCTAGGATATCTTTAGCTCCATGGTGCTTGACTATGAACTTCCTTACAGATAGAAACGTTGGGGTAGTCTTAGGTGATCAAAATTATACAAGAGAATGCTACATCGTAGAACTACGAGAAGCATGATGTAGAGAAAAGGTAAAGGGTGCGGGAAAGGTTCTTTACATCGAAAACCAAAACTCATAACAACTATCGTGTGAGCCTCCGCTTGGGTCCAATAGTGAAAAAGTATGAAGCTATGGCCACGGAAAGAGCTAGACGAGGAAAGGCGAGATCGATGGAAAAAATGGAAGAGATATATATGGGTGAAGATGATCCAACAAGGATCGTCAAAATTAGGTCTTAATTCAGCTTGAGTATAAAGAAGGAATTGACTAGGATTTTGGCGGCAAACCAAGATATGTTTGCATACAGTCATTCTGACATGTATAGGATTTCGCTTGAAGTTTTGTGCCAAGTGTTATCCCACCTTTTGGCAAAGCCAAGATACCTAAAAATTAGTTGAAAATCAATGACTACTAGTCATGAATATCGATTGTGCATCGCAGGTTCGCCATGGATATCGATGAATTTTGTCCGAGTCTGGATCGGGCTGCAATTGATAAGACATGACAAGCAAAGCCATGGAAGCCAGCATTTCAAATTTCAGGTTAATCGGAGTTCGTATGAATGAGATATGATCGATACGAGTTTGATAAAAGGTGATGTTCGTATCTATCAGAAAACCGAGGTGACAACCTATTCGAATCTATCAGATTCGTATCCATCAGAGGCGAACGACTTCGGATCGATTATCTTCGAATCGATGATGCTCGAATTGATCTATGGTCATGCAATTCATAACCATCTTGTTCGTATCGTTCCAGAGTAAGCACTCCGTGTCAACGCTTCGGTATTGTTTGCAACCCTCTTAACTACGCAGTTCGTATCGATCCACAGACAATTATTTCGTATCAATCGATAGTCAATCGATGCGGACAGAACCACAATTGAATCGATGCGAACAAGGGAGCAAACGAATGCGAATACTATCGATGCCAAGCCAATACGAACAAAATGGGATATGGTTTAGGCTTTGATCTTGGAACGAGCAAGGCGCGAGCAACCCAGTCAACGCGCCACAAAGAGCGGATCGACCCAAGGATTTTGCAACATGTCATCACATGCGCACATGCCCTGATCGACAAGAATGGATCGATTCGAATCTATCGATTCGAACCACATTGCCTGCCGAATACTTCAATCTCGTATCGACCATATCTCCTAACCCATAAGTCCAAAAGCTATGAAATTTTCACAGAAGCTTACGTACATGTTGAAGAGTGTCCACACCAAATTTCAGCTCGATTGGATCATTTCTTGATTGATACGAAATTGCTTCGTATCGATCCCGGAACGGGCCCAGATTTCCTGGACGCGGGCATGTGGGCCCACTCACGTGCTAGAAGTGGTCTCCCTGAATTTAGGCGAAATATTAAATAGAGCCCCAGGTCATTCAGGAAAAGGGGAAGCTTGATTCTGAAGCGCCCAGACTCTACCAGACTCTATTTGCACTTCACTACTACCATTGTACTCAAAGAACAGAGATATAATCCATTGTAATCTGCTGTAATCAATTGTAATCAGCAAAGAACATCAATAAAAGAAAACCTTTGAAGTGGATGTAGGCCGGAGATAGCCGAACCACTATAAATCTCGTGTTTCTGTTCATTATTTCTAAATTGTGATATCCTGCTTGCTTAGATCTGAGATTTGTGTTTGAATATTTGTTGATTTGTATTCATACACTGGTGCTTTCACGATACTTGGGGTTTGTGACCAATTTTGGCGTAAACACTTTGGTGCTTTCACTGAGAACAACTAACACCCGCTACATCGGATTGAAGTTCAGATTTGGAAAGCGTGAAGAGTTGAGATTTGAAAGACAATGACTCGACAAACAAGACAGAGAGCTGAGCGAAGTCAACAAGGAGAAAGTCAAGAGGCATCCACCGGAGCTGGAGAAGGACAAGCTTTGGTTTACATTACCAGAGACGAAATGGAAGCTATGGCAAATTCATTGCAAGAGAGGATGATGAAGACTCACTAAGAGATGCTACAGAATTTCTTTGAACAGATGAGAGCAGCAAATATGCAGAACCTTGGACCAACTACAGCAACTGCTAGTGCTGAACAGGGAGTTGGGATTGCAGAAACTAACAAAGATCAAGCTCTAGGTCAGAATGCGGAACCAGAAGGCGATCAACAAGGACTTGGGGGCAGACCCTCTGGGTACGATACTGGAAGACCGATGGAAGGGGCTCAACAGGCTAGAGCCAATGCTAATGACAACGGGCCACATGAAGAGTACGTACCAGAATACCCTTCAAGACCAAGAGGGCAACCCCAGGATGGAGATGAAAAGATGGCTGGATTAGTGCGACGACTCATGAGAGGAGGATTGTCTAGTGGAGGGTTGGAAGAAGTTAGTCGGAGTCCGTTCACTCTGAATATCAGGAATGCAAGGAACCCTCCAAAGTTCAAACTTCCTATGCTGGATCGTTATGATGGGAAGTCAGACCCAACGATGCATATTACTCGATACATCAGACACATGGAAGTGTTGGGGGCATCCGAGGAAGTGATGGCTCGATGCTTCCCTCTATACTTGTCAGATTTGGCTGCACTTTGGTTTAGGCAATTAGAAACCGGATCGATCAGAACATGGGGTGAGCTTGTAGATTGCTTCATGAGACAGTTTAGGGTCCACGTGACGCGACCCAAGAGTGTGATGACTTTGGAATCAATAAAACAAAGGACCGGAGAGTCCATAAAAGATTTTCTGCTATGATTTAATGCAACGGTGGCTTCTGTAGATCGCTCGGATCCATCAATGATTTTGATGGCAGCAGTGGCAGGAGTTGGGGAAGGCACTGAATTCAAAGATTCTTTAACGAGAGACCCACCGCAAGATCTTGGAGAGTTTTACCATGAAGCTGAAAGGTTCATTCGACTAGAAGAATCACGAGCTGAGCGGCAGGAAATAAACGATGTACAAGACGAAGGAACCGCCAAGGAACAGCCCAGGGCGGACAAAGGAAAGAGAAAGTAGGATGATGCACATGATGGTCCTGATAAACGGAAGAAATTCCGAGAGCCCAGATTCAGGGAATACACAGATTTGGCGGCAAGCCTGGAACGAATTTACACTGAAACTCGGGGGCAACTCTCCTATCGAAAACCACCCAGGAGAGATCCTACAGAGCGGGAGCGTAGAACCGGAAAATATTGCCTATTCCATGAGCTGGATGGGCACACAACCGACGAATGCCGCCACCTAAAGGATGAGGTGGAAGAACATGCCAGGAGTGGTAGATTGCCATAATATGTCAGAGAACGGGCAGCGGCGGTAAGGCCTGAACAACTACCGCCTCCACCTAACAGAAACGATCCTGGATCGGGATCACGACTCGTCATCAACTGATTAAGATGGCAAGGGCCAAGTTCAGGATTTGGACTTCGGTCAAATAATTTCATTAGATTTGTTTTCAGAATAAACGGCTACTCCACTTACTCGTGTACAGGAACCAGAGAGATCCCTAGGCATGCTCTGAGATGGAGATAGACCGATTTGCCCGGAGAGGCAATGTTTAGTTTTTTCCTGATGTTTGAGATTGAACATCTAGGACCTGAATTTAATAAAAAAACTTGAGTTTCTTAAAATAAACCTTTAACCGGAGAGTTAAAGGATGAGTATTAAATACCAATATAAAAATGATCGCTTTATGACCCTACCCGGAGAGACGGGGTCTGGAGTACAAGAAGTGGGTTGCTTCGCCGGAGAGCGACAGGATCAACTCACTTAACATCGTTTCCCATTCACCGGAGAATGATTGGATCGGGATTTGATAAGAGCCCGGAGGGGCTATGATCAGCCTACGATTTAGGCCACGACATCGCTTAATGTTCAAATACACTGAACCGGAGTGCAAGAAGTGAGTCGCTTCGCCGAAGAGCCATAGGATTGACCCACTTAAACGTTGTTTCCCCTTCACCGGAGAGTGACATGATGGGATCCAGCAGGAGCCCGGAGAGGCTACGATCGGTCCAGAACGACCGAGACATTGCTTTACGTCCTAACTGGGGCCAGAGTGCAAGGAATAGAAAGCAATGCCGGAGTGCAATAGGATCTTTCTATTCGATCGCTAAGTCTGGAATGGGCTTGGCAAGGGTCCGGAGTGACCATCGATAGTACGGAGAGACTGTAGAATTTCATTCTTAACTTCCACTAGAAGAAATTGATAACGATTCGGCTTCGAGCAGCCATGGACTTGATTGAAAATGCTATAAGCTCTGAATAAAACATGAACTCACTACATTCAATTTGAGACTGATCAAAACACACCTTTTACCAAAAGGCATGTTTTGGGGGGCAAAGTGTTATCCCACCTTTTGGCAAAGTCGAGATACCCAAAAATTAGCTGAAAATCAATGATTACTAGTCATGAATATCGATTGTGCATCGTAGGTTCGCCATGGATATCGATGAATTTTGTCCGAGTCCGGATCGGGCTGCAATTGATAAGACATGACAAGAAAAGCCATGGAAGCCAGCATTTCAAATTTCAGGTTAATCGGAGTTCGTATGAATGAGATATGATCGATACGAGTTTGATAAAAGGTGTTGTTCATATCCATCAGAAAACCGAGGTGACGACCTATTCGAATCGATCAGATTCGTATCCATCAGAGGCGAATGACTTCGGATCGATTATCTTCGAATCGATGATGCTCGAATCGATCCGTGGTCATGCAATTCATAACCATCTTGTTTGTATCGTTCCAGAGTAAGCACTCCGTGTCAACGCTTCGGTATTGTTCACACCCCTCTTAACTATGCAGTTCGTATCGATCCACAGACAATTGTTTCGTATCGATCGATAATCGATCGATGCGGACAGAACCACAATTGAATCGATGCGAACAAGGGAGCAAACGAATGCGAATACTATCTGTGCCATGCCAATACGAACAAAATGGAATATGGTTTAGGCTTTGATCTTGGAACGAGCAAGGCGCGAGCAACCTAGTCAACGCGCCACAAAGAGCGGATCGACCCAAGGATTTTGCAACACGTCATCATATGCGCACATGCCCTGATCGACACGAACGGATCGATTCGAATCTATCGATTCGAACCACATTGCCTGCCGAATACTTCAATCTCGTATCGACCATATCTCCTAAACCATAAGTCCAAAAGCTATGAAATTTTCATAGGAGCTTACGTATATGTTGAATAGTGTCCACACCAAATTTCAGCTCGATTGGATCATTTCTTGATCAATACGAAATTGCTTCGTATCGATCCCGGAACGGGGCCAGATTTCCTGGACGCGGGCATGTGGGCCCACTCACATGCTAGAAGTGGTCTCCCTGAATTTAGGCGAAATATCACCCTCCTACACCTATAAATAGAGCCCCAGGTCATTCAGGAAAAGGGGAAGCTTGATTCTGAAGCGCCCAGACTCTACCAGACTCTACTTTGCACTTCACTACTACCATTGTACTCAAAGAACAGAGATATAATCCATTGTAATCCGTTGTAATCAATTGTAATCAGCGAAGAACATCAATAGAAGAAAACCTTTGAAGTGGATGTAGGCCGGAGATAGCCGAACCACTATAAATCTCGTGTTTCTGTTCATTATTTCTGAATTGTGATATAATGCTTGCTTAGATCTGAGATTTGTGTTCGAATATTTGTTGATTTGTATTCATACGCTGGTGCTTTCACGATACTTGGGGTTTGTGACCAATTTTGGCGCAAACACCACGCACTGAATGTTGGCCCAATATATGTTCCCATGAAGCAAAAGACTTGCAGCATGGAATCAGAGAGATCCACTTCAATAAAGGAAGAAGTAGATAAGTTGTTGGAAAATAACTTTATCTATGAGACACTCTATCTTGATTGAGTAGCCAATACAGGACAGTTTGAAGTCTAATAGAAAATGGCAAGCATGTTGTTATAGCAAAATTTTCCCCAGTCATAGCGCAGGCACAAACAGATGGATTGGACTTTAGAATAATGAAGGAATCACTCTAGAAAGTTGGAGGCATGCTTGGAATGGTGATGAAAAAGACTTCAGGATGTTTGGAGTCATTGCACTAAGGAAAACAGATCGGCACCGACATGATCAGGTTGATGCCGACCACTTTTTCACACATTCATGGCTTCTACAATGATGGTCAAAGAGTGGTTTGCTACATTGAAAGTCTTAGAGCTCATTTCAAGAGGAATAGTTGAATAACTCCAAAAAGCTTAGCAGAAAAGGGCAAGTGCTAGACGTGTTAGAACTTCCCAACAAAAACTTGATTTCTAAAGCAAAAGTGCTAGGAACTTGAGAATCGAAGATAGAAGATGGAATAAAGGAAGATTGTGTGGTTTGCAATAAGCAAATTATATTGATGTTGATCTGACCATATCGGTACTGATATGACCATATCGGTACCGATATGATTTTATGGCACATGGAACCTTGTCTCCCTTTCTACTTACTTGGATTTAGATCTTGACCTGGTATTTCATGATCCAGCGATTTCATTGGGCAAGTTTCCTATAAATAACAAGCCTATGACAACTAGAAAGGGACTTTTTCCTTTGACTTTTAGGCACTATGGAATTTCTCTATCTCCTTCTTCCATTATCAACTCGGAAAACCATATCAAATCTGAGACCTGCTAGATTGTGGTCAGAATTGAGTTGTATTCATTGTATTACATAGAGAAACAGTCAAATAACAAAATTAAAGTGGATAGAGGCTATAGAATTCACCGAACATTATAAAATATGCTTGTTTATTTTGGCTTTTCTTCAATTATTACTTGCTAGATTTGAATCTAATCAATTTTAGAGTGTTGTGTCAACTTTTGGTGCAAAATTTTTTTGGTTTCAGTGAGAAAGACTTGGGACTTACTTTGGAGAAGATGAAGAGATATACTATTGGAGCTATTACATGCCCAAACCAACCAGATCAATAGGGAAGTCAGGAGGTGTCCTCAAGTTCAAATCCATCTGTCTACATGACCAAAGAGGAAATGGAAAGGAAAATGAAAAGAATGCACGATGGAATGACAGCTCGAAAGTCGGAAAGTTAGATGGATTCTTTAGAAGGATGGGACAATAAGGAATAGACAGAGCAGTTGGAAATCAAAACCAGAGGCCAGAAGCCAATGCAGGAGCATCAGGAGTTAGAGCTGAGAAAAGTGGAACAAACCCCCATGACCAAATTAGATCACCACCGACTTAAATCAGGTTGGTACCAACATGAATTTAGAGGGAGGCAATGTTGATTTGGGCTTAGGATGAGCTGGGATGCCAAGAGCAGACGATGTTGGAGCCAGAAATACAGATCAGAATGCACATGCACAACAACAGGAATTAGAACCAAAACCTCACCGTAGGAAGGAGGAAAAATAGAGCTATGGATCAGAGACCTCCATTAGATGATAACGGCCGAATAGCTGAAATAATCATAGGAATATTGGAAGGTGGACCTCCTGACCATGGTTTGGAGGAAGGGGAACAAAAATCCATTCATCCCTAACATCCGCTAAGCAAGGATCCACCCGATTTTGAGCTGTCGATGCTGGAAATGTATAACGAGATGACAAATCCAACTGTTCATCTGATGAGACATATCCGACATATGAAGGTGTTAGGTGCATATGAAGAAGTAATGGGATGATGCTTCCCATTGTACTTGACAAAGTTAGCTGTGATTTGGTTTAGATAATTAGCGAATGAGTCCATAAGCACGTGGGCCAAATTGATAGACAGAGTCAGGAGGCAGTTTAGAGTTCACATTTCTCGACTGAAGAATGTGATGGCGCTTTCGAGCATGAAGTAGAGGGCTGGAGAGATCTTACTGATTTATTTGACTAGATTTAATGCGGGAACCGCTACGGTTTATTAACCGAATCCATCGATAATTCTAATGGCAGCAATTTTCGAAGATGCAAATAAGACAAACTTTAAAGTCAGTTTGGAAAGGGATCCAACGATGCATCTTATAGATTTTTACCATGAAGTTGAGAGATACTTGCGTTAGAAGGACGCTGGAGTTGAAAATGCTAAGATTAATACTATGGACAACCGAGAATCGTCGAAGTAGGATATGGAAGAGACAAAAGAAAGTGGAAAGATGATGAATTTTTCTAAGGATCAAAGCGGAAAAGGAGAAAGTCAAAATTTTCATCATACACTGATCTAACCGAAACCCTGAAGAGGATATACCTAGATATTAGGGGATAGATCCCTTATCCGAGGCCAGCTAAGAGAGAACCCATAGGTCGAGAGAGAAGGTCTAGAATGTTTTGCCTATTCCATAAGTTGGATGGGCATGAAACAAATGAATGCAGGTATCTACGAAATCTGATAGAAGAGCAAGTGTATGGACTTGTACAAGAAAATAAGTCCCCTTATTGAAGGGTGAGTGTATGGACTTGCTTGGACGTTGGGTCCCCACGTTGGCGAACAAGCTAGTTGGACTCATCATGAATATGTGATCCGGAGAGATCTAGATTTGGACTTAGGATTTGAACAATTAATAATTGGATTAATGATTGCCATTGCCTCAATTCCATTGGCCTTTCTTATAATGGGATGCTAGGTGATTCTAGAAGATTTATAAGTAACATTCCAATCGATGGAAATACACTCCTATTATTAACAACGCATGATTGCATGATAAATAATTAATTAACCTAAGATAAATAAATTTCAAGCAAACACAGGATGATATAGACATTGATTGATGATAACCTAAATCTTAAGTGAACACGATATGACATTGAAATATTAGAACTTAATCCTGGGTGAACATAGGATGATTCTGATAATGATATTTGATAATTTAACATCAGCCGTAGATAGGATGGCTTTGGTAATGATGTCTGATATGATAACTCCGAGTGAACACAGAATGATTACAATTACGAATAACATTTAAGCAAGGACTGGAGTCCTTAACCATGATGCATTAGGGCGATCTTTTATTTGCATGTGAATCTAAAGGAATCAGATGGTTCACCACAACTTAGATCAATGAATAGCTAGAGAGCTCGAATACCAATGATTAACCGCTCACTATACTTATTCTTGATCAAAGCATGCCGTATAATTATAAGGCGTACTTTAAAGTTAAGTGTTACGACCAAATTTTCCATAGTTTTAGAACAAGCTCGAACAAATGGATTGGACTTCAAAATAATGAAGAAATACCTCCAGAAACTTGGAGGCAAGTTTGGAATAGCGATGGAAAAGACTTAGGGAAATTTGGAGTTGATTACACTAAGGAAAAGAGATCGATACCGACATGATCATCTGAGTACTATCACTTTTTGTGCATATTCTTGGCTTCTAGTGTAATGGTCAAAGAGTGATTGGCTACAATGAAAGTCCCGGGCTCATTTCTAAAGGAATGATTGAACAACTCCAAAATGATCAGTAAAAAGGATTGGAAAGTAGTCCTTCGGATATTCTTGTTTAGTTACACATAATGGATGCATGTATTTCACCAAAAGTTGACACAACACTCCAAAATTGATTAAATCGAAATCTAGCAAGTACTATATAAAGAAAAAAAAGAACAAACAAGCACTTTTTATAGTGGTTCAACAAATTCTCCAGCCTACGTCCATTTTAATTTTATTATTTGATTGTTTCTCTTAGAAATACAATGAACAAAACTCAAATCTGACCATAATCTAGTAGATCTCAGATTTAATATGGTTTTTTAAATTGATAGTGGAAGAAGAAAATAGAGAAAATCCAAAGTGCCCAAAAGTCCAAGTCCCACTATAGCAGCCATAGGCTTGTATTTATACGAAAATTACCCAACAAATCAAATGGACAGCGGAACTCTATATGGATGATATGCTGGTAACGTCAAGAAGATCAACGAAACACATATGGTATTTATTGAAAATGTTTAATGTGCTTCAAAAATATGGAATAAGATCGAATCTCTTGAAATGTTCTTTCAAGGCCGCATTAGGAAAGTTTTAGGGTTTATTGTCAATTCAAGGAGTACTGAAGCTAACCCAAATCAAATCCAAGTACTAAAATAAGTTATAGCCCTAAAGACTTTAAGGGAAGCAAGGTTGTTACTTTGAGTAGGTTCATCTTGAAAGCAAATGATGATGAACATCAAATTGTGCTTGTTTTAAATTGCAAAATTACACATTTTAATATTCATAAGACGGTGTGTCTATTGCAGATTCATTTTGTTAAAGAGGGAAGAAATTAGCGAGGAATTGATTAAAAATATAAAGTTCAACTTCAAAGCTCTGTTAATAAGAAGCTAGTTGCCCATTTATGCATAAAGGTTGTTGTAGCCAAACTTGTTTCACAGATTTGAATTTACCAGAAGGCCATTGGTTTGAATCCAATGCTGCACATATTTTAAAAAAACCGAGTACATTCTCTAAAACAATAACATTTGCCTTCTAGAACATGCCAAATCAAGAAAGATCTAGAAGCTTCTAGAATATATTGGAGAATGAACTTTTCAGAACACTCTAGAAGCTTCTAAAATTTACTGGAGATTAGAGAAGAACTTTCAATACCTATTTCTATTTTACTTGGATATGCAGGAAACTTCCAGAGAAAGACCGAGTGTAATAATTCTAGAAAAATCCCTTTTATTACAGTCTAAATCTAGATTGCAACGATTTCTATAAATAACTCTACTTAGCCATAATTAAAGATATTTTGGCATTTAGGCATCTAATTTAGGTCTTCTTTCAGGATGCCATTAGGGCATCAAATTAGGTCCTTGTATTATCTTATGTAATCAAATTCTTAGTTTAGTAATAAAATATTTTATTTTATTTAAATTCTAAATTACATTTCATATTTTATTTCAATTTTTCATTTTAGTTTCATTTGGGATCTATATGTAACACCCCATAATTTAACGATGAAAGATTTAAATGATTAATTTAAATATTTAATCGTTAATTAACGGAACGCCCATTATACTTGATTTTTTAAAGACGGATGAATTGGGTCTCGGGATACCGATAGTTGCGTCCACTACTTTAATGAAAGAAAAATAAGTATAAACTTGCTATGTTTGGAGTTGATGAATTTTGAGGATGAATATTGATTTCTAAAAAGAAATGAAAGTTGCATTTGGGCTAAGCCCATTAGCTTGCCTATAAGTTAGCTTATAAGAAGCTAACTCCTCTCCACTTTTCATTTCCATCCCTCCTCTAATCTTCTCCTAATTAACCCTTAATCATCTCATAATCCCCTTGCTCTAAACCCTTCAAATAAATTTCTTAAATTCAAATAAAAATCAACAAAATTCTTCTCATCTAATTCTCTACAAAACCCACGAAGGAATTAGCATGAAGTGAAGTTTAGATGGAGATCTCAAATTTAAAATAAGCTTGGATTTGGGCTTTGGTGATTTTGAGCTTGGTTTGGATAAGAAGAGGTGAGTGAGATAATTCTCTTACTTAATTTATATGTTATACTTCATATATTTGTTTATTTGTGATTACGAAGTGATATAGGATGATTTAGAGAATGATAGTAATGTAATTAGACTTATGTTTATGCTTTAAACATGTTTATATCATCACATTATTTATTAGAAACCTTAAAGACCATGTTTTGAAAAGTTAGTAAGCTTAGAATTTGGTTTAAGGGTAAATGGGATGGTTTGGTGTGATGTTATGGTTATTAATTAAGTAATATAATGGAAGGTATGTCATTAGAAAACATTAATTAAGCTCTTTGAATGAGTTTAAGCAAAGTCAGTAAGCTAATTAAGTGAGTCGAGAGCTCTACACTTATTATTAAAGTGATTAGAGGCCTAATGAAGCTTTATTACTATTTATACATATTATTCAAGAGAAGTAATGATTTTATAAAATAAGGGAATATTTTATAAAGTGAAGTTAGTAAGCTAATTAAGCAAGCCAAGAGCTCTACACTTATTGTTAATATGATTAGAGGCTTAACGAAGCTTAATTAGTACTTATAAATATTATTTAAGTAAAGAAATAATTTTATAAGTAAAAGAATAAGATTTATAAAATAGTATAAAAGTGAGATTTTATAAAGTCATGAGATTTTATAAAATAATTTAAAGGAAGTATTTTATAAAAGTATTAGATTTTATAAAATAGCAAGAAGGAATTAGTTTATAAAGTAGTTATAAGGTTTCATAAAATAATTATAAGATGAACACTAATTTCTTGATAAAGGAATTAATTATTAAGAGCTCAAAATGGTTTATAAGCTAGTCTTTTATTTTATAAAATAATGGAATGGTTTTATAAAATAGTAGAAAAGGAGATTTGAATTTTATAGAAAAGATATAATAAACAAAAGTAAGAATTGGTTATAGCCAAATTGTTATTTAAATATACATGTATGTGTATGTGTATGGTTAAGTATACATATATGTGTATTTGAAGTTATATAGTAATCAATACAATTCTTATATCGCAATTAGAATTGTTGAATAGTTTGGATTGATGATATAGTTAGTTTACTTGTGCAAATAATTTTATATGCATATGGCAATGTCTTATGTGTATACAAGCACATTATGAGCAATCCTATGTAGCCATAGCGACCACCGGGTGAGCTAAGTTACATGAGAGAGTGCTTGGTCAAGTAATCACTCCAGTAAAGCTCGAAACATGATTTGTGAAGTTTTACATGTTTACATATACGTGTGTGCATATGCGTGTGCGAGCGAGTGTGTCGACACACGTGTGAGCATCACGTGAGGCGAGAAGGTTGGTTGAGTTCATTTGACGTCTTAGAGGAGGCAGGGTCAAAAAAATCACCCCGTGAAACTCTATGTGCAGACGAGTGGTTTTCCATATCGAAATCAGTTTTCAAATATTTAAGAGACCACTTCCAAAATATCAACCAATGGATTTCAAAAGAGGTCCGATGAGGCGGAGGCATACAAGGAGTGCTACGCGACTCATTGGCCAAAGTGTCAAAAAAAGGGCTCGAATCGACGAGCGGTGGCTTAGCTGGTTGGCCTAGGCTTGTTACCCAGGAATTACCAGACTCAATCGACTGGTGTATGCCATTAATCGACCGAGGCCAGTCTACTGGGAAGGCTCCCTAGTCGATTGAAGATGTACTGACCCAGGCCATAAGCCCAGGTTAGGTGTAAGGCATTGAGGATTTTTACCTCGTTCCGTGTGCAGTTCTTCAAGAGGCTTTCTCACAATTTCAGGAAGACTATTGGCTACTTAAGGGAGAGGAAGGCATGATGTAGTTTGGGATCCGGGCATGAGTGCAAAGCGAATTATATGTAACCAATAATAATCGATAACGACTGGGCATGGTTCGTACAATGATCGACCACACGATCACATCCGACAAGCATGTACGATCGAGCGGATCAATCTGCATCCCTTGGCTTCGACCTTGGGAAAATATGATTGGATAAGTGGTATCGGTCCTATATTACTGACCTTACCTGATATCGATCTTAGATCGGTGACCGAACCTCGTATTAGTTTTTGGTAAAGACTATAAAAATAGATGGATGATGACGAGATATTGGCATTTGTCTGTAATAGACATATATGATTACATGGGGGTTATATTTGAGATAGATAATCATATGGCATCAGTGTTCCTTTGTGCTCCCGATAACATATTATACGAGACATAGGGTCATCCTCTTTTTGATAGAGGCGTACACATGTTAATTTAGAAATCCTTGATGTCCTAGGGAGGGGTGATAGAAATCATCTACTATGGGAACAAATGTCATTAAAGCTCATTGTAGGGGTATGATGTGGTCCGCAAATGTCCAAGTATATATAGTAGGTCATATATCACCAAGCTCATTATAGGAGTACGGTGAGACCTACGCGAGTTCGATCACACTAGATGTGGCTTGGGGTCTATGGTACATTCAGGTACTGACTCTATTTATTAAGGGAATAGGTTTCAAGTATATAGACCAGGTCATATATCACCAAAGCTCATTATAGGGGTATGGTGAGATCTAGTTATCCTGAGCTCTCGAAGGGAATCTCTTGATCATGGTAATTTGAATGATAAGTCAATATCTAACACGGACGAAGTATTCAACTAAATAGAGTAGGTCATACATCACCAAAGCTTATTATAGGGATATTTGTGAGGCCTACATGAGTTTGATCACATTGGATGCAATTCGGGGTTTATGGTACATTAAGGTATAGACTCTATTTATCTTAGGCATGAGTCTATCGCGTCTTAATCCATTAATAATGATGGGTATCAATGTGTATACATTGGTTGCTTCTCTTTGCTAGGTTATATTAGTCGGTTGAATTTGTTATTATATGTTTTAGAATAGATTGGCATTGCGTTATCATTTCCTTATTTTAATATGCCATTATGGATTGGTCATAATATATTAGTTATGTTGACCTGTTGATGACAAGAGTAGAGCAAGTAATGTTATGATTTCCTATCACCCTAAGATAGGTTTACTTTACTTGTTTATGGACAGTCTGGATTACCCAAGAGCCACGTTGGTAGAGAGGACTGGTTGTACCTTTAGAGCTTAACGTTTTGTTTGTATATAGTTTTGATATATAGTATTTTAAGACAGTTCACCTCACACCAGGCTTTTTGTCTGGCCCATGTTTTTTCTTTGTCTGTTTATGTCATGACAACTCTCGGGTACTCGATCTAGTAGTTTGGGAGTTAGGTGCTTTTAGGTATATGCGATCAGGATGCGCAGTTAGAGCATTTTAGAGGCGTTGCATCGATATATTTAATATGTATACTTGATAGCTTAGTAGTACATGACATGGCTGTTATTTGTATATAAGACTCTATTTCAGATATTTATTCAGAACTCCGTGTTGGTGGGAGTTAATGTGTTCTGACTTTCTATGTTGATATTTATTTATCCGTTGCTCCGACTAGTACGGTCTCTTATATATTGTCATTCTGTGCACGTATATTCAGTATATTATATGTTATCATTTCGTTGTAAGATCCCATCGATGTCTTGATTTAGTGTTTTGTTATAATTATACTCCAACAATCTATCTTTTGTGGTATCCGAAAGTCAATCGATGTTGTAAAGCGTGGATTTTTTGGTAGTCCGAAGGGCGGGTTAGTACATTTGGTATCAAAGCCTAGGCTCAATACTCAGGACCAAATAGACCAGTTTGAATTAGACATACTGGTAGAAGGATATACGTTGAGAGAGCGTACTTGTACTTTTCTACTATATAATATTGCTTACACCTTTTTTCTATGGTTCATTGCTATTACTGGCTGCTAAGGTATCATCCCACAGGCTATCAGGATGAGTAGACGGATACACGTGTATAACATCCTAAATTTTTGATAACACTATTCAGAAAATTTAATTAGATAAATTAAATAGAATAATGATGATAAGGGGGTTGAGATTTGAATAAATTATTTATAGGGTCGTGCTTAATAATAAAAAATAAATGGGCTTTAAATTAGTTTAAAGGTTAATTAATTTACACATAGGCATATTAGTAAAATAGCCTCCTTATCATACACGGTTATACATCTTTCACTATTGTAGTTAGCCCATGAAAACTATATCAGTATTAAGATATTGACAGTTAGTCAATAGGTTCCTAGTCAACCCATGAAAACTAGGATAAGAGAAAAGATTTTTGAGTTACCAATAGGTACTTAGTGATCCTATGAAAACTATGAAAGTGGACAGATAGTCCATAAGCATTTAACAAGTTAATAGTAACCTTTGAAACTACAATTGAGACAGATAGTCAGAATGAATGTGGATGGGTAATCCAGATGTGATTTACTTGTTTTGCATATCATCATAATATTTTTGAAATACTATGTTTTTAACCATTATGGATGCAGGAACACAATATATGGTTTATAAATGTTTTAGGATGCTAGTGAGAGGAAAACTCGTTCCGCTAAGTGGCGTGGTCTCACCAGAAATCAAAAAGATTTAAGATGGTAGATTATTATTCATACCAGGCTTTATGACTGACTTGAAGTTTTTGTTTTCCCCTTAAACTCTCGGGCACTCAATTGATTTTTAGTAGGTTGAGAGTTATGGTGTAATGCCCCTAAATTATAATTAACATTATTCGGGATATTTAATTGGATAAATTAAATAGAATAATATGAATAAGTAGGGAGATGAGATTAACAAATCTAATGGCCGTGTCTAAATGAATGAATTAAGTAAGACTTAACTAAATTTAGAAGGAGGAATTTCCTAAGGGGTAAACTTGGGAATGGAGCTACATTTCTTTGTATATATCTCTCCCTCCACCTTAATAAACTTCCACTTTTTCATTCTTAACTTCCATGTACTTCAGCCGGCCATTAAAAAGCTCCAAAAAGAGTTTAAATTGAAGAATAATCTAAGGCATTAAAGCTAGGGAAGTATCTCATTCTCCAATCAACTAATCAAGGTGAATAATCATGTTTATCATCTCATTTTTCTATGTTTGGATCGGTTATGGGTTATACCCGATTTATGTTTATGATTTTGGTTAGGATATTACCATTTAAACCTTTGTTTGGATAAGACATAGGTGTTTTAAAATGTTAATGGACTAATTAACACATTTTTATCTTTTGGTTAAATTCCAAGTTGTTTCGATCTTCATATGCTTTGAAATTTTAATATGTTGAATTATATGATTTATTTGATTTTTGGTGATTTGTGGGAATTTTTCCTTAGTGATTTACTAAGGTAATTAAATTATATAAGCCCAAGGGCAAAACTAAAAATTTGCTTCAGAAATTACTTAAATTCGGAAGGAAATTGCTTTTGGAAATATTTGAGGAAGAAGTACAGTGTTTTGAGAAAAAGGTTGAATTTTGTATACTTTACAGGAGAAGGTTCCTCAGCCAATCAAAATTAGACAAGCAAGATAAAAACATCACTTCAGTGGGCCCACTTCTGCCTTCGACTCCAACAAGCCCGCTTTTACCCTTTCGATGAAGTCAAAAGGTACCTTTCGCCTAAGACGGAAGGTAAACAGTTACCCTTTGTCAAAGTCGAAAGGTAGGCACGGGGCCGAAGGGAAGAAAAGGGCGAAGGGATGGGTAGGCTACTTCTTTCACTTTCGGATAGAAATAAAAATTATTTTCGAATAAGTTGAAGGTGGATCCTTCGATTCTATCATTTTATAAAAGACTAAATTTTTTATATATATTCAAGAAAGGGTTTCGAAGGGGATCTTTGAAAGCTTAAACCTTCAAGAGTAGTGTTTTAAAATGTTTTCCGAAAAGGTGTTTTAAAAACCTTTCGGCAAAGCCGAAGAGTAAACCTTCCGACATGTTCGGAAGTATACTTTCGAAGGGTTGGTTCTAACACCAACACTTCATTGTTTTTGAAGGGGTTATCTTCAATGATTGCGAATGGTTTTGATTTCGAAAGGTCTAGGTTTGATTTTGAATGGTTTGATTTCGAAAGGTTTGACTTCGAAAGGTTTGACTTCGAAAGGTTTGATTTCGAAAGTTTTGAAGGGGTTATCTTCAATGATTGCAAAAGGTTTTGACTTTGAAAGGTTTGATTTCGAACGGTTTGACTTCGAAAGGTTTGATTTCGAAAGGTTTGACTTCAAAAGGTTTGATTTCGAAAGGTTTTGAAGGGGTTATCTTCAATGATTGCGAAAGGTTTTGATTTCGAAAGGTTTGATTTCGAAAGGTTTCCGAAGGGGCTAACTTTGGATGTTTATTTGCTTTCGAAGGATACTTCATTAGAAGGGTTTTAAATGGCCATTTTTAGCCATTTTTCTTGAGTAAAGTTTTTCTAATTCGAAGGGGCTACTTCGAAGGGTTATAACATAAAATACTTATCTTTGTTTGAATATATAAGGGGAATCCTTATATAAAAGGAATGTTATAAAACCTTGGGGACACCGGGGTGGGTTTAATGTTTTCGATACATAGTTTGGGGATACAAACAGAAATATGCTTTCGAAAATATACATTGGGGCTATCAATGTGTTTTTATTTCATTTAACCTAATTGGGGCTACCAATGGGAATAGGTTAAACAGGTGGTATACCTGGGGAAAATAATTAATCATGGGGATCATGAATTTTTATAAATAATCATGGGAGTCATGATGTTTTAATTGGCCAAGTGATGGGTTTTTGATTAACTTAGGAAAACCATGGAATGTGTGGTGGATAGCCCACATCAACTTTCTAAATAAAGAATGTTTTTCCAGAGGTGGTTAGCCTCGGGATTTGGCACCCAAGGGTTCATAGTCATCCTAGGAAAACTATAGAGTATGCGGTGGATAACCCACACCAACTTTTATAAAACAGTGTAAGATGGATAATCTGCATTTATTTTGAATGGATTTGGGATGAATAGTCCTATTTAAACTATGACGGATAGTCATTTTAAAGATTTTAGAGGGGAACTCTAATAAAATGCTTTTAGATGGGATATCTAATAAATGGGTGGATGGGATATCCAATACATATGATTTAAGGCTTTATTTCATATTATGTTAAGACTAATCATTTTGGGTGCAGGGGCATAGTAAATGATTTGCATGTTTCATTTTGGATACTAGTGAGGGTAAAACCCATTCCGCTAAGTGGCATGGTCTCACTAGCTATCTATTTATGATAAGAGATGATAAGGGATTATTCATACCAGACTTATTGTCTGCCTCGAAGTTTGTGTTTCTCCACAAACTCTCGGGTACTCAAAATTAATTTGAGTAGTCTGAGGGTGAGAGACTTTCAGGTTTTTGGACGAATAAACTTCCAGAGACGTGTAGGAGGCGGTGTTAGCTATATAAGAGTTATTTTGTGTTTTCCGTTATGATGTACTAAGAACTGTAAAGTTCATATTTATTAGTTCTCTGACCATCATAAGGGGACATCTTCATTTGTCGCTCTTATCTTGTTTTGTACCTGTATATGTGATCTGAACGTGGGTAACATTTGGGATTATGTAATTAAATCTCAAATTGAAATTCATAAGAAATGAGAAATTCTGTTTTGTTGAAGTTTAAAAATTTTCATATTCTCGTGTTTCTATGTTGCCAATAGTTTCAAGATTCCGGTTTTGGTCACCCAGAAATAACACCTATGGATGATTGCAGCATCCGTAGCAGTTAGTTTTGAGCCTCCGGAAGCGGGATCTTACAAAGTTGGTATCAAAGCATGGTTATTTGCAGATCTCGGCTTGATGGATATGTAGAAGAGGAGACTTTCTTCAAGGCAATTACAGGGAGCAACATTGTTTTGGTGGAATGGAATTACCATGGGAGAGCCAAAGGAAGATCCGACTTTGGCTGAATTTCGAAGGAGGTTCGAAGAAAGATTTCTATCAAAGGTTGCCAAGTCAGCATTGCTCAGGAAATTTGCAGATGTAGTCTAGGGGGATAGATCTTTGATTGAGTATGCTACATGGTTTGACGAGCTGTCCCATTACGGATATGCTACTGTGGATACTATCATTCGGTGGAATGGTAAGTTTATCAGAGGGTTGAATACTGAGATCGCCAGAGCAACCATGCCAAACCTCCGGGAACCGTGTGACAAGAAGGTAAACAGTTACCCTCCGTTAAAGGTGCCCATTCGGGGGTAGCAGCTAAGAAGAGCAAGGCTGATATTATTTGTTAGAAGTGTGACAAGAAGGGGCACTATGCTAATAAGTGTAGCTCGGGTGATGGAAGATCAGTTGCAGTAAGGCCGAATGTGAAGTGCTACAACTGTGGCCAGATGGGGCATTATAAGGACAAGTGTCTCGAGGCTACTAAAGCTGGAAAGGGAAAGGTCTTCACGTTGGAACCATCATCCTCTAGACCAACGACTGTTGAGAACGAAAAAGATGTTATGGAAGGTATGCTTATGATTCATAGTACTCCAATTAGGATACTATTTGATACCAGTGCATCGCACTCATTTATATCTCAGTATTTGGTAGATTGTTTATGTCTGGAACCTTTATACCTTATTACTCCTTTAAGGGTTGTGAATCCTATAGGAGGGTATGCCACTCTGGGAATGAGATATGACCAGTTAGAACTTGATTTGTTAGGTCATATGTTTGCATGCAGTTTATATGTTTTTGATTTTGTGGGTTTCAGGATCATATTGGGTATGGATTGGTTAGATAGATATGATGCTAGGATATTTTTCCAAGAGGGGAAAATACCATTGAAACACCGTAATAGCTATAACCGAGTCATTTACTCAGTAAGGAGTTCGAGCGGAAATGCTTATGCGTTATTGAGTGCTATGGGAACGGGAGCAGAGTTGAAGCAGATTTCTGTAGCAAGAGAGTTTGCGGATGTGTTTGAACCAGTTTCGGGCTTGCCACCGAAAAGAGCAATCGAGTTTCGGATAGATCTCGTACCGGGAGCTGAACCCATAAGTATACCACCTAGCAGGATGTCACCAACCAAGATGAAGGAATTAAAGGTGCAACTAGTGGAATTGGAAGGAAAGAATATCATCCGGCCAAGTAGTTCACCTTGGGGAACGGCTGCGGTATTCGTGAAGAAGCCAGATGGGTCGTTAAGGATGTGCATCGACTATCATATGTTGTACGAGAGGACGATCAAGAATAAGTATCCTTTGCCGAGGATCGACGATTTATTCGATCAGTTGAGTGGAGCCAGAGTGTTTTCCCAACTGGATTTGACAACAGGTTTCCATCAGCTAAGAGTGGCAGAGGAACGTATTCCTTTGACAGCGTTCAGGACCAGATATGGGTCTTACGAGCGGTTGGTTATGCCACTCGGGCTTACTAATGCGCCAGCTTTCTTTGTGGATTTGATGAACCGGGTTTTCCGAGATCACTTGGATAGGTTCGTGTTGGTTTTTATTGATGACATTTTGGTATATTCTAAGAATGAGAAGGATCATGTAGATCATCTTAGAATAGTATTGGAGACTCTAAGGCAACATCAACTGAAAGCAAAGTTCTCAAAGTGTCATTTCTAGAAGAAGGAAATGAAGTTCCTTGGTCATGTAGTTTCCGAGGAATGTTTAGCAGTTGATCCGGATAAGATCAAAGCTGTTAACAATTGAAAAAGATCTTCGACGATAAGTGAGATTAGAAGCTTTCTTGGACTTGCAGGTTACTACCGAAGGTTCATTAAGGATTTCTCGTGGATAGCGGCATCCTTAATTAAGCTAACCAGGAAGGACGTGAAGTTTGTTTGGTCTGACAAATGTGAGGAGGGATTCCTTAAGTTGAAACATTTGTTAACCAATGCACTCATGTTAGTAGTTCCTGATGGGAATCAGGGGTTGGTAGTATACACCGATGCATGTGGTACCGGGTTAGGTGCTGCGCTAATGCAAAATGGGAAAGTTATTTCCTATGCTTCTAGACAGCTTAAACCACATGAAGTGAGATACCTTACTCGTGATTTGGAGTTGGCAGCGGTAATCTTCGCATTGAGGTGTGGAGACATTATCTTTTGGGAGAAAGGTTTGAGCTATTTACATATCATAAGTCTCTACGATATTTATTCTCTCAGAAGGAGCTGAACATGAGACAACAGAGATGGCTGGAGTTTGTTGCAGCTTATGATTTTAGCATCGAGTATACACCGGGAAAAGGAAATAAGGTGGCGGATGCGCTTAGCAGAAAACATCAGAATGTGGTGTTAGCTATGTTGGCGGAATGGAAAGACTTGGAAGCACTGACTGCTTGCAGTGTGCAGTTGAGGTCGACTACTGGATCTAGTCGGAATATCGCCATGATGTCTTGTTTTGAAGTTCGACCAGTTCTGATCAAACAGATTGCTTCTAGGCAGAAAGAGAATCCAGGATTAACCGAGAAGATTAGAAGGTTAGAAGCTGGAACCGAGATTGATTATTTAAAGGATTTTTTTCTTGACCGCAAGGGTTGGTTGAGAAAGAAGGAACGGTTATGTGTTCCGAATGTTGGAAACCTTTGGAATGAAGTTCCTAGGGAAGGTCATCGATCGAAGTTTACGATTCATCCTGGGGGAACCAAGATGTATCAGGATATGAAGAGAAGTTTCTTCTGGGAAGGAATGAAGAGGGATGTTTTCTTATTGGTAAAACAGTGTTTGAACTGTCAGCAAGTAAAAGCCGAACATCAGAAGCCAAGTGGGTTGCTTCAGCCTTTGGATATTCCACTTTGGAAGTGGACTTGATATCCATGGATTTTTTTGACGGGTTGCCAAGGTCAAACTGGGGTAATGAAAGTATATGGGTCATAGTGGACAGATTGACCAAGAGTGGCCATTTCATTCTGGTAAGGTCAACCAGGACGGCACTTGTTTTGGCTAAGTTGTTCATGAAGAACATCGTTAGACTGCATGGAATTCCTAGTAGTATCATCGGTGATAGAGATGCTTTGTTTACTAGCGAGTTCTGGAAGAGCTTGCAGAGTGCACTAGGCACTAAGCTCAAGCTGATTACCGCATAGGAAGAAATTGAGTCTGAAATTTTATTATGTTCAATTACAGGATGAAATTGAATTTCTCTGATTTTTGTGGATTTTTCCCAATTGATTTACAAGGGAAAACAAATTATTTTAAAAGAAGGACTTTTCTGAAATAATTGATTTTGATATAAGCAAGGGCTTAAACGTTATATATTATGATTTCGATCTAATGAAAGTACGATAGTTTTAAATGTAAAATATTTGAAAAGTGCTTATGGCAGCCAATCAATGGTTTACAAATAGGCAAGAATTTATAAAGTAATTACTAAAAGTTGCAACATTTTAACCTTTAATTCAGAAAAAAGTGTTTTGCCTCAAATAGTAGCACCTTTGGACTCCATTGATTCTGCTCCATCCTAGTTGAAACCAATATAGTCAAAATCCATATAGTTGAAACCAATACACAAGGTATCAGTTAGATGGTACGCAGTGGATTGGAAGGAAGGCGGAAACCTTTGGTGTCGAATGGTAAGCTTTCGATGAGGTCGAAACCCTGCTTTGTTTTCAAAAGTTAAACTCTTGTCTTGTTTTACTTAAAGCTTTCGACATAGTCGAAAGACATGCTTTCGACATAGTCGAAAGACATGCTTTCGAAAAGGTTTTATAAATGGCTTTCAAAGAAGGTTGCTATATTATATAAAGGGGTTAGCTTTTGAAGGGGTACTTTTTCCTTAAATAAGAGCTTCTGAAAGGATTGGTTTCCAAGTCGAGACCGAGCCGCCAATTTATCTTTCGACTGCATTGAAGCCATCTATGCTGTCGAAGGTTTACCACTCTTCTAACTTAAACTAAACCTTTTTCCTAAATGCTTTCAAAGGGGTTGAGGGTTTCGAAGGTAATGGAGTCGAAAGGGGGTTTCGACTTTATCTTTCAAAGTTTTAATTTAAAGGATTATGCTTTCGCCTGGGTAGTTCCGAACCATCCACTTTTCCCTCCAAACAATTTTATAATTGGTTTCGAAAGAGATACTGCTTACACAAAAAATGGGCAAACACCTCCAAGTCGTATGATTTAGTCGATTTTATGTTGTTCTTAATGATTTGGGTGGTGTATGCAAATATATAAAAAGCAGGGACTAAACTGTAAAAGACACACAGATTTATAGTGGTTCGGGCAGAATGTGCCTACATCCACTTTATATGTTATTCTCCTTTACTGTTCAGATTACAAGTACAAAGCTTTGATTACAAGCGTATGAAAGTTGTTTGAAAGTTCTGTCCATGTTTGAGCTCTCAAACTTGTCCGCCATTGTTGTACCCCTACCCCTCTATTTATAGAGTGAGGCTGGGAGCAGGGGTTCTAGATGTATATGGCTGCTGGTGGGCCTGGGCTGATGCAATCAGGCCTGGCAACGTTGGTTCGGCAACGCCTTGGTTCGGTTGTAGATGGTTGGAGTTGAGACCCTGGTCCGGTAGCACTTTGGTTCGGTAGGTTAGGTGGGACTTTGGTCCGGTGGTAGATAGTGGAGCAAGGGTTGGTTCAGCAGGGGTTTGGAGACGTGTTGGTTCGGTAGGTTAGGTGGGACTTTGGTCCGGTGGTAGATAGTGGAGCAAGGGTTGGTTCGGCAGGGCTTTGGAGACGTGTTGATTCGGTGGGCTTTCCTCCCTTTGGTTCGGCGATGCCTTCTTCTTTCTGGCTCGGTGGTGGTGGAAACGCACCCAACATTTGCCCCCTAAAGTGGGGCATATGCCAGCATATGTCGTGCTTTGTTTTAGAACTTTCGTCTTGGACACTCTCATTCGGTCCCGAGCGCCGAACCAGTTGGTCTGGTCATCCTACGATTGCCTATAAGTATGGGCTTTACGCCTTTGTTATTCCTTATCTTTTGAAATAGCCGAACCAAACTTCTATCTGCCGAATCAACCATATCACCGAATCAGATCTGACTGCCGGACCAGGTGAGACTTTCGAATGAACTTTATGCTTGCACTACCGATTGAACTTGGGGAGTATGAGTGCCGAATGGACCCTTGGCCTCGAACTACCGAATGAAACTTGGGGAGTATGAGTGCCGAATGGACCCTTGGCCTCGAACTACCGAATGAAACTTGGGGAGTATGAGTGCCGAATGGACCCTTGGCTTCGAACTACCGAATGAACTTTTATGTTTTGAATTATGAATGAGATTCCAGACTGTAGGTGCTTGTTTGTTTATATTTCACTACTACAAAACAAGCCATTTGCATCGGTTGTTTACCCCTCTTTTGCATCAGTTCAACAACCGATGCATATGCAACCTATGCAACAGGCTTAACACTTTTGCATCAGTTCTGAAACCGATGCAAAAAGGTCATTTTTGCATCGGTTGTTGCTAACAACTGATGCAAAATATCATGGTTGGTTGCTTGAACACCGCCCCATGTTGCATCGGTTGTAATGAAAACCGATGCAACAAAGGAACTTGTTGCATCGGTTGTTGTTGAAAACCGATGCAAACTAATCCCTCTATTGCATTGGTTTTTTATAACAACCGATGCAAACTAATCCCTCAAAAACCATTATTACAGTACTCAAATAGAATATATATATATATACTATTGACAATCTTTATATATATATATAAGAAAAAACATACACAAAAAAGAGAACATTGCATTCATCTTCAATTTTGTTACAGATTTTCAATTATATTTCAATTCTTTGGCACTTTCATCACTGTACATTCTCGATTTCTATAAAAAAAACTACACTACACTGTGCACTATCCTCTCTACCATCAACATTACAACTTACTCAGTCACAGTCCAACCACCTTCTGCTGCCTTCCAACAACCACCTTCACCAGTTGCACACTACTTCAAACAACCTAAAGTCCTGCCACCAACCTGAAGTCTACCCACCAACCTCTAACCATCCTTCACTACACAGTTCAAACTTCACTATACAAACTCTCCAACATCCATACCACAGTCTTGCTCCTTCCTGAACCAAACTTCTGATTGCACCATAAACAAGACCACACTACAACTCAACATCCCCACCGAAATAAAAACTGTCATTGCCCAGAGCACATACAACTCCACCACCCAGTAAGAAACCCAACACTGACCATCCATTCAACCACTCAAAACATCTTTGCCATCAACCACAACCCCAAAGCAATCACCAAACCCTGCATATTCACAACCAGTGACCCTACAAGCTCAAATCAGCACCAACTGCAACAATGCTCAAAATAAGTAGTTTCCTGAACATATTTTTTGAATGCAAAAACCAAATTAAATTTGAGTTGCAAACAAAATTTTTATTTCCGCAGATGTTGCCGACCTGCATTCGTGGATGCATTGCCTTTGCAGATGCAAGAAACGTATCAAACCCTAAATTCATTTGATAACGCATATCCTCTATCAAACCATACAACCAACTTCAACCATTAAAACATTATATATGTAACAGCTACTAAAAAACATATCCAAAATCACTGTACAGGATGTAAACAATTAATCAATGACATCACTATAGTACACTAATACAGAAGAATAAATGCACATTTTAAGTTATGGAAATCAAACTCACCAGAATATTAAGCTTCCCGTCAAAAGTTGATCCCACCTTCTTCATCAACTCCTCTCTCTGCTCTCGGATTGACAGATCACAAATGGATCTATTTACCTTCAAACCCATATCTCTCCATTTCTTTAAGTAATCGTTTATCTCATTTTCTTTGCGTGAACAACTGTATACATAAGCACCAAGTCTACTCAATTCTTCGACTACAGCATGCCTAATCGAGAATCAATAACTATTTCATATGACAACAAGAAAAAGGAGAAGAAAAAAAACAGAAGTATATGGTGTGAGCTACTATATTTCATATGACTTTTATCATTTTATGACTAGTTTTTTCAATCATTTCTCAATAACAAGAAACCACTATTTCTCATATGACAAATACAAAACAATTACTACACGCTTTAAACAAAACAAATAGATTAGTCAGATTGATTATTCAATATGGTTGTAAACATAATGATATACATTTTCTATGTAATTTTCACATAAATAAAATGTACAAAACAATGACCTTTAACATATTACACTAGTTATATGTTTGAGACCAACAGTATCTCTAAGATGATGTATCATAATACAGCTAGAAAAGCAGAAGAAGAAAAAAGAAATCCTTTCCTCTCAATAATGTGGATATCAGAAGCTTAAAATCAGATCATAATATGGAATAGTCGGCTGAAAAAGTTACCTGAAGTGTTAAAGCGCTTGTGTGCTTGGTTACCAAAAAGTTTGTGAGGTTCACAAAATAGGCCATAATGGAATTAAATAAGAGATACCATAAAATTTTGATATCTTCTCTAGCAAGTTGAACTGTGATGCCAACCACATTTTCCTCCATGAAAAGGGTTGCAGGAAGCAAGAAAACTACAGCTATAGGAACCATGTATAGAAGGAGATTCATAGAGTTCAGTTTTTCCCTATAACATACATGAACAAAGGTAAACTAGTGGATATTTCAGTAAGAATCCACCAACGAAAATAACATTGAACAGAAAAATGACAATAGTTGTTTTAATACAAATTATATAAAGTTTGGTGCACAAAAAGAGTAGTAAGATAAGTGATGGAGTTTGACCAGAACACACCCAGCTATGCGTAAACATCCACAGTGATTCCAAGTTAACACACTCAAACATGATATTACATACTTAAGGGTTAATATGTAAGAGGTTAAATTCAATGAACTGATGTATTTTTCAGTCTCTCATTATTCTCACTGAATTTGGAAATAACTAAGGTCATCTCGAGCAATATTCATATGAAGAAAAGATGGAATTCTTCCACCTTTTTCTTGCTTTGCCACACTTCAGCAGTGTGAATTTCCTGATAAAATCTCCTCATTTCCATAGCATATACACCTCCATCCGCTGCCTAATTTCCAATCTACCGCATCACTAACATATAAGAATACATTACCATTCTTATTAATCACTTATGGTGCATCAGTGGATAATAAGAGATTTTAAAAAACATAGACAAATGTTTATCCATCCATAGTTATATTAAGCTAATTGTGTATGAGATTATTGTAAAAAAATTATGCACTCATGTTTCTAGATTAAGAAAATTTAACAATTTATCTCATGATGACGCCGACTCAGTCTAAGAAACAAACTATAATAGGTTTTTCCGTTTAAGTAATGGACGATCTTGCTTTTCTTTATACCATGTACTCTCATGTTCTGCATTGTGCGTTACCTGCACAAAATTTAAAATATTTGATGAAGTGTTTTGATGTAATAAGTCTTTTAGTAACTCAAAGAGTTAACACACTACATACTAAGAACAATCAATAGAATCCTTAAACAGAATTAAAATTAAATCACAGCTGCTATATTAAAATCACATAGTATATAACATTAAAACCAAACCATAGCAAAATTTAGCAAAACTGGAAAGTTAGCTAAAGGTGAACAAACCATCGAATTTGTAAACCAATGGTTAGATATCATAGATGAAACTCTTTTCTATTAAAACAGTAGAGAAAGAAACCTTGGTCCAACTGGTATACGTTGAATTATGTTGAATCTCTATGCTTATATAAGTTTAAAACAATGTCAAATATAGAGTTTCAATCCTACAAGGCTCTAAATGTTCACATTTTGTTTTTACATGCATAATAACATAATCAAACATTGAGTATTTTAATGATATTTGCTCATAATTGGTAAGACAAACTTAGCAATGCTATACTAAACATTATACCAACTTCTAATGTATATACGCATAGCTCTAACTGCAAATCTGCAAGTTATGAAAGATTTTACCATAGGAGACACATTTATTTGTTGATATTATTAAGATAAAATACATATAACCAATAACAAAATAAGCAGAGTGAAAAGAAAAAACTCACGCAGCACTAATGGATTATGGATTAAGTAGAAGATTTCAGATTTAATTATGATCTAATCCACTTGTAATATTGTTGGGATGATGCATTGATCGGTCTATTTATATGGTTTTTGGATGCTTGTTAATCCTTACTTCTAATAATTTGAATTGGGACATTCCAAGCCTATGAATTAAGGCATGTCGAATTGAAAATAGAATTAAGGTATGTCGAATTGGTAGCAAAAGTCAGGCATATCGAGCTTGTACTTGAAATCAGGCATATAAAGTTGATAACATGAATAAGGTATGACGGATAGTTTAGATGATGGCAAGTTTGTGGAGTAACAATAGTGTCGAGTCTATAATATTAGGAGGTGACGAATTCATGGAATAGCAGTACTCTCGAACTGGTAGCAGGAATCATGAATGTTGAGCTTGTATCAGGTACCGAATTTGTATTAGATGGAATATCAGAGAATGACGAGCCTATAAGTGGTTGTCGAGCTTAACCGCATTGATATGTCATATGTTTAAATATAACGTATATTAAGAATGAGAAGCAGTAACCATATAGAGATGCAGTGAATATGGCAATATAATATCATGGGAAAATGAAGTATTAGAATTAACATCAGTAGATTCAAGCATGCCGGGCCTGTAAATCATGGCATGCCGGACTAGTAGATATAGAGCATGTCGGGCCTGTAATTTGGGCATATCAAGCCCGTATTTAAGTCATGTTGGTCCTATAATTTTAAGCATGTCGAATCCATAGTTAAGACTATCAAAACCAAAAAAAGAGCATGCTTAGCCTGAAGCTAAGGCTATTAAACCTGTAGATAGAAATAGTTTTAAGTAGGCTTCTTTATATATCCATAAAAAAATTTATTAAATTTGTCATTTCAAGTGCCCTTACCTATGAATGAATAGCCACATAATATTTGGATATTAATAAAAACTATATATTTCAAAGCTAGTTACGTACAATGTAGCATTAAAATAATCTTAACTTTGAAAGTTATAATTCTTACATGGCTGAATCAATAAGATATATAAAACGAGTATATTATTTAGATACGTGCTTTAGGCCAGGTTGGCATGGATATATTCATGTTGAAACATAATATATAACTGAGTGTTATGAATGATAAACTTGTATATCAATCCTTTATATGCCGACAATATAAATCACATATGCTAACTGACTAGTAGCATTATATATTTCAAATCTAAAACCATTTTTAGTAAAGAAAAAACTACCACTTTCAAGCTCGTTATTGAAGGCATATGCGGAAAGCATGGAATGTGACACCACAGGCATTGAAGGACGAGAACATGAAGATGTCAGCACAAAGGACTGAGTGCAAGAAATCGATCCAAATATTTGACCTTCAAGCTCGTTATTGCGTTCAATAGCTATGCATTGCACATGTTCTAGATCATCCAAAACATTTGTTTTTGTCTTCTTGGTTTTCTTTAAGAACGGACCAAACAATTTCTAGGCAGTGGAGTGCCCTTCCCCTTTCGTCTCTTTCTTAGAATATTCTAACCTTTTTTCATAAACAACCTTCTACTCGTTAACTTTGCTTTAGTAATAAGCTACCACTTCCCTTTTCCATTGCGAGGCTGCTTCGATGTCCAAACCAAGAGGAGAACCCAGGACTACTCCAAAGGAAGATGCTTTAAGAGGGGCTAAAGCAGTGGATCAGTTATCTTCCTTAGCCAGTTGATGAGCAACTTGCTGGGATAGCTCTTCAATATTTTTTTCGAGTTTCTTAATCTCATCTTCATAAGAAGCATCGTACAACTTCTTAGCATATTTTAACAGCTCCTTTAAATCCACCACCTATACTTCCTCCAAACTGCAATCGCCAACATCTCGAACCCAATACCCAAGTCTTCCTTGCCAAGTTGCCGCGAACCACCTCGTAAACCCAAATCGCCCAAAGCGACTACCATCGTGGAATCGCTCTCGAATACGAACTGTGGAATCTATAGAAATTGATCGCTTAACTGTGGAATCTATAGCAACTCGAGAAACCATTTTAGGGTTTTTTTTTTGAAGCAGGCGAATTATTTGGGAAAAGAATGGGAGCGGCGAAAAAAATTGGAAAAGCGGGATGTAACACGTGAGCAACGAATAACCTAAATAATATTGCATCGCCTCTGCTAGGGAACCGATGCGAAAATTATTATTTTGGACGTAGTTGCATCGGTTGACTTTAAAACCGATGCGGCTAAAACTATTTGCATCGACGTATTTGCATCGGTTGTTGGTGATAACTGATGCAAATTTGATTTTTTATTACCTATTGCTTTCCACGTACCAATTGCATCGGTTATTAAGAAAGAACTGATGCAAATAGTTCTATTTGCATTAGTTTTTACTTCAACCGATTCAAATGAGGCGATGCAAATGGCCTGTTTTGTAGTAGTGTTTCTACATTCCTTGCCCTAACGATATGTTTTCTTGTGCTGCAGATAATGTCTCATAAAGTAGAAACCCGTTCTGACAAGAAGAAGTCTAAGGACCGAGGAGAGTCCTCCATAGTGCCCCCAGCTCAGGCAGCACCAGAACGACATGGACCAACCCCGAGATCGCTAGTAGACAGGTACGGTCCTCAAGAGCTCCTAAACTCACCGCCTGATTGCTTTCCTAGCTCCCTCAAAGATGAGCAGCTTGATGTTATTTCTCACTCTTTTGGGATCGACAGAGCGCATATGTTGTTGCCGGGGGAAGGAGCGATGCCGTATAACCCCCCTGAAGGATATTTTGCTTATAGTAGGTATCACTGCATGTGTGGTGCCATCCCGCCTATCAATGCTTGGATAGTCAGCTTCATCACATACTTGAAGGTGGCTCCTTTCCAACTTCAACCCAACTCCTATGCCATCTTGGTGAGTTTGTTCATCATCTTCCAGAGGAGATACGGGCGTCCTCCTTCCAACCGGGAGATCCGATACCTATACAACTTGAGAGGCTACAAGAAGGGGTCTCCATATATTAGCTTAGAATCAGCCGTGTCTTTCAAGCCAGTCCTGGACTTATATTCAAAATTTAGCATGTTCAAGAAGGAATGGTTCTTTGTCAGAGATGACTCCGTTTCTTTCTGCCGCTTCACCTCTGGCTGTAAGTTGAATTTCATTTATAATTTTTTGTTCTGACCGCAATACTCCTCCTTACGTACTTTATTTCTTGCTAGCGACAGGTGGCTTTGCGATTGTAGAGAACGAACGTCTGGTTCAGATGGCTGAGGAAATAGAAGCCATTCCGGAGAGGGAGAGGGCGGCTTCTTATTTGATCAGGAATGCTACTCTTCTGGGACACAACCTGATTCTGCCACGTCAGTCTATGATCAATCAGAGAGACACAGCTGAGGAGAGGGCCGCCAAAGCTAAAGGAGGGGCTACGGCGAAGAGTGGTAAAAGGAAACCCTTCTCACATCATCCAATTGCCGGGGGGAAGAAACTTAAGAAGTCCGATGGACCTTCCCCTAGCACATGTCTTGATGTTCTGGAGGAGGAAGATGCGGAGGAGGAGAGAGGCAAGGGTGAAGGAGGTGAGGCGGAGACTTGAAGCGGTGGAGAAGGTGATGGTGATGGTCATAGCGATGATGGTGGTGACAGACAGAGCAGTGGTGGAACGGGGGCTTTGTCTTCTGAGCAGGCAGGTGTGATCCAAGAGTGGACAGATGATGCTTTCCACCTCGCTTTTGAAGGGTCGGAGGAAGGATCGGCTTTGGTGGAGAAGTCTAAGAAGGCCGGCAAAGCCGAGATCGGTGCTGATTCATCTTCTAAGAGCGCTTCAGCTATGGCAATTCCTGTGGATCAAGGTGAATTTTTGACTCCTGTTGACTCCATTTATGATAAGGATTTAGAAATATTTTACGGCCCGCTCCCGTCCTGGAATGATATTCAGGACTTATTGCAATATCCTACTCCTCCCTAGGGTTTGTATAACAAATGCGTCTTTTTACTCTTCGTAACTCGATGTATTTCTTGAATTATAGCTCAATATATGCTTGTAACACTTGGCTTTTATTTCAGGAGCGGGTAAGGTGGTCAAGATGTCTTATGTTCGGCACCGTCTCGAACAGTACAAACTCCTCAAGGCTTCTACTAAACCAAAGCCTCCGGCTAACCATCCTGGAGATGTTGTCGGCTACCGTCCTCTTCTTGGAGTTATCGAAGAGGATATACAAAGGAAGAAGAGGAGTCGCTCTTTGTTTGAATCTTAACCCGGTCCTCAGTCCCCGACTCAGCCTCTTCAGGATACATATAGGAGAATACTGAGCTTATTCCTTCCCCGCACCCGTCTGGAAATCCTACTATTACCCCGATAGATCATCCTGGCTTGGCTCATAATCCGTTTGCGGATCATTCGGATCTGGATCCTGGTTCTCATGATATTATCTTTGATGAAGCTACCGGTGAGCACCTTCTCCCTCGTAATCCTATGGTAAGAGTACTGGATGAAGCTAAGTCCCTGGACCTTGATTTGCTCACCACTCGGGTCATAACCTTGGGGGATGAAGCTAAGGCAAACATTAACCGGGTTGCTGAGGAAACCAGGAAGCTGATGGGGCATCACGCTCGGCTGGTCAAGGCTGGAGAAGAAATTGGCAGTGCTAACATTCGACTACGGTTAGTGGTTTTCGACCAAGCCAAACAACTTGCTGATCAGGCCATCCAGATCTCTCAGCATGAGGCCGCCTCCAGGCGACTAAAGACAGCCATGGAAGAGGCCAGCAGAGTAGAGCTACGAAAAATGGAGGCTACCTGTAAGGAACGGATTGACATGGCTATCGCAACGGTGGATGAGGTTCGGAAAGCGGATCTCGAGCGGATACAGGAGTTGTTTGGGAAACTTGAAGCCGCAGAGCTTGCTCAAACGAAGCTGAAGGAGGAGATGGAGGCGATGAGGAGATCCTTCCAAGCCGACCGCTCGCGGTACCAATCGGAGAGGGACGCTGCCACTGCATAGCTGTTGGCTTCTGAGGGCTGAATAAGGGAGTTTGAAGAGAATGAGGGGATAATGGATGAGATGCTTCAGGATATGTACTTTCGCACTTGGAGACAGGGCAACTTATCTTGTACAGATGATTATCCCCGAGTCATGGCTAGGATTTATCTTAGGGCCCTGGAGGAGGCTAAGGCCGAAGCATATAAGGAGGGCGGCGTGGCCTTCAGAATGGATGTGGTTACGGCTCAATTCTCCAAGGAGGAGAAAGCGGCGGTGAAGGAGGGTATGCGGCTGCTTACTACTGAGGAGGTAGGTGTGCAGTTAGAGGATGATGATCAAGGAGCAGATGCTGGTAAGTCTTCCCTTTTAGCTTTCCGTAACTTGGTTGCTTATTATTAATGAATTCTTTTCTTGATCGGACATGCGAGACCTCTGGAGCACTAAATATCTCTGGTCAACATGCTGAAAGTTCCCACTCCGCGGTTAAGGAGATTTCGGAGGGCCAGTAGGACAAGGGTGAAGCTCCGGTGCAGCCAACTCCTTAACTTGACCTGGATATCTTTCTGTTTACTTGACATTGCTGTCTACGTTAGTCTCAGAGCAGTAACGTAACTTTTAGGCTGTAATTATGTTACTTGTAATAAACGACTTTATTCTTGGTATGTAATTTTTTAACTTAAGCTGATTCTGTCGTATTTGAATGCTTTCGTTATTTTGATGTGTTGCATAAGAAGTATAGCTGTGCATATGCCTGTGATTCGATCGTGTTTGATGTCAAGTTCTTGTTTAAGATATAATTTTATACCTTGCAATGTTTAATGTAATGTGCGAAAAAATTATAGCTACGTTTTTATACACAAAAGAAGAAAGTACCGCCCTTCATGTTTTAGTTGTAGACGGTTGCTTTGAATGTCTTATATGACTGAGTATGGAATGCAGTTGATTGACTCGTCATCCAATTGTGAGTTCTTAGTGAGCGTCTCCTATCTTATGTCCCGTACTTTAGGGATTGTTATAGAGGATAGGAGGAAAGTTTTTAAATAAAATAGAAATATAAGAAATAGTAAAACTTCCAATCATGGAAGGCCTTCGATGTGCTTAAGTTCGTGGCAAACGGGTTTTGTAGTCACTTTCCCTAGCTGTGGGTGCCGATCGTCAACCGTGAACTACCCATGACTGGCCACACCTTATGTTGGGGCTTAAAGTAGGTTCACAGTTGCCGGCGAGCCGAATGCCGTAATGAGCTGCCTCGGCTATAGTCGGCCTTCTCGGTGGCTTATAATCAGCTCATTACAGTTGGCTTTAAGGGCCGATCGCGAGCAATGAGTTAATTCGCAGCAGAGAGATGCTGGAGCAAAAGTGTCTCATTGGCGAGGGCATAGAATCGCATAGTACCTGTTAGATCTTGTCCAGGTGAAGTCGTGTCGTGATGTGTCTTGAATGGAAATGCTATATGCACAGGATTTTGTTCAACAGAAAAGGATAAAGTTAACAAGTAGCCAAGACACAAAGGAACAAGTTAAAAAAGAGACAAGTTTTTAAAGTGGTTCGGCACGAAAATGCCTACGTCCACTGATTCTCTTTGTTAATTCACTTCATATGGGCAGTACAAGTTAAGAAAAGTATCGACGAAGGTGTTGGATGTTCCATGCCCTCTGGAACACCTCTCCGTCCACTGTTGACAAAATATAAGCTCCGTTGTGGAGATCTTTATGAATTACATATGGTCCGTCCCAGATTGGATCTAGTGCTCCGGGGCGCGGGACGATTTGCTTGAGGACAAGATCCCCCTCTTGTAAGCTACGATGCTTGACTTTGGAGTTGTATTGCGCTGCCACTTTTTGCTTGTGAGCTGCTGCTTTGAGGGCTGCATCATTTCTTCTTTCCTCAATTAGATCCAAAGACATGTGAAGGAGTTCCTCGTTCTCTTCTGGGTTATAGTGGATCCTACGGTGGGAAGGCACTATAGTTTCAACTGGGAGCATAGCCTCCGATCCGTATGCCAAAGAGAAAGGAGTATTCCCAGTTGATGTTCTGAAAGATGTGCGATAGGCCCAAAGTGTCGTCGGAAGTTCATCCACCCAAGCGCCTTTTGACTTTTCAAGTTTCTTTTTTATTAGAGTTTTGAGAATTTTGTTGACAGCTTCAACTTGTCCGTTTGCCTGGGGATAAGCTACAGATGAGAAGCTTTTGTGAATTCCGTGCTCTTGGCACCAGTTGGCAAACTCCTCGCTGTCAAACTGAAGTCCGTTGTCTGATATGATTTTAAGTGGGACCCCGTACCTACATAGAACATTTTTGATCAAGAAGTTAATGACTTTTGCTGAAGATACTTTATTTAGGGGTTCTACTTCCACCCATTTGGTGAAATAGTCGACTGCCACTATAGCATATTTGGCTCCGCCTCGGCCCATTGGCAGTTTGCCAATCAGGTCAATTCCCCATACCGCAAAGGGCCAAGGGCTGGTCATTTGGGTGATCTCAGTTGTGGGTAGCTGTGGAATCTTCGCAAATTTCTGACATCTGTCACATTTTTTGACGAAATCTAAGGCGTCTTTGTTTAAGGTGGGCCAGAAGTATCCATATCGGAGTATTTTCTTTGCCAGAGCCTGCCCTCCAATGTGATCTCCGCAGCTTCCTTGATGGATGCTGGATAAGATTTCCTTTGCTTGCCTTTCAGTGACACACCTTAATAAGGGGTTAAAGAAGCCGCGCCGATAAAGGGTGCCTTTTTGTATTGTGTAGCGGGAAGCTCTCCTCAAGATTTTCTTGACTTCGTTACGCTTGTCAGGCAGTGTGCCATCTTGTAAGTATTTTTGGATGGGAGTCATCCAAGTTTCCTCTTTGATTGTAGCTATCAGATTCACCTGTTCGAAACTTGGGGTCGGTTGCTTTGAGATGGCCACTGCTCCGGAAATAGTGCTGTCTCTCATGCTAGCTTGCTTTGCCAATTCGTTGGCCTCTTGGTTCTCTTCCCAAGGGATGTGTTTGATTAAATAGCGATCTAATTGATCGAGAAGCAACTTGGTCTTCTTTAGATATGCTATGAGTCGTTCTTCTCGAGCCTGGAATTCTCCTAGTATTTGATTTACAATAAGTTATGAATCACTATGAAGACACAAAGAATTGGCTTCGATTTCTAAGGCAAGTTCTAATCCAACTATCACTGCTTCATACTCTGCATCATTGTTGGTGGCAGCGAATTCCAACCTTAGAGCATAGTGTAGCTTATTTCCCCTGGGAGTGATTATTACCACACCTGCCCCCGAGCCTTGTTTGTTTGACGCACCATCCACAAAGAGATTCCACTTGATGTCTTCTGCTATTTCCGATTGCTCCTTACCTTCGTTGGTAGTGAATTCGGCGATGAAATCGGCCATGACTTGTCCCTTGATGGCAGTGCGAGGATGGTAGGTGATATCATATTGACTTAGCTCAATGCACCATTTAAGTAGTCGCCTAGAAGTGTCGGGACGATGGAGTACCTGCCTTAGTGGTTGATCGGTCAGAACTCTGATGGAATGAGATTGGAAATAGTGATGCAGTTTCCGTGATGTGATTTGTAAACAGTACGCTAGTTTCTCAAGTTTTGGATATCTGGCTTCCGCCCCTGTAAATCTCTTGCTTACAAAGTATACTGGTCGCTGCGTGCATTTGTCTTCTCTCACCAAGGCGGCGCTCAGAGCATGAGATGACACAGCAAGGTATAGGTATAGCTCTTCGCCTTTTTTTGGAGTTGAGAGTACTGGTGGTCTCTGGAGGTGTTCGATTAAGTTAAGGAAAGCTGTTAAGCATTCGTCAGTCCATTCAAACTTTCCTTTGTCTTTCTTTAGAGCTTCGAAGAAGGGGATGCATTTGTCAGTTGCTTTAGAGATGAATCTGCCCAAGGCGGCCACCTTCCCATTTAGGCTTTGCATTTCTTTTCGGGTAGAAGGTATCCTGATATCTTTCAGAGCTCGGACTTGTTCAGGGTTTGCTTCAATTCCTCTAGCATGGACGATGAATCCCAGGAACTTCCCTAATGATACTCTGAAGGAGCACTTTAGAGGATTCAGCTTCATTCCATATTGGCGAAGTACTTGAAACATCTCGCCCAGGTGGCTTACGTGATCGTCAGCTTTTCTTGACTTTACCAGCATGTCATCCACATAAACTTCCATAGTTTGTCCTGTTAGCCCCGCAAACATCTTGTTGACGAGGTGCTGATAGGTGGCCCCTGCGTTTTTAAGTCCAAAAGGCATTACTTTGTAGCAGTACAATCCTCGGTCAGTGATGAAACTAGTGTGGTCTTGATCGGAGGCATGTATAGGAATTTGGTTATATCCTGAGTATGCGTCCATAAAAGATAAGAGTTCGTGCTCGGTCGTGCTGTCCACGAGCTGATCGATTCGGGGAAGTGGGAAGTAATCCTTCGGGAAGGCGTCATTTAAATTGGAGAAGTCAATGCACGTTCGCCACTTCCCATTAGCCTTCTTTACTAGTACCGGATTAGCGATCCATTCTGGGTAGATGGCTTCTCGTATGAAGTCATTGGCAAGTAAGTTTTTTATTTCTTCATCGAGGGCTGCTGATCATTCTGCCCTCATACTTCTCTTTTTCTGTTTTACCGGCACCTTGGTAGGATCGATGTTTAGTACGTGGCATGCTATGTCTGGGGAGATTCCAGTCATGTCAGCGTGTGACCATGCAAATACATCCAAGTTGTGGTGGAGAAAATCAATGAGTTGTTCCTTCAATTCTGCTTTTAGTTGGGACCCAACTTTCAATAGTCTACTCGGGTCGTGTTTGTCCACAGATACAAATTCCATAGCCTCTACAGGCTCGGCGGTGGCCTCCTCCTCTTTGTCCCTGGGGTCTAATTCATTCAAAGGGTCACTGGTATATCGAAGAGGAGGGGCTTTCTTTAGCTGCTCTGCTTCCAAACTTTTCGTGCAGAGGGCAGTCTCTGCACTCTTCCTTATATCCTTCCTGCAGTTATTGCGAAGTTCAGTTACATAGCAATCTCGAGCGATGTCCTGGTCTCCCTCTACTTCCCCTATTCCATTGTTCGTTGGAAATTTCATCTTCAGGCACCATGGGGCCAGGACAATTTGGAAGTCAGACAAGGCGGGTCTTCCTAAGAAGGCGTTGTAGGCCGAGTGGTTTTCTATCAACACAAATGTTTGTTTCCGCATAACGGAGCAGGGATGACTTCCAATTTCAACAAAGAGGTCCAGTCGCCCGAGGGGCATCTTCGCATTTCCAGTGAAACTGTGTAGTGGTTTACTGCAGGGAGAAACATCCTTTATTGACAGCTTCATTTTGTCGAAGGCATGCTTGAATAGGATATTCACTGAGCTTCCAGTGTCTACTAGAATCCAGAAAACTTCGGCTGGACCGAGCCGGGCAGCGATAACCATGGGATCCGTGTGAGGCCTTCCCTCCAGGTCACGCCTACTGAATGTGATGTCATCATTCTCTACCCGCTTCGGGTGGCGTTCTTCTATAATAGAATTAACGCATTCTTCATCGTTTCTAAGTGACTTCCCGTACCTTTCCATCTCTGCCCAGCTTCCGTCGGCGATGTGTGGTCCTCCCGAGAAGGTATGGAGCACTATCTTCTCTTGACTGGAGCCGCTGGTGTTGCGATTTCCTCTGCCTATTTCTGGGGAGGGTAGCCTTGGGTTCTCATTGGCAGGAACTGGAGTCCTGTTCTGACCTTTTACATAGCGTTCTAATCTCCTTCTTCTGATGTGTTCTTCAATCAAGTCCCGGAGATGATGGCATTCATTGGTATCATGCCCATAGGATTCGTGGAAGCGGTAGAATTTTCCAGACTTAATTACGTTATCTGATTCCTTCTTGTGCGGGGGGCGTTTTTATTTAACTTCGTCTTGAGTAGCCAGGAAGATGTTTTTGATCGTTTCATTCAAAGGGGTGTAAGCGTCAAATCTCGGTCCCGGCCGATATAGACACTTTTCTCCCTTCTTGCCCCCAGCATTGTCTCTAGAATCATTTCTTCGAACGTCCTTTGCTACAGCGGACGTGTTGCCGTGAGCTGCCTTATTTTGTTGCCCTGACTGCCCCTCAGTGGCAGCGTCTTCAAGTCTCATATATTTCCCAGCTTCATGGAAGAAATCAGGTAAAGTAGCTGGTTTTTCTTTTGTCAATCTTCTAGCAAATTTAGTATCCGGATGCACCCCACTACAGAGGGCCATTAAGATAAGCTTCCCATCGGCATCTTGGACTGCGGCCGCTGCGGTATTGAATCAGGTTAGATATTGCTGCACTTTCTCTCCAGGTTTCTGTTTGATACTGGATAAGGAATAAGCGTCCTTAGGTTGTTCCACATGAATGCGGAACTGGCTGATAAACTTTTCTTTTAACATCTCTCATGAGCTGATGGATCCTTGGGGTAGATGGCAGAACCAGGAGGTAGCTAGATCTGCTAAGAATAGTGGAAAGCATTTGCACAGTACTCCCTCTGTTGCCCCGCTCATGAGCATATGCTGTGTGTATCTCTATAAGTGTACAACTGGGTCAGAGGTTCCCTTGTAAGGTTCCATCGTTGGCATTTTCCATTCTCGGGGGGTGATGGCAATTTCGATATTGCGGGCGAAAGGGCTGGTTACCCTAGCGCCTATCCCTCGGTCTCTTTGATCCCGTTGGACGCACTCTCTGAACAAGCATGCCATCCTTTCATCGGAATTTGGAGCAGATAAAAATGAGTTCGGTTCTTCTCTGTGGGATTGATTCCGTCCAAATGACCTGTAGTGGTGGTATCGTCGATTATTCCTAATATTTTCCCGTGGCTGTCTTTGGTCTTCTGGGAGCATGCTAGGGTCAGCTACAGTTGGCCCTTGCCTTGATCTTCCCCTGCTGGGTTCTGATCTAAGCACTTCCTCGGGTCCAACTTCGGGTTGGACTCTAGCTCGGCCCCATTCATTGGCGTTTCCGTGGTTAGGCAACATGACAGGCTCGGCTATAGTTGACCTCCGCTTGGTACCTCCCCCGCTGGGTTCGGTTCCAAGTGTTTCCTCGGGTCGGCGTTCGGACTGAGTTCGGTCTCGGCTCCTACCACGGCCGCTTCTGTCGTTAGCTTCTTCGAAGAAGGAAGATCTTTGTTGCCTCTGAGATCCTTCAGACTGGGACTCACCCCATGATTCAGTGTTGCGGTTGGACTCTTCAGCATCCCTTAAGCGTGACATGAGTTGGTCCACCAAGGCTTCCTGCTGGCATGTGAAGAGGTTAGTCACTTCAGCCACAACCCTGTCTAGATCTGCCCTAGTAATTACTGTCGGCTGTTCCGTGGCAGGGGTTGTTGGATTTGCCTGACCTTCATTTAGTACTGTTGTTGGAATGGGACGATTTACTTGATCTGTGACCACTGGATCTGGAATACTACTGGTTGCGATGTTTTTTCCTTTGTTAACATCTTTCTTCTGCTTGGGAGGCATGTCTTCCAAGCAATGAGCGATGCTGTTAGGAAAAAAGTTAAGTGGGAGAAGCTGAAGTCCGGGGTTTAGTTCTCAGTGAAAGCACCAAAAATGTTTGCGCAAAAAATGGGCAAACACCCCCAAGTCATATGATTTAGTCGATTTTATGTTGTTCTTAATGATTTGGGTGGTGTATGCAAATATATAAAAAGCAGGGACTAAACTGTAAAAGACACACAGATTTATAGTGGTTCGGCCAGAATGTGCCTACATCCACTTTATATGTTATTCTCCTTTACTGTTCAGATTACAAGTACAAAGCTTTGATTACAAGCGTATGAAAGTTGTTTGAAAGTTCTGTCCGTGTTTGAGCTCTCAAACTTGTCCGCCATTGTTGTACCCCTACCCCCCTTATTTATACAGTGAGGCTGGGAGCAGGGGTTCTAGATGTATATGGCTGCTGGTGGGCCTGGGCTGATGCAATCAGGCCTGGCAACGTTGGTTCGGCAACGCATTGGTTCGGTAGTAGATGGTTGGAGTTGAGACCCTGGTCGTTAGCACTTTGGTTCGGTAGGTTAGGTGGGACTTTGGTCCGGTGGAGACGTGTTGGTTCGGTAGGTTAGGTGGGACTTTGGTCCGGTGGTAGATAGTGGAGCAAGGGTTGGTTCAGCAGGGCTTTGGAGACGTGTTGATTTGGTGGGCTTTCCTCCCTTTGGTTTGGCGACGCCTTCTTCTTTTTGGCTCGGTGGTGGTGGAAACGCACCCAATAGATACTTTCGTATATAACCAGTTTGACCCAAATGATGTTTTTAAAGAGTAAACCCAATGTTTTCAAAAGGGATACTTCATTTGTTTTGAAGCTATGTTTAAAGGACGTTTTGACACCCTCGAAGGGTATATTTGGTTTTAAAAGATATATTTATCAAAGGCTTCAAAAGGTGTATTATTTATGTTTTGAAAAGAAGTTTTTCTTTCGAAGGAGGTCATCCAGAGGTTTTAAATGTGAGGTTGTAAAGTTTCAGAACAAATAACCCACTCTCACTTTTAAAAAGGAAACACCATGGCATAAAAAAAGATTTTGGAAGTATTACTTATTTATATACTCAATCACATTATTATTTACCCTTGAATGTATGTTGGGGAAAGGTAGAATAACTAGTTAGGTTTACCGATAGTGAATATAAATAAGGAATGTTTAAACCTTAAAACTAAAGATATTGGCAGGGCCCAATAGGTTTATAGTAAGTGTTAGCACCAAAATTGGTCACTAACCTCGTTGAGAAAGATTGTGTAGAGAGATAAATGATGAAAGTAAATTTAAATAAGGAATAATATGCTAATTTGAATGGAGAAAGTAAGAACACCGGATTTATAGTGGTTCAGCGTAATTGCCTACGTCCACTTTGAGGTTAAACTTTATTGCTTTACTTGATGATTGATTACAGATACAATCCGTAGACCAAATACTTGAATACAATTGCTAAGTAAAGAGGATGAGTCTTGAAAGCGGCAGAGTCTCCCCAGTGTTCCCGAAAAAAGGTCCATTTCACTATGCCCCTGCCTTTCTATTTATAGACGAAGGTGGGTTGGACTTCTCTGGTGGGCCTGGTAGTTGAATAACTCGGTCCAAATAGTGTAAGTCCTATGCGCCGAACCAGATAGGCCGAACGGCAGAATGCCGAGCCTCCCCCTTTATGCCGAACGAGGTGAGGCCGGACACTCTGAGTGTCGAACATCCGTTTGTACTGAATGACCTTGGATGACAAGCTGCAGGTGATTGCCGAACGAGATACGTACCGGACGAGATGTGGTGTTGAGCGAGGGATGCATGTCAAATGAGGCTGGAATGCCGAACAGTCCGGGAATGCCGAGCGTACCTTGTAGGCCTAACGTTCATGGATGCCGAACGTTCCTCATATGTCGAACGTCCCTTGGCCGAACGATGTCTTTGGTCGAATGTTCTTTGGTTGCCGAGCGATCTTATGCCGAGCGTTCTTCTTTGGCCGAACGGTATTCAATACCGAACGTTTCTCGATGCCGGACGCTCCTAGATGTCGAACGCTATTCCATGCCGAACGCCCTTTAGATGCCGAACGATGTGCTCATGCCAAACGGTCTTAACATGCCGAACGCTCATTGTTTAACCGATCGATGGGGAGGCCGAGTACTAAGTTGCCTGGTCAATTCCCCAGGAAACACTTGCCCCCCAAAGTGTATTACGTGACCGAACGTTATACGCTTTGAATTATTTATCCTCCGTGCTTCACTTTGATCCTTAGCTTGTTCCTTTCAGAGATGTCTTCTTGTGATTACCAGGTGAGGTGGTGTTTGCCGAACGATATGTGAGTGCCGAACAGAATAGCTGAAGCCAAACGCTGCTTGTATGCCGAACGACTTCGTTTTGACCGGTTCTAACGGTCATCGTCTCTTCGACTTCTTCTTCTTCCCTATAAAAGCCAGACTTCCTCACCTTCTTTTCTTCTTTACTAACACCTCTGCTACTTTGCACTCGCGAACCAATCCTGTTTAACTGATGCTAAAGATCGACAATCCTCTTCAACCTATATGGCATCCTCGTAAGTCTCGATCTCATAACTAGGTATCGACTCCCCTATTTAAATCCTTCCTACGAATAAAAGGGTTTTAGCACGAAGCTCGAATTCATAAATTAGAACCCAATTGGTGTTGTGTCGAACTTCGATTAGGGTACTGGTATTGTTGAGGGAAAGATAAGTAGCCAGAGCCGAATGCACGAGGTAATTATTGGGTAGTGTATTTTGGTTCGGCATGGAACCCTCATGCCGAACGAGATTGGAGGGAAAGAATAGAGGAAGAGCGGGAGTTGTTTTAGAATGCCAAATCAACATGGTTTGACATAACTCACCGAACGATTCATCCTCGTTGTTCGGTGTGGACGGAGGAAGAAGAGGAGAATGAGGTTGTTGTTAAGGACGGTGTGTCGAGCGTTAGGGCTCGGCGTAACCTTGGCTCGGCATGACTCGTCACATGCCGGGCAGTGTAATGGAAGGATATGGAGGAGTATGAGTTAGATAGGATGTTGAACGTTGTCTCGGCCCAATAGAATCTTGGCCGAACGATGCTTTGCCGAACAATCACAAATGCCGAACCATATCAAGGCTGAACAATGATAAATTCCGAGACATACTTAGGCCGAACAACGTGAATGCCGAACCATACTTAGGCCGAACAAACATAAATGTCGAACAATACTTAGGTCGAACAACACAAATGTCGAACAATCCTAAGTGCCGATCAAACATAAATGCCAATCTACACTTAGGCCGAACAACACAAATGCCGAACCATATCAAGGCCGAACAACCATAAATGTCGAACAAACAATTGCCTTGCCTAATCACATAACAAAACAAGGACAAGGACTCTAGCATACTGGCATATCAAACTGATCCAGACTATTAACTCCCTAGCTTCAGTAGACATAAACCTTAGATTGACATAATCGGATAATTTCTTTTAACGTTTTCTGAATCTGAAACAGTAATCACCATAAGGCAGGTTTTTGGAGACGGTGAGCGATGACGGTCTTCGAAGGCGATGATTCGAAGCTCAGTTTTATATCAGTAACCTTGTGACTTTCAAATTTTCAACGCTTATACACGATTGCTTGCACTAGTTCACACACCACGTGGGGGGAATATTCGTGTTGTTAATTCTAACGTTGAACATTTTTCAAGTATAGCTTTCACAGGTGCTTAGCCAGATTCACTATTTATTGGAGATGTCTAAAAAATCTAGCTCCGCCACTATCTCAGATAGGCCCGGGCCGTCTTCAAAACAAGAAGTCGCGGACACTTCAAATCCATCGACTTCCCCCGCTCATAATTTAGCTCCTGATGCCCTGGAGGCATCGATTCTCTTGGATGATCTGATCGATTCACAGGCTTCGAAGATTAACGAAGTCGCGCTTCGGTGAATATGCTCTATCCACGGAATCCCTTTCGCCGATGTGTTGGTTCCATCGAGGCATGATTGCCCACATCTGCCCCCAGTTGGATATACTGCCTGTAATAAGTTTATGTGCTGGATGGGCAGCGTGCCTCCATTCAATTTGTTTCTTCGGGACGTGTTGCAATACATAGACATCGCCCCGTCGCAGCTGCATCCAAACGGCCACGCGTTCATATACGGGACCTACCTCCTTTTCATGGCCGTCTTCTCTAGGCCTCCAACTTCCGGCGACATCAGATATATTTATATGATCAAGAAGAGGAAAGATAGCCCTTCCTTTGTGTTCCTCGAGCCGTACCACAAATGCCAAATTTTGACCGGAGCATGTAGCAAATTTGCCCTGTACAAACAGGAATGGTTCCATGTGCGTTGCCCTCCCGGTTTCACGAGGAGATGGGTTGAAGGCAGTAAGTCTTTTCCCTGAGTCGATATTCGCGCTCTATTGGAGCTATGCTTTTTCTAACTTCTTGTTTCATCCTTTCAGGTATCAACCCACGTCCTGAGGGCTGAGGATATTCTGAGACCGTCGAAGCCATTAGAGCTCTTCCTGCCGAGGAACGGGACATCCGAACCCTCATTTCAAATGAGTCATTATCGAGATTCGGACTGTTAGCAGGAGGTCGCCGGATTAGTCTTCCTAAGGGTGTCTCCATTCCCAAGCCCGCACCCGATAAAGGGAAAAAACTAGCTGAATCGTCATCACGCCATACCCCTGATGTACAGGAAGGGGAGAAAATCGAAGAGAGTGAAGCTCCTGAAACACAAGGCGAGAATGTGGGTCCTACTCAGGACCCGCTGATCGAAGTGCATGATATTGAAACGGCATCTTCCCCTTCGAAGGGGAAAAAGAAATTGACGTATAAGATACAGAAGGAGAAGGTTGGTGGAACTTCCAAAGTTACGCTCATCCTGCCAGAGAAAGAGGCTTCTTCACAACACATGGAAAGTTCTTTAAAGGGTCTGTCGAACCTTACCATTCCCGACGATCTACTCAACTACGGTTTCGACGATCCGGAGGCCCTTAAGTTTCACTCGCCTGCTAGAGGCGATACGAGAGTTCAAGCCCGAGTCCAGAGAGATAATACTCCAATCAGTAGAGATAAAGAAACTGGTCCGTCGGGGGGAACACTAGGACACACACGCGCTTCACCATACACTTCAAATTTTTACATTACCCCGATTTTTCCTAACTCGTTGTTATTTTTATTCTATGCAGGTGACATGGGGCGCTCCCACGGGTTCGATCGTCTCCACGGTTCTTCTGTATTTCACCATCCGGGATGGGATTCAGGCTCCGGTAGACGTAGGGACAGAGACGATTACGAAGATTCAGACAACCGTCCTCGTGAGTCGTTTTATCGAAAGAAAACATATTCCCAGTCTTCATATTCTCATGATCCCCCTCCTCAAACTGAGCCAGATAGAGAAAAACTTTCGCAGAAGGGGTCTCAACCCGATGTCTCCCGAGATCAACATTCCGGTTCATCGAACACACGACAATCTCGGGAACATCGGAAGAGAATAGAACTTTCAAAGCCTCCTCCCCCTATTACTGCTGCTGACCCAACGATAGCAGAGAAGATCGTCGATCTTAAGGCTAAATTCCTAAAAATCTGCTTTGACGGCCTGAAATTCCTCCCAGCTATTCATCACATCCCAAGGCATGTCAAGCAGAGTGCCATCGCCTGCAACAACGACGTCTATGTTCAACATGACATGTTTGTACACTTGGTCGAAAAAGTCTCGGAAGTATCTGTTGAGCGACAACAGGAAATTGACCGTCTGAAGCTTGAAGCTATTTTCGACAAGGACATCATCAAGAATCAAGATGAAGAGCTTGCTTCGTATAAGTCAAAACTTGAAGCCGCAGAGTAGAGTGCAAAAGACACTGCCGAGGCCGTCACTCGTCTAGAGGCGGCCCATAAAAAGGAACTTGATGAACCAGTCCAGCGCAGTGGGGCCCTTGCTTTAGAAAAAGATTCTATCCAAAAAGAAAGGGACGCGCTCACCCTGCAAGTCAGAGAGTTGAAAGAGCTATTCTCTAAGGAGAAAGAAGAGAAAATAGCAGCTCAAGAAGAGTCCCAATGATACTACAACGAAATTGTTGCTACACGGCTCTTAAAAGCAAAGCTCGATGATGAGCTTGCTAAGGTTGAGATAATGAAAGACGAAGCCCGTGAGGAGGGCAAGAGAAAAGCTTCTGAGGAGATTGAATCCCGTCTTGAAGCAGCTGCATAAACCGGCAGAGAAGAAGTCAAGTGTATGTTTGACCCGCTGATTGCCAAATACAGCGCCCGCGTCCTTATGCACCACGACTTGACATTCCTAGGCGAGGGCTATCTTGAATCTCTAGCTGAGGCCTGGGAGACTTTAATAAATATCAGGAAGGTTGAGTCGGGCACTGAGGAGGTTGACGAGGAGGCTTTAGTGAGAGAGTTTCTCAGGGGGAATGAGCCATCGGATTTGTCCGCAGCTATGGCTATCTTTGGTAAAGGCTCTTCCCCGTCACAAAAGAAAGATGACGAAGCCGGTCCGTCTGGAACCGAGGCTGCAGCCCCTCCTCCTACTCAACCGGCCGATCGACCAGCACTTGACCCGTTTGAGCAGCATGCCAGCTATGATCCGGGAGACCCCGGTCTTGGCATTCACGTGTTGTCTCCTATTCTGGAGGGTGAAACTCCACGCACGTAAGAGACTAGTATAAAACTCTTCCTTTAGAAGTTCAAAGATTCGTCGCTTTCTGCGATCGGTTATTGGTTCTAATGTTCGCTCTTTATGTTTTTATGCAGGACGCTCTGATCCTGAACCAACTCCGAGGAGCGATGACGCCAAAGAGGAGGCGGGGAAAACAAGCGATGTCGCTCACGAGGGAGTAACTCCCGGTCCTGATGCTCAAGTGATCGGGGCACTAGATGATGATAAGTTTGACACTTCGTCTCCCGTTGAAGGGAGTGATGAAATCGAAATCAATGGCGCCTCAGAACATAATTCAAAGATGAGCATGAAGGAATGACTTGCAGAAGAGAAGAAAAAGAAGGTCTAGATCAAGGTCGAGCCTCAAATACTGGAACTTACCGACCCACTGAATAGGCCTCTGAAAATCATTATCCCCGGCAAATCCAAACCGCTGGATGTTCCTTCTCCCACTCCTAACTCCGCTTCTTTGGCAAGCAAAAAATCCAAGAGGAAGCGTGAGGGAGAGGAGTCATCTGAGAAAACAAAGGAAGATAAGAAGAAGAAGCCGAAGAAATAGCCACCATTCTCGTTCAACGATATTTTGCTTAGGTCTTGTAACTACTTTTATTTTTTCGTTTCCGTAGTTTGTGTAGATAGATTTTTGAGTCCAAGTTGTGGAGGAATAGTTGTGTAACCTCATTTTGGATTATTAAATAAAGTTTAGTTTCTTTGTCACTTGAACGATTCTTTTGCTTTTTTAGCTTTCTGTATAACGGTGGTCGAAACTCAAGTTCTTATGAGTTGCATAATTTCCCAATCCATTCTTACATTGTTCGAACATTCTTTGGAGGGGCATATTTCTTGTTTCACATTCTTGGGTACTTAGAATTTTTTCTAAATCCGCGCTCCGGGGATTTAGAGTAATTCGGTCTGCATTCAGGGGACTCGGAGATTCGAATTGCCTATACTCCAGCCCGCACTCCGGGGACTTAGAGTACTCCAGTCCGCACTCAGGGAACTCGGAGATCGAAGTCGTTTATACTCCAGCCCGCGCTCCGGGGACTTAGAGTACTCTGGTCCGCACTCAGGGGTCTCAGAGATTCAAGTTGTTTATACTCTAGTCCGCGCTCCGGGGACTTAGAGTACTCCGGTCCGCACTCAGGGGTCTCAGAGATTCAAGTTGTTTATACTCTAGTCCGCGCTCCGGGGACTTAGAGTACTCCGGTCCGCACTCAGGGAACTCGGAGATTGAAGTCGTTTATACTCTAGTCCGCGCTCCAGGGACTTAGAGTACTCCGATCCGCACTGAGGGGTCTCGGAGATTCAAATTGTCTATACTCTAGCCCGCACTCCGGGGACTTAGAGTACTCCAGTCCGCACTCAGGGAACTCGGAGATTGAAGTCGTTTATACTCTTGTCCTGGCTTCGGGGACTTAGAGTACTCCGGTCCGCACTCAGGGGTCTCGGAGATTCAAGTCGTTTATACTCTAGTCCGCGCTCCGGGGACTTAGAGTACTCCGGTCCGCACTCAGGGGACTCGGAGATTAAAGTCGTTTATACTCTAGTCCGCGCTCCGGGAACTTAGAGTACTCCGGTCCGCACTCAGGAGACTCGGAGATTCAAATCGTTTATGCGAGTCCGTACATCATACAGAATAATGTAACTCTAGTGGTTTATCACCAGATTATAAGGTACAGAAACATTAATAATTCGTGAAACAGACGGCTTCAAGCCTTTATTAACGAAACAAACTTAATTGTCCAATTACACACTAAAAAGGAAACTAAGAATCAGCGGAATAAAAACATACAGCAAACAATTGTACCTAAAACAGGAAAGAAACAGGCTAAATGTAATAACATCGCAAATATTCACTGTTCCATGCTCGGGGGAGTGTCACGCCATCAACGGTCGCTAGCTTTAAAGTTCCCTCTCCAAGCTTTCGTTCAATGACATGTGGACCTTCCCAGTTTGGATTCATACGTGATGGTACTGGGAAAACTCGTTTCAAAATGAGATCACCCACATTAAAGATCCTTGGGCGGACTTTGTCGTCGTAATATCGCTTAACTCGGTGCCGATGTGCTGCCGCCCTTAGTTCAACCTCTTCACGTTTTTCGTCGATGTAGTCCAGTGATTCCAATAAGAGATCTTGATTCGTCCTAGGATCATAATATGTCACTCGATGCGATGGAACTTTAAGCTCCATGGGTATAACGGCTTTCGAACCGTATGCCAATGCGAATGGAGTGTGGCCAATCGCGGTCTTGTGGGTAGTCCTATAAGCCCATAATGCGGTCGGGAGTTCATCTACCCACTTGCCTCCGGCTTTTTCCAAACGCTTCTTCAATATGGACTTGATTATTTTGTTCACGGCCTCGACTTGTCCGTTAGCTTTCAGATGCGCAACGGCGGCGAACTTCTTCTCAATGCCATACTATAAACAGAAATCTTTGAACTCTATCTTTCAAACTGCGTTCCGTTGTCCATAATGATGGTTCGAGGGAGACCAAAGTAGCATATAATGCTTCGTACAACGAAATTAATGAGCTTCTTGGAGGTGACTGTGGCTAAAGGTTCTGCCTCGGCCCATTTTGTGAAATAGTCGACTGCAACTATCGCGTATTTTGCACCACCTTTGGATATAGGCAAAGAGCTGATTATGTCGATTCCCCAGATTGCAAACGGCCAGGGACTAATCATTTGTGTGAGTTCTGTTGGTGGAGATCTTGGGATTTTCGCATATCTTTGACACTTGTCACATCTTCTTGCGTAGTCTGCAGCGTCCCGATTTACAGTTGGCCAATAGTATCCATATCGGAGGATCTTTTTTGCTAGTGTCTACCCCCCAGTATGGTCGCCACATTCTCCTTCGTGAACCTCCTTCAAGACCCGCTTTGTCTCATCATGGGCAATGCATCGTAATAAAGGGACTGAGAACCCCTTCCAATACATTACTCCATCCTGCATCACATATCGTGCGGCTTTTCGAATGACCTGTCGTCTTTCGCTCCTTTTTTCTGGTAAAGTCCCGGTCGTCAGGTATAGTTTGAATGGGGTCATCCATGACTCCCTCTCGATTCCTGTTTCCAACACAAAATTAACTTTCATCGCGTCTATGCTTGGAGCATGCAAGGTTTCAACGGGTACCAATCCCATTTGTTGTGCATCGCCAGTGCTTGCGAATTTAGCTAATGAGTCAGCTTCTTTGTTCTGTTCACGCGGGACATGCGAAATGTCATAATGTTCGATGTTCGACAATAGTTCCTGAACCAGAACAAGGTACAGAGCAAGCTTTTGTCCCCTTGCTTGGTAATCTCCCCGCACTTGATAGACCACCAACTGTGAGTCACAAAATATTTCGACTGACCTTACCCCGAGTTCTCCAATAAGCTTTAAACCAGCAATCAATGCTTCATATTCTGCTTCATTATTCGTAGGCGGGAAATTGAGCTTCACAGCGTAACAAATCGATCAGTTTTCTGGAGTCACGAGAACTACTCCAGCTCCAGAGCAGCGGTCGTTTGATGCCCCATCGGTGTACAATTTCCATTCAATGGGGGGAATGACACTGTGACCGTCCGGTTCGTCAGATACAGTAAACTCAGCGATGAAATCTGCTAATGCTTGCCCTTGTATGGCTCTGCGCGGTAGGTAGGTGATATCGAACTGACTCAACTCGATATTCCATTTTAACATCCTTCCAGAAGTTTCTGGTCGTTGGAGTACCTGCCGTAGGGGCTGATCGGTATAGACACTGACTGAGTGTGCTTGAAAGTATGGACGCAGCTTACGTGATGCAATCACCAAGCAATAGGCCAATTTCTCAATTTTAGGGTAATTTCTTTCTAGCCCCGTTAAGTTTACTAATGTAATACACCGGGTTTTGGACTCGGTCCTCCTCGCGGACCAAAGCCGCACTTATAGCATGCGGGGATACGGCCAAGTATACGTACATCATCTCATGGTCTACTGGCTTTGACAGCACTGGAGGACTCTCCAAATTCCTCACCAGATCTTGGAACGCTTCCTCACAGTTGGATGTCCATTCGAAATTTCTCTTCCCTTTCTTTATTATATCGAAGAAGGGAATGCACTTGTCTGTGGCTCTTGATATAAATCAACTCAGCGCAGCCACCTTTCCATTCAAGCTTTGCACCTAGTTTATAGTTTTGGGCACTTGCACATCTCGAATAGCTTGAATCTTTTCTCGGTTCGCTTCAATTCCCCTGGCATTAACAATGAATCCCAAAAACTTCACTGATGCAACGTCGAAGGAACACTTCAGAGGTTTGATCTTCATCCCATAATATCTGAGTATATCGAACATCTCTAATAAGTCTCGAATGTGGTCGTTTGACTGTCGTGACTTCACGAGCATGTCATCCACATAGACTTCCATCGTTCTACCAATCTGGTCTTTGAACATTCGATTCACCAAACGCTGATAGGTCGCTCCCGTGTTTTTCAATCCGAAAGGCATTACTACATAGCAATATAGCCCAACGTCTATGATGAAACTGGTGTGTTCTTGGTCCGGAATATGCATCGGTATTTGATTGTATCCCGAGTACGCATCCATGAATGACAACAACTCGTGTCCTGCAATGGAGTCGACCAACTGATCAATCCGAGGAAACGGAAAACTGTCCTTGGGGCACGCTTTGTTCAAATCGGAATAATCTATGCAAGTTCTCCATTTCCCGTTCGCCTTTTTCACCAGCACGGGGTTTGATACCCATTTAGGGTAGAGGGCGTCGCGAACGAACCCATTGGCTTTGAGTTTGTCCACCTCCTCTCTGAGAGCAGCGGACCTCTCCGGGTCCATCCCTCTCCTCTTTTGTTTAACCGGGACGTACTTCGGGTCTATGTTCAACATATGACTCGTAATAGTGGAAGAAATCCCACACATGTCAGAATGTGTCCAAGCAAAAACATCAAGATTCGCTCGGAGGAAATCACTAAGATCTTCAGTCATCGCGGGGATGAGTTGTGATCCGATCTTCAGTACTCGCGATGGATCGTCTCGGCTAACTGAAATGTCAATTGTCAATTCAGCCGGCACTGCCTTTTCTTCCCTGGGTTTCTCATCGTCGTCTCTCGGATCTATGTCTCTGAAGATCCAAGAATTATGCCCGAGCCAGGGCTCGGGCATTACTTGTCAATTATCAGTATTATGGATGTGGACGGGATTGTCCGCAACCTTTCCTTTCTCCCTCCAATGGGCCTCTCAGAGCTCAGCCACATAACAGGCACGACCAGTCGCCTGGTCGCCATGAACAACACCTACTCCTTTGTCAGTCGGAAACTTCAAAGTCAAGCACCACGGGGCTAATGCTGCCCTAAACTCAGCCAGGGCCGGTCGACCCAAGAACACATTGTACGGAGAATCCACATCCAAAACTACGAAGGGTAGGATTCGCACCCTCCTTCGCTCACCTTGTCCCAGTTCAACTGGCAACTCAACATATCCCACTGCATCGGTTGCTGTGCCATTAAAGCCATGTATACGAGCCTTAAATGGCTTCAAATCCTTCGTCTCCATCTTCATCTGATCATAAGCCTTCTTGAAGATGATATTGATTGAACTTCCACAATCAATCAAAATTCTTTTTACATAAGCCGGCCCGATCGTCGCAGATATGACCATCGGGTCGATGGTAGGAGCCTCCACTTGGTCAGCATCTCTGCTCCTGAATATTATATCGTCCGTCATCATGCGAAGCTGTTTAGCAGGGGTCCCATCCTCTATGTTGGAACAACACTCGAAATCTGCGTGCTTCAGGGAACTAGCATATCGCTCCATCTTTTTCCAGTTCTTATCCGCAGGGTGAGGCCCGCCGATGATCGTGTTTTTGACTAGTCTGCCCACAGTCCGGGCAGGCTCCTCAGGATGACGCGGAGCTGGTGCACGACCCGGATTGGACGTTCCCTGTCCTCCTTCCTGCGGATTCTTTACAAACTCCTGTAACTTTTTCTGCCTAATCAGCTTCTCTATAGCGTCGTGTAGGTGTCTGCACTCTTCCATATTGTGCCCATAAGTCTCATGGAAGCGGCAGTATTTCGCAGTCCGCTTTTGTTCTTCAGTTGACTCCTTTGGACGCGGCTTTCTATACTGAAAGGTATTGCAGGTTGATAGGTAAATGTTCTCAAGAGACGCATTCAGCGGGGTATACTCGTTGTAGGTTGGAATTCTCGGCTTCCACTTCCCCGCTTATCTCTTCTTCCCTTGATTTCTTCCTCCGGATTCCTTAGGTTGCCCGAGCTTGTTCTGGACATTGACTTGAACTTTTCCCGAGTTGTCTACGGACTGCTTCACAGCAATGTTGCTTTTCACGGACTCCTGGACAGGTCCTGGTGCTTTATCTCACCTTACCCACCTAGCTTCCTCTCTTATTATGAACTAATGTGCCTTTGAGTAAAAACGCTCTAGCGTAGTCGGAGGTTTTCCTACCAACCAGTCTCCAAACTCTAAATCCGGATCCACGCCTCGCATCACAGCCATAAGAATTGCATGATCATTGGGATTGCTAACTTCAGTTGCCGCAACATGGAATCTCTGTAAATACTCCTTCAATGACTCCCTAGGAGCCTGGATTACACTTGATAGAGACATCACGTCCTTTGGACGAGTAGTGTGTATCCTGAACTGTTTTATAAACTTCTTTGCCAACTCCTCGAAACTGGATACGGACCGCGGAGGAAGTCGGGTGAACCACATAGTAGCGATCCTAGATAGAGTTATTGGAAAGCATCTACACTTGGTTGCATCATTTGCTCTAGCTGAATCCATCATCCATTCGTACCTCATGACATGCTGTCTGGGATCAGTCTTTCCTTCATATGCCGGGATAGTTGGCATACTGAACTTCCTGGGGTACGCTACCTGTAGAACAATGTCTGTGAATGGAGTATGACTTCTTGACACTCCCCAATCATCGTTTGATAAGCCTTGATTCTCTTTCATCAATTGTCTGATCATGACTGTCAGGTCTGGCATTTGTATGGAAGGTGGAAGGTGGAAGGTTGGAGTCTGTTCTACGTGATTGATCAGGCCGATGCCTCCTCTGCTGGCGATCTGCCAAGTGTGCATCTTGATGTTCGACATCATTGGCATCTTGATGATCTGGGCCTCCAACCTCCACCTGTACTCCAGCTCCTAAGTTTCCAGCTCCTGCTTGGTCACGGTCTCCAGCTGTTCGGATAGCAGCACCTGCCTGCGTAGTTTCAGTCTTACGGCGTCTACTCCGGGGAGGTTCATCGGACGAAATTGAGCTGTCGGATGAAGAATAAGGAGCGGGATTGCCCCCAACATTCTGATGCTGTTGCTGAGTGAGTTGTGCCATGAGGTTGGCGTTGGCTTGCATCTGCTCTCCGAGTTGTCTCCTGCTTTCCCTTAGTTCTCTCATCAAGTCGTTGAACTCTATTCTGGTGACAACCAGCATTTGGTCCTGGGCGGTAGTCCCTGCACCTAGCATTGCTTGCTGATTGTTAGGCCCTGCTTATTGTACGCTAGCAGTCTCGTGGGCGTTCGTATTATGAGAGGCTGATCTGGTACATGGTCTTGCCATTTTAGAGTTATTGGTATAAACTCTGAGTAGAATCAATGGACGTCCTATGATTGAGTCGGATCTTCTTTGGGGGATTTATTCAATCCAGTAGCTTCAAAGCAGATCCTTGAGGTCTGAGAATTCAGTTCTCAATGAAAGCACCAAAGTGTTAGCACCAAAATTGGTCATTAACCTCGTTGAGAAAGATTGTGGAGAGAGATAAATGATAAAAGTAAATTTAAATAAGGAAGAATATGCTAATTTGAATGCAGAAAGTAAGAACATCAGATTTATAGTGGTTCAGCGTAATTGCCTATGTCCACTTTGAGGTTAAACTTTATTGCTTTACTTGATGATTGATTACAGATACAATCCGTAGACCAAATACTTGAATACAATTGCTAAGTAAAGAGGATGAGTCTTGAAAGCGGCAGAGTCTCCCCAGTGTTCCCGAAAAAAGGTCCATTTCACTGTGCCCCTGCCTCTCTATTTATAGACGAAGGTGGGTTGGACTTCTCTGGTGGGCCTGGTAGTTGAATAACTCGGTCCAAATAGTGCAAGTCCTATGCACCGAACCAGATAGGCCGAACGATAGAATGCCAAGCCTCCCTTTTATGCCGAACGAGGTGAGGCCGGACACTCTGAATGCCAAACATCTGTTTGAACTGAATGACCTTGGATGACAAGCTGCAGGTGATTGCCGAACGAGATATGTACCGGACGAGATGTGGTGTTGAGCGAGGGATGCAGGTCGAATAAGGCTGGAATGCCAAACAGTCCGGGAATGCCGAGCGTACCTTGTAGGCCGAATGTTCATGGATGCCGAACGTTCCTCATATGTTGAACGTCCCTTGGCCGAACGATGTCTTTGGTCGAATGTTCTTTGGTTGCCGAACGATCTTATGCCGAGCGTTCTTCTTTGGCCGAACGGTATTCAATACCGAACGTTTCTCGATGCCGGACGCTCCTAGATGCTGAACGCTAACCCATGCCGAACGCCCTTTAGATGCCGAACGATGTGCTCGTGCCGAATGGTCTTAACATGCTGAACGCTCATTGTTTAACCGATCGATGGGGAGGCCGAGTACTAAGTTGCCTGGTCAATTCCCTAGGAAACAGTAAGCTCATGAAAACTGTATATAACTAATGATATTGGCAGGGACCAATAGGTTCATAGTCAGCTCATGAAAACTATGATTTGATACTAGCAGGGGCCGGTAGATTTGTAGTTAGCCTATGAAAACTATATCCGGATTAAGATATTGACAGTCAGTAATAGTTTCCTATTTAGCCCATGAAAACTAGGATAAGTGAAAATATTTTGGAGACCAATAGGTTCTTAGTGATCCCATGAAAACTATGAAAGTGGAAAGATAGTCCATAAGCATTTACAAGTTAATAGTAATCCTAGAAACTATAATTGAGACAGATAGTCAGAATGAATGGGGATAGGTAATCCAGATTTGATTTACTTGTTTTGCATATCATCATAATATTTTGAAATACTATGTTTTTAACCATTGTGGATGCAGGAGCACAGTATATGGTTTATAAATGTTTTAGGATGCTAGTGCGGGGAAAACCCGTTACGCTAAGCGACGTGGTCTCACTAGATATCCAAATGATTTGAGATGGTAGATTATTATTCATACTAGGCTTTATGTTTGACTCGAGTTTTTGTTTTTCCCTTAAACTTTTGGATACTCAACAGATTTTGAGTAGGTTTTTAAGGTTTCCAGGTGTTCTTTAGACGAATAAAGCTTTCGAAGATGTGTAGGAGGCAAGTTTGTTATTAGAGTTCTTTTATTTCCGCTATGTGTTTTGTTTGTGAAGGAAAATAGTTTAGTGGCTTAATATGTACTCTTATCAACTAAGAGGGCATCTTCATATGTCGCTCTTGGCGTATTTTGTATTACCTATATTTTATCTGAACGTAGTCTGCGTACTGGGATTATGTAATCATGTAACATCCCTAATTTTTGATAACATTATTCAGAAGATTTAATTAGATAAATTAACTAGAATAATGATGATAAGGGGATTGAGATTTGAATAGACTATATGATGGGCCTTGCTTAATAATAAATTTTAATGGGCTTAAATTGGTTTATAGGTTAATCAAATTACACATGGGCATATTAGTAAATTAGCCAATCTATTATACATGGCTATGACCTTTTGTAATTGCCTATTCACATTCCATTTTCATCTTTTCACAAATACAAATCAAAACTAAATAGAACCGGCCATTAACAAGGAGGGAAAAAAGAAGAAATTTCAAATTAAAGCTAAAGATCGGAGCTAGGAAGGATTAATCAACAACAAATCTCAAATTCCTTATCAAATCTAAGGTGAATAATAAATCATTCCATCTCTTTTTGGTTTTATAATCATATGATTTCGGATTTGAGTATTTATTTTGTTTCTAAGATATATTGGATGATGGTATACTTAATTTATGAATTGTTTGATTTAAACAATTTATTTGTATCTGAAATGCATATGGATTTAGGGGCAAAACCGTGGGTTATTGATTTTAAAATGCCATGGAAACTTTATATGTTAATAAAAACATGATTTTGGAGATGAGTTTTAGTTTTAAAATTTTCCAAGCTATGGAAATTTTATTCTAAATTTTTGATGATAAATATGATGTAATTAGGTTTAAAAATCTATTTTTAATATTTCAGGAAGAAATTGGGTCTAAATTATTAGTATATTTGATTACATGATTAAATTAAATTTCTGTGATTTTTGGGGATTTTTCCAAATTGATTTACTAAAGAAAGTACACTATTTTAAAAGGACTTTTCTAAAATAATTGGTTTTGGTATATGAAAGGGCTTAAAGGTTACTTTTTTATGGTTTAAATCTGATATAAGTGTGACAGTTTTAAATATAAAGTATTTGAAAAGTTTAATGGCAGCGAATCAATGGTTTACAAATAGGCAAGTTAATATAAAGCAATAACTAAAAGAAGCAACATTTCAGCCTTTAATTCAGAAAAAGGTGTTCCGCCTCAATTAGTAGCCCTTTCAACTCCAATGATTCCGCCTCATCCTAGTCGAAACCTACTTAGTTGAAACCATCATAGTCGAAACCAATACACAAGGTATCACCTAGTGGTACACAGTGGATTGGAAGGAAGGCGGAAGCCTCGGTGTCGAAAGGTAAGCTTCCAATGGGGTCGAAACCATGCTTTGTTTTCAAAGTTAATGTCTTTCCTTGTTTTATTCAAAGCTTTCGACATAGTCGAAACACATGCTTTCGAAAAGGTTTTATAAATGGATTTTGAAGAAGGTTGTTGTAATATGTAAGAAGTATCAACTTTCGAAGGGGTCCCTTTTTTCTTTAAATAAGAGCTTTCGAAAGGGTTGGTTCCGACCTAGTCGAAACCTAACCGCTATTTTCCTTCCGAAGTATTGAAGTCATCAATACCTTCGAAAGGTTATCTTTGCTTTTACCTAGGTTAAGCCACTTCCTAATTGCTTTCAAAAGGGGTTGAGGGTTTCGAAGGTGATGTAGTCGAAACGGTGTTACGACTCTGTCCTTCAAAGTTTTAATTTTTAAAGGTCTTTTCTTTCGACAAGATGGTTCCGAAAGCATCAAATTTTCCCCAAATTAATTTTTAGTTGGTTTTGAAAGAGATACTTTCGTATATAACCATTTTGACCCAAATGATGTTCTAAAGAGTAAACCCAATGCTTTCGAAAGGGTACTTTATTTGTTTCGAAGCTATGTTTTAAAGAATGCTTTCTGGATACCATTGAAAGGTACATACTTAGAGTTTTGAAAAGATGTTTTCTATGCTTTCGAAGGAGGTCATCTAGTGGTTTCGAAAGTGCGTGAGTTAGGTCATCTAGAGGATTTGGGAAGCCGGGCAGTGGAGGCGCTGGTGCAAGTTAGGTCGGCGATGTTCAGTGATAGGCGTGCCGAGGCCGAGCCAGCTGAAATGGGAGAAATGGAAGGGGAAGCGACAAAGGAAGGGTGCAGCTCGGGGTGGTTCCAGGTTTCAAGGCGGTGGTGGGTGAGCTTGCGTGCGCGGCTGAGATGAGGAGGAGAGTGCATGAGTTTTCGGGATGAGGGCGGTTGCTTGGTGGTCGATGCTCTATACGGGTGATGGGGAGGTGCGGGTGTGAGGCCGTGGTTGCCTGGTCTCGGCGATGGGTAGGGGACTTGCATGAGTGAAGGGAGAGGTTCGGATGAGGGCAGTGTGTGGTTCAAGGCGCGGAGACTTGGTGGACGCCGAACCGAGGGAAGCTCGGGTGGTATTGGAGGTGGAAGAGTTTCCAGAGAATGAAAGGAGGAGGAGAGATGCTTATCACAGGCAAAATATATGCCTTGTTCTTTTTCTGAAGATTGAATAGAAAATGAAGTGGGTAGGCTAGTGAAAAGGAACAGGCGGCTACGATGGGAAGGTTAGCAGGCTTTAAAAAAAATACAACTATTCACATGTAAATCATTTATTTTTATGTGAGAACGGAAATGGAAGCGACAGTGAAAAGTGAACCAGAAACGTTAGCAATGAATTGAGAATAGTGCAGCCCCTTAAATCCCGGAATAATAAAAGCAACCGCTATGATTTAGCTGAAAATAATTATGCCTTGATTGGATAGCACGCTTTGAATTTTGAAATGAAAGGAAGGGATAAAGTCACAATTAAAGGTACCGTTACAACAAACAGTTTATTGCTTCCGTCGCGTACCGGAACTCAAAATACATAAATAAATATACCACAGAGATCAGCATGACGAGACAATCAAAACGGTATAAAGATATCAGTGGTTTGATTGAATTGTAAAAATTCGAATTTTTACTAGCGGAAAATGCAGCAAAACGCAAAAAAATAAGAACGACGGAGCTAAAGAAGTCCGAATTTTGAAAAACGAAAAATGATGTCTTGCTCAGAAGATGGTTTAGAATTTTTCCATATAAAAATATTTAGGTTTCGAAAACATTTTATTTTCATCAATTACTAACCGATTAAATTGAAATAAAATTACACACGAAAATAAACTTTCATATTTTCGGATGAAAATTTACCAGTTGCTATGTTTAATTAGACGCATTCCAAATATCAAATTTTATTTCAAAATTTTATCGTTTAAAATTTCACAAAATTTCGACTAATTACGTTATTAAAACAGTTAAAATTTTACGGGTCGTTACAGATGTTCGGTTTCAATTCAGGTCGAGGAATTGGTTGATAGCTACGAACACCGCGATGGCGCATTTAATCGTCGATCCGACAACGATATGCCTTCATCTATCATATTTCAGGTAACAATCCAAGCTTTATTTGTTTATACTATTCGATTTGTTAAGCATAACTAAGCCTGGTTTTTTCTGGATTTGCTGTGTTTTTTTGCAGTGGTGAAAAGAGTTTATGGCCGAAGGTAGGATCACGAATTAATCGTCGATCCATCAACGATCTGCCTTCGGCTATCCTATTTGAGGTAACAATCCAAGCTTTTGTTTGTTTGTACCATCTGATTTGTTCATGTATTGGATATTTTGGTCTGTTCTACCCTAAAGTCTTTCTATTCTTTGCAAAGAGGTGTTGATATTGTTTGTTTGGGTGTTTAGCCAAGGAAAACAGGAATTCCCTTCCCTTACCTTTTATGTTGTTCTTTGATAATAATTTCATATATTTTTCACTGTATTTAGAAACTCACTACTTTGATATTATATTTGTTAAGTAATCATAGCCGCTTTCGTTAATTCATATATACAATCTATAAATATTATCCTTTTGATGTTTGTTATCTCTTTTTATTTGTATATATTTTGTTAGGCTAAACATGTTTTGAAGAATTCAAGGGTGTGATTTCTTATTTTATTTCATGTATTTAATTGGGTCTAAACATCTAAATGAGAATAAGAAAATATCAACGTTTCTTCCATTTATAGTTCTTCTGGTCTTCAGTCACAATTTTTGAGAGAATTATTTCTAAAGAGAAACTATGTGTTTTTTTGAGTTGTTTCATTCTCTTGCATGTAGAAATACATATTTAGTTGCATGCTTTATGGAAAAATAATGGCTATGATTCATTTAACAAAGACTACAAGTATGTCGTATAAATAATATTTGGGCTAACATTGATGTCAACACCAGTATGTCTTGAAAGTAGATGTATATATGTTATTGCCACGTAATAAAGGGTAACTTGGTGAAATCTGTAGAAAATAATTTGCTGTTTGTACCATTTTACACATACCAAGTTACCAACATACTAAACCAGGGTACCAACTTGATATGAACCAATTGCATTCTGATTAAATCATTGCAAAACCGGTACTTATATTATTATAGTTTAGCATAAACATACATATGTCAACTACTATAAAATAGTACAAATTTATAACAGTTGTAATTATCTAAGATGGATATCAACTATTAATCTAATATAATTTTGCACCTTTCTTTGAGGATGTTTTAGCAATAACCGTAAGTTAATTATGTAATTCAGCTAATGTGAATGATGCATGTTTAGAGGTATGTGCAACCCTAAGAGGCAAAGCCTATTGACAATATTAAGCTATTTCAATTAAGCCATTATGTCCACTGACCATTAGAGCATCAAGATATAACTATGATAATGAAAATATTTGTAAGAAACTAACACATATGATGTAAATAGAATAACATTATTTGATATTTTAATAAATTATTATGTGCATCTCCTTATTTAGTTTTAAAGCAAAGTTGCCTCCACCCTTTAATATATATATAATGATACATTACACATAATTAACCTTTTACATGTACATGGCTAGGAGATGTTACAAATCAATGTTTAATTCCCTTATACAAACTATCTAAGCTTGGTTTGACAAAAGATATAAATCAGACTACTTAAAAATAGGTGTTAATAAAATAGTACATGTAATGGTCACGCCATATGTGGTAAATGTTAAATAACCATCTTTGCTCATTATTCATGTATATTCAACTGAAATGAAGTTGTCAAAAGAATTTATTCTACCAGTGCATCCGGTAGAATTTTGAACTTCAATAGTTTAGCCTTCTCTCAAGACAATTCGGTGCGGATGTATTATATGATAGAGCAACCTACTTTAATTGGTTAGGCTTTTTCTGAAGTTCACAACATAATTTGTTCGCTCTTATTTAATGACATAATGACATTTTCAAATTATTTGCTTGGTAGAAAGATGGATTCTACTTTATACTGTCATGCATGGACTATGTATGAGCTGAGAAGTTTCATTTGCTCTTTTTATTGGATATCAGAAAACAATCCAGGTACAAACGCTTTTAGTCATTCCCATTTTTGTATCGACTATCACTTAGTTTTCCCAACAAGTTATATTGATGTCTCCAAGTTCTTATACTCTAGACCTGCTTTGCGCATTCAATTGAAGCTTTGCCAAAATGTCTTGCTGAGAGGTGTTTATTTTCAAACAATGTTCACCATTTAACATTACGATTAGGGATATTATATACAAGATTGAAATATTTTATGGATTGGCCATTTATATGAAGTTTAATAACTGAATAGTTTAAAGATCCATGAATTCTGCTCCTTTTGTCTAAATATCCAATGTTTTAAGGTTATTTATCGTTCTCTCTACCTATTTATGTCTGTTTTGTGATTTTGGATCAAAGATGAATTTTATTTTCTTGGTTCTATTTAATTATTCACTACATCAAAAAACAAATAGGTAATGACTATTCTACACGTCTATGGTTATTGGTGCTATACTATTCCTAATCAAATAAAACTTCGAAGATGAAACAATACAATAAACATCATGTCAAAAAAATTGAGTTCATTTTGAAACTCTTAACATATTCAAAATATCACGTCGAATATCAACCGCTAAAACGCTTATTTTAACCATTGATTTGAAATATGATTTTGAATATTTTAAGATATATTTAAATTAAGTCCAATTTTGTAGAGATGATCTTGAGTTATATAAGAACATATCTATAAAATTTCATTCGATTTCGAATTGTTAGGTCAATAAATAAGAGAGGTATAGAAGAGGTGTACCAAAACCCTTTGTGTCTGTGTATCACTCGAATATGTAAAATTATTTATAAAGATTTTTTTTTACAACGGATGATTTTGCTACAGTTTATTAAATCATAAAAGAACATTAATTTACTATGCTTTTGAAATGTGTTCTACATTGAGGATGATGATAATGAAATTTCTCAAAATCATATCTTAGGTTTCATAAGTTAAAATGTAATTCGTGGATTTTAAAAGTGGAACATTAAACATTTCATTAGCCTAAAGTTATGTATGAAAGTATCATAACATTCTGAGAATAAAGTTTCTTAAGTCAATTATGTGATTATGAGCATAGTGATCTTAAAGTGTCTGTTAATGCTATATTCTCAAACATTTATGTTCAACTTTGTTTTGTCTATAGGAACACACTCAAGCTTCCAATTCCATAACTTATGAAGTCAACTGGCTGGCAATAAAAATAAAGGGAGGGTGTAATGAAGTTCTCAAGTTCTTGATAAATTTGATTTAGACAATAAAGAAAATGATAGAACATAGAGTATCACTATGTTGAGCTACTATTTTTGAAGTTGGCATGCTCAAAAGTGCAATGAGGTTTTTTACAAATTATATATTAAAGTTTATGAACGATGCCCATTCTTGAGAGATAGATAAAAATGGAATAAATTGTGAATGCTCTATAAATGTTTGTTTACCTACTATACTCTATCTGTATGATCGAGATACAAGTTGTTAGCTTCCTCTACCATGGTTTTTCTTCCAAACAGCTATTTAGTTTCAACTCTGTTATAAAGTAATAAACTCAATTTATTCTACTATACATATATATGACATAATAGTTTTATATTGCTGCCACACACTGCTTCGCAACAGCTCAAGCAACAAATATGAGTACAACATAACATCATTTGATTACTACCCTGCTACTCCACTATGTTGCATACTGCAACCAATAATTAAGTTACTATTCTGTCTTCCCTATAATAATAATGGTACAACTCATCGCAGGAATAGCTCGAGCAGCATCTTTTCAAGTGGATGACATAACAAAAAATTTTGGGACAGCTAAAGCACAACCAACAAAATGTTGTAGGGTTCAGCACAAGCTCTCTGGTAGGATAGATTATGTGATGTGCATTGATTTGCACTGTGTCTATGACTATCAGGTAGTTCAGTTTGAGTGTCCAACTACGTCAGTGAGTATGTGTGCGTTTGTTGGGCATGTGGATTTTGCAATACTGCGTCTGTATATAGGCAACTGTAGTACAATTAAAATATATCTGAATATCTTTTAATGGATTCAAGGTCTTCCAAATTTGGAATGTGCAATTTATTGTTTCACAGTAAGGCATTCTTCTGTTTATAGACTGAACCTTTGTTTTTGCTTTCATCCTTACGGGCCTGTTTTTGCTATTACTCAAGATAAAGGTTAGAGAATGATAATGTGAAAATAACATTAATTGCATTTGTACGGATGTTAACTATTTCATCCCCATATGCTTGATATTGTTCATTGCTAATACAACAATCAACTGTTCCTCATCCTTTTATCTTTACTTTATTTACCTATACCCGATCTTGACCTTTACCCCGTCGTTTTAAAAAATTATGACATGTACCTCTCACTACTACCATTCGCTCATTTTAAATAAACATAAAATTTTATCACTTTTAACAACAACAGTTTTCAAGTACAGACATTTTACCACCCCACTACATATTATGTGAATATTATTTCCTATCTGATGTTCAGTTAGCAGCTCTTCATATAAAATCATCTAATTAAAAACAAACTATGTATTCATGTAACAAAAAATAGCGAGAATGCCTTACAACTGCAGAAATATACAATTGGATCTACATACCAGATACATTGACTGAATGCGCGATAACAACTGATTGCAACATCTGATGCATTTGTCATCCAACACAACCAGGACATATACTATGAAAATTCAATTTACTTATATTCCGCAATTTCGTGTGCGAAGCACGGGTTCACACTAGTTTATATATAATTTGGTAGTTGTGAGAATGAAAGGGGAGAAGTTGGCTAATATATGTTGGGTTGTTGGTCAGTTTGCTAAGATTCTCCATCACTATCAATAACACATCAAGGATACAAAGAAATAATATAATATTGGCCGGAAGGAACAAAGAAGGCGACTGTGGTAAAAAGGAATGGGTTTAGTAACACCATCCTCTACTATATTAATGTTAGCTCCAATTCCTTTCAATTATCTTGTGAAAAGCTTGATGAGAATTTTATCAGTTTAGTATTGAACTAGTAAAATATCAAGCTTCCTTGAATAATTGAACTGCTATATCAGTTACCATGTCAGTGTGCTAAATCCATGTACAGAGGTCGATTACATTCAGAGTTTGGATAAAAGATATTCTCATCATAATTTGTAAAATTACCTAAAAGCAATTCATATTTTTGAATTTACACCACTGGGGTGGATCCTAATGATATGGCCCAACCTCAAATGTTTTCATGGTCATTGAAAAGAATCAACACAGATGAAGGTCCAGTATCACTTTTCTTTGCTAAATTGTCATCCACATCTTATATTTAGTGGTTATAAAGCCCCATAGACAAGATAACAAGGAAAAACATGTTATTGATGAATAAAAAATTAATAAAGGAAAAATGAAACGGTAAAGACTTACTCTTCATTCCATTACGATATGCATAGCAGGCTAAGCTATAACAGAAGAGAGTGCATCTTACATGTACTGTAATTCGGATGTTTGTCTCCAAAGCTCTTCGGTCGGCTCTTTTACTGTCTCTATCTAAACTTTAACTGCATTGTCTCCTAGTGGTTTGAAATGGACCCTTGCATTAGGATCGGTTGACTACATGGGTCCTAAAGCAACTACTTTCCCCTTTCCCGATAAATCCATCAACTTGCATTTATCGTTTGTTCTTGAATTTGCAGTCTGTAAGTTGAAAAAAGAGAAAAATAAAGAAATTGCTAACTCTTAAAAAATAGAAATACAAAATAAAAATCACTGCCTTTTGTTGTCAGAATGTTTAGATAGAAAGTAATGCATGTTATGTATTATTCACAAGCACACAAAATCTGGAAAAAAATAAAATCGGTCTTATAAATTGTGGAAGGCTAACAATCTATAAACAGTTGCAAATTCGACATTGAGGTTATAAGAATCTTTCAAATTGATTTTTATTTATTTACTCAATTTTCAGTTAATATTTCAATTAATTTTATTTTTTAAATTGATTTGAAGCATAAGTGTATATCTTTCTCGTTGAAGTACAAATACATTTTTTTAGTTTGATTTAAAGCATAAGTGCATACCTTGTTAACTTGAAGCATAAGCATAAGTGTCTACCTTTCATATGTACAAAAGCATATTTGTATTTTCATATCTTATCAATTTTTTTATTTTTAAATGTTGGTTTGCTTGAGAATATTTTGACTTGCATCAATGTGTCTTTACATTTGCCATGTCCAAATAGTTGAATTGATACAAGTTCCAAATACATTAAAGAAGGAAAAAGAACATTTTAATATTCTTTTACATATTCAACGAAATCTGAATATGCAAGGTGCAGTTTGATTTTGTATGATAATACAAAATCATTAATACATAAATCCTAATCTTAAAAGATTACCTCGCATTCAGCCTCATTACTCTTCTAGAAATATGTTAAGCCCACCATTACAAATTAAAGTCTCCCTATGCTTATTGTTCATTGTGGGTTCTTAGTCATACTATTATACTAAGCAATTTAAGAAAAACACACACACATATAAAGTACATAGAAGTTAATATCTCCTGGTCATGGTTGCAATAAACAAGAAAACCTCAACAGAGGCGGTACGTTTTATATGTTATCATGTTTTTTATTTATGTAAGCAAACAATAAAAGATTTTGTTATCTGTGTTTAGTGTTTAAATATCATTATATTACAACAGTTTGTGTAACGCCCCACTCCGAGACCCACATTAGCAAAGAGTATTATAAGGTAACACCGTCTGCTAATGCGAAGAATAGAGTTGGTTAGGACCGACCATCTATAACATTGTCTTAATTATCTATTGAATACGCCGACAAATGCCACTTCTTACTTAAATGGATCGACATATCCAATAAATACTTAATACAAAGCCATAGGTGGCTGAAGGATCTATCAGAATAAATATGACAACTCAAATGTAATACACATCACAGAACAGAAGATCATCACATACATTTTCACATATAAAGATACACCACAGAGTTTACAAAATGATACATGTCAAGTGGTAAAGCAAACCGCAATATACAGGCGGGTCAATAGAATACATATCAAAGTTACAAACAACAAGGACTACACAAAAAGCTATAACAAAAAGGAGCTAGCAGAATAGTCCATGCGGAAGCAAAAAAGGCTAAGTCCAAAGTACCTAACCTGAAACATCTCGGTCTGACCCGAGTATAAAATACACGGGTCAGTCTGGCTAAACAAATCAGTTAGATAAACTAAATGATAATGAACATACAAGATCATAAAGTACCACAATTATCTCCAAAAGAGATATCCAAATCATCTAACATAAGATGAATCAAAACAAGCCTCATATCATAGGTAACTCAAATAAACAAAGGATATCATATCCCAAACAAGCCAAAAGGCAAATAACAAATACCAACAAAGGTACACAAGTTTCCACAAGGTAATCGCTATATATCGTGTGGTTCAAAGAACCTACCCCGAAAGGCGATACACTAGGGAAATATAATTGTCAAAGAAACAAAAGATGCTCGAGCTCAGTACAAGGATCCATACGCCCGAAGGCACAAACCCAATATCACTTGAGCGGTGACGAATGACCAACTCCAAAAGCGATACAATAGGGCAACAAACCCAGTATCACTTGAGCGGTGACTAACGACCAACTCCAAAAGCGATACTATAGGGCAACAAACCCAATATCACTTGAGCGATGACGAATGACCAACTCCTAAAGCGATACTATAAGGCCACACCCGAAGGCAACTCCCGAAGGCAACACCCGAAGGCAACGCTAAAAGGCAACGTTCGAAGGCAAGGCCCGAAGGCAACAAACCGTATTGGCGGTACTGGACACCACTGTCCGGCGGAATGTGTCACAACTCTCAGAAAGGAACCCGAAAAATGTTAACGTGAGTCCCATACCCCACGTTCGCACTAAACGGTTTACTACCCGTTAGTCAATTTCACACTCAAAGCGGTACAAAGTTCACCTCATCTCATCGATAAACCAGACCCGAAGGTCAAAACGATCAAACGAATAGATTAGGAATTAACTGAAAAGATGAACGCATGTGTTCATAGCACGCGTTTTATCTAATCATTTAATTCTCCTCCCTCTTCGCTCGGAGTGCAAAACTGTGTATGTGTTTTAAATAGAAATTAGAAATTGGGGAAACGAGCTTTTAATACAATTTAAAAAGATCATTTTACAAAAACCCATGTACGAAATCTAAAAAGAATCATCGAAGTCAAAGAATGCAATAACAACTAATTGGATCAACATGAATCGATTAAACAATGGAAATTCAACTCAAAACAGCCCAAAATAGGCTAAGTGAACAGTTCAGACGTCTGGGGGATCGATCCAGACGTCTGGCCCTAAGTTCTGGCCCAAAATAGGCAAAACTGCACATTTCAGACGTCTGAAATTCCAACCAGACGTCTGGTTGGATTTCCAAACGTTTGGATTTTTCCTCTGCCTTTTTGCGTTTTCCGGTAACTAATTCTAGACGTCTGGATTTTCCAAACCAGACGTCTGAATTTGAATCCAGACGTATGAAATTCAATCAAGACGTCTGAAATTTCCTGGTAGGCAAAAATCTGCCTAGCCCAAAAAGGGCGAAAATCCAAAATGGAAGCGATCGGACGAGCGATGAAGACTAGGGATTTATGCCAAGCGACAACCCTGCCTTATAGGCTCTTCGATACACCCCAAACATCAATGTCCAACATCCATAGGAGGATTTTCATAGAATTGGATCAAAACACCAAAATTTGGAAAATTCACCAAATCAATTCAAATCAAAAGCAAATGAACATGAATAAATGTTAGGAATTCATACCTAACAATAATGAAAGCTATAAGCTTAGATGTGAGTTCAAAAACTCTCCTTTTTAACTCAAAAACAAAGATGAGAAGCACAAACACAAGAAGAAGATCAACCACTCTTCACTTCAACTCTACAAGCTTCAATCTAAGATCAAAACAAGTATTTCCTAAATTAGGGTTTAGGAATTTTCTGAAATTGAAGAGGAGAAGAGATGGAGAAGATGAAGATGAAGATGGAGCTTACCTTAGCTTCTCTTCGATTATGGAGCAAGAATTTGGAGTCTGCAATTGAATCTAGGGTTTGGAATTTCTAATTCTTTTTCTTTTCCCCTATTTTCAGCTGAACTAAAGTGTTTGGAGAGTGAATGGAGGAAGAGTTAAAGATTTAGAGTATATGATGAGTTGGTGAAACCCAAACTCAAAAGCCCAACAGAAAATAGCAAAATTCAACTTACCCCAAGCATATCGAAGCTTATACTCAAAAAAGTCACAAACGCCATTTTGGACTCAATGGAAGTGGTCCCGAGTCCTAATTCGACCGTTTGCAAAAAGTAGCTTTTTGGACCTTAATCCATCTAACGACGCTATATTTAAATAAAAATATTTAAATACATAATCGTAAAATATGCGGGTTGTTACAGTTTGTATTACAGGGGTGAAGACACCGATCTCACCTTCCTATTAGTAGTTGTACATGAGTACAAAAGCATCCTATGGCAGTACAATAATCATTGCCAAAATGGTTGGTATTCGTTCATCGTTCCTATCCATTGCTGGAGTAGCCCTCCTGTTATCCACTCTTTGTGGTAAATTTTATGCATTCTCATCCTTTCAAATATTTATGTCATGATATAGAAAATAATTAACTTGCAGTTCAGACTTCGTTTTGCTTGACTTGGTAACTCTTCACATGGAACTAATTAATACTAAATCTTTCTATGTAGCAGAGACCTGGGCAAGTTTGGGTTGAGCAAGTCTCGATTTTAAAGACTAAGCATTAAGCCTAATTCTTATAAATTGAGAATGCCCAGTTCTTAAAAACTAAGCAAATGCAAGGTTTTACAAATACTGAGCATAAATGCTTAGTTTATAGACTAATCACGTGCTTTGTGTTTATATACCGAGCATCACATAGTTTTTACAAAATTGAATTTAATGCTTAGTTTACAAATGGAGCAAATGCCCAGTTTTGAATTAATGATTAGTGTAATCTTTTCTCTTATCAAAATATATTCCTTGATAGCTAACAAATGGCCACAAAATGATGTATATCCTTCATTTTATCAGTATCTGTTGAACATCAAACAAACAACCACTTTCTCATAATGATATAAATATAAAATAGTAATTTGGAAAAAGAAGAAAAAACTAATCTTAGCAACTCAACAGGATCATGGCCAGGGTAAACTTTACTAACTGGTTAGCAAGTCCCATCATAGGATTAAGATAATGGACTACCCAACAATTAAGTTAAACAAAAACTACTAATTTTAGACAAACTAAGAACTCATTTTAATGAACTAAACTCAAAATGAAGGTTTAAAAGAGCAACAATATGGCTTTCAGATTTTCCCACTATTTTCTCAGTATTTCATATTTTAGACGAATTAAATTTACGTTTAATTTATGCTGAAGCAAGCAAATTCAAATCAATGTTGTAGAAGGCAGCAAGCATTAAACAGTAAGCTTAAGGAAAGTTCATATGATATGTGAAAAAAAATTTACTTAGTGAATTTTAAAATTGCTGAACTACAAAATTTCCAAGTCCAATTTTTTTTAGAAGTATAAAAATTTAAAACTACAAATATTTTTATCTTTCCAAAATTTTTCTCCATGGTTCAGCTCTTATAGATTTATGTATCCTAATTAAGATATCCAATATATAATTCTAATAGTTGATTTCAGGAATATCGTTTTAAGAAGAAAGGAATCTTTTAGTAATGAGTTATCAAGCTACTCCAAAATGTTTCAATGAACGGCATTTCTTTTTCACGTTAATAGGAATTTCAGCCATATTTTTAGATTATTCCGCACATGTTCCATAATGATCATTAACATCTCAATTTTATTTACACTTTCACATAAACTGAACCCTATAGTTTAGTGTGTAATTCTCTTACTATTTTTTCAAATCATATAGTATTGGGAAAAAAACTTCCCAAACATACATATAGCTATAATTAATCAATCGTCAGTACACCTATCTTATATGTGTAAACACTGGGCTTCCAAGAGGAAAAATATTAGTCGGTCAAAATGTTCTAAAGCAACTACAAATGATAGCTAAAATATGTTAAAAATAGATATTTTCTACAAGTACTTTACAGTAAATAGTAGCTTTTCAGTTGACACTTGAAAGCCCATGCTGATCTCAGTACTTTACAGTTCATAGTAAACTATCAGATCAGCATGGATCGTAAAACTAATGGAATGTTAATTAAACCCGGCTTATATAAATATCATAGTAAATGGTAAAAACATCACAGTAAATAACAATTTTAAGTTTTTAATAGACTATCAAAAAGTAGCTAATCTAGTGAAAGCACTGAGGTAGAATTATACCTTAATTCTGAAGTCAACTTTCTCCCTCTCCTTCCTAATCCTTTACTCGATCAACATAAAGCATGAAAATAAATTTTCATTTACCTGCATAGTTAAAACAAGCAAACAAATATAATGCATTAGTTTGGATACATTTTATATAAAATAAAATAAAAATAAAGAATGTGCCTTTCAGATATATCAATACATGGTGTAATATTGAAGGATATCAGCAATGTGTATTAGAGGGGCATAAAGCTACAACATGAGGGGATTTCACTCATAATCTTATTTGATGCTTTGTTCTTTTTTTTCAAAAATAAAAACAAAACAAAACAAAACGACATCAGTAAGATAATCTTTACATTTGATTTTGTTTGTGGCCTGTGAATCAGTTTAGAATTCACTATGACATGTACACTTCTTCGTAAAAAGATATTTTACAGCATGGATAGTTGTCAGTGGACATCTGACATGCAAACACACTTAGATGAAAAATCAATCAGCATATATTACCATTCATCTTTGATAAAAATATCATGTTTACCTATTTATAATTAGACACAAGCTAAGAAGTTGTGATTCTAATTGCATATGTTCTAATATTTTGCCTAATACACATACATAGTTATTGGACATTCAATGACAGAACAAGTGGTTACAGACGGCCTGTGGACAAACTTTGATTCATCTTCAACTATCATTCAGTCAAGCATCACACTTAATCAACCATATTTTGTAGAACATAGGTATTATAATTTTGTATATTCAGCTTTTTAGATAAAAAATATTTGGTTAGAAAAATTCCAGAGCTAAATAAGACAGTTTTTACTTTTTATTCAAACTCAAACAATATTTTATTTTTATTTAACTCCTTGATTAGCCAAGCCGTGGGCCTCAAATATTAAAATAGTGACATGTTTTGTTTGTATGTTGTATTATATGATTTTACTGCAAAGACTGCCTGAACATTCAGGCATATTATTATTAAATTACTATAGCAACTAGCTTACAGTCCTTTTGGAGAACTTCCTTCTTACTCTGCAAATGCAAATTGCCATATTTCAGGAAAGCAAATTAAGTCAGCTTCTCGTCACAATGCTAAATCTGAGATTTGGTCAGAACAATATAAGAAAGAAAAGGAAGCAACAAAGCATGGGAAGCGCCCTTACTTAAGATATGTCAGTTTCTTATATTACTTATACATGTTGCATACAACCTCATACACACACATTAAATCTTAAGAAGTACGATGAACTCAGGGTACCATTTGCATCTGACAAGTCCATGTTTTGGAAATTGGCTTGATTTACTTGTTATTTTTGAAAGCGGACATATATATTACAAAAAACACCTTTTATTAGCACTTGAGATACACTAATTAGCTAAGTGAAATGCTTGTGGCGATCAAATATCTCCAAAAGAAAGATAATTATGAAATCAGACTTATATATTACGAAAGCACTTTTTATCACTAGCACTTGAGATACACTAATTAGCAAAATGGAACCAACATGGCTATTGGGATCAGAGCTTGTTGCAAATCTAAATTATTATGAAATCAAAACTTCTTCAGTCCAAATCTGAACTAAGGCCTTCTTGAAATATATGAGGATTCAGATTACCCCATTTAGTGAAACAAGGATAGTTGAAATCCAAATAACAAACCCTCAATGATTTTAAATTTATGAAAATAAATTATGTGGCCTAAATTGCAGAACTAGTTTGGTTCACAAAATAAAACAAAATAAGCAAGTTATGAGGTGCCTGCTTTATTGGTTTTACCATTTTTTTAAATAACATAAATATTGACATATGTCACACAACAATTGCTAATAAGATTACGACGTGCTCGAGGTAAAACTCTATAGCAAAAAAATTGAGAAATGTTCAGATCACCATAATAAAAATATGAAATAATTTCCAAAATGAAACAAAATAATCTTGCATCGGGAATGAGCTTTTACAATCCAGAATCCACTTATCATGATCATAACCAATTCAACCATAACACAACTAATTATCAATAAGTTGATGTTGGTAAACATCACATAGAATTTCAAATAATATTTCACCTTATATTGTAAAAAGTGGTTATTCTTGTTCTTACAAAAATCAGTAATATGACCAAGTGTACATTGCAAAATCCCTAAATTATGCTCTACCATCCCAAGCACATAAACATCACAAGTAATAATACCCAATCTCTCAAAGAATTGCTATACTTTCCAATTAAGAATATAACAATAAGTAAATTACCATAAAAGCTAAGCTTCTGCTTACTCCTCTGCTACCAAAACAACCTCAACAGTAGCAACGTTCTCTTCCTTGGACTCCTCCTTTTCCTTCTCCGCTTTCTCCAACTCTTCTTCTTCAATGACGGCGAAATCGAAGATCGGCGATTAGGGTTCCAGACACCATCGAGTTGACTACTGAGGAGTGAACTATTGAAGTGGAGGAGAATGGCTGTGAAGATCTGAGATGGAGCGAACAGTTTTGATTAGGGTTATTTCGTTGGAGACGAAAATTGACAGCGCTATTTTGGGAGGGATATGAAAATGGTTAAGTTTTTTTGGGAGGGAGATGAAACTGGTTAATTTTTTTTCTAGAGGGCAGACGAAAATTTTGGAGCCAAGAGCGTTACACAGCACGGTACAAAACAAAATGAGTTAAAAAAACAAATGATTAAATGTAAACAATAACGCTTTAGAATAACGCGTTATTAAATGACGTTATTAATAACATCTTTTCTTGTAGTGAATCACTTTTTGGGCCTCTTCTTTCTTTCTTTTATCTCTTTCTTCTTCATTGAAGAAGGCGCATTGGATTCTTTCGGTTGTTTCCTTACTCTTCCCCTACTCCCTTAGATGCTTTTATCTCTTTCTTTTATCTGTCTCGTATGCTTAATGAGCCTTTCTGGCCTCTACTTTTTGGTTAAGGCCTGCCTTGAGCCATTGCTTTAAGTAGAGACATTCATGAGGTCTCGGTATATGATCCGGAGGTTGTATGTAGTATCAATATTTAAGTAATAGTAACACGCCTTGATGCTTTCGTCTTTCGGTAAAGAGCCAGCCCGGTGGCCTATACTTTCAGTAGATGGCCAGCCTAGTGACATATGCTTTCGCTTAAGAGTCAACCTGACGGTATTTGCATTTAGTTAAGCTCGTCTTATGATTTCGGTATAGCATGACTTAGGTCATCCCAACCACATTTTTAAATGAACGACGCATGCGGTGCACAGTTTTTATTATATTCTAACATGTTCTTTAGATCATAGTATTGTAGACCATTTAGCTTGTCGTTTAGGGCTCGACATCTAGCCTATAGCGCATTGGCTGTTTAAATGGGGCATCCAGCCTTTGGACCTTGTTTATGCTTCGGCATGTGTTCTTAACTTTCGAATTAATCTACTAAAGGGGGCTATGTGAGGCTATGTATATAGGAATCATCAATATTTAATACTTATGGAAGGCTAGTACAGAGTAAGCCTTTCAAGCTTCAATCGAAGAGTTAAGACTTTCGATATTCATATGTAAGGAATGCTTAAGGTTCCTACCTTGGGATCTCGACCTATGTAGCCAAAAGTAAAACATAGCTAAGTAAAAATTATGTATAATATGTATATATATAAACATTTAAAAGTAAATTATTTTAAAATAAACTTTCAGTTTAAAGTATATGTATTTTAATTTAAAAAAATACTTTGTTGTTTTGAACATAAAAATATGTTTTTGTTATACATATATACATACACACACACACACATATATATATCTATGTGTGTGTATACACACACATATATAAATACATAAATACATACATATATATGTATGTATGCATTACCTTGTGTATATATGTATAAATGTACATATAAAAATTTAAATATCCGTTCAAATACTTATTTTTTTTAAAAGGGAAATTTGAACATACATCCCTATAATTATAAAAAACTAGCCTTAGACCCCTTTCAATTTTCTATTATAAATTACATCACTATTTTTCTTATAAAAAAGTGTGAAATTCACAAGGGTATTTTGATAATTTTACTAACATTAACGTGCGCTCTTAGAATATATGTCAATAACTCGTAACCGCTGTAATACATGTCGGAGCGAGCGCTTTTAAATGTGGAAACGAGAGAAGTAAAAAGGAAAGAAATTCGAAAAAAGATGGATGTAGAAAGTAGTTTCTAAAAAGAAACGATGTAAAACAAATAAGTTTAGAAAAAAGGGATGTGTCCCTAATTTCCACTTAAAAAGATATATTTTTTGAATCAGATAGTATATAATATATATTTTATAATTATTTTACTATATCAAAATGTTTATATTTCAAAATTTTGAATTATTCAAAACTTATTTATTTCAACCGAAAATAATTTAAACAAAATTATTTTAAATGTTGGCGACTAAAGCATTTAAAATTTAAAAAAATATAATAAATTTTTTTAATAAGCCAAAACATTTAAATTTTAAATTAATATAAATATACACAGTCGAAAATAAAATTGATTATATATATTTATATAACTTATTTAATAATTTTCCAATAATAAATAAAATTAGTTTTGGCTATTTATATAGATATATATTTTCAAAATGTATATATTTATACATTTTTATAAAATATATTTAAATGGACGGTATAATAACAGTAATGGTTAAATTAACAAAAATATTTGTTTCATGTACACTAGGATTGTTTATATACATATATATCGCACTTGGACATCTTATTGATCATAGGACAAAGCGATCGATTTTCCTCTTAAAACCCCTAGCATAAGTTATATGCATATATTGTTGTAATGTACATTTTGTAAATATCATAACATATTGAAATAAATAAATTTTAAATTAAATTATTAAAAAATTCACTTTAAATATTGTGGAAATTAGGTTGAAGAGCTTCTATTTTCAGGGTAATAAGTTTTAAGGACAACACTTCTAAATAATTAGTTTTAAGGACAATTTACAGGATAATGATAAATTCATTTATCTTTTTAAGTTATACAGGAAAATGATAAATCCTTTTATCGTTATTTCTGTATAACTGAAAATGATAAATTCTTTTATCTTTTTCCTGTAAAATGTCCTTAAAACTAATTTTTTAGAAGTAGTGTCCTTAAAACTTATTACCCTGCACAAATAAGCCCTTGAAGTGAAAATCCCCTTAAATATTAGCATTAAATAAATATTTTAATTAAATTAATCAAATTAAAGTATTTCAAAATTTCCTTCATTTATTAAAATACTAAATTTTATTTAGTGCAAACAAAATATTTACACAAACACACCAAAAAAAGAGCGTTCTGCTTGGTTGGTTAGTGTTATGAAGTTCTAGACATTGTTCTAGAAGCCATGGATTCGAAACCTCGAGAAATCAAAATGAGTACTCCTATTAGTATCACTTGTACTATCAAAATAAATTACATAACAACAAAATAAAGATAGTCTGCAATTTAACAAATGGTAAAAATCTTGAAATTCTCCATTTTAAGGCCGGTGTTGGTGTTAGTGCTAGAGATCTAATAATGGTTAGTGCTAGAGATCTAATAATGGTTACTTTAAGAAAACGAATAAGTTTAAAAATATTAGAAGAATAAAATAGGCAAAGATTTTACCAAATCACATGTACAACTTTTCCACGGAATAAAGACGAGATATCTAACAAAATCCATAATTTCATACCAATCCATGATGCCAGAGATGTTAACCCCTCGATTGTTATTGTTTTTAAATAGAAGAATATTTTTGTTGAAGTTACTGGGGCACGGCCTGCTACTTTTAATATGATGTACTTTCATAAAGCAGACTGTTGCGAGAGACGTCATAGTTTAATGTAAAATATGGATTCTTAAGGGTTCAGATATCCTGAAACTATAGAAAATCTATGTACATCCAAGGGTTTGGCAGATTATCCAGCAATTTTATTCCCAATGACAGCTTGGACTTGGACCAATAATCAATAAAATACCTTGAACATTTTCTAGTAAATAATAAAAATGAAGCTACCTTAAAAGTTCAGATGAATTTAGCGTCCATCCTTCTACTCTAAATTAAAAGGGATGTTCACATTATATTCATGCTAAAATATGGCTGCTCGGCATTAAAAATTCGAGTATATATTAGTACTCAAGTCTGTCAAATGGCAGAGAAATACCTATCAATTGAAAGTATATATGTGGAATATCTTTACCTTGAACATTGTTTGGACCATGCTGTCAATTTTGAACTGTGAACCCCTCTAATGTGTGGGATATCTTTATCTTGAACGTTTATATTGAATGATGTAATGCATATGGTGGTTAAACTTGGCGTCAAAAATTGAAAGTCTAGAGCTATCACATATCATATTCGAAAATCACTTATAGTTAGAATCACTATAATGGGTAATGTGCAATGGTCTATATATATCCAATTACCACTATCTACCTGATCATAAACTCTTAACTTAAATATTCATCCATCTTTGCTCAGTTCAAATTAAATTCTACAATGGCTACCAGCTACCAAATTCAAAGCTCAGAAAAGAAAACGGGCACTCGAAATCCACTACCAAAAAGAGGTCAAATCAAGGCAAAAATACTAGGCGAAGTGATTTCTGCAATTGTTGGAACAGGTAAGAAAGCAGAGGACACTCCTTCAGTTCAAAGCAAAAGCAATTCAGATGCATGAAAAGTGAATCTATGTGTATTAACTTTATAAAAGCTTCCTTTCTGTATGACTATACCAATTGCCATCACCATTACCGTTACCTACAGATATGAGATGATTTTCCCGTATTATTCACTTCCTCTGTAAAACAAATCTTATAAAATATATGTTTGTGTTATCTTTTTATGCGTGGTCATCCATCCATACACATATGAGATTACCTGTTTATGGTCGTCAACATAAATTTTCGATCGTTGTCGCCAAAATAGTCCTTTTATTCTAGTCTACTATATATAAAATTAATAACTAAACTGTGATAGGGATGTCAAATGGTTATTCCAGTAGATTTAATTTTGGTATTAATAAAAATGCAAATAGTTTGTTTATAACTATTGGATTTAAGTTATACCAACTAAAGCCTATTACTATTTTCATTTCCTACGTAATCTTATTCTTTCTTTCTCGATTTACTGTGGCCACATCGATTCAAGTCCACTTACCATCGACGATATCAATATTTGGTATTAGTTTTCCCATTTACTTTAGCCTTGCAAAGGGAAGACCACATAAGAAGTTGGATCGTGACATTGGAAATATTTGGTATCAATATTTCGACGGTTCGACCGTTTGAATCATCAAAACCTTAAATCTTCAGTCATAACGGTTTGAGGCACGACACAGTTATGAAAACTACGTTAAAATAATAAAATCAAAATTAGTATTATAGTTTAAGTTATATACATCACAATAAAAGTTTAATAAAAGAAAAGAGCTTGTTATATATTAGGCATAACATAAAAAGTAAAAGCACCTTTTAGTGAGAATATGAAGAACAAACCCAACTTTTATTTTCCAATTATTTAGAAGATTAGAATATGTGATTCTTATTTAGATACTCCAGACACGGAATAAATGTCTTTCAAATACTCCTTTGGAAAATTTGGATGTGGATACTAAAAGTCATAAACGTGTGAATGTTGTGCATGCATGATGAGTCCAAGAATTGAATTTAGCCCATGTGTAGTATAGAAGTCTAGATGCCATTAAGATGAGTTACCGTAAGAATCCAAATTTCTCATCCAAACAATATGTACATGTTAAAGTCTCTTGTATATCATCAGAAGAGACAAATTAAGAACATTGGTTTAATCCAAAACAGGTAATTAAATTAAATAAAAAAATAAAAGTAAAAAAAAATCAAACTTTAGGTTGTATTTGTTCAAGCAACAAAGTGAGAATTACATTAAGAATATGGTAGTTTGCATTTCATCAATGATACGTCTGATTAAGGGTCCTTAAGTACTATTTTATATACGATCCAGTATTATATAGTTCTTGCATACAGATACGGAGATACCAATGTTCAAGATGATGTTTTAACCTTATCGTTGCATTCAAATATTTATAAACATTATTCGTCCTTTTCATACTCATGACATAATGAAACCATGTCATAATTTTGAATTCAGTTGACCCAGATACAATTTAAGAGGGATGCTAATTGCACCAAAAAAATTTCTGAATTTTAGCACGATTGTTTTCCGTTCTTTTATTTTGTTGGCGCACTCACAACCAACAAAACAGATTACCAACATTAATATAGTACAAACAAATGTTGATTTCTGCATTAGTAATTTATACATAGGTTTTCTACGATCATTGTTCGATATGTATGAACGACAATACACAACTGTTGGTCATTAAACTAACATTTATTCTACCAAAATATCATATTAATCAGTTTTCTACAATCGTTGTTGTACAAATTATATGCACGGCAATCCTCTATAATATTCAAACTGCATCGGAAATTCAAAACTGAATTTATCAAACAACTCACGACTGTCTATTTCTGTCGACTTTGAGAATCGAAAATGAAAACGATATATAGGTTTACCTTTGGATTTTCTTCCCGACGTTGTTGAGCAAGTTTAGGTGCTTGATTCAAAAGATGGTAAGGACATTGAAATGGTGAAGATTTTGAGCGTTTTGATAAAGGAAGGAAAATAATAAAATATACTACGGTAAAAATTGAGGTAATTTTAAATGCTAGATTGAAATTCAATGGTAAAATGCATACTTGGTGAAATACAGAAAAAAATTTGGTGCAATTAGCAAGTGCGTGTAACATAGTAATGTTTCTTCAAATATTTATAGATTCAAAATAATATCAAATTCCAATTTTTCTTAAACTTGCATAGGAATAAGTAACGTTGTAACAAGATGATTCCTCTGGTAATATATCATAATAGACTACAATCAAACATGGCTTACAAAAAAAGGCTTAACGTCTTCTTAATTTCAATCATGCCAAATATACGTATCTTGGATTTTATTTTTAGTGACTGCCGTGAATAATACACTGGAGTTTAAATATATGCATATATACACGTAAAGGAGGGTGATATGTCTGTACGCAGAAATGGAACATGGTAACCTTGAGTAGTATACGGATTGGATAGCAACATGGATAGAATTTCAAATATTTTGCAGGAAAAGAAACAGATAATTATTGCTGCGAAAAAGCAACCTTTGCACTCATAATGATAGTAATCAAACCGACCGTAAGGAGGTTTGTCTACTTCTACTGGGTAAAATCAATTTTTCTGAAGTCAAAAAAACATTTTCCTGTTTTGCTATTTTTTTTTCCCGTTTCCTTCTCTTCCGTATTTTCTCTCGTTCTTTTTCCCCGTTTCCTTCTCCCCCGAATTTTCTCTTCCTCACCGCGTTTTATCACTTTGACAATTTCACCTCCGTTCTTTCCGTTCAATCCTCTCTTCCTCATACTCGCTCAACAATTAGTTCAGAAAAAAACGGAATACAAAAAGCAATAAATACCCATTCTAATCGATTAAGGGAGGTAAAAATCTGATGGCTCTACGTGTGACATTCGAAACTAAAGAGGCAATAATTTGGAGAGGTGACAAGATTTAGGGAAAGACGGTTGAAATTTGCTTGGTACAGAAAGAGCCGAAGTAAGTATCTCCTACACGAATTGCGGCACTCACTGGTACAAATTGCTGCTTACTACAGTTTTAGAGGTTCGTTAAAAGATGTGCATGAAATAAATTGCAGTGCAGGTTTGTTATTTCCTTGTTACTTTGGTTTGTTTTGAAGTAAATTATAAGATAAAAGTAGAAAAAGCTCAACTTGCACAATGTTTGATGCAAAATCTAGGATAATTAGTTACATATGTTTCACGTACTATGATTAGAAACCAATTTATAAACTTAAAATAGTATGGAAGTTACATGATTTCCATCACCACTCTTTGCTTGACTAAGTACGCACCTATGAACCCGTTGTTTCTTTGCTATTGTGTGTTATATTGTAAAATACTATAATCCTCTTATTTGCACTCATACCATATTTTTTTAAAAACCAAACAGGTTGGCAAATAATTCTTGAAAGTGTAGCTAAATCATTTATAACCCTCCCATCGCACACTCCCCGCATAAATAATAAACAAAAATATATTTTTACCTCAGTAGCCTTCTAAATGTGTCTATGAACATAAAAAAATACCAAACATTTATCACACTTAATTATATATATATATATATATATATATATATATATATATATATATATATAGCACTTTTGCGAAAATCGGTATAGAATATGACCTATTCAAAAATCTTTGTATTTATTAACATACATCTAGATTAAAAAGAAAATTAGATATCTTAAATGTTACACGTCTAGTATACCAAAACAGAGAATAAATAATTATAAACTCGTCGCACAAGTTTATAACTCAGATTTCCACTACACTAGAATTCTGTATTAATTATTATAACAATATGAATGTTGTAAATAAATTACAACAACAGCGTTATACTATTTTGAATAAACAGTATAACAAAATTAAAGGATAGAATGAAGAATAATAATTCTAACCCGATTATGTCTGAGGCTCGTCGTAACGATTTCCTTAAGAATTTTATTTCAAAATTCTCCCAAGATACAACAGACGTATTCTGCTCGAGATTGTAGTGAGTATATCACTCTGTGATTTAGAGTATAGCAGTAGAAGAGAAGAAGAAGATTCGGATTTTTGAAAATTGGTTGAGAAAGTGATCAGTTTTCCTTCCTATTTATAGTTGGTCTGTATCTCTTCCGAACGGTCGTGTCTGTACCTCTTCGTACAGTCACATCTGTTTTTATGCCATCGCTGCCCTTTAACGGGTCGCACCCGCTCATGCCGCGTCCATTCGCCCGCGTCTGCTTCAATCGGGTCGCACCCGCCAATGTTCGCGCCTATTCAACCCGCGTCTGCTTCAGAAGCCGTGCATCCTCGGTTCAAAACCCGCTTCTCTTCAAATTTCAGGCCCAGCCCAGTTTTCACCCGAAGCCCAAAACCGTTAAACAATAGCCTAGCAAAAAGAATGGTCATTTAAGACCCGTACCCGTACCCGAGCCCGGCCCGGTTATGGGCTCGGTTATCCCTCCTCACAACGAAGCATACATTTGGGTGCCCCTAGGCCCCAACACCTTCATTGCAAAGCCATATATATATTGGAATGGCTTTGCAAATTTGGCGATGTGGGACAAGTCTATTTCATTTACACTAGGAATTCCAACAATCCCCCACATAAATGTAATATACTTTCCCCCACACAAAGCGAAATATCACAGAGTACATATGGAATAATGCTTTATCGTGGATAAGTAGATATTTCACTTTGAACTTTTCTTAGTTAAAACTTATCGGATCTACTTGGCTAATCGGTGAATTATTTCATCTTGAACCGTCGGCCTTTATTGTATATCTAGACAATAGGCTTTACGAAGCATTGATTCCCTTCTCATCCAATCTCTTGGTTGTGATCATTTTGGTCCTGAACTATTTTTGGTTCTGCGAGTGTTTTAGAGAATAAAAGCCTTTTAATATTCTCATAGAGCCGACCCAGCTCACACTAACATAGGTGATCGCAACCATTAAGAGTATCCTACATATACCCCACTTGTTATTTCCAAGATATGGTCATCATTAAAAAACATAGTTTTAACCTTTTAAATACTTCTGTAGGCATGCATTTATATTGTGCACCATAGGAATTGAGTTGGAATATGTCCATGCAAATGTCCACGCAAATGCATTACGTCTTGAGTTATTCAGAACTGGTTTGCCTATTGATCCTAGTTCATGGGATCTTCAGTCGCTAGGATAGGTTTCCGTATAAGATAACTCTTGGTGGTTTAGGCTTTTAAACTCATTCCCCTCGATGCGCAGTCAATTTTCTCTTTTGATAAACCTTTAGTAAATGGATCCGCTAGGTTATCATTTGTTCTCACATAATCTATGGAAATAGTTTCATTTGAGAGTAACTGCCTAACTGTGTTATGGCGTCGACGAATATGTCGTGACTTTCCATTATACACAAAGTTGTGCGCTCTGCTTGGCACAGCTTGGTTATCACAGTGTATGCATATGGCCGGTACAGGTTTAGGCCAAAATGGAATATCTTCTAAAAAGTGACGAAGCCATTCTGCTTCTTCGCCTGCTTTATCTAAAGCGATGAACTCTGATTCCATAGTGGATCGAGCTATGCATGTTTGTTTAGTAGATTTCCATGACACTGCTGCCCCTGCTAAGGTAAAGACATAACCACTCGTTGTTTTGATTCCTCTGAATCAGCAATCCAATTTGCATCACTATATCCTTCTAAGACGGCAGGATATTTTCCATAATGTAAGGAATAATTTGTAGTATTTTTTAAATATCCAAGCATTCTCATTAGTGCTTTCCAGTGTTCCTTTCCTGGATTGCTTGTATACGTGCTCAGTCGACTTACTGCATACGCTATATCTGGTCTTGTGCAATTCATGAGATACATGAGACATCCTATTACACGAGAGTATTCCAGTTGCATTACACTCTCATTAGTGTTTTTATGCAGTACTTCTGATGGATTAAAAGGTGTTCTCACTCCTTTAATTCCATAGTCTTGGAATTTTTCAATCACTTTGTCTACATAGTGTGACTGAGATAATTCAATTCCATTAGGAGTTCTTATTATTTTGATTCCCAAAATAACGTCTGCAACTCCTAAATCTTTCATATCGAAATTGCTAGTTAACATCTTCTTTATGGTCTCTATTACCTGAGTATTTGGACCAAATATTAACATATCGTCTACATATAAACAAATCATCACATATGAATGTCCAATTTGTTTATAATAAACACACTTATCGCATTCATTTATACGAAAACCATTTCTCATCATGACACTATCAAATTTTGCGTGCCATTGTTTTGGTGCTTGTTTTAGTCCGTTAATGATTTTACTAATCTACAGACTTTGTTTTCATTTCCTTTGGAAACAAAACCTTCAGGTTGCTCCATGTAGATCTCCTCATCGAGATCTCCATTTAAGAATGCTGTCTTTACATCCATTTGATGAATTTCTAGATTATAAATCGATGCAATTGCTATTAGCATTCTTATAGAGGTTATTCGTGTTACCGGCGAATATGTGTCAAAGAAGTCTACTCCTTCTTTTTAACGATATCCTTTGGCTACTAATCTGGCTTTATACTTGTCGATAGAGCCATCTACTTTCATTTTCTTCTTGAAAATCCATTTGCAGCCAATAGGTTTTATTCCAGGTGGAATATCAACAATTTCCCAAGTTTTATTACTTAGAATTGAATCAATCTCACTTTGGATTGCTTCTTTCCAATATGAAGATTCAGAAGATGACATTGCTTCCTTGTACATTTGAGGTTCATGTTCTAACACATATGTGAAAAAATCCGAACCAAATGTCTTGGAAGTTCTAGCCCTTACGCTTCTTCTTGGTTCAACTTCCTCAATCTCATGATGAGGTTCATCTTCATGTGAATTGCTTGATTCTTCTCTTGTCCTTTTAGGGACATTATTCCCTTCATTCCTTTTGTGTGGAAACACGTCTTCAAAGAATGAGGCATCTCTAAATTCCATGATTGTATTTACATGAATATCAGCTATATCAGACTTGAATACCAAAAATCTATAGGCACTACTATTTTGGGCTGGCCCTAGATAAAAACAATCTACCGTTTTTGGTCCAAGTTTGACTTTCTTGGGAGGCAGAACTGGAACTTTTGCCAAGCACCCCCACACTTTGAGGTATTTAAAACTTGGTTTGTGTCCTTTCCATATCTCATATGGAATTATTCCTGTTTTACTATGAGGGACTTTGTTTAATATGTGATTAGATATATTTAAGGCTTCCCCCCACAAGTTCGTCGGTAGACCAGAGGTTAAAAGCATGGTATTAATCATGTCTTTTAACGTTCTGTTCTTCCTCTCGCCTACACCATTTTGTTGTAGTGAATATGGAGCTGTTGTTTGATGAATTATACCATTTTCGGCACAGAACTATTCAAATGGTGATTCATATTCTCCACCTCGATCAGATCTCAATATCTTGATCTTTTTATTTAACTGATTTTCTACCTCAGCTTTGTACTTTATAAATGATGTAATTGCTTCATCTTTACTATTCAAAAGATATACATAGCAATATCTCGTAATAAAGTACTTTTTCCCACTTCTTGTAGGTAATGATTTAAAATCACATAAATCTGTATGAACCAAACCTAGTGGTTCGGTGCTTCTATCAACAGATTGAAATGCTTTTTTAACCATTTTTGCTTCTACACATGTCTCGCATTTGTAGTTCTTATCTACTTGGAATTTCGGAATTAATCCCAAGTTTGATAATATTTTCATTTTTTGGAAATTTATGTGTTCTAATCTATCATGCCATAGTAAAATTTCGTGCTCAAGCAAGTAAGAAACTTCAATTTTATTAATAGCACAATCAGAATACATTGTTTTATTGCCGATAACGACTACATTTGCCTTAAATAGGCCATCACATAAATATCCCCTTCCGATATACATTCCAGCTTTGGACAGAACCATCTTGTCTGACTCGAACACCATTCTGAATCCTTTCTTTGATAATACTGCACCAGAGATGAGATTCTTGCGTATGTCTGGAACGTGGAGCATGTCATTCAACTTGACAGTTTTTCCTAAAGTAAACTTGAGGATTACTGTGCCACTGCCTTCGATCATAGATACTGCAGAATTACCCATATAGAGTTTCTCTTCATGATCGAATTTCTTGTATGTAGAGAACATGGATTTGTCAGAGCAGACATGACGAGTAGCGCCTATGTCCACCCACCATTGGTTAGGATTCTGAACCATATTACATTCAGATACAACTGCCGAGAAGTTAGACTCATCCACTTCCATGTTGTCTACTAAATTTGCCTCTTTGTTGCGGTCCTTTTTGAGTCTGCAATCTCTAGCGGCATGTCCAACTTTTCCACAAACCCAACATTCACCATTAAACTTTTTGGTTCGTTTGTTGTCTTTTGGTTTGTTGTTTGGAGCTTTCCTTTTCTTCTGGAAATTCTTCTTTTTGTTTTTGGTCTTTGAATCTTCAGCCACAAATGCCTCCTCGCTTTGTTTCGTAATTCCACGGTTATCTGCCTCAATTTTCAATCGGACTATGAGATCCTGTAAAGAGATTTCCTTCTTTTTATGCTTTAGATAATTGCGGTAATCTCTCCACGACAGTGGCAGTTTTCCCATGATGGCTTCAACCAAAAACGATTCTCCAACCTTATGACCTTCCGCTTCGAGTTCATGAATAATGATTTGTAGTTCATGCAGTTGAGCAGTCACCGGTTTGGAGTCGACCATCTTGTAGTCCATGAACTTGTCTATAATGAATTTCTTAAGACTGATATTCTGCGTCTTATACTTCATGGCAAGTGCATTCCAGAGTGCTTTTGCTGTCTTTAGAGGTTGATATACTTTGTATAGCACCTTGTCGAGACAATTCAGAATATAGTTTCTTCATAGGAAATCAGAATGTTTCCATGTAGCAACATCTGCTTCCTTGCCTGGTGCAGAAATCGATTCTTCCTCCTCGAGATACCGTTGCAGACCGAGTGTGGTGAGGTAAAATAACATATGATTCTGCCATGTTAAAAAGTCGTCACCATCTCCTTTAAAAGGATCGGGTCTGTTGTGTGTAGTAGCCTTTGTTGAGAGCTCTACTGTTGCCATCTCTGTTTTAGTGAAAACAGTAAAATTCTTAAGATGTTATACGTCTAGTGTACCAAAACAGAGAATAAATAATTATAAACTCGTCGCACAAGTTTATAGCTCAGATTTCCACTACACTAGAATTCTGTATTAATTATTATAACAATATGAATGTTGTAAATAAATTACAACAACAGCGTTATACTATTTTGAATAAACAGTATAACAAAATTAAAGGATAGAATGAAGAATAATAATTCTAACCCGATTATGTCTGAGGCTCGTCGTAACGATTTCCTTAAGAATTTTATTTCAAAATTCCCCCAAGATACAACAGACGTATTCTGCTCGAAATTGTAGTGAGTATATCACTCTGTGATTTAGAGTATAGCAGCAGAAGAGAAGAAGAAGATTCGGATTTTTGAAAATTGGTTGAGAAAGTGATCAGTTTTCCTTCCTATTTATAGTTGGTCCGTATCTCTTCCGAACGGTCGTGTCTGCACCCGTTTGCTCAAACAGTCGTGTCTGTACCTCTTCGTACAGTCACATCTGTTTTTATGCCATCGCTGCCTTTTAACGGGTCGCACCCGCTCATGCCGCATCCATTCGCCCGCGTCTGCTTCAGTCGGGTCGCACCCGCCAATGTTCGCGACTATTCAACCCGCGTCCGCTTCAGAAGCCGTGCCTCCTCAGTCCAAAACCCGCTTCTCTTCAAATTCTAGGCCCAGCCCAGTTTTCAACCGAAGCCCAAAACCGTTAAACAATAGCCTAGCAATAAGAATGGTCATTTAAGACCCGTACCCGTACCCGAGCCCAGTTCGGTTCGGTCGGACGGACAACGGCGGCGGCGCGCGCGCGTGTATGATGGAGATGCATGATCTCCTTCCTCACAACGAAGCATACATTTGGGTGCCCCTAGGCCCCAACACCTTCATTGCAAAGCCATATATATATTGGAATGGCTTTGCAAATTTGGCGATGTGGGACAAGTGTATTTCATTTACACTAGGAATTCCAACATTAAATACATTTATTCTGTGGGAAATAAAAAACATCCCAAAGAAAGTATTTATGAGTATCTACTATCCATTATTGTAGTAAACCATTTATGATTATTTATTATTATTGTATAATAATATAAATTCTTGCCAGAAACCTTGATAGGTGAGAAATCATAGACAAATAATACTCCAGGCACTGGTTTAGGATAACCATCACCATTCCTATAGTGCTCTGTCACCGAGAACTGCAAGAAAGATAATTTAAGTATTTTACTTTGAATTTGATTAGATTTTTAGAGGGAATTTCAAGATAACAGTACCTGATTTGTGTGAGTTTTATGTCCAGTTAAATGAGTGTAGATAGTTGGAACAACCTGATAATATCAAGTAATTTATGATGATGTCCATATTTATAAATAATTTTACGACCGTGGAAGGTTTAAGTAGAACAAAATAACAACAGCAACAACAAAATAATAAATGAGTAACGGTATTTCCTTGTTACTTTGGTTTGTTATTTCCTTGTTACTTTGGTTTGTTTTGAAGTAAATTATAAGATAAATATTTTGTTTAATTTTTAGTATTAGTTTTTCTGAAATAATTTTTGTTTAATGTTTTGGCAGATAAATATTTTAGTATTAGTTTTTTTTTCAGTACTAAACTTTTTGTGGTATTGAAAAACCTTGGTACCATGGTGGTTTGTGATCCTGTATGAAACTTTGAGCGAAGGTATGATTGGCTGAATTTGATTACGGTCCATATGTTTAAGAGATCTTCTACCTCCAAAATCTTGTGTTTCCATATTCCTAATCACCCTCTGCCATACATTTAATTAATGAAACAAACAATATGACTGAATTGAGAGGATGAATTGTGGACATGGGATACAATGAATTGGTGTTAGGGGATCACAGTGCTGCAAGTTCCATATACATATATGTAGGTGAGAACTTTTTGCCTCATAATACCTGGTAGCTTTCTCAACTGTAAAAGCATCTTTTGCTCTAATGTTTGACAACTGAGCTAACTAAGTTTATATTAAATAATAATTGTGTTATACTTATATGTGGTTTAAGTTATAAAATTGGAAAGTAGTATAATTACAAGTTTGCTAAATTATAAACATCATAGAGTACATAGATATACATTTGTACTGTTAACTAACATATCATATGGTAGACGACAAATTAGCAATCTAACTTCATTGTTTGCTTAACCGAGTTAAAGTACTTATTTTATTTAAATACTCACTACCTTTTACCATGTTCAGGCATATATGACAAATAATATGTATCATATTGATTTAAATAAATCACCTTCAATGATCAATGATGAGGAACCATTTGAAGATCGTGACGATAATAAGCATGTGGTATTAACGTCAATCTTTGATACGGTAATCATTTTCATATAAAATAATGGATAAAGATTTTGTTTTTTCTAATGATAATTCTACTGTGATCAATCGTGCTAACTAATTTATTTCACATATTCAGAAAAATGGGATGCAAAATATATTTCCTATTGATTTGAATGCACTGCCATTGTGTAGTAATTACAAGCAACTATATGAAGATCGTGTTGATCATGAACAAATGGTATCAACATCGCAGTCAAACATCCGTACGGTAAATTTCTCTACAATGTTATTTAATTTGTCTGTATGTCAAATTTATGTTTTATTTTTTATTTATACGCTACAAGATTATTCGACGGTCAGATGAATAAGTTTCTAATGATATTTGCACTAACATGTTTAGAATCTGGTTGAAGCAATATGTAAAGAACATCCAAGATCATCAGTAGGTGCTGCACAATTTGAAGAAACTTCAAAAAAGACACAAACTAACGATAAAGGTGACTCATTTACCATAATGTACAATTGTATAATATATCAGTACAAATTTTTTTTTCACTTTTATTATAAGTTTTTGTGATGTTTTTAAATTTATGACGAATAATATTATTTGTCTTCACCTCTGCAGTTGATATGCACTGTATTGATTTGAATGCATCACCTTTGCTTGACAGTGAGGAGCAGTCAATATCAGGTTATGTCGATAATATGCAAGCAGTGTCAACGACAAACGTAAAGGTGAACTTCCATATTATATTTTTTTCCACATTTACCGTTATTTTAATTTTAATGTTTAATTTTTACAGTAATCAAACATATTAATATAGTATAAATATTTAATGACAATTTGCTAGTATATGTCCCATATTACCCTTTTCCTTACTTTTTAAATTGCTCTATACTTGCATAGATGTCACATGATGTACTACGTCAGCCTATCCTCTTAGAAGATCCATTATCGTTATCTGATGCTTTGAATAGAGATTTTGTTCTTTTTGATGTATCCAACAAGGTTGATTTATTCACCCCTTTCGGTTCAATTTCACACGATGTTTTAAAAGAGCCAGTTGATGCAATTTGTCCTTTAGACTTATCATGCACCTTACAAAGGTATAAAATGCTACATTTACTTATAACATGCAAATAATATATTACTACTCTTACTATTTTTAACTTATTTTTTAATTGGATGTACATATTTTTATACTAGAGACTCGCCTATATTTCGTCAATATGAAAAAATGATGGCTAAATATAATGAAACGCGGTCATCCAACCAACGAGCTAGACGTTTCAGAGAAACTGATCAACAAAAACAACGTAGAAGAGCAATTGATGCAGCAAGATATAAACAAAAGGGAACTCATGTCAAATCCTCAAACATCAACACTACAATGCTAATATCTCCAGTTACAAATGCTCACAAATTTATAAGCTCATGCCAAAATATTAATTGGGCAAGTTGTCAGACTTGTTCTCGATTATTTCCGGATTTAATTGTTACATCAAGTACATGCTCTTATTGTCGTACTGATAAACCACAGCATGGCCTTCCCTACAAGTTTAGTTCTCAAAATCTAATGGAACCTGGTCCTATTCCACCTGAATTATCCTGCCTTACTAACTTGGAGCGAATCCTCATTGCGTGCATTCATCCAGTTATGCCAGTTTATCGTTTTAAAGGAAAACAATATAAATATAGTGGAAATATTATTAATTTCCCTCAGGATATCAATGCAATAGCACGTTCTCTCCTTTTCACACCAAATGAATTATCGGCAGTTTTAGTTGTCAATAGAAGTGGAACGATTGAAAGTCAAGAGTTTCGCGTAAGACGTGAACATGTAAGAAAGGCACTACTTTGGCTTAAATCTAATAATATATTTCATTTCGATGTGCACATTAATGAAGTATCTCTCCATGAGTTACCAGAGGACGGTGTACCTTTAAATCTTCCTCATATTCAAGATAATTCGCAAACTCAAATTCACAACGACGGTTTTCAAGGACCTCCAGAATATGAAAGCGAAATAACTCACATCGGTGAATTTGAGATATCAGGTGCAGCCACGGCTGCAGTACAACCGAACCACCAAGCCTATCTATTATCCTTTTTGGAAAATAAAGAAATAAATGAAACAGTTGTTCAGATGCCTATTTCTTCTGTTGCTATTGATGAGTTTAATACTCCTGGATATATCTCGATGGCATTTCCAACATTATTTCCTTTAGGTAATGCTGATTTACGACAAGCACGACCACGGAAAATTAAACCCTTAGAATATTTTCAATTTTTAATGAAATATCATGATCAAAGGTTTGCAAAAGATTCTAGATTTAGATATTTTGCGTACAATTCAATTAGTAGGTGGCGTGCGTTAGATATTGGTAGCATATACGTACAAAAAAACCCGGATGATAGGAATTTATCTATAAATGATATCCGTGAAATGTTAAAATCGGGAGATAAGCAGTTATCCCAACGCATTTCTTACTATGCAAAAGGCATTCGTGGAAGCCGTTCTTACTGGTCTGCAAGATTAAAAGAGCTTACAGCTATGGTCAAACAGTTAGGTGCGCCAACTATATTTTTCACATTAAGTTCAGCAGATTTGCAATGGCCAGAACTTTACAAACTTCTTGATCAAACAAATGAATTGCAACAATTAAGCTACAGTGAACAAATAAAAAGAAAGGCATAGTTATTAAATGAAAATCCACTTGTTGCTGCATGGTTTTTCCAAGCAAGGGTTAAAACTTTTGTACTAGATTTTTTGACACCAGAATTTTCTGTTAAGGACTATTGGTATCGTTTTGAATGGCAAAATCGTGGAAGTGGACATATCCATGGCTTATTGTGGTTACATGATGCACCAGATGTATCTTCTGTTACCGAAAATTCATATAAAAAATCTACAATTATTGAATATTTTTATCGTCTTGTTTGTACAATAAACCCAAATATGGGTGGACCTTCACGGGAACAAGAGCATCCATGTTCACGAGTTATTCCACCCGATGCAAATTTGGATATGGATGACGAGGATTATGGAAATCTAGTTACTTGGGTCATGCGTCATTCAAGGTGTGGAAACTACTGTTTGCGAGTACATAGAACAACCAAACAATTGACATGTCGCTTTAAATATTCGTTTGACGTGCTTCCACAATCTAAAATTATAGAAGATCCTCCAAATGGTAAAATCTTTCGATTTATTTCAAAACGTAATGATCCTCTGATCTGCTCACATAATAGAAAAGTACTTCAGGTTTGGCGTGCTAATATTGATTGGTCTCCTGTGTTATCTGTGCATGTTGTGGTAAATTATATTGGAAAATATGCAGCAAAATCTGAACCAGTTTCAAAGAGCTTTACAGACACATTCAGAACAATAGTTGAAAATAGCCATCGACCTTGTCAAACATCAACTTCTGCAATCAAGAAACTACTTCTCAAGAGTGTATCCGAATGAGACATTTCTGCACAAGAGGTATGTCATCTTCTCATGTCTTACCCTCTAGTAAGTTCATCTAGAACAATAGTGCAACTTAATGTAACTGAAAAAAACATGTTATCAACAATAATTCGACGTCGAAATACAATAATAGATGAAGATACCGTTGATTCGGACCCAAATTTTATTACAAGGTATATGGATCGACCAAGCGAACTTGAAAACCATTCACTACTTGATATGGCAAAAAAATTCAGTTACTATAATAAAGGGTGGCATAAGTTTCGAAAAGAGGCAATTGTACGAATAGTACCGGATCTAAGTAGCAATATTCCTCCACTCGGTGAAAAGTGGGAATTTTATTGCAAACAACAGGTAATGCACCTTCTCTGTTTTTTATTAGGTAAAATTTTACAAATATTAATGATAAACTTTGATAATTAAAAACTACATTGATTTTTATTATATTTAAAATATGAAATCATACTTAAACTTGTTTTTTAATTTGAATACAGGTACTACTACGTCATCACTATAGAAATCTTAATGAAGCAAAAGGAAACTTCGATGCTTGGTCTGATAGATATGTTAATTTAGGTTTGATTCAACATCAATCACTCCCAGATGCTGTAGAAGATGATTTCGAAGATGATAGTATAAACAATGATGTAGAAGAAAATCAAAAGGAAGAATGGATGATAGCAGCCGCGATGGGTCCAATGTTTGTTTCAGGAGAGGAAATAGAAATGGGCTTTAGAGAATTCAATACTTTGCATAATTGGAATGAAGCACTTCAGAGATACCCTAATATAAATATTGAACGTAATTTTATCCATACCAATTTACGTTCAATTATGGAACATGAAAGTGAGATCATAAACAGTTCAAATGTTGTTCCTTTTGAGAGCTTGTCTACAGAACAGAGGATTGCACATAATGTGATATTTAAAGCAATATCTAAAGGTAAATCAATTCGAATGATTATTTGCGATGGTGCTGGTACAGGAAAATCAACGCTTGTAAATGCCATTGTTCGAACAATTGTTACTCATTTTGGAACCAGCAAAGCAGTTCGCATTATGGCTCCAACAGGAGTGGCTGCATTTAATATTGGTGGTAGCACAATTCATCATGAACTTCAAATATCCACGGAAAGAAAATCAACATACAAAGAACTATCATCAGAGCAATGTCATCGTATGCAAGATGAATTTAAAAATACAAAGTTGATTATAATAGATGAATATAGTATGCTTGGTAGAACAATGATGGGAAATATTGATTTACGGTGTCGTGATATTTATTCAATAAATGACTTATTCGGTAGCATTTCGATTGTCTTAGTTGGTGATATGCGATAACTACCTCCTGTTTGTGATAGTTCGTTATACTTGAAAGGTGGTAATCTCTTTCAACAGCGTGGTGGACTTGCATATCTGAGTTTTGATAAGTGTGTAAGACTATCATATATATTCCGTCAAGTTAGAGATGAGCAAGCACCTTTAAGAGGAGTTTTAGAAAGACTGAGTAGAGGTGCATCTAATTTAGACGATTGGAATCTTTTCAAAACCAGAGATTGGTCAATTTTATCGAACAAAGAGAAGGAAACCTTTAAGAATGCTCTTTGTCTTTTTCCAACAAGAATTGCTGCTAAAGAACATAACAAAAATCGTTTGATTCAACTTGGAAAACCTATTGCACGCATTCCTTCTTTCAATAACTGTGAAGCAGCATCTAATGCTTCGGTTGATGATGCAAAAGGTTTAGAACGATGTATTTATCTTTCTGTAGGTGCTCGAGTGATGTTACGATCTAATCTTTCAGTGCAAAATGGATTGGTTAATGGTGCAATGGGTACTGTTATGGATATTGTATATTCACAGTCATCAAGTTCTCCAAACGATCTACCGCTAGCGATCATAGTCGATTTTGATAAATACCGTGGTACTCCATTTCGTGAGGGAACAAATATTATTCCAGTAACTCCGCAAACAGTAAATTGGAAAACTTCTTCTGGTACAACTTGTATGAGAACACAATTTCCTTTAGCTCTATGTTGGGCAATAACAATACATAAAAGTCAACGAATGACTCTTGATCAAGCAATCATTAATATCGGCGATCGAGAAAGTCTTGGTTTAACGTTTGTTGCATTATCAAGAACTAGAAAATTAAAGGATCTTGCTTTCAATCCTATTTTACTTTTGAAAGACTTACACAGATTGGAAGATCCAAAGGCCTGCCATCTAGATTATTAGAGGAAGAACGTTTGAATGCAATGTCTGTTGAATAAATGGTAAGTAAAAACAACTATTATCATCACAATTTTTTGTACTGCTCAATATCATGGTATAACTTGCATTTTTTCAAAGTGGAAATTATTTTGTGGTTTTCAATTTATTTATATGAATTAAATCATTTACTGTTTTCCCCATTGTCATTTTTTGTAGATTTTCGCGGCACAACTCTAATATTTCAGAATCAAAGTATGTTTTCCATTTTTTTTATTATACTAAAATATGGAGTAATATAGATTTAGTTAAGTTAAACAGAGACTAAACTCCATATTCGTGTAATACATATGTATCATTTGGTAGTCTTTTCATTAATGTGCAAGTTTGCAATTACAATACTGTTTTACCTCCACTTTTGATACGCTTATTGGATAATAAATTCACATTTGATCTCAAATTTCATTCAAAAATGTAATATTCTACATGCAATTAAAAATAATTTGTTATATAAAGTTGTCAATATACGTATTTTTTGAATATATTTTTTATAATTTTTTAGGAATGATGTTTTGTTTGGTTGTAGAAACTGAAGTATCTTTCCATTTGCAGGATGGAAAAGTGTGACAACTTGAGCATGTTTTCATCCGAGGTAGCAAAGTCAGGTTAGTTTTATGTATATAAATCTCTCATTACTTGCAGCATATATTGTTTCATAGTGTTACATTGTGTGAACGATTTGATTTTCCTAGTTACATTTCAGCATATATTGATCTCTCATTACACTTGTGTTACTAGTTACATAAATACACAAAGGCCATAGGACAATTGGTTTTGCTACGCAACAACTGTGCTCTTGATTTCCCAATCCCATAACATGCCATATTCCTCTTCTGTAAAATAAGCCTTTTAATCAAGGAACTAGATCGATTCGCCCAAGAAGAATAATTAATTGGTTAGGTTGTGCACCACGGGCTGCTAATTGCTTTGTTCGGGCATTCAATTTAAAACGTTGATTTTCGTGATTAAGCTTGTAAATGATTGCAATAAGTCTATTGTTTAGTCTACATTAATGTGGGAAGAGAATAAGCATGATCTTACATTGTTTGATTAGAATTGGATTAATATAACATAATTTATTATTTCAAAATTTGAAGGATTTAATATATATGTATGTTTATGCATATGTATATATATAACAATGTCCTTACATATTGACATAGCACACAATTTGTCTTTTTTTATATTTCTATCAGGCTATTAGTTTCAATATTGACATAGCGCATAATTTTCCAATTGTAAATTGTTTATGATTCTTGTATGAGATGTTTTGTTAACGACAATATTTTCTATTTGGATTTTCCATTCACTCTCTTGACCAATTAACTTGTTAATTACAGATTAATGTAACTATATATGGCTGGGATATGATATGGAAAAGTGTTGTTCTTTGATATGTAACAGTTCAAGTTGGAAACGAGTGCCAAACTAGAGCAGCCTAGCATACAGTTGAGATGGGATATCATAATTTGAACTCAATTATCCTTTATTTTTCCGGAACAAAAGAATCACCGCTATTACAATTTACTGAAAAATTTCAGTTTGTACTATTTATCCATGAAGCGAACAAATTTGAAAACATTGAGGATAGGTTTTTCTCCGCTAGAACCATGAATGAAATAAGCATTTCCAAATACATATGCTGCTTGGAATAGTAGATGCATAAGTTTCTAATATATTTATGTTTATTTGCTCACTTAATAGAGGAATGGTGATGCCTTGGATTTGAAGCCACCTGCTACTGATATTGCTACCATCTAGGTATCCAATATATGTATGATAAAATTTTAGTGACTTTGATTTTTTTTTAACCGGTACTTTATATACAACAAATCATTGGGACAACAACATATCCCAAGTCAAATAAACGTTCGAAAGTGAGTTTCGAACTTGTGACCTCCTGCACCAAATCCGAATCAATTAACCACTTGGACAATGGTGCTTGTCGTGACTTTTATTTTTGTTTCTAACTCTATGTTATTTTTGACAGTCGGCGATGGAGAAATTGAATCTACCAGATGAATTTGAGGATACAATGTAGACTTTGGCATTGAAAGAAACATCAAGAGCTTAGTTGCTTGTCTGCATGCTTGGGCTTTCGCGAAACTATAAGAATGCAACCAAGGGCTAACCATGTACTAATATATATCTCCAATGTCACAAATATAACATCATTCATTCATTTTTGTAGTTGTAGCGATTCTTTAAATGAGTGTTAATAGTTGTGTAGTTGCTACAATATAGTAGAATAACAGCAGAACCAAAGAGGGATGCCATGGGATTCAATGTATCTTTTTGCATATTGCAATTTAGTTGTTGAGCAGCAAGTATGACAACTTGAAACAAATTGAACTACCTTCTATAAATATAGTAGGAAGATATTTGAGCAGCAAGTATGATTTTAAAATAGAAATGTGTACACCTGTTGTGTTAGGATAGTTGACAGGTACACAAACGTCTTTGTTTGTTTATTTTGAAACAATGCATATTTAGAAGACAATGGTTGTATAAAATCGTAAGTACTTTGTCAAGTACAACTCTCTACATCCGTTTCTCGAAACAGAAAAGGAAGAAATCATTCACCTCTTCCACTGATAGTGTACACTTGTTGTATTAGGACAGATGACGGGTATACAAACCCGTTTGTCTGTTTAGTTTGAAACAAATTCATATTCAGAAGGTAACGGTTGTACACAACCATTAGTACTTTGCTTTGTACAGCTCTATACAAACGTCTCTTCAAAAAGAAATATAGAGAAATCTTTTGCCCCCTCTCCTGGTTTTTGAAACCCGTTGCTAAGCCACTGAATACATGTACACCCGTTTACCTGTATGGTTCACATTATCAACCTTTCCGACTGTAATTCATATTAATCCAATAATCAGTTCATTCATTCATACAATTCAATAGTTCATATATTCATACACTCCTTAGAACCATCATTTCAAACACCAATAATCAAAATAGTTCAAATAAAAACAAATTTGTACTCAAAAGCACTAGAACGACACTAAGATAATTTTAATACTACTAAGCTCATACCATAAAACTAGTTCAAATATCAAATATGACATTCATAGTTTATAGACTTCCTAAATAACATGCATTCATCAACACATGATCTAAAATGAACTGGCTAATAATACAACACAGAGCATAAACAAAATGCATTCCATTAGCATGCAAAAATACGACACCACATTCGCTTCTTCTTCTTTTGGGCAATCTTTTTAACTCTTCTTTTTGGAGCAACAACTGACAGGTTTTCATTTCTTTTATTTGTCCTCATCTCCTCCCTTCTTTTAATGTATGAGCTTCATCACAATCAATCAATCCTTTTACTAACAACGTTTTCTTTAGTTGATATGCCTTTAAGAACACTTGGATCATTTTCTTCGGAATAAATCAAACTTGAATTCATTATGTTAATTGCATTTTCCATTCTTCCCAGCTTCAACCTATGGAAATTGAAATAGTTGTTATGAAAAAATTGAGTAAATGCTTTTGAGTGCTAGCTTACTACAGGCTTTGATCTCAACTCAGCGTTAAGGATATGGTTAAGTATTAAATACTTTATTCGTATGAGTAAACAAATTACTTACCTACTATAAATCTTCCAGATTTTCCTTACACTAATCTGACAAAACTCAAATGTGCAAACAATGGGTTCAAAAAAATGGACATTTAGTCACATTCCAAAAATGAATACATCTGTACACTTATGCATGGCTCAACTATCACTTTCTATCCAAAAAAGAATACATTTATGCACTTATCTTGAAATTTACATGCACATCAAGTGTGAGAACTGTAGCCATACTTGTAGTTGTCTATACTACAATATACTAAAGACTCACTGAGTAAGAAGCTCTATTCACATTTTATTTTAATATATAAAATAATATTCAAAAAAGGTGAAGTGGTAGCCTTCTAATTTCGGGTCATTCTGAATTATGTTTTAAAATTTTAAAATAAAACATTTGTTATAATTTATCAATTAGTTTCAATTAAGATGATAATATGTTTGACAGAAAAGAAATTTATTTATTATTGGAAACAAAAGGTAAAAATATTTAAAAAAAACAATAGCACTCATTATGATACAAAAAAACAAGGTATCAAAATATTGAAAATTTAAGGAGCTATTGGAGTAGGAAAAATAAACAAACGCATTATTGAAGCATAAAAAAATCCTAGTCTGCGAAATATTATCTAGATCAGTTATGGTGGTGGTATATATAATAAGGATTATGTACACTACAGCAATGAGAAAAACTAGTGCTTGGATATAAACACAGTACACGAGAATGATAGATCATCATAATAAAAAGCAAATATGTTGATAAATAAATGACAAATTTACAATGATTTGATGTAACAAGCATAACCATACACAGAATACAAAGTTCACAGCTTCAGGCTAGAATTGCGTAGGACTTTTTGATCTAATAATTAATGTAGCTTCTAATTGTTGTAAGAAACCATGTTCTATGTTCCAACTTCTCCAAAAATCAAACTTTACCACCGGTCTACAAAGTATTATTTGCTTATTAACGGTGTTACAAATGTTGATTGGAGGAGAAAGTCGATTCTTTTATTATAAAGGAAGCATAGTTTACTCTTACAGTAAAACCAAAGGTACAAGAAGAAAAGTATATATTAATTACTTATTTTGTATAATCAAATATTATGATCGTGTAATTATGATAAGTTTGAAGTTTTAAACAACATTTGGCATTCGTCTATAAGTATTATTGTACAAGTTGAAGATTGCATAAGACTAACAAAGAAAATGTTTTGAGTTCACTTAAAAGTTATAATTAAGAAACTTGAAGAACCAAGGAAATTTATTTTTAGAGGCATCAAGCTTATAAAATACTAAAATGAGAAATGGAAAGTTAGACTATCATAAACATTCATTCGACTTAGTTAATGTTGGTAAAAAGACCAACTTGGCTAATTCAGTTGATCTTAGAAGATAACTGCAAATCCAATCAATCTAAATATAAAGAATGCAACAAAATTTGAAAATAAATTAGAATAAAGTGCTCAATACCCTTTTTTCTTCGTCTCCAAATGGAGAAACATTCTCATGGTTCCTATATACCACGCTAACCTTGTTTTCCTGCATCCTTGAGCCATCCCATGTTGCATGAAGTGATCACAAAAAACTGCTTGTCATCGACACAGTATGTAAGTTTATCCACTTATATGAATCCACCCAAGCATGACCAGAGAATGACTAATTATCTTCATGAAGTCACTGCAAAATAACCATAACATCAAAAAGAACGAGGATGAACATGTTTCCTGCTAGGCTCATTAGTTTTTACTAAAAAGATACACATGCACATAGTGACAATATACAATAATATTTAGATGAGGATAAGCATGACATATAGAACGCAAAAATGATATTTGCGATTAATAATAACTAATAGAGACACATCAAACTAACAGTAAATTAAAATAAAAAATTAATAAAAAACAATATGAATTGTCCACAATTAGGTAACACATGCACTACCCAGCTAGTCTTATCATGTGAATATTATTCCCCATTGATATCTTGTTAAAATAACTTCATTGGTAAAGCAAAGTAACTTACAGAGAAATGATCAAAATCATAATTGATTTTCTCCTTTACAAAGGAACTCTGTGTAATTTTACTGTTTAAAAGTTGCCTGAGTAAAAGTAAGATGACCGAGTGCATATCATCCTTCTTTTGTTATACTAGTTACACCTAACCAACCAAGTCCAAAACCCAGTTTATTTTCAATTAGATGGAAACTTTATTTAGCATAAAGCCTGAAGGCCTATATACTATTTGTAGGAATAACAATACTATTTTGCTACATTTGTTAAAGACATGGTAATTTGTAACCTAAAAAGCTATGTACTTTCATGTACCGAGATATCTTCATATAATTCATTTTTCTTGATCAATAAAATAGAAAAATTCAATTACAAAAGGAGCCGAACCTTTTTGCACATGTTTTGTTATAAAATAATAATTATTTAAATAATTAATTCATTTCTTTTATAATTTGATTTCGTAAAATTATCTTGTAATAAATAGTTATTTTTCTCCCATATGTCAGTATAACAACATGCTAAATTTTATTTTGTGTTCATTCATAATGTGCTATTAAATTTAAATGGGATAATGAGGAATGCACATTAATAGGTGTTTTCCTGAGAGTTGAGCTGATTGAGTATTTGTATTTACTTTCATAGCCTTTTAGGGCCTATAGGTTTCGGTTCAAATTATGATGTATAATTTTTCAATAGTTGTGTACAATATAGCACTTTCCTATCTATTATATTAATTAACCTAATGTAAAATGATAGTGATGATTGATGTGCAATAGAAGATTGTGCAATATACTATACAAATCTGGTACAAGTAACTAGGTAGCTCAGCTTAACTTCAATGTGAATAAATAATATAAGGCAATTGTATCATTGTTCAATGTCATCTTCATTTAAAAAAATAAACTAAAAATGATACTTCGTCTGAACTTTTATAATGGAAACTGTTGGAATAAAGGAGTGAGCTATATGCATTCAAAAAAGTCTGAAATATGTTTGATTCAGCTTGCAAGATATTCAGTAAGTTATGCATCAACAAACAATTTTCTCACCAGCAATAAGTAATAAATGCAAAATTGCTGGTGTAAGAAAACAGAAGCCTAAATCAAATTTATACCAAGCTCTGCATTGTGGCCACTAATTGCAAGACTTCCAATACACGCTAGACCAAATCCACTGATCCAAGTTTTTGTAAGATCTCCGAATCTCAACGCAGTAGATTTTACCCCAACTTTAACATCATCTTCTTTACCCTACATTAATAAAAATCAGTTTACTGAAAAATTGGGGATAATAACCAACTAAGAAAATGCCCAAATGAAAGAATCTGATGTGCATGTATTGTGTCGTATACAAGTGTCCAACAAATACCAGCAGTATATAATGGGATGACAACTACAGGATCAATACTCTTTCTTATTGCTGCCCATCCTAAAAGAGCTCCCCAATTGAATGTCAAACCTAAATATGCTTGAGGCTGTTTAAAACAGTTCCAACAATTAAGCAGGGCAAGAAAAGAAAAACATGTTTGATTGATCAGAACATCATTGGGCCACTTGCAGATTAATGCTTATATATTTCATCATTTAAATTTCACGCAAAGGAAATGTTTAACTACCTTCAATAAATGCTTTTGAGTGCTAGCAATGAGAAGGTACAAATTGCTAATTTAGGCATTTGAATTCATTTCCATTTGTGTTACATTTCTAATCTAAATAAAATTCTTCTCAGTTTTCAGGAAACCTGCACTTAATGGACTGCATAGGCAACTGCAGTGACAAGAAAACATTAAAGAAGTGGTTTTTCATTGACAAAAGAGTTGGATAGTTGTTCATTAGAACCCCTAGTTATTACTTAAATTGAAATTTAAGTTCGCTATTAAATTTCCTTGAATTTATATTCTCCTTTAATCAAACTGAACTCTATGGATTTTAAACCAAACCGCAACTCTCTTGTTTTAACTGATTCTATCCCAGCAAATAAGTCTAGATTAACATTTATATTTTGAAAAAAGAAAGTCGCAGCATAACTAGAGATAAACTATAAATGACAAAATCAACAGATCAATGCAAAAAAAGTGTGAATTGTTACCTCATTAACAATGAAACGAAAAATGCATACCTTATCTTCTTGACCGCGTATTCCACCTTCCAAATTTTCGATTCCGTTTTCATCGGTTTCGTTTAAATTTCCAGTATTCTTCTCCCCATAATTTTATCCTAATGACCTCGTATTCTCCCTTTGAAACTTTCCACTCCTTTTTCTTCGTTCAATTTCATCCATCCATCTCCTATTTAATTCGCCCTAAACCAAATAAAACCCTAATCCAGTGCCCGGTATAGTTTGACATGCTCCTCTACTCGAACGCTACTCCTCTCGAGTCTCCTCTGGTTGTTCGATTACGCCTTTCGTCTCGCTCCTCCTCTTTATTTTACCGCAGCTACATCACCCACTCCTCTTCTCGAACGCTACTCCTCTCGAGTCTCCCCTGGTTGTTCGACTGCGCCTCTCGTCTCGCTCCAGGTAACTCCTTTCTTTTCTAATTATTTTCTAATTTCTTCACAGAGCTCGAGAGTCATGGATTTGGTTTTATGTGAAGAAGGAATAAGACTTTGGTTTGTGTTTAGCTTATAAGAATGGAAAAGGATAATATGTCTTTATAAATATAAAATATTAAAGTAGAGATAAAAATATCAAAACCCAGCGTTCAAAGCTGCTATGCTAGAGTGACTCATAATTTGTTAATAATATTTTACAACTACATGGATATATAAACAAGTTGTGTCTGGCTTAGTATGATGTCAAAATTATAAATAGTGCATAAATAGCATAGTCATAAATAAAACTGCAGATGTCAACCAGTTTTAAAAGAAATAGGTAGACGTCAACCAGTATTAAAACAGTGTAGTAGCCAACCTATTTATGTGTTACTTATACTACGAAGAATAGAATAAAGCAACTAGTTAGTGCTTTAGTTTGTTCATTAATTACACAACACACATTTCTATTCAATTGTTGTATTCTTTCTCTAAATATATATAAAGAAATTTAAATTATTTCAAACACTTAATAATTTTATTATTTTATATACTTAAGCTGTCATTGTTGCATTATCATTTATATAATCTTGTTGAGCTCACTTTGTTTAAATTTGTATGATGTATGTTTTCTAATATTTTACTACTCAATGTTAGCAGTATTAGTCAAATGGATTTGGGTACAAATGTTCTTCCTCTTGCACTACTGAATCCATACCATTGTAATTGGATCATCAAGGTTCGAGTGACAAATAAAGGCAATTTGAGATCTTATAAAAATATTAAAGGAGAAGGTTGCGTGTTTAGTATAGAACTAACCGATGAAGATGTAAGTTTTTTTACTCTTAATGCTTTCAATAATATTTTCTCTACTTGTGCTTTAATTAAGTTATTGTTATAATAATTTTTCTCTTCAAATTCACAGGGTACCCAAATTCAAGCTACAATGTTTAATAAAGCTGCAGACAAGTACTATCCTATATTTCAATGTGGAAAAGTTTATTATATTTCTAAAGGAACAGTTAAGCCTGCGAATAAAGAATTTAGTACTATAAAAAATGAGTACGAGATTATTATAAATGAGTACTCATTAGTCGAATGCATGGATGTTGCGAACTCTAGTATACCCGATATCGTATACAACTTTGTAAAGATTGACCAACTTCAAAAATATATTGCAGAAAAGGAAGTTGTAGGTAATGCATCCATATTATTAATTTTTTTATAAATCATTGTATGATTTCTTAACATTAGTATATTCTAGATGTTATTGGCCTAGTTCAAAGTGTCTCATCAATCAAAGGAATTCGAAGAAAAATCAACAATGAGAATATTCCAAAATGTGATATAACCATTGCAGACGATTCGTAAGTACATATATTAAACCATTAATTTTGTTTTCTCAACATATTTATGATTAGATTTAAATTACAGAAGTAAAACTGTTAATGTGACTTTATGGGGAGAACTTGCTATGACAGTCGGTGCTGAGCTGGTACAAATGGTTGATGAATGTCCTATAGTAGCTATTAAATATGCCAGAGTTGGTGATTTTCAAGGTAAAAATTATTCTGTTTTTTTAGTACTTGCCAAGCCTTCATTTTTTAATATTATTTAATCTTACTGCAGGTTTATCTTTATCCACATTGAGTAAAAGCAATTTATATATAAATCCAAACATAGCAGAAGCTAAAAAGCTTAGAAGATGGTACAATTGTGAAGGCAAAAACACAATAATCTCATCTACCACTTATGATAGAGTTATGCTTTCTCATATAATAAATGATCCAACATTGGGTCATGACAAGTTTTGTCCATATCGTTTCGAACTATATTGTACATTAATAATTTTATATTAACTATTTATTTTTATTCCATTCATAGTCTGCATTCTTCAGTGTGTTTGCTTACATTACTTATATTAAGGTCAGAAATTGTGGTATCTAGCCTGTAAGAGTTGCAAAAAAGGTAACTGAATCTGCATCGGGCTATTGGTGTGAAGCATGCCAACAGAATGAAAGCTCTTGTATTTTGAGGTAAAAATTTAAGAGCTAATTATTATTATTATTATTTGAAATGGTACAATATATACAATATATTTATCAATGGGATAATATATCAAAAGTTAATAAATGTTCGAATAACGCTATGCAAATTTCAAACTTGGGACCCATGGCACCAAAGTTTAGTTAATTATTTATAGTAATCAGTAATATATGTAATAATATGTTCATTTAATGTAGATATATTATGGTAATGAAAATTAATGATCCAACCGCTGAAGCTTGGATTACTGCTTTTAATGAACCAGTAGAGGAAATCATAGGTTGCAGTGCTGATGACCTTTATAAGATTAAGAATGATGAAGGTGAAGATATATACGAACAAAAACTAAAGGAGTTGTTATGGATCCCTCGTCTTTTCAGAGTTGGTGTTACCCAAATAGAGTACATGAATGAAAAAAACAAAAAATCAATGTTATGTCTCAATCACTTATTGATTATGTGGCGGAATCAAGTTTCTTGTTAGAAGAAATATCAACAATGGCAGAATCCAAAGTTTAGTTTTTTTTTGTTTCAGTAATTTTAGTTTATTTCTTGTTTTTTCTTCAACAGTGTTAGTTTTTCATATAATAAAGTTATTTTTAGGTAATTTATTTAAAACATTGTAGTTCAATAATATGAGATTTATTTATTAAATCAATTTTAACATTAGTAGTCTTCTTTTTTTAGGTAATGAAAAATTTGATGATGTATATTGTGGTGACATTTTTTTGATTTTTTAACAAATATGATGATGTATATTGATATAATAGAATTTACATAGTTTCAATTATTTTTATTTTTTAAAAAAAGTGATTAATTTTGTATCAGATTAATAATAAAGAAAAAAAATTAAACAAAACATTTTTCTTTGATATCAAATACCACAACGGTCGGTTTACCCACCGTTGTGCGGTTATACTAGTATAAAATAAAAAAATCGGGTTGTCCTTTTTTTTCGCGCAAAGGATTGAGTAAAAGAATAAAGGAATGTCGGCTGTAATATATTTTATATCAATATATGTCGGTATTATGGGCTGATGCGGATATTCGGCCCAAAGCCTGAGTTTACAATATTGTTGTATTTAAATACCGAGAGTGCAACCAAATGTAATAATCTCTTTGTATCATTTTTACAGCACTGGATAAAATAACTTTCATTCTTTCTTCATTCAAATCAAAGTTTATACTCAAAATTCACAAATTCTAACTTGGTATCAAAGCCAATCATCTATAGCTTAACAGCTTTCATACTTTTTTTTAAATCAAAGGCTGATCCATCAGAGAAATCTCATCATTTTGATCGGTTTTACCCATCAGAATCTTATCATCATTTGGGTAAAGAATTTTTTCAAAAAAGTTATTGTTGTGCCAAGTTTTGTCACTGGCTGCAATATTATTTGCAAAAACAAATTCAAGACTGGAGGAAAATAAGAAAACCATTCAGAAAAAGATCAAGGAACTCATCAATTCAGAAAAAGGAGTAAGTGCCATACTAGAAGCAATCAGAGAAGCCTCATCATATTGCATGGTTGCAACATACCTGTTCAAGGAAGAATTTCTTGATTTTTTCATAATATTTTTCTGAATTTACCAGTCACTTTTTGTCTTAAAGAGGTTTCTTCATGGCTGAAGGCAGCAGTGCAACATCAAGTAATGATGCAATTCATCACAGCGGGCTATGACCATTTTAGATAGTCTGATCAAAACCATAATCAGTCCTCAGTCTCATATCATCATTGCTCAACTCGACGAGGACAACTATCTTCTTTGGAAAGTACAAGTCAAAACAACTGCCAGAGGATATGGTCTTGATGGATACATCCTTGGCACAATTGTCACTCTACCCAAATTTGAAACTGATCAAGAAAACAAAACTGTGAGCAATGAAGAATATATGAAATTTCAAAGGCAAGACAGTTTAATAGTTCTTGGTTTCTTTCTTCAACAAGTGTGAAATTATTGCCATAAGTTATAGGGTGTAAAACTGCAAATGAGATCTGGACTACAGTAAAGAGAATTTTCAACACACAATCAGCCGTCAAAATCATGCATTACAAAAGGCAGTTACACAATATAAGGAAAGACAGTCAACCCATGAGGGAATATCTTTCTAAGATCAAGAACATGTGATCTTCTTAAGGCATCAGGGCATAAAATGTCCAATACAGAACATGTTCTAACAATCTTGAGTGGCTTAAGTGATGAATATGAGGCAGTGGTGGCAGTTATATCATCTCAAGAAACTCTATCATCACTTGAATATGTTCACTTTATACTCTTAGCCCATGAAGGAAGACTAGACTACAAGAAACCCCTAGATACAGATATGTCTATTAACTATGCTTCAAACAATAAAAACAAAAATCAAAATTATTGAAGAACGGATTAACAGTGTCAGATATGTGAAAAAGTAGGGCATACTGTAGTCAAGTGCTACTTCAGATTCAATGTAGATTATGTACCAGGTCAAGGATCAAGCAATCAAAAAAATGGAAATTACAGTGCAAACATGGCACAAGTGCAACAAGATTCAAGTAAACAACTCAATAGGAACAAAAATCAAAACCTGGATGAAATAGCAAAAACAGATCACATTCAAGATGAGTTATGGTATCCAGATTCAGGAGCTACAAACCATTTAACAAGCAATTTAGAGAATTTAAATCGGGCAGTAGAGAGTACAGAGGTAAACAGTCTATTGTCATGGGAAATGGTAAGGAAATTGAGATTACACACACTAGTAATGCCTACATCAAAGGTGAAAGACAATTATATCTCAATAATTTGTTAAGAGTACCCAGTATAAAGAAAAACCTTATGAGTGTTTCTCAATTTGCCCATGATAATAATGTTTATTTTGAATTTTATCCAAAATATTGCTTAGTTAAAGATATACTAACAAAGGAAATACTTTTGTAGGGTAATGCAGTAAGTGTTCTTTACAAGTTTACTTTGACTAACTACAAAGGTTTCAATCAAAGATGTAGGAAATGCGGATTACGGATCTTAAGGCAGAATTAACACTAAAGGGGGGCAATAGTGTTTAATTAATTTTATGAATCTTTATGAAATCTTTTCAAATTAAATCCAAACAGATGCAATACACAAACACAGAAACAATCACAGAATCAGACACAGATGCAAATAGTAAATAAAAGCAGTAAAGGAAAGAACACATCCGAATTTTATACTGGTTTGGAGTTACCCTACATCCAGTCCCACACAATTTCTTGTGCAGATTTCTTTTCAAATATAATGTCGATATTGCAATCTCGATTTCAAGGCCACGAGATACACCATCCTGTCTTCGAGTCTAGGGCAAACTCTCTTGATTTAACCAAGCTACAAGATCACCTAATTGATTTATGGGCTACAATCACACCCAATTGATTTACGGGCCACAATCACACCGTCTCCAATATCACTTTGATAGATAGAGAGACTTGATACACTTCTTTTATTACAAATGATCCTATAACTCTGAATAGCACTGAGATCTTTGAGAGAGAGTGGCAGAGAATCAAACCAGAGATGATCAAGTTTGATTCACTTAGGATGTAACGACCCATAAATTTTAAATAATTTTATTTGTTTATTTGTATACTTAATTGAAATTTGTGAAATTTTAAAAAATAAAATTTTGAAATTTAAATTTGATATTTGAAATGCGTCTGTTTTAACATAGCAACTGGTAAATTTTCATCAGATAATTTGAAAGCTTATTTTCTAGTGTAATTTTATTTCAATTTATATCAGTTAAAATTGATGAATTTAAAAGTATTCCGAAACCTAAATATGTCGACATGATAAAATTTATTTGGAACACTCTAAATAAGACTGCGAAATCCGTTTCGCAAATTTCGGACGTTTCTAGCTCCGTTTGGATTTTTCCGTACGGAATAGCAACGTATATCAGTGTCCGTATCGACTTTTTGTTCAGATGATCCTGTCACTGACATCTGTATACCATTTTGATCATCTCGTCATGATGATCTCCGCAGTATATTCATCGGTGTGTTTCGGTGGCCGGTATGTGGCGGAAACCACGAAGCTGTTATTCGTATCGGTACCTGTTTTTGAGTCCTTTCGTTTCTGAGTCTTTTTCGTTCCTTTGTCTATTCATTTCCCAGCGTGCAAAGAAGTCAACAATTAATTATTTCTTGGTATTCTCGTTGGACTTTTGGTTTCCCTTTCATTTTAATATCCTGTCCATTCACTATTATCCCCATTTCTTTCTTTACCTGTTGTTCTGTACTCTTCTTAAAGAAAGTAAATGGCAATGCATATATTAAGCTAAGTTTTTCTTCCCTGGTCCATTTCAACAGCAGCCTTCCTAACACCATGCCTCCTCAAGCAAACCCACCACCACTCGCACCTCCTCCACCATCCACGCCGGCTATCCCACGTCAGAGCTTCCACTTGCCGACCTCAATAGCCACCTGCAAGACTTCCTTCCCTTCGCACGCGGCATCACCAAATATCGCCTGTCGGGATTGTCACTCGGTTCTCCCATCACCACAGTTTCAACTAGCCTTCATCTTCGCTTTTATAAAATAGGTATATACTATATATGTTATATAGCTTTATATTTATTTGATCTACAAACTGTCATATGTATATATATAGTAAGTTATATATATTAGTTTATATTAATATAAAATATGAGTTTATATATGTCATAGTTTTTAAAGAATCTGTTGAGTCTGCACATGTATGTTAATATGTATATATATTTGTTTCGTATAAAATGTTTGATATAGTATTATAAAGTATATATATGTTTACATTACAGTTTAATATTACTGAGCCATTATTATAGTTTTGCAGTTTTGTATATATATTTTGGATATATATATATATATATATATTCCGATTTTGGTTATAAGTATGCTTTATATACCGTTAGCTATACAGTTGATCACATATTAATTAAAATTGATATTTGTTTGTATATAATAACGATGTAAATTTTTATATATAGTAAACCATTTTTTTGCAAAGAAGGAAAAGTTATACTATATAATACCATTAGCTATATATATAATATTGTTTTAAAAATGTTGTAATTGCAGTTTTCGTATACAAGTTGTAGATGTCTGAGTCCATACAAGTAATTTTATAATAAGTATGTTCGAACCTATGTTAAAGTTTCGTAAGGTGTTAATACATATATATAAAGTAATTCATATAAATATACTTGGATTTTTATAAGTATAGTTTTACGAATTATGCATTGTGACAGTTTATATATATAATTGACTTGCATTATATGATGTATTCTGTATTTATATAGTACAAGTCTCTTTATAAGTCATATTCTATTGTGTAAGCCTATATAACATAGGTAACAATTATATAGTATGGTGAAAGTAATAATGTTATATATATATATATAGTCAGGCATGTTTGAATACAATATATTATTATGTATATATGTTAAGTGTACTTGGTTCTGTTTTACTCTTTTATACAGTATCATTTAAATATTGGTATCTTAAATTTTACTTTATAACATCTAATATGTATACATATATGTCAATTTATATATATTAGTTGAATAAGTTATATAGTATGTTATATCTAGATTTTAAATTTCTCTATTTACTGTTTAAGTTATATATACATTATATAAAAAAAAATTATTTTTGATTCTCTAATAAACATTGATATTTGGATTTTTCTTTAGTAATATATATCTTATTTTAAAATATGAGTTAAAATTTATAAAATGTTATTATATATATATATATATATAGATAATAATTATTTTGTTTCAGTTTATGTTAAATTAATTTTGATCTGTTCTCATCGATTTCGGTTATCAGCTCTATCCGTCGAATTCGTGCCCAACTCACTTTGCTTTGGAATTCGTGCTTGGATTGTAATTTGCTTCGTTATCAAATTCCTCTAGCCTCGAAAGGTGAGCAATCACTCTGGTTAACGTTCTTATATTTATTAAATTTGATTTCAATTGAAACGACAACTGAATTATGCTGCTGTTAGTTATTTACATTGCTATATATATGCTATTATCTGTAACTGTTCACCTGTGACATCTGACACCATTATCTGTTATTCATACTGATGATATATGCCTGTTATGTTATTATCATATATGTGATCACTCTGCAAGTTCCCTGTTAGTATAGAATTCACTATGGGTTGAAATGATACATACCCGAACGAACTGTAGAATAGGAGGAAATCGTTATAGGTTGAAATGATAAACCCAAGCGATTTTCACTGAATTGAATTTGGGATTGCGGGTTGAAATGATATATACCCGTATATATATTTAAATTGTGGGTTGAAATGATATATACCTGTATATATATTTAAATTGCGGATTGAAATGATAAATATCTGTATCAATTGACCATAGGGTAGAGAATTATATACAGACACCGTTGGTCTATGTATAAATATTTTGAAATGATTTCTATGGTTTTGAAAAGAAATATATATATGGTTTGATAAATATTGATTTTTAAGGTTTATTAAAGTTGATTTAATAAAGTTGATATATAATATGTTTAAGTATTTATTTAATATATATATTTCAAATATAGAGTTAATAATGATTCAGGTTGAAAAGATAAATTTGAAATTGATTTGAAATTTTATTTATTTAAGAATTATACTTAAATTAGTTTGATTTGAAATTTATTGAATTTGAAATTTAAAGAAGTGTTTTACAACTTGAAATTTGATTAAATGTGACTTAAATGAATAATTCAAACTTATATAAATTTAAATGGGATATTTTGTAAGTTGAAGTTGTATTCAAATGTTATTGAAATAATTAGGTAAATATTTCAAAACTAAATAATAGAAAAGTAAATTGATATATATATATATATATATATATAAAATTATCGAATATAGTTTTGAAATGTGGAATATTTGAAGCTTTGAAATATATTGAAATTGAACTGGTTTATTTATGGTTCAAATCGGTATTTGAAATCAATATAACTTGAAAATGTTTAATTGAATTGGAATTGAAACTGATGATTTAGTTTTGATGAAATTTGAATTTGGAATTCGAATTGATTTGAATCGATTTGTGAAAGTCGAGGAAACTATTTTATTTTATAAAGTAATTTTAAATTATATTTAAAACTATTGATATTTTACTTTATAAATTGTTTTAATATAAACTATTTTTAATTTAAATCATTTTTAATATAATTTTTTTTATTATAAACTATTTTAACTTATAACTATTTATATAAACTATTTTATTTATAAACTATTTTATTATATATACTAATTTTAATATCTAAACTGTTTAAGAGGAAAGTGTTATGATTTCAAAAATGCTATAATTTCAAAAGTGTTATGATTTCCAAAATGCTATAATTTCAAAAGTGTTATTATTTCCAAAATGCTATAATTTCAAAGTGTTATGATTTCCAAAATGTTATGATTTCAAAGCTGTGATTTCCAAAGTGTTTTGATTTTTAAAAGACTATGATTTCGAAAGCGTTATAACTTTGGAAAGTGATATGATTTTTGGAAATGGATATATTTGAAATGGAAATGATATCGTATTGATTTGGGTTTTGAAATGAAAATGATATTTTGGTTTTGAAGTATAAACTATCTTGAAATGACCGCGGTGTTATAATAACGTTTGGTTGTTAAAGAGACCAGGATCGGATATGGGCATACTCTCTGTCGATACCGAAAACCACTTTAACAACTATGTATGCGGTGGAGATTCCAGAATGAAGTAGGATGGTGGCGACGATTCCTATTAAGGTATGAACGTGGACCTGACTCCTGTGAGTTGGCATAAGGTGGCTAAAATAGGAGCGATCGACGGGGCAATGAGGTAACACCTCTGATCGGACACATTTCTTTGATACTATTCTATTACTTCGTGATTTATTTGGTGGCCACCCTTCGATTTTGATGGGAGTATGTTCCGAGGTGGGTGGTAGTGGCTGCTATGCGTTACCACCAGTCCGGATGCGTAATTTGTATATCTACCCTGGCATTGCCTAGTTGTGCCGTGTCACCTACCATATTGAGCTTTACTACGAGTTTAGATTTGTGTCGTAGCCTGTGGAGTATTGAGGGTAGCCCCCGATCTAGGAGTATGCTAATACTGGATAGACTACTAGGACTATTACGTGTTAAGGTGGAAAATGTACAGCCTTAATGCTATTTAAAAGTATGTTTATTATACTATTAGACACTATTATAATAGTGTATATTACTACATAGTAGATAGTTTAACGGATCCTTAGAGGATGGTTATCCCAAGCATCCTTTAAGTTACTGTATTTCAGTTGATATTTCACTTGAGTTGGATTTATTGATATAAGAATGTTAATCCTGACTTGAGTGTTTTGTGTTTTGCTTTACGCTCGGGACAGACCGAGTGGTTCAGTGTTCGAGACTCACCTTTGGAGTTAGAGCTTCGCTGGGAGATCCAGCTATCTATCCAGCTTTCAGTTGTTCAGTTAATTCCAGTGATGTATTCAGATCTTGTATTTGATTATTGTATTGAGACATCTATGTACTCGTGACTTCTGTTGTATCTTGTTTAACTCTGTTATATATATAGTAGCTTCATGAACTACTATTCTTTTGTTTCCGCTGCATTATTGTTATATTACTCTGTGTCTATGATCTGTGATTATTTTATTTACTGTATATGCTGAGTTTTGCCAAATTTAAATTAACAATCTGATATTTTGAGCAATTCAAATCCGACATGTATGGATGCGAATGGTTGAAAATTTCAGGATGTTACATGTGGTATCAGTGCTCTGGTTTTTGGCACAACTTAGCATATAAAGTAAATTTAATTACAGAATCACTTTCGTTTGTGCTTGAATATCTTCCTCTTGGTTCAGTTTCCTCTGAATTTTGGAACGTTCCCTTCGGTTCCAAAACCCATTCTTATTTCCCCTATTCGTGTTTTCTGATTCCGGAGCACCCATAGCTCCACTGAATGATTTGTAAAAGAGTGAAACGCCTTTACAATAACCATTAATTCACCGGAGATTTCTGTATCCTCGGTTTACGATGCTGCTTTCTTTTGCTATACCCGAATTCTTTCTCTGGCGATCGAATGTCGATTTGCTCCAGAATTCTACCTCGAACTTATTTTGAAGTCACGGTTGACCCGGTTAAGGTTGCCCGTGATTTATATAAGTCTATCCATCTTATCTATTTTTTATTTAATTATCTTATTTTCGACCCTATCTTCGAATTTGAATTCTTTTGATTTGGGTCCCTTTGAATTTGGATCTCTATCCTTGTTTTGAAATCCATCTTTGAATCATCGAGTGAGGGAGTGTAATTGTGTATTTGTAATAAATGTTTTTATAGTGTGTTGTTTGAGTTGTTGATGTTGATTTGGGTTTTCGATCGATTCGTCTGATCATCGATATCGATAGGATTTCCAAAACACTTGAATAGAGCAAACTGACACACAATATTATTTTCAAATTTGGTAAATGAAATAAATTGGTATGATTATATCATATATATAAGTAAATTTTCTGGAATTTAATAGGTTAATTAAATTAATTGTTTGAAATGATAATACTAGATTATCATTTATTGTTCTATAAATGAATTTATAAACATGGTTTATAAATTGATTTGGAAGTGAAATGAATTTAAAATCAGGAATTTGAGAATTTAATTTCCGATGGTTTCAAACTTTTGTTTTAAAGTTTTAAAGTGCATATTATTTAAAGTATTTTCAAATAGAAATTTGTTTCCAAGGAATTTTAAAATGTTTAAATCAGTACTCTCCTCTTGTGTCGCTAGAAAATAATTTCGGTGATGGCGGCCGCATCATCGACATTCATTTTCGAGTTTCAGAGTGGAGACACCATTCTGTAGCTCAGCTACACTGTTGTTTTAGAAATTAATTTGATTTGAATTTCTTAGGTATGACTGGATTTATATTATATATATAGGTATATATTTATAAATTTGATTTGATGTATATAGTATATATATATATATATATTTATCTCTAAATGGTTTGAAGTGAATCGGAAATTTAATTCTTAAATTTATGTTAAAGGATGATTTAATTATAAATAAATCCAAAAAAATTTAATATATATTTAAACTTGAAATAATTAAGTTAGGAAAAATCTAATTGTATAATACCCAATTCCATTTTAATACAACTTACCTAAATTATTCAGAAGTTGAATATGTAGTTGGATAATATACAATATAAAATGTCTTTATAAATAAAATTTGAGTGTTTATAATAAATGTTATACACTAAATTTTTGATTATAAAGATGTTAATAGAGATAAATAGAATAATAAGTTAATTGAATAATAGATGAGACAAATAAATTTGTTTTGAAGGAATTAATAAATTGGAATTAGATCAACTTATGGAAATACCTTGAATTTAAAATCAATTATTAAATATAAATTAATTTAAATTGAAATTTATATGGTATAAATTAATTTATATGGTTTAAACATATGTGATAAGATATATTTAGTGGAATAAACTTAATAATAATTAGGAATAAAAGAATTAAATTTGTTGAATAAAATATGAGTATAATAAATGATTATACAAATTGATGATTTAGAAGTTGTTTATTGAGGGTGACTAGACAATAAGATAATGAATTTAGAAATAGATGGATTGATTTAACTTAAGTAAACTCAGTGGATTAAACCAAATTGTTAAATATTAATTAGTTTAATTTGAAATTATATGGTTTAAATTAATTGTTTTATCTTGTCTTTTAATCTAATTTTCTTTTTGGTTGCTTCTACTCTCCTACCTCCTTCCTTTTCGGGGATGAAAAGTTTTGAGTGGGGGGAGTGTAACGACCCGTAAATTTTAGATAATTTTATTTGTTTATTTATATATTTAATTGAAATTTGTGAAATTTTAAAAAATAAAATTTTGAAATTTAAATTTGATATTTGAAACGCATTTGTTTTAACATAGCAACTGGTAAATTTTCATCAGATAATTTGGAAGCTTATTTTCTAGTGTAATTTTATTTCAATTTATATCAGTTAAAATTGATGAATTTAAAAGTGTTCCGAAACCTAAATATGTCAACATGAGAAAATTTATTTGGAACACTCTAAATAAGACTGCGAAATCCATTTGGCAAATTTCGGACGTTTCTAGCTCCGTTTGGATTTTTCAGTACGGAATAGCAACGTATATCAATGTCTGTATCGACTTTTTGTTCGGATGATCCTGTCACGGACATTTGTATACCGTTTTGATCATCTCGTCGTGCTGATCTCCGCAGTATATTCATCGGTGTGTTTTGGTGGTCGGTATGAGGCGGAAACCACGAAGCTGTTATTCATATCGGTACCTGTTTTTGAGTCCTTTCGTTTCTGAGTCTTTTTCGTTCCTTTGTCTATTCATTTCCCAGCGTGCAAAGCAGTCAGCAATTAATTATTTCTTGGTATTTACAGTGCAAGGCAAATAAAGAGAAAATTATAAATAAGCAAGCAGTTTTTTTTGGCAAGTTCAACACGCAAGCAATTTATTTTAGCAAGCACTTCTGCAATTCTGCTTTGGCAACCTGAAATAAAAACCACATATATATACAGTTTTTTTTATATCGAAGAAGAAACTAAAATAAATGAAAAACAAAACAAATTCAAAACAACCCTCATTTTTTTTGGAAGAGACTTTTTTTTTGAATTTTTTTTTGGAAAGGAAACTTAAAAGTACTGTTTTACTTAAAAAAAAAATTTAAGAACTAAAAACAATTACTCTAAAAAAAATAACCAAAACAAAACTATCTCAATTTTTTTTCTTTACTTCAAGCCCGACCCAAAACTCAAATAAACAAAATAAATCACTTCCAGGTTTCCACTAATTGACTAAAATACACAAATCCTCCAATTCAACAAATTAAACAAAACAACAAATCCTCAATTCAAATTCCGCAATTACCAAATTAATAATCCACGAATATGTTAAGGCGATTGAGGCTTCAGGGTCAAGGCATGTGGATTGGAGACGAAGGCAGGTGTCGCGGTAGTAGGCGATGGGTTGGTGGTGGAGTTCGAAGTGGTTGAGGTCAATTGTGGCTGGTAGTGGGTTTCTCAAATTGGGAATTGGGGAGGCAATGGTGATTATAAGATGTTGTTTTGTTCGATGATGTTCACTGCAGTTTGAAGTTGGTCGAGATTGGGTTTTGGGTTTCTTCTGAGGTGGTCGAGAGTTGCTGGTGGTAGCTCAGTGGTTGTAGGCAGTGGTCAGTTGAAGTTTGGAGGGGATTGTCGTGAGATTGCAGAGGTGAATTGGAGAAGGCGATTGTCAATTTTTTTTTGATGAGTTGATTTCTGGTTTAAGGTGGTGGATAGTCAGTGACAAGGGAGGTTGAATGAGGAATAGCTGGAGGTGAAGTTGGCAGAGAAGATGGTTTTGGTTTGTAAAGTGATGAAGCAATGCAGAGTTGTGTGGGTGATAGGATGTGATTGATTTGAATTGCAGGTGGTTGTCTGTGTAATGACGTAGTGGAGTATGCTCAATGCAGGGAGATGAAGTGCATTAGTTAAGAAGGGTAGATGATGATCAAGGAAGTGATGAACAGAAGTGCAAGCAAGGCAGGGCGGGATGAGCAATGGTATATGTGAATGTGAAGTTTTGTTGTGTGTGTAGTCTTCAATATTGTATCAGTTTTGGTTGACAGGCAGTTTGAATGGCCGTGTTAGATGAATGTAGAGATGTGGATGAATGTTAGTGGTATTTGATGTGAAGGTTGTTGTGGTTGATGATGCAAGCAGTACAGTCGTGGGGTGGTCAGGCAATAAGCAAGGAGGAATGAAAGTGTTAACGGTTTTGGAAGGAAGAAGTTGAAGTGAAGGAGGATGATGTATCACTGTGGATGAGGTATCACTGTGGATGAGGTATCACTATGGATGAGGTGCTATGGATAGTATCAAGAAGCAGTCAAGAAGTAAGGAGTTGATGGTTTGGACTGTGATGTGTATGAGGATGCTGCTGAAATAATTGTAGTAGCACTGTTGAACTGGGAAAATATTGATGTTAAGCTGCTGTAATATGAAGTGAATGATATGGTGTTCACTCTCGTATGTCTGTGGTTATGTTGCAGTAGAGGTTTGTTCTGTGTGCAGACTGTAGTGATGTTTGATGGACTATTTGGTGAAAAGGTTGTGGTTGGAAACAGTTAAAGTGGTGAGAGGGATTGTTTGTATGCAGTAGAAGGAGAAGGTGACTGCAGTGATTTTGTAGTGTGCAGAAGGCAGTGAATGGTTGTAGAAGTGGGAAGGGGTGTTGATCAGATTTTGTATGGCAAGCTGGATGGAGCTTAGCAGTTGAATGTGGGGATGTTTATTGAGAGGTGTGAAAGTGAATCGAGGACAGAGGGGAACACAGTGAACAATGTGAAACAGAATTGCAGAGAAGTAGAAACAGCAAACAAGCAATTTGAAATGTAAACAAAGATAACAGAATTTGCAATGTAAACGTAAGCATGAAAGTTTGTGTAAATGAAAATGAAATTGAGATTTGCAAAATTTCTTCAAGTGTTTTTTTTAAATATGCAAATGCAAAAACAAACAAGAAACACAAGCACACAACAAAATGCACACAAAAATCAAATAAACACACAATTTTTTATTTTTTTTTAAATGCAAACACACACAAAATATAAACATGCAAAGCAAACGAAAGTAATTCGAAGAATAGAAAATCAAAATCAGAACAATTCCCCGGCAACGGCGCCAAAAACTGGTTCGTCGATGGAAATTCTATCGGTTTAGAAAACCATCGAATGAATTTAGAAATAAAAATAACCACAAGCGCATGGCGTACATTTGTAGTACGTGGCAAATACGGGTCGATCCGCAGGGAATTGATTATTTTAAAATTCTATTCAATCAAATTATACCAAAGTCGAGAGATTGTTAAGCTAGAAAAATGAGAAAACTAACAAAGAGAAAAGAAATGCAAATATAAGAGTTAAATGACAATTTAGAGAATAAATCCACTCTCTAGATCATGTAGTTCAACACATATGAAATCATAATCTCCTTTTTATGGTCATTAGTGCTTTAATTGATGTGTTTATCATAAGTATGACATATTTGTGCTATTGATTAGCCAACATAAGTCATCAAACTATAACACACCCCTTAAACCACTTACTAACTTTCATGAAATTTGACAATGAAAGTGAAAATGAAATCTATTTTAAGTATGGCCTATTAACTATTGATTAGAAATATAGACCATCAAATTTTAATTTCAAATCACTTTCTTATGCCATAATCATATTTTGATGAAGAGGCATTTGTGTTAGTGATTGTTTAAGCATAGCCTATTTGGTGTCAACAATATAGGCTATCAAATTCAAAGCAAGAACAACAAATAAAACACTTCATTGATCATCATTAAGCACAAAAAGAGAGCATGAATTAACAAATAGTTGAAGCTACATAATTAGAGAGCTTCATTACCCCTAAATTGAAGGGGTTTAGCCTCTCATATTTGTCATTTGATTAACAAATGTAGCTACCAACATGAAAGAAAGGAAAATGAAAGCTAATGGAAAAGAGAAGCTAATTAGCAAGAATTAAACTAATCTACTTTGCATGAATGTAAATCTACACTACCAACATTAAAGTAAATGAACAAGGAAAGAAAATGAACAAGTAATTAAATTGCATAAGAAAAAGAAAGGAAATTACATGAAATTAAAAATGGCTAAGTAGCCATGAAAAGAGAAAGAGAAGAGAGCTTGTCTTTTTATTTTGAGCCTAAACTAACTAAGGGAGACTCAGGGAGGAGAGGGTTACATGAAACATAAGGGGTACTTATACATGTGTTAAACCCTAATTCATATTTTTGGGGAATGCCCAAAATACCCTCTTAGGAAGTGTGGAGGCCAAGTAATCATTAGCTTCAAATAATCCTCATTTAAGTGTACATGAAGCCATTAATTCCATAAGCATGTGCATTAGCCTCTAATTTGTACATTAAGGTAGGTGGGTAGGTGGGGTCCTCCATTATCTTCACTTTGAATTATTTCCATCTTCATTTGTTCTCTTCACTCTTATGCATGCATATATCATCATGTAACCACTTGTAAAATTCACCAAATTTCCTACAAAACAACATAGAAAATTCCAAGTAAATTTTCACAATTTAATAAATGCATAAAAATGACCATTTTGCCCTTGGATGAAGATGAATATGTGACAATTTGAAATAATTTTAATTTTGGTTTAAACAAGTTAAAATACCCGATATGATCATTTATTTAATTTAAATATATTAAATATAGTGGTAAAAATATGCACATTTACGTGCACATCAGTATTCACGTTGGACTTTTGGTTTACCTTTCATTTTAATATCCTGTCCGTTCACTACTATCCCCATTTCTTTCTCTACCTGTTGTTCTATACTCTTCTTAAAGAAAGAAAATGGCAATGCATATATTAAGCTAAGTTTTTCTTCCCTGGTCCATTTCAACAGCAGCCTTCCTAACACCATGCCTCCTCAAGCAAACCCACCACCACTCACACCTCCTCCACCGTCCATGCCGGCTATCCCACGTCAGAGCTTCCACTTGCCGACCTCAATCGCCACCTGCTCGACTTCCTTCCCTTCGCCCGCTGCATCACCAAATTCCGCCTGTCGGGGTTGTCACTCGGTCTCCCATCACCACAGTTTCAACTAGCCTTCATCTTCTCTTTTATAAAATAGGTATATACTATATATAAGTTATATAGCTTTATATTTATTTGATCTACAAACTGTCATATGTATATATATAGTAAGTTATATATATTAGTTTATATAAATATAAAATATGAGTTTATATATGTCATAGTTTTTAAAGAATCTGTTGAGTCTGCACATGTATGTTAATATGTATATATATATCTGTTTTGTATAAAATGTTTGATATAGTTATAAAGTATATATATGTTTACATTACAGTTTAATATTACTGAGCCATTGTTATAGTTTTGCAGTTTTGTATATATATTTTGTATATATATATATATTCCGATTTTGGTTATAAGTATGCTTTTTATATTGTTAGCTATACAATTGATCACATATTAAATAAAATTGATATTTGTTTGTATATAATAACGATGTAAATTTATATATATAGTAAACCATTTTTTTCAATGAAGGAAAAGTTATACTATATAATACCATTAGCTATATATATATAATACTATTTTAAAAATGTTGTAATTGCAGTTTTCGTATACAAGTTGTAGATGTCTGAGTCCATACAAGTAATTTTATAATAAGTATGTTCGAACCTATGTTAAAGTTTCGTAAGGTGTTAATACATATATATATAAAGTAATTCATATAAATATACTTGGATTTTTATAAGTATAGTTTTACGAGTTATGCACTGTGACAGTTTATATATATAATTGACTTGCATTATATGTTGTATTCTGTGTTTATTTAGTACAAGTCTCTTTATAAGTCATATTCTATTGTGTAAGCCTATATAAACATATGTAACAGTTATATAGTATGGTGACAGTAATAATGTTATATATATATAGTCAGGCATGTTTGAATACAATATATTATTATGTATATACGTTAAGTGTACTTGGTTCTGTTTTACTCTTTTATACAGTATGATTTAAATATTGATAGCTTAAATTTTACTTTATAACATCTAATATGTATACATATATGTCTATTTATATATATTAGTTGAATAAGTTATATAGTATGTTATATCTAGATTTTAAATTTCTCTATTTACTGTTTAAGTTATATATACATTATATATATAAAAAAATTATTTTTGATTCTCTAATAAACATTGATATTTGGATTTTTCTTTAGTAATATATATCTTATTTTAAAATATGAGTTAAAATTTATAAAATGTTATTAGAGATATATATATAGATATAATAATTATGTTGTTTCAGTTTATGTTAAATTAATTTTGATCTGTTCTCATCGATTTCGGTTATCAGCTCTATCCATCGAATTCGTGCCCAACTCACTTTGCTTTGGAATTCGTGCTTGGATTGTAACTCGCTTCGTTATCAAATTCCTCTAGCCTCGAAAGGTGAGCAATCATCTGATTAACGTTCTTATATTTATTAAATTTGATTTCAATTGAAACGACAACTGAATTATGCTGCTGTTAGTTATTTACATTGCTATATATATGCTATTATCTGTAACTGTTCACCTGTGACATCTGACACCATTATCTGTTATTCATACTGATGATATATGCCTGTTATGTTATTATCATATATGTGATCACTCTGCAAGTTCCCTGTTAGTATAGAATTCACTATGGGTTGAAATGATACATACCCGAACGAACTGTAGAATAGGAGGAAATCGTTATAGGTTGAAATGATAAACCCAAGCGATTTTCACTGAATTGAATTTGGGATTGCGGGTTGAAATGATATATACCCGTATATATATTTAAATTGTGGGTTGAAATGATATATACCTGTATATATATTTAAATTGCGGATTGAAATGATAAATATCTGTATCAATTGACCATAGGGTAGAGAATTATATACAGACACCGTTGGTCTATGTATAAATATTTTGAAATGATTTCTATGGTTTTGAAAAGAAATATATATATGGTTTGATAAATATTGATTTTTAAGGTTTATTAAAGTTGATTTAATAAAGTTGATATATAATATGTTTTAGTATTTATTTAATATATACATTTCAAATATAGAGTTAATAATGATTCAGGTTGAAAAGGTAAATTTGAAATTGATTTGAAATTTTATTTATTTAAGAATTATACTTAAATAAGTTTGATTTGAAATTTATTGAATTTGAAATTTTAAAGAAGTGTTTTACAACTTGAAATTTGATTAAATGTGACTTAAATGAATAATTCAAACTTATATAAATTTAAATGGGATATTTTGTAAGTTGAAGTTGTATTCAAATGTTATTGAAATAATTAGGTAAATATTTCAAAACTAAATAATAGAAAAGTGAATTGATATATATATATATATATATATATATATATAAAATTATCGAATATAGTTTTGAAATGTGGAATATTTGAAGCTTTGAAATATATTGAAATTGAACTGGTTTATTTATGGTTCAAATTGGTATTTGAAATCGATATAACTTGAAAATGTTTAATTGAATTGGAATTGAAATTGAAATTGATGATTTAGTTTTGATTAAATTTGAATTTGGAATTCGAATTGACTTGAATCGATTTGTGAAAGTTGAGGAAACTATTTTATATTATAAAGCAATTTTAAATTATATTTAAAACTATTGATATTTTGCTTTATAAATTGTTTTAATATAAACTATTTTTAATATAAATCATTTTTAATATAATTTTTTTATTATAAACTATTTTAACTTATAACTATTTATATAAACTATTTTATTTATAAACTATTTTATTATATATACTAATTTTAATATCTAAACTTTTTAAGAGGAAAGTGTTATGATTTCAAAAATGCTATAATTTCAAAAGTGTTATGATTTCCAAAATGCTATAATTTTAAAAGTGTTATGATTTCCAAAATGCTATAATTTCAAAGTGTTATGATTTCCAAAATGTTATGATTTCAAAGCTGTGATTTCCAAAGTGTTTTGATTTTTAAAAGACTATGATTTCGAAAGTGTTATAACTTTGGAAAGTGGTATGAATTTTGGAAATGGATATATTTGAAATGGAAATGATATCGTATTGATTTGGGTTTTGAAATGAAAATGATATTTTGGTTTTGAAGTATAAACTATTTGAAATGACCGCGGTGTTATAATAACGTTTGGTTGTTAAAGAGACCGGGATCGGACATGGGCATACTCTCTGTCGATACCGAAAACCACTTTAACAACTGTGTACGCGATAGAGATTCCAGAATGAAGTAGGATGGTGGTGACGATTCCTATTGAGGTATGAACATGGACCCAACTCCCGTGAGTTGGCATAAGGTGGCTAAAACAGGAGCGATCGACGGGCCAATGAGGTAGCACCTCTGATCGGACTCATTTCTTCGATACTATTCTATTACTTTGTGATTTATTTGGTGGCCACCCTTCGATTTTGATGGGAGTGTGTTCCGAGGTGGGCGGTAGTGGCTGCTATGCGTTACCACCAGTCCGGATGCGTAATTGGTATATCTACCCTGGTATTACCTAGTTGTGCCGTGTCACCTACCATATCGAGCTTTACTACGAGTTTAGATTTGTGCCGTAGCCTGTGGAGTATTGAGGGTAGCCCCAAATCTAGGAGTATGCTAATACTAGATAGACTACTGGGACTATTACGTGTTAAGGTGGAAAATGTAAAGCCTTAATTCTATTTAAAAGTATGTTTATTTTACTATTAGACACTATTATAATAGCGTATATTACTACATAGTAGATAGTTTAACGTATCCTTAGAGGATGGTTATCCCAAGCATCCTTTAAGTTACTATATTTCAGTTGATATTTCACTTGAGTTGGATTTATTGATATAAGAATGTTAATCCTGACTCGAGTGTTTTGCTTTACGCTCGGGTCAGACTGAGTGGTTCATTGTTCGAGACTCACCTTTGGAGTTGGAGCTTCGCTTGGAGATCTGGCTATCTATCCAGCTTTCAGTTGTTCAGTTAATTCCAGTGATGTATTCAGATCTTGTATTTGATTATTGTATTGATACATCTATGTACTCGTGACTTATGTTGTATCTTGTTTAACTCTGTTATATATATAAAGTAGCTTCATGAACTATTATTATTTTGTTTCCACTGCATTATTGTTATATTACTCTGTGATCTGTGATTATTTTATTTACTGTATATGCTGGGTTTTGCCAAATTTAAATTAACAATCTGATATTTTGAGCAATTCAAATTCAATATGTATGGATGCGAATGGTTGAAAATTTTAGGATGTTACATAGGATTTCAGTAGAGTTTTATTAAAATATAAGAGAATATTTGAGTGGAGAAGAAGGAGTGAAGAAATGAAGAAAAACTAACTTAAAATTCATTGAAAACAACTAGTATTTATAGAAGAACAACAATCATATTCATTTGTGAAAGGTTATGATGAATAGACACTTCATTTGAAAATTTGAATTTTAAATTCTATAGCTACCATGTCCACATGGGGGGGGGTATGTCGACATGCCCTAGTAAATTTTGAAAATTGATTTTTGTTTTTAAAAGAGATTTTCTTTCTAAACCTTGCCAAAATTTCTGAAGTTTATAAACCATTTTGAATATAGTTTAAACTTAAAAAAGAGATTTAAAAAGTAATCTTAAAAATATATAATCTATAATATAAAAGTAATATTAAAAACTAAGAATAGAATATATTTTTGAGATTTAAAGCTTATAATATTAAAACCAGGAGATAGTTTAAAAACAAGAGATGATTTTGAAATCAAAATATAAGAGGTAATAAAAATAGTTTAAGGCTAAAATATTTAAACTGAGAGAGATGACTTTAAAAAAAATTGGGAAAAAATTTAAAATAAATCATTTTAAAATTTTCGTGAATTCCATCCCACCAGAGAAGGTCATGAGTTCCATCCCACTAAAGAGGTCGTGGGTTCCATCCCACTATTAAAGCGAGAAGGTGGATTTCATTCCATAATTAAAATCCGAATAAAGATTTTAGTGCTATTATGAAGTTTTAAAATAAATCTAGAGTCTATTACTTATCTTGATATCTTGAACTCTTGATCTCATGAGTCTTCAGTCTTGATTTTTTAGTCTTGAATCTCTATACTCTGTCTTGAATCTTTATACTATACATTCTTCATTCTCAGTACCTTTATATATATATATATATCCTGCATATACATATATATCTAGACAAGAATATTAGTATTTATATTTTACAACAAGTCCTAAGGTTGTGGTCATCAAAACCATCATCTCAGGAACTAACAGTCTCCTCTTTTTTGATGATGACAACCTTTGTTTATAAAATCTTCTCCACAAACTTCGATTCTACTCTGACTCCCCCTTATTCCAACAACTCCCATTTAATCTACTAACTCCCCCTTAATCTAAGCCTATCTAACCTTATTTTATAATCTCCCCCTCTATCATCAACAAAAACTAATCCTAAACTACATAACTCCCCTTAAACCAATACTATGGAACTAAATGCTAATAACAAAGTATAATAAGCGAAACATAAATTTTATTTTATTATATATGATGTTACATTACACATATATATGAAACATAAACACAAATATATACAAGTACACAAAACATTAATATAATAACAATCTAACGAGAGTCCTTGACAATTTTGTTTTTCTTTATTTATTTAAATATACATGTTACTATATCTATATATATTCTATATCTTAGTTATAGAACAAATACCTAGTTCTCTTCTAAATTTAGTAAATGTTGATTGATTCAAGGGTTTGGTCAGAATATCAGCTATTTTATTCTCAGTGTTGATAAATTCAAGAGAAATTATCTCTTTACTTATATTATCTCTGAGAAAATGATGTCCAATATCAATATGTTTGTTTCTAGCATGATGAGTAGGAATTTTGGATAAATTTATTGCACTTGTATTGTCATAATAAATTGGTGATATTGAAATATTTAATCCAAAATCCCTTAGGGTCTGTTGCATATAGATAACTTGAGAACAAGCCAAAGTAGCAGAGATATATTCTGCTTCAGTTGTTGATAGTGAGACAATATTTTGCTTTTTACTAAACCAGAAAACCAGAGAATGTCCTAAAAAGCAACAAGTTCCACTTGTACTTTTTCGGTCTGATTTACAACCAGCATAGTCAGCATCACAATATGAGATTAAATCAAATGAATCATTTTTAGGGTAAAATAAACCATAGTCTAAAGTGTGTTTAACATACCTTAGGATACGTTTAACAGCTTTTAAATGGGTTTCTTTGGATTGAGATTGGTACCTTGCATAGAGACAGACACTCTGCATGATATCAAGCCTACTCGCAGTTATATAGAGTAGCGATCCAATCATTCCACTGTATAGTTTTTGGTCGACATCTTTTGACATGTCTTCTTTATTTAAGGCTTCACTGGTTGCCATAGGAGTGGGTTTTCCACTTGCAGTGGTCATACCAAACTTACTAACTATTTCTCTAGCATACTTTTCTTAACTAATGAAAATACCACTATCTAATTGTTTTATTTGCAATCCTAAAAAGAAAGTAAGTTCACCCATATGACTCATCTTAAACTCTTTTGTCATTATTTTAGAAAACTCTTTGTTCATTTCATTGTTTGTTAATCCAAAAATGATGTCATTTACATAAATCTTTACTAATTGGATATCATTTTTGTTTCTTTTAATAAAAAAAGTATTATCTACTTACCAATTTCAAATTTTGATTGCAATAGGTAAGATCTTAGTCTGTCATACCAGGCTTTAGAAGTTTGTTTCAGACCGTATAAAGTTTTCTTTGATTTGTAAACATGATTTGGGTACTTTTCTTCTTCAAAAGGTGGAGGTTGTTCAACATAAACATCCTCTTTAACAAAACCATTTAAAAATGTACTTTTAACATCCATTTGAAATAATTTGAAATTCTTGTGGTTTGTGAAAGCAAGTAGAATTCTAATGGCTTCTAATCTTGCTATGGATGCAAAGGTTTCATCATAGTCTATTCCTTCTTCTTGACAATAACCTTGCGCGACTAACCGAGCTTTATTTCTAACGACCCCACCTTGTTCATTTATTTTATTTTTATAAACCCATTTAGTTCCTATTGTAATTTTGTCCTCAGGCGTAGGAACGAGTTTCCATACATCATTTCTGGTGAATTGATTCAGTTCTTCTTGCATAGCAAAATTCCATGAATCATCAGATGATGCTTCCTTTGGGTTTTTAGGTTCTATAGTTGATATAAAAGCTACATTACTCATCTTGTTTAGTTGATTTCTAGTTCTAACAACAGAATCAATATTTCCTAGTATATTTTCTACAGGATGATCTTTTAAAAGCCTGATCTTTTTATTAGGATGAATAGTTTCACAATTTATTTCATTTGATTCATTATTTAAAGTCACAAAATCATCTTCATCATTTATTTGAACAAAATCTTTGAAATTTTCATCAAAAGATACATGCATTATTTCTTCAATGGTGTTAGTTTCTAATTTGAAAACTCTATATGCTTTACTTCTATTAGAATATCCAATAAAGATTCTTTTGTCAGATTTAGGATTAAATGTATCCAAATTGTCTTTTGTATTTAGAATGAAACATTTACTTCCAAAAAAAATTAAAATAAGATACCTTTGGTTTCTTATTGAAAAGAAGTTCATATGGTGTTTTATTGGTTAGAGGTCTAATTAAAATCCTATTCAAGATATAACAAGCTGTATCGACTACTACAGTCCAAAAATTTCTTAGTAAGTTACTATCCGAAAGCATAGTTCTTGCACACTCTTGAATCTTCCTATTTTTACCCTTTACCACTCCGTTTTGTTGTGAAGTTCTTGGAAAGGGAAAATTATGAGTTATTCCTTTTTTATTACAGAAATTCTCAAAATTTCCATTTTCAAATTCTCCACCGTGATCAATACGAGTAGTTTTGATTTTTAAAGAAAGTTGATTTTGAATTCTTTTTGCAGAAATTTTAAATAAATCAAAAGCATCACTTTTAAGTTTCAGAAAAATTGTCCATGTAAATCTAGAATAATCATCTACAATTACAAAAACATATTTACTGTGATTTATTGACTGAATTTGAGATGGGCCAAACAGATCTAAATGAAGTAACTCAAGAGGTTTTGAAGTTGAAATCATATCTTTCAATTTTCCTAAGTTTTCCTAATTGACAAGCATTACCTATACTATCTACTTTATAATCCATTTTAGGGATGTAAACTTGTCTACATGTGTATGCATATATGTGATGCATGTCTGTGTACATGCATGTACATCTGTTTTTATACTCACAGGCTAAAAACAAACTAACGAAGAAAAAAATCATTTCCACTACATACATTCAACTTTAGGATATGATCTTTAAATAAAAATTGATCGTAAGACTATTACATCATTTTTAAAAATGATTTCGAGAATTTATATTAAGCAACTATTTCAAAAATGACAATTCACAGTAAAAAAACCAAATATAAGTTTAAATTCAATGTTTATGAATTCATGTTTTGATTTCATAACCAAATTCGAGATAGAAAATGATGATTTTAGACAATCATTTCAAGATTTTTTAGGTTATTATATGTTGAGATATTCCGAGTTAATCGGAATTTGGATTTTCGTTTAATTTTGGTGGTCAGAGTGAAGGTGGGTCTCGAGATCATGGCCACATCTAGCTCAGAGGTCAGGGGTTTTAGGAAAAATGATGGATGGATTTGTAGTGGATCGAGGTGGCTGGTCAACGGTGAAATAGGCTTTTAAGAACCTTTTTAATCGTCGTTGAAATCGAATCGATTGCGTGGTCGAGGGTGGATCAGAAGCGATCGCACCAGGGGGAGTCGTTGCGTGGGTCATCGGGGAAACTCTGGACGTGGTAGCGTGAGTTCAGTCGGTCGGTGGTGGTGATGCGAGGCATTTTCAGATGATCGGTTTCATCCTGATAGGTTTCAGTTCACTCGATTTTGATTGGTGGGGTCTTTCGCTAATCTGGGTGATCGGGAGGGTAGAGGGTGGCGACGTCGACTTGATGGCATCCTCGGCGATGATCGGAATATCGTCGTTCCTCCATGCACATGCACAAGGGTATCAGTTGTATTTGATACTGGTTGAAGGATTTGGGAAGAAGAGGCTATCTCGGGTTCGACTCGAAGTCATACTCGGGAAGTTTGGGTTGTTGCTCGAGTAATGTATCGAGTTGGTTTGCATTAGCTTTATAGGTTACATGGTTTTAAATTTTAAATCAAAACAAAGTTTTAAAAATAAGAAGGAGGGGAGACTCGGGTATTAGCTTGGGTTTTTGTTGGTTGAGCTCGGGAAAATATTGTTTGGGTCCCAGGTGTTGGTAATGATAGTTTAGAAATTTAAATGAATCAAGTTTTTAAGTTTGTTTAAAATAAATAAGTTTTCAAAAGATTGTAAACTAGATTTTCCAAAGTGAGATTATTAAACAAGATTTCAATCGAGTTTCAAAGTTAAATTTTAAAAGTTTAATGTTTTGAAGATAAACTTTGAATATTGAATAATTATATGTATTAGTTAATTAATGGAAGTAATTAAAAGAATAACTATTCAATGTAATTTATTGAAAGGTTAATTACTTAATGAAATTGATTACTTAATGTAATTAATAAAAGATTATTACTTAATGTAATTAAGGGATAATTACTTTGTGTAATTATATTAAAGAATAATTAATTAATCAAGATTAATTAATTTAAGTAATTAAGGGTAATTAATTACTTAAAGGAAATTACTTAATGAAAGTAATTAAGGATAATTAATTAATGATCAGAAGTTGATTAATCAAGTGATTAAAGGTTAATTACTTAATGTAAGTAGTAAAGATAATTTGAAATTAAAGGTTAATTAATTAATTAGAGGATGATTAATTAATGGTTTGTAATTAATTAATGTTAAGTAAGCATGATTAAAAAGTGATTAGAGAAATTAATTTAATTTATTTAAATTAATTGGAATGATGTGACTAATTAATCTTGCTTATGAACGATTGAATGACATTGAATGCCTTGGATTATTTGATGTTTCTAATATGAAATGTTTTGTGATATGATTGGGTTGAACAGTGATAATGTGGTTATCTATCGAGATGAATTGCTGTATAAAGTGACATCCTGTATTTAAAGTTTGTATTGTATTTGAATATCTTGGGTTAAGATGATATGGGACTCGAAGAGACCGGGGTCGGGTATCAGTAAATACCCGAAACCACTTCGATTCTTTATAAATTTGAGTTTAAAAGAAAACAGGCTGGAGTGAAATAAATTAAGTATCATGGATGTTATAAACTGGATGACGATTCTTGGATATTGTTTTGAGATAAATGATCGACTTAAATAAGATTAGAACTCGTAGAAAAGTTCGAGTTACCCTGGTAATTCACTTAAGTTATATAGCTTGGTATGTCATATTATATGGGTTTACTCACGCTGATTTCCAGCCTGACCCGGGTGTTACTTTGGTAATGCTCAGGTCAGACCGAGTATTACAGATTTTCAGGTAAGGACGTTCTGGAGCTCAGGAGGCGAGCTGGATGACAGGAAAGTATGGAGTGTATTCCGTTGTGATATATTATGGTAGTTTATCTGGGCATGTGATTTTAACTATCCAATGTTTGTGTAAATGTTATGACTCTGATGTATTATATGAAATTTGACAGATACAGTTTTATTTTGTATAATTGCTATATTTGATATTATATTTTATCCGCTACGAATGTGAGATTCTGTGACTGTTTCTGTTTCTTCTTCTTTCTCTTTTCTTTTTTTCCTAACTATCTGGAATTTTCGGGGTGGAAAATTTCGGGTCGTTACATTTGGTATCAGAGCTGATGGTTAAGCGAGAACCTTGGCTCTAGTGGGTGTACTCATTAAGGATAGGGTCAATGGTACCCTAGGATGAGTTGAGTGTGTGTATATCTATACTATAATAAAAAACCTTGGTCAAACCGGTCAAAGTGAAGCCTTTTTGGCATTTCCACAAATACCCATCCTGTGAACTCACACACCAACACTACAAAAGAGGCTATTTCTGTCATTTTTTTAACCTTGAATTGTTGTTTATTTCAACGTTCGAAAGTTGCTCCACGAAGCCGCCCACGTTATCCATATCTTCCACCTCTCCTGTGTCGAAGAACAACTCTTCTTCTCCCTACAGTCTAAACAACGGTTTTGGAAAAGAGAAAATCGATAGAAATAAATAAATATCTTTCAATCAGTCGTCTTCTAATCACAGATCCGACTTTAGGTTTGTATGAATTTTGTTATGCTTGCTTTTCACTTTGAATTCTCCTGTTTTTACTTCGTACTTTCTCTAATCATTGATTACTTTTTATTCCCTTCCGATTGTTTTACGGTTTAACTGCATTTGATTATTTGATTTTATTGTGTTTCATTTTGAGATTTATTGCTTTGATTTTGGGTTTGCTTAAAAGGGGAACTGATTTTCAATGTCTACAAATTTCATAACTTGCTACATTTTCTCCTTACTAAGCTGTTAGGAATCTATGTTTGATACCTTCCTATAGGAGCATTGCCTCCAGATTATTTTATCCGGTAAGGTTGTAATATATGAAGGGGTAATAAACATTTTTTTAATGCTGTGGAGGTCTTTTGCAGATAGGGAAACGACAATCATATTAACTTATTTTCTAGGAACATGTCAAGGACATATGAAGATATGTCCTTGGATCTTATTCTTTTCTTATGCAAGTGAATTGCCAAGTTATGTATGTTTAGAGTTTCCTTTTTAATATGTTATCTAATGTTAATGCTAACTAACTCTACCATGGACCATTTGATGTGCATGTTTTATAGTTTCATCAAAGGGCGTTGTCTTTGAGGATGGAAAAAGGATAGCGGATGCTAACAGCTCTTCACTGTATGAGGTTTGAATAATTTTCTACATGATTTTTTGATATTATAGTTTGTATTAATTTGTACATGCTTGGAAAAGTTTGCTTTTTTTAGATTTTGATAATGCAGAGCATGTTGAATACCACTAGACTATTTGATGTGCATGTTTTATGGTTTCACAACATAATTCGAAGGGCGTGTTATCCTAGAGGATGACAAAAGGACAGGTCCGAACAGCTCATCACTGTAAGAGGTTTTAATAATCTTTTACATGGCATTTTGATATGATTCTTTGTATTACTTTGCAAGTGTTTAGAAAAGTTGCTCCTTCCAACTTTTGATACTGCACTTCATGTTTCATAAAATTCATGTACTTTAATTTGCATGTTTCTTGCTTTTAAAGTTTATAAGCTTATTTTCTTATATTAGTTCATTTTTAATCTTTGTCCCCTTTAAGCTATCCACAAAGCTTCTTTGATCTTATATACACAAAGTCATATTATGTATATCGTATTGTATTTTCTAATATTTACATATGCTTTCTAATCACAAATGCAAGACACATTATACCTTATAAAATATTTGAAAGTGATGTATCGAATAAAATAAACTTCTGATAGTATGAGAATTAATTATCGCACTAAATAAACAATGCATTATAAATAAATTATGTATATATAATATAATGTTCTTGCGGTCTGGAAATATTATTAGTTTTCTTGGATAAGAGTCCCTGTTTCAAACTAATACATGTACTTAAAATGTGAAGGTGTACATCCATAATCGTCTTTAGTTTTACAATAGGTACATATTTTATCTAATTTTTCACTTCCTTATCCTATTATCAAAGGTCTGTTTTTTTTCTGCTGTAGGTAATATCAAATAATCTACATAACATAATTGATAATTTAATGTTAAAACAAAATTATCAACATCTTTTTCCAAAAATTAAATGAATATAGACTATAACCTCATTTATTATCATATGCAGATTATATCGATTGCTCATTTCTTGATGTTGAGAAAACTTTACCGTCCTTTTTCTTTTCAAGAAAGCATTCATCTTTTTTGATCTTTTGTGACTTCATATTGCTTCCTTACATCTGTAATGCAGGTTGTGACAGTGACGAATGGAATAGAGGAAGATTTGGCAATTATCAGTACTAACAAGTCAAGTAGAACATCCACAGATGGTTCTTTTATTCAACAATAAGACTTATGGGCTGTCATAAACAGTTGACATTAACAATGATCTGTTCAATGTTACGGCATATGTAGTTTTGCGAGAAAACAATGTTGGGATCGCAGCTCATCTTTGACAATGAAATAGTTTCAGTGAACATCCTATTAATATATAGCAACAATTTTGGGAAATGCTGAATGGTTCTAATCTTTGAAATTTTGTGCACTTTTTAATAAAAGTTGATAATATTGCTATTGTATCGGTAATAAAAAAATGAGAATGCAATTGCAGTTGTGCTCCATTCTTTTGATAAAATAGTTATGCTCATTTCTTTTCATTTGTTCTTTATTCAGTTATATGAAAACTATGCTTTGCTGTTTGAATATGTATTTGCACTGGCCAATGAACGTCAACTATGCCTTGGGAGATGCTGTTTTTGTATTCACATGTATACATGTGTTTGTACATTTCATTTTCTATGCAACAAGTAATTAGACACAACATTTCACAATACATGGGTCCTCCCATCACAGTCATTTTGTAAGATTAAAAGAATCTTTCAAACATTGTTTTATAATATGAATTCCTTCTGTGCACGTGCGATGCACGTGCCAAAGTACTTGTGTGTGTATATATATATATATATATATCTATGAGAGCGTACTTGTTATTTTCTTATATTAAGATTTTAAATGATTTTATATAAGAATATATTTTGATATATATATATATAAAGAAATATTTCTTTCTAATGAATATTAAGGAAATTGGTTGTAAAATTATTGGAATTAAATTAAGAGGTAATAGAAATGCAACCAAATTGAAATTAAATAAAGGTAAGTTTGAAATGGTTTCAAACTGAAATTTAATCTTGAATTTGGGGAAAAGTTTCAGAATAAGATAAAAATGAATTGGTATCCAGATATGATAATCTTGGGTATCATCATAAATAGTTATTGTGTTTAATAATGATATATTTGTTAATAAGTAAGCCAAATGAAGTAAACTTTTAAGATGAGTATAACTTCTAAATAGAAGTGGGTTTTAAATTGTGAAATTTTAAAACCTAAGTCTAGAAACATTTGAATTGTTTCAAAATGTTAAGAGAAATTTTTTTTGAATTAAAAACCAAAGGTGGTTTAAAATTTAAGGGTAACTTAGTGTGTAAAGGAAATAATATGTGTATATGAGGAATATACATAATATCAAAAATGGTTTGAAATAAACTCTAAATGTTGAGTTTTAAATTTGGAATGAGATGTGAAACCCAAGGTGATAAGTTTTTGAACTTATAAGACTATTAATGTGAAGTTTAAATTTTGAAATGGGAATCCAAATTGGGTAAGGTTGGTTGGATTAAGTAAATTGAATTTAACTTTGGGAAAGATAAACAATTTAACAAGCAACCTGAATTGGAAATTTCTAGATGAAATTGAGATTTAACTTGGGAAGTTAAATGGTTAATTTGAAGTGGGAGTTTGTGTGATCTCAAAATGGGTTTGAGATCTGGAAATTGAAAATGGATGTTTTAAAATAACTTGGATAATATTATCCTATTGTTATTAATAATCTTTAGATTGTGAATTGGATTTGTTTAAGTGAATGAAGAAATGGATTGTGGTGATATATCCATTATTTAGATAAAAGGGAAATTAAACTTTAATTTGAAATTAAGGATACAGAATTACTTTGAACTGAAAATTTGAATAATTGAATTTGTAAATTAAAATTGTTTTGAACTCTTATTTGAACTTTGAAATAAGTTAAGTAAAGATAATCTAAAATGGAATTTTGAGAATTGGACTCAGAATTAAATTGTTTAAAGATTTGGATTATTGATAAAGGTAAATTTGATTTAAGAGATTAAATCAACATTTGAAAATTTAACTCGAATTTATATAATTCGAGATGGTTTAAGGTTGAGATTTAGATTTCATTAGTTCAAATTGAATTTATTTTGAATTAACTAGAATTGAAGATGGATAAGTATAAAATTCAAATGGAAAATTTGAATTGGATTAATTTGAAATAAAATTGAAGATTGAATGAGTTCAAATTCAAATGGGAATTGGGATTAATTCATATAGAAACTGAAATATTTTGAAATTGAAGTTATTAAAATTAGAAGTGAGTCAATTTAAATGGAAGTGGAAATTTAAATTGAATTGATGGGAAATTGAACAGTTTGACTCTGGACTATTTTCAAAATAAATTGTTTTAATATAAATCTATTTTTCCAAACTATTTACTATACAACTTTTCTTTTTAAACCTAAAATTATCTTAAGCTTGTTTTACAATTACTTTTGGAACTATTTAACTATTTTACAACTGTTTTATAAACTAATTACTATTTTTCTACTACTTTATAACTGATTACTGTTTTACAACTATTTTGCAATTATTTAAATTTCTATAACTATTTGATTATTTTCCAACTATTTTATAGTTACTTAACTGTTTTACAGCTATTTTACAAACTAATAATTATTTTCAACTACTTATCTATTTTTAAATTTTTTTTCCAAGCTATTTTCTAAATATAAACTAGTCGGAGTTTAAACTGTTTATGATTCAATACCCAATTGAGATAAGGATTGAAATGGTAATCCAAGAGAGGATTGAAGCAAAGGTGAATAAGTGGATAGAGATTAAAATGAATGTGATAGAAAAGGATGAAAGGAAATTGATTTAGCTAATAATCAATGAAGATAAATACGTAGGATGTACGTATATTATTCTATACGCATAGTGATTTGATCCAGATTCGAGCACAGAATTTCGAGATAGTATTATCAATCCGAGTTGGGATTTTTTCGCTCGATTTTCGACGACGAACATGGATATGGATTGTTGATTGGTTCTGGATATTCTCTATCATAGTTATGGCTATGCAAGGAGAATGACGGTTTCTGATCAAGAAACCAGATCTGAGTCAGCACTAGGAAGTCGGGTGGACGATACTAGTTCGGAAGTGGAATTGTGTGATCGAGTGAGCGATCAGATTGATATGGCGTATGGATGATATGTGGACATCGTACGGGTTTGAATGAGATTGAAGTTGAAATTAGGGATAAGAACTGTAATATGGTTTTTGAAATGAAAAGTATATGTTGTGAAATTTATGATGAAATAAAGTGGAAATTGAATGTTTCTATGATTAAAATTTACTTTATGGAATTAAGTAATATGGTAAATAACTTTATAAAGGAGTAAGCAAATTTGAATATTTGATTTGGAATAAACAAAGTTATATATCTTTGTTATATATATGATAAAACTCCCCTTGTTAAATCTTTTGCCAGAAGAAAAGGGTTTTTGAAAGTATTTGAAGTATAAAAGTGAATTTATACAAGTTTGAAGGGATCCAAAGATTTTTAAAGTTATATATATGTCTATATATATATATATATGTAAAGGATCTTATAAGAATGATTTGAAAAAAAGTTTTTGGAACCTATGGGTTTGGAAAGGCTTTTGATTTTTGAGGAAAATCAAATTTGGAACTTGGAAAGCCTAGTTTGTGAATTATCGATTTTGGGATAATCGATTTTGAGAAAGGAGATTTATATGAGATTCATACTTGGTGTATGATTTGGAAAATACTATATGTGTATAGTATAAAGTGTTTTGAAGTGGCTCTGGGGAAAAAGGCGCTCCCTTGAATGAACTTCTCAGGAGTGCCACAGGGTGGTACTGCCTTGAGCCATAGGGGGGTTCTAAAGTTGATCCTGTGAGGAGTCCGGACAAACTAGTTCCTGAGGATTATTGGGTAGCGAAAGTCGAGGGCGCTGATGCCTACGGGGGCATTTGGGTTATGCTGTGACGACAGTGTAACTCGATGTCGCCGCGATCTACTGTGTGTGGACCATAGCTAAAATCATGTGGAGGATGAGTGCCAATAGTCTACACTTGATTTTACCGGGATGGCAACGTAACATCGGTAGACTACGATCTATGGTCAAGTGGAGGAGTTTCATTCTTTTGGCAGCAAAATTCGGTGGCGCTGATGCCTATAGTTATATGGGTTTTTGTTGTGATAACAACGTAAGGTCCGGGTATAACTGTGATCTATAGCGGGTTCTATGGTGTAATCGTGGGCGCGAAGGCCTACAGGTCAAGTGGAGGAGTTTCATTCTTTTGGCAGCAAAATTCGATGGCGCTGATGCCTATAGTTATATGGGTTTTTGCTGTGGTAGCAACGTAAGGCCCGGGTATAACTGCGATCTGTAATGGGTTCCATGGTGTAATCGATGGTGCGGAGGCCTATAGTTATCTATGGATTTTGCCGGGACGGTAACGTAACCATCGGGTTAACTGCAACCATGGATGTGGGTGATGATTTTCAGAGCATTCTCACCAAAGATATTTCCTCTATTTTCAAAAACTGTTTTCTATATTTTCAATAAAATTATTTTTCAAGTATTTTCACTAGGTGTTAAAATGGGTCTGCTAGGTACTTATAGATTTTCAGTCCTACGCATGATCAACGTATGACCGAATTTCTATGAGAACGAGGATGGACTTGTCGAAACATCGAGTTATAAAAGTATTTTTAGAAAAATTATTTTAGTAATATTATATAGATTTTTAAAGTATTTTAAAAATGATCAAAGAAAATTTATCAGATTTTAAGCATTTTAATAATTCTGGCTCCATTCCTTTTCGAGGACGAAAAGTTCTAAAGGGGGGAGGAATATGACAACCCAGATTTTTAACGGTTGTTAATTGGTAATTGATTGAATTAAATCATTGGAATATTACTTTAGATAAGTCGAACAAATAAAATTCTGATAATTAAAATATCTGAGTATATATAAATTGATTTAAAAACTATAATAAATGTTGAATTATGAAATCTCTGAATATGATGAAAATAAAGAATATATTAATATATAAACTCCACCATATAAATTAAAGGTAAAAATCTCCATAAATATGTGTATAAATATACACAATTTTTATGACATGTGATGATATATAAGTATTGAAAAGTGCATATATGTATGGATGCTATGAGAAGGAGAATATATGAAAGATGTATAAATGTAAATGTTGTATATGAGAACAAATATAAGTTAATATATATATATATTCATTTAATTAAATAGTGAAAGTGTAAATACATAGGTATATGAGGTCAATTACCTATATATATATAAGTAAAAATATATGTATGAAGTGTATATGCTTGTAAACAAAAAAGGTAAGCATGACAAAGTAAGAATGTATATTGTATACATATGATGAGAAAAAATATATAAGTGAATATAGGTGTAAGGCATATATGCATTTAAACAATGGAAAAAGGTACGTATATATATAAATATATATTTATATATATGCATAAGGATATATATCAACAAATGTACATGTAGACACTTAAGGGGACATAGAAATTAATGCATATCATCTCAAGCAAGCAATATATCATATCAGCCCCAAAACTTCAGATAAAAAAAATCTCAGCCTTGCTTACCCTGTAAGCTTCACTCTTCTATTCTATATACCTCCACCTGTCTTCATTTATTCCATTCGAACAAGCTAAAACATTTCAGCCATTTTTTTTCAAACTTAAAGAAACCAAACAACTCAAGTTATCAAAGAGTTCGCCAACAAAGCTAGCAGCAGTTCTTTTCAAAAACAAATACTCCTCTGTCCAAAGGAAGAAAGGTGAGCAAACTAACCCATCGACGCTTAAATCTGTGTTATACTTTGTTTCCGAAAAGTGAAGTGATGGAAATTGTTTGTATGGATGTAAACTTGTCTACATGTGTATGCATATATGTGATGCATGTCTGTGTACAGGCATGTACATCTGTTTCTATACTCATAGGCTAAAAACAAACTAAAGAAAAAAAATCATTTCCTCTACATACATTTAACTTTAGGATATGATCTTTAGATAAAAATTGATCATAAGACTATAACATCATTTTTAAAATGATTTCGAGAATGTATATTAAGCAACTATTTCAAAAATGACAATTCACAGTAAAAAACCAAACATAAGTTAAAATTCGATGTTTATGAATTCATGTTTTGATTTCATAACCAAATTCGAGATAGAAAATGATGATTTTAGATAATCATTTCAAGATTTTTAAGGTTATTGTATGTTGAGATATTCCGAGTTAATCAGAATTTGGATTTTCGTTAAATTTTGGTGGTCGGAGTGAAGGTGGGTCTCGAGATTATGGCCACAGCTAGCTCAAAGGTCAGGGGTTTTAGGAAAAATGATGGATGGATTTGTAGTGGATCGAGGTGGCTGGTCAAAGGTGAAATAGGGTTTTAAGAACCTTTTTAATCGTCGTTGAAATCGAATCGATTCTGTGGTCGAGGGTGGATCAGAAGCGATCGCACCAGGGGGAGTCGTTACGTGGGTCATCGGGGAAACTCTGGACGTGGTGGCGTGAGTTTAGTCGGTCGGTGGTGGCGATGCGAGGCGTTTTCAGATGATCGATTTCATCCTGATAGGTTTCAGTTCACTCGATTTTGATTGGTGGGGTCTTTCGCGAATCTGGGTGATCGGGAGGGTAGAGGGTGGCGACGTCGACTTGATGGCATCCTCGGCGATGATCGGAATATCGTCGTTCCTCCATGCACATGCACAAGGGTATCAGTTGTATTTGATACTGGTTGAAGGATTTGGGAAGAAGAGGCTATCTCGGGTTCGACTCGAAGTCGTACTTGGGAAGTTTGGGTTGTGGCTCGAGTAATGTATCGAGTTGGTTTGCATTAGCTTAGTAGGTTACAAGGTTTTAAATTTTAAATCAAAACAAAGTTTTAAAAATAAGAAGGAGGGGAGACTCGGGTATTAGCTCGGGTTTTTGTTGGTTGAGCTCGGGAAAATATTGTTTGGGTCCCGGGTGTTGGTAATGATAGTTTATAAATTTAAATGAATCAAGTTTTTAAAGTTTGTTTAAAATAAATAAGTTTTCAAAAGATTGTAAACTAGATTTTCCAAAGTGAGATTATTAAATAAGATTTCAATCGAGTTTCAAAGTTAAATTATAAAAGTTTAATTTTTAAAGATAAATTGTTTTGAATATTGAATAATTATATGTATTGGTTAATTAATGGAAGTAATTAAAAGAATAATTATTCAATGTAATTTATTGAAAGGTTAATTACTTAATGAAATTGATTACTTAATGTAATTAATAAAAGATTATTACTTAATGTAATTAAGGGATAATTACTTTGTGTAATTATATTAAAGAATAATTAATTAATCATAATTAATTAATGTAAGTAATTAAGGGTAATTAATTACTTAAAGGAAATTACTTAATGAAAGTAATTAAGGATAATTAATTAATGATCAGAAGTTGATTAATCAAGTGATTAATGGTTAATTACTTAATGTAAGTAATTAAAGATAATTTGAAATTAAAGGTTAATTAATTAATTAGAGGATGATTAATTAATGGTTTGTAATTAATTAATGTTAAGTAAGCAGGATTAAAAAGTGATTAGAGAAATTAATTTAATTTATTTAAATTAATTGGAATGGTGTGACTAATTAATCTTGCTTATGAACGATTGAATGACATTGAATGCCTTGGATTATTTGATGTTTCTAATATGAAATGTTTTGTGATATGATTGGGTTGAACAATGATAATGTGGTTATCTATCGAGATAAATTGCTGTATAAAGTGACATCCTGTATTTAAAGTTTGTATTGTATTTGAATATCTTGGGTTAAGATGACATGGGACTCGAAGAGACCGGGGTCGGGTATCAGTAAATACCCGAAACCACTTCGATTCTTTATAAATTTGAGTTTAGAAGAAAATAGGCTGGAATGAAATAAATTAAGTATCATGGATGTTTTAAACTGAATAAATATTCTTGGATATTGTTTTGAGATAAATGATCGACTTAAATAAGATTAGAACTCGTAGAAAAGTTCGAGTTACCCTGGTAATTCACTTAAGTTATATAGCTTGGTATTTCATATTATATGGGTTTACTCACGCTGGTTTCCAGCTTGACCCGGGTGTTACTTTGATGTAATGCTCGGGTCAGACCGAGTATTACAGATTTTCAAGTAAGGACGTTTTGGAGCTCAGGAGGCGAGCTGGATGGCAGGAACGTATGGAGTGTATTCCGTTGTGATATATTATGGTAGTTTATCTGGGCATGTGATTTTAACTATCCAATGTTTGTGTAAATGTTGTAACTCTGGTGTATTTTATGAAATTTGACAGATATAGTTTTATTTTGTATAATTGCTATATTTGATATTATATTTTATCCGCTGTGAATGTGAGATTCTGTGATTGTTTCTGTTTCTTCTTCTTTCTCTTTTCTTCTTCTTCCTAACTATCTGGAATTTTTGGGGTCGAAAATTTCGGGTCGTTACAGATACTTTGAAATCCGAATTATCCCTGACTCCTGATACTGCATCCATCAGAATCATTGATGGATCCGGCCGATCTACAGAAGCAACTGTTGCATTAAACTGAGTTAAGAAAGTCCTAAGTGATTCATCCGCCCTCTGGTTAACTGACGTCAGTGTCATCACATTCTTCGGCATTTTTATGTGAACTAGAAATTGTTTCAAGAACTTATCCACCAGTTTTGTCCATGTTCTAATAGATCCATCCTCCAGCTGTTTGAACCACATAGCAGCTATATCGGTCAAGTACAGGGGGAAACACCAGCCATAACCTCCACTGATGTCCCTAGCACTTCCATATGCCTTATGTCCTCATCAAGTGGTCAATGGGATCCGTCTTACCGTTGTATACTTCCAGAGTGGGCAGCTTGAAATCGGGTGGATTCCTAGCTATTCTGATGTTACGGGTAAACGGACTTTTGTTTACTCCCTCCAAATCCTTGTTTGTAAAACCTCCATGTGTAGTTCGCTTGATAATCTCAGCTAATCCAGCATTATCTACCAAGGGTTGCCCCCCATCTCCATTTCCTAACTGCCCTCCAAGTCTTCGAGGGAATTCCGGTACATACTCCTCGTCACGCATGCTTGTATTCCTGTTGGAGCTGGGCTGCGCATCGTCATCTGGAATCCCTCTATGGATTGGTCCAGCAATACCTGGTGGTGTGCCCCCGAGTCTAGGTCCATCCAGATTGATAGTTGTTTGCTAATTGGGGGCTGCCTCCTACTGAACCACTCCATCTGCTTGCCTATTGAGTCCTTCTAATCTAGCTCCATGGATCTGAGCTTCTGCAGCTCTTGATGTTCCTGCCTGTCCAAATTGTCTAAGAAGTGTCTGCATCATGTCCTCTTGCATTTTCATCAGCTACTCCTGCATGGAATTCATCATGACCTACATCTCGTCCCTAGTGATATAGATCGGGGCTTGATTAGCTCCAAATGAAGCCCCCTGACTTCCCTCTTCCTGACTCATTTCCGTCCTTTATCTCCTAGTTGATTGCTTTGCCATAATCTCTAAAATCCAAGTTCCTAGGCCTTCAAATCCAAAATTCAAGCTTCTGAATCCCTGAGTGCTAGCTTTCTCAGTGAAAGCATCAAAATGTTAGCGCTAAAATTGGTTACTAACACCCAAATCCAGATGAAAGCACCAAATCACGGTTACAGATCACAAATAGAATGTATGTAGAGAGTATGAATGTGAAGAACAGTAAAAATTAAAAAGAAAGCAGTAATAACACAGGATTTATAGTGGTTTGGCTGACTCCGGCCTACGTCCACTCCAGAAATTTTCTTTTTATTGATATGAGAATCAATTACAGTTACAATCCAGAGTTTTTAAAGCAATAATGGCAGAGTAGCCAGAATGGGGAAGTAGGAGGAAAACAGAATGAAGATCCCCTTTTATAAATCCCCACATGCTGTATTTATAGGCAAAATCCGAGTTGCTGGGCTTCCTGAGTGGTCCGGGCCCATCAACACCATAACCGATCCAAAATCATCATTATGGCCAACCCTAAACTCCGAGCATGCCGATCCAACCTTGCCCCGGGAGTGACTCGAAGAAAATCTACTCCTGACTCGAAGTAGAATAGTGATTGACCCGAAGTAAAATTCACTTCTTTCAATGCCGACCCTATGGTTAACCTACCACGGTCGACCCGAGCTTCATCCTACATCGACCTGGAGCAGGCATGTCTGGCGATCCCATTGAGGTATTAGGACATGCCGACCCAAGTATAACCTTATGCCGATCTCGAGTTTGTTCCTTACCGACCCACTCCAATCACCGATCCTCACCACTACCAATCCATACCACCCACTTCATCATGACTGAACCACCTTCAATGCCGATCCACTCCATTCACCGATCCATACCACTACCGACCCACTTCATCGTGACCGAACCACCTTCAATAACGACCCACTCCAATAACCAATCCACACCATTACCGACCAATACCACTACCGACCCAAAGCATGTCGAACCACTACCTTATGCCGATCCACTCGTGAACTCCTACAGACCCCAAGCAACCTGAAGCACAACTCAACGTGACCCGAAGCAAACTCCACAAAAACTCGAAGCAAAACTAGGCATGACTCGAAGTAAAATCCGGGTGACTCACTACAACTCGACTTTTGTCGAAACCTATATTTTGAGTATCTCCCGACTTTTGTCCATCATATATGCCGAACCCCAACTTCATAATCATGATCATTATCCGTGATTGATTGTCTACCCATCCAGTTGACTCAAACTCATCGTATTCCAGTGTCGAAAAATGAGTAGTCGATTTAGTTAAATCCGTCTGTCCACGGCCTTGCCAAAAGGCGGGTTAAAATTTGCCCCCTAAAACATGCCTTGCTATTGAAAGGTGTGTTTTGAATAGCCTCAAATCCGATATCCGAAGTCCATATGTTATCCATAGCCATACCTTCCGATTCATAATCCAATCCATTTCATCCAAGTGCCATTGCCGTATCCTTATCCAAATCTACGACTGCTCCGAGTCGATATCTGATCCCTATCCAGTAACCAAATCCTTATTCAAATCCACATCGATCCGAACCCGATAACCGAGTTATAATCCATTCATATCCAATAACCAATAACCAAATCCATGACCTCTCCGGGTCGATACCCAAATCCGGGATCGCTCCGGATCATAACCAATCCTTAGCCATTCAAAGTCAAAATCCGAATCCGTAACCTCTCCGGGTTCTTGCCAAGCGTACTCCACACTCGACGACATGTGTTAAGTAATGTCATGGTATTCCTGGTTTAGTGTCCTCGAACGCTGAGTAATGCCGGGCTTAAGTCCTAAGCTGAATCCTGGTCGCTTCGGACCCTTGCTGAGCATAGTTCATACTCGATGACTTGAAATTGTAACCGACAGATAATATGGGGCCTAAGTCCTAGGCCGAATCCTGGTCTCTTCGGACCCTTGCCAAGCACAGTCCATGCTTGACAACCTTTTAGCCAAAAACCAGACAAAAAGACAATCAAATTCTAATCTGAAGTCCAGATTCAAACTAGAAAACCATAAACCCATATCAAAAGTCCAAACCAAAAGGAAAACGTCCAAACCAGAATCCAAATCAGAAAACAAACAAAACCAGGAGTTCAAACCAAACTCCAAAACCAAACCAGAAAAAGCAAGTGTCCAAGCTAAAAAGAAAAAATAGATTTCACAAACCAGAGCGTCACGGTTTATCATCATCTCAGAGCATGCCTAGAGGATGTCTCCGTCCCCGTACATGAGTAAGTGACTTAGTCGTATGCCTAGAGTTTGCTACTTATTCCAAACCATCACGATTAGTTGATGACCAACCGACCACCATTCCTAGGCCTCGCGCCATTGTCGTTCAAGATAGGCAGTGGATGCTCCTGTTCCACCGCCCCATTCCGAGTTTCGACATATTGCCGCAACTAACTATTTCTTACATGCTCCTCGATTATATCCTTTAGATGCCTACAGCTGTTAGTATCATGCCCGTCCAGGTCATGAAAGAGACAGTGCCTTCCCGATGCCCTTTCGCGTTCTAAGGGTCCCTCCTTGCCGGCCTTCGATAAGGAAGGCGATCCCGAGTGTCCAAGTATATCTGTTCCAATGTCTCATTCCGTCCTGTGTAAGTGGAGAATTTTGGTTCTCCCCAGCGCTTCCTCTTCCCTTTATCCTTATCTTTACTCGAGCTTTCACCGGACGGTTCTCCATCCTTAACCATGTTTACTTCCTTTGACTTCATATCCAAACATGCATCCTTTTGTCAAAGAAATCTCTCAGCTTCATGAAAGAATTCCCCGAGATCCATTGGTGGGTCCCGTATCAACGATACTTTGAAATCCGAATTATCCCTGACTCCTGATACTGCAGCCATCAGAACCATTGATGGATCCGGCCGATCCACAGAAGCAACTGTTGCATTAAACCGAGTTAAGAAAGTCCCGAGCGATTCATCCGCCCTCTGCTTAACTAACGTCAGTGTCATCACATTCTTCGGCCTTTTTATGTGAAGTCAAAACTGTTTCAAGAACTTATCCACCAGTTATGTCCATGTTCTAATAGATCCATCCTCCAACTGTTTGAACCACATAGCAGCTATATCGATCAAGTACAGGGGGAAACACCGGGCCATAACCTCCTCTGATGTCCCCAGCACTTTCATATGCCTTGTGTACCTCATCAAGTGGTCGGTGGGATCCGTCTTACCGTTGTATACTTCCAGAGTGGGCAGCTTGAAATCGGATGGATTCCTAGCCATTCTGATGTTACGGGTAAACGGACTTTTGTTTACTCCCTCCAAATCCTTGTTTGTCAGACCTCCACAAATAGTTCGCCTGATAATCTCAGCTAATCCAACGTTATCTACCAAGGGTTGCCCCTATCTCCATTTCCTAACTGCCCTCCAAGTCATCAAGGGAATTCCAGTACATACTCCTCGTCACGCACTCCTGTATTCCTGTTGGCGGTCGGCTGTGCAGCATCATCTGCTATCCCTTCGTGGATTGGCCCAGCATTACCTGGTGGTGTGCCCCCGAGTCTAGGTCCATCCAGATTGACAGTTGTTTGCTGATTGGGGGCTGCCCCCTGCTGAACCACTCCATCTGCTTGCCTGTTGAGTCCTTCTGATCCAGCTCCATGGATCTGAGCTCCTGCAGCTCTTGCTGTTTCTACCTGCCCAAATTATCTTAGAAGTGTCTGCATCATTTCCTCTTGTCTTTTCATCAGCTGCTCCTGCATGGAATTCATCATGACCTGCATCTCGTCCATAGTGATATAGATTGAGGCTTTATTAGCTCCAGATGAAGCCCCCTGACTTCCGTCTTGCTGACTCCTTTCCATCCTTTGTCTCATGGTTAATTGCTATGCCATAGTCTCTAGAATCCAAGTTCATAGACCTTTAAATCCAAAATCCAAGCTTCTGAATTCTTGAGTGCTAGCTTTCTCAATGAAAACACTAAAATGTTAGCGCCAAAATTGGTCACTAACACCCAAATCCAGATGAAAGCACCAAATCACGGTTACAGATCACAGATAGAATGTATGTAGAGAGTATGAATGTGAAGAACAATGAAAATTAAAAAGAAAGCAGTAATAACACAGGATTTATAGTGGTTCGGCTGACTCCGACCTATGTCCACTCCAGAAATTTCTTTTTTATTGATATGAGAATCAATTACAGTTACAATCCAGGGTTTTTAAAGCAATAATGACAGAGTAGCCTTAATGGGGAAGTAGGAGGAAAACAGAATGAAGATCCCATTTTCTGAATCCCCACATGCTGTATTTATAGGCAAAATCCGAGTTGCTGGGCTTCCTGAGTGGTCCGCGCCCATCAACACCATAGCCGATCCAAAATCATCATTATGGCCGACCCTAAACTCCGAGCATGCCGATCCTATCTTGCCCCGGGAGTGAATCGAAGAAAATCCATTCTTGACTCGAAGTAGAATAGTGATTGGCCCGAAGTAAACTTCACTTCTTCCAATGCCAATCCCATGCTGAACCTACCACGGCCGACCCGAGCTTCATCCTACATCGACCTGGAGCTGGCATGTCTGCCGATCCCATTGAGGTATTAGGACATGTCGACCCAAGTATAACCCTATGCCGATCTCGAGTTTGTTCCTTGCCAACCCACTCCAATCACCGATCCACACCACTACCAATCCATACCACTACCGACCCACTTCATCATGACTGAACAACCTTCAATGCCGACCCACTCCATTCACCGATCCATACCACTACCGACCCACTTCATCGTGACCGAACCACCTTCAATGCCGACCCACTCCAATAACCGATCCACACCACTACCTATCCTTACCACTACTGACCCAAAGCATGTCGAACCACTATCTTATGCCGATCCACTCGTGAACTCCTACCGACCCCAAGCAACCCGAAGCACAACTCAATGTGGCCCGAAGCAAACTCCACGAAAACTCAAAGCAAACTTAGGCATGACTCGAAGTAAACTCCGGGTGACTCGCTACAACTCGACTTTTGTCGAAACCCATATTTCGAGTATCTTACGACTTCTGTCCATCGTATATGCCGAATCTCGGCTTAATAATCATGATCATCATCCGTGATTGATTGTCTACCCATCCAGTTGACTCAAACTCATCGTATTCCAATCTCGATAAACGATTAGTCGATTTAGTTAAATCTGTTTGTCCACGACCTTGCCAAAAGGCAGGTTAACATATAGTGAATAACGGTAAATGATATTCTTCTGTTAGGGAGGTGAAGAATTTGAAAGAACGAAATCCCAAAAATGATTGATCTTCGTATGGTAATGCAATATGGGAAAATGTGCTACTCCGATATGGGAACAGGTACGTTGATAAATCAGAGCATCCCTGTAATAGAGGATAGACAACCAGTTTCTTTTTTATTACGAGGGTCACGGCACGCGCTTCGCGCGTGAATTATTTTCCTTATAAATTGTATATGTTTAACCAGTTAAAAAAATTGATTTTTTGTTTTCAAGTGATATTAATATTTGTAAAGAAGTATTCTGAATTTATAAATGAAGTTTAATTTTAGATTCTATTTTTAGAAGCGTTTTGAATTTGTAAAGCATGTTTAATTGTTAGATCCTACTTTTAGGTGCGTTTGAAATTGTAAAAGAAGTTTAATATTAGATCCTATTTGTAAAAGAAATTTAATATTAAATCCGATTTTTTAAGTGATTAAGATTTGATAATATGTAGAAGGGTGTTTTTGGTAGTTCACGTTGATACCAAAAAAACGTGACACTAAATCTATTACAACTATTATTAAAGATATTCTATAAATTGAATATGTTAAATTAAGTGGTATTAAGATTTAATAATATTTGTAGATGAAAGTTTTGAATTTGTAAGGAAAAATTATTTGTTAGATCATATATTTAAGCGACACTAAGATTTGATGATAGTTGTAGAGGTTTATTTGTTAGATCCTACGTTTAAGGAATATTAAGATTCAGTAATATTTGCAGAGGAGAATTTTGAATTTGTAAAATAAGTTAGATCCAATTTTTAAACGATATTAAGTTAGAGGGCATTTTTGGTAGTTCAAGCTGATACCAAAAAAGTGTGGCACCAAAGCTATTCCAACATATTATTTACAAGCGTTAGGGCACGCGCTTCGCGCGTGATAATGACATGTGCCTTCTGCATGAATTATTTTTCTATAGATTATATATGATTAACATGTTCAAGGAAAAATGGTTTGTACACATATTTAGCTATGTTTTTACATTGAAATAATGTGTAGTTAATTTAAAAATTTTATTTATAAGTTGCAACATTTAATTTTTTTATTAGTTTGAATTTTATTTGTATTATTAATTAATAAACAACGAATTTGTAGTTAATTAAAGAAAAAAATGTTTATTTGTTAGATCATATTTTTAAGTGTAGATGAACATTTTGAATTTGTAAAGAAATTTAACTATTAAATCATATTTTTAGGGGATATTAAGTTTTTTTAATACCGGGCAAATTTAACTGTTAAATCTTATTTTTAAGGAATATTAAGATTTGTTAGTACTGTAGAGGGGCATTTTTGGTAGTTAACGCTGACACTAAAAAAGTATGACACCAAATGTATTACAACTATTAATAAAGATATAGAGATTCAAGAACACAGAATAACTATATCAATCCAAATTGATCCTTCAGAAATATTGTTATCTTTAGCGACACCTATAGCTATAAGATTGTTCATTTGCAAGCAAAAGAATAAATCATAGGTACACGAATATATAGAGTTTGCAGTTAAAAGGACTCAATTTCAGATTCAACAAGGATAAGATGCTGTAGCGATCCAAACCCCTTATTCTTATCAAATTCTTCACATTTCCACCAGTGTGTGTACATCCATCTTCAGATAAAAGTATGATTTTAATCAAACAGAACAAAAGTACATAATCCTAAAGGTGCACTTGAGCATTCCATCAAGGATTGAGAACATTCTACAAGGAAGTAGGGTTCATATGATGTACCATGCTTAGTTTCATATTTGATTAGCTATGTGTGTCATTGACAATATGGTTTTGTAGAAAGATTCAAGAGGTGTTAATAAATTGCATATGTGATTCATTTAGTTTATCCTGACTGAACTTCAATGATAAGTTTAAAGTACACACAGCAAGCGGAGGACCAGTAGCACAGTGATAAGGCTAGTATAGACTATAGGTTCAGAGGTTTCTGGGATAGAACTCTCTTACCATCGAAAACCTTTTAAAGAAGTAGTCATCCAGCCCAATTTCTATTACGAAATTGTCGTTACTTGATCTAAGATGAGATTAAATGTTTAACATCTTCACATTTTACATTATAAGGCAAATTTTACAAGTTATTGTATGAATGAGTTGCAAGATTCAAGCAGAAAGTTTTATAGTAGGAAAGAAAATTTCTTGGGCTTGAGAATAAACCAAGTTTGAGAAACCTTGTGCCTAAAAGAGGCAAATCAAGACCAAGATAATAACCGAAGTGTTCACTATTATTAGAAGAGGCAATAGAAATGCAAACGAGGAAACAGATGATCTGGATGCTCAAACTTTACCTTATAATATTCCAATTCAAGTATCCTCTCAAGCATTTAATATGCAGTTCTAACTCTACGTACATTTAGTACTATTATACTACTAATCTTGCAACTTTTTGTATTATAGTGTCGGATTTTATGAAAGGTTGGACTTCGCTTTAATGGTTTCTTTGTGTTCAACATATACGAGTTTCTAATATGAGTTAAAAATCCATAAGCATTATGCTTGAAATAGCACTAAAAATAAATATAAACTCAACCATGTTTTATGTAACATATAGCAACACTAGAATATTAATTCCAATCGAACCACAAAAGTTAAAACAAAGCAAACAAATCCCTCTCAGAAAGAATGTATTCATGTCCAACTACACATCCTACATATCAGATGAACAGAAATTTTGACAATCGGTGCTTAATTTCTACCTGTAATGTGAGACATTTTGCGCCTTCGCCTTCCGCTATCCCGTTTTGATGCCTTTACCATTGAGACTTGATTAATGTCCTTCAGAATCCATGTCCCATGCAACTCAAGCTGCAGCTCAACTAGTCAGATCAATCTGCACATTGCTTTTTAAAGTTATACGCTACCAAACTCAACTCTTACCACACCATATGTCAAATACGTGGTAACCCATAGCCTACACATGTGACCCTAAGTATTGAATTACTAAGGTCTGCGTGAATAATGAAATACTTAGAAGTGCCTCAGACGTTTCCACATAACCTGTTTTATTTAACAAACTCATCCTGCAGCATGTGCATATATGGAAAGAGCCATGATCAATGTTTTATTTAACACCAAGAATACAAACTTAAAGTTGGAAAGAGCAAAATCAAACTAAATTATGATGAGGTTTTTCTATTGCAGAAAAGATAAAAGCCTTGTCCATCTAAAAGCCGATGTCCACATATATTACAAATAAATTTTAATAATTTGGTGAATAAACTCCATAATTTTTCTGACAAAACTTATAGTTTGGTTAATTGCAAGAATATTGAACTACGTTTTATCTTTCTTTCACACTTCTACATATCAATTCAAATGAATTGTTTACGGAAAAATTGTTTTGCTGGTTGTCTTCCCAAATTTGATCAACGGTTTATATATGAGTGATAACTGAGATATACAACCCTTATTTTTCTGACTAACCGCTTTCAAATGAATCATGGAAATACATTTAATTCTATTGCCGGTAATAACTCTCTAAAACCTTTCCTAATTCTAACAGAAATTAACTCAAATATTTTCTTCATATAAATGGATAAACATTGCTTTAGACACATTTTACAGTGACAATATATTCAAATGCTTCCTTTATCTCTTTCCATAACTCAATAAAATAGTTTTCCATATCTTTTCAACAAATATTCATGACATTCCAATAATCGATTGTAACCAACAAATTAAAGCCAAAATAGTTAATACTGACAAAATCAAGATTATTTCCCAGGAATAACTAAAATGTTTATGTGCACTATTTAATTCAAAAGTACAGTTCAATGATAGGGTTTTCAAACAAAATCCAAAGATAAGTACATGTTATCTATAAATGAGCACTAGCATGTGTTCCTGGTTCAATTTAGGAATCTACACATACCAATATATATTCTTCAAATATAAGATGGTTATGATTATTATTGAGTGGTTAAAATTGAAACTAGTATCAAAGTTTGAGTTATATTAAAAGACCCTACAGTAAAAGGTTAGTAAAAGAAAAAAAAGCTTGTTATTCTATATTACAGAAGAAAAAGCAAAACCATCTTTTAGTGAGAATATATGAAGAATTTTCCAATTATTTAGCGAATTAGAATATAAGATTGTTATCTAGAGACTCCAAAGCACAGAATAAATGTCTTTCAAGCAAATCCTTATGAAAAATCAATTTGAAGTGGATAATAGAAACCATAGATGCTTGAATTATTTAATGTATTTAGCACACAAGTGGTATCGAATTCTAGATACGATGAAGATGAGTTAGAGCCCAAATTTCTCACCCAAACCATTTGTACATTTCACAGCCTCTTGTATATCATCAGAAAGGACATATTAAGAACATTAGTTTAATTTAAAACAAAGATTTTTTTGATCAATTTTTAAGTTGCAGTTGATCAAGCAACAAAGTGAGAATTGCAATAAAAAAATCAGGAGGTAGTGTGGCATTTCATCAATGATACATCTTATTAAGAGGATGTAAGTACTGTTTTCTATACAAGTACATATGCACGTTCAGGTGGGCCTGCATTTAATCACAGAGTGCATGCATTTTTAGTTGTACCTATGTAAGTAGATTTGATAGTAGCATCTCCATATTTGAACTCCGCCTAGGCAGAAGCCGCTATTTTTTTTGTTCAGACAGTAATAACTTTTTCATACTAACTCGGAATCATGCGAGACTTCGACCGATGAACTCCCATCTAAATTACAGACAATAAAGAACACTCGAATACTTCATCTAGTGACCGTATACCGTAGTTTTCCATGATGACTAATAGGTATACTTAGAAAATAACAGGCTGCATCCTCGTATTTAAACTCCGCCTTGGCAGAAGTCGTTGTTATTTTTGTTCATACAGCAATAACTTCTTCATACTAACTCGGAATTGGACAAAACTACGACCGATGAACTCCCACCTAAATTACGGACAATATAGAACACTCGGATACTTCAGCTTATGAACGTATACCGTAGTTCTCCATGGTGATTAATAGTTGTACTTAGAAAATAACAGGCTATATCCCACTTCAACGTTCACTGTAGTTCTCCATGGTGACTAATAGTTGTACTTTGAAAATAATAGGCTACATCCTCATATTTGAACTCCGTCTAGGCAGAAGCCGCTATTTTTTTTCTTCAGACTACAATAACTTTTTCATACTAACTCAGAATCAGGAAAAACTTCGACCGATGAACTCCCACCAAAATTACGGATAATATAGTACACTCGGATACTTCATCTAGTGAACGTATACCGTAGTTCTTCATGTTGACCAACAGCTGTACTTAGAAAATAACAGACTATATCCCCGTATTTGAACTCCGCCTGGGCAGAATCCGCTATTTTTTTGTTCATACTACAATAACTTCTTCATATTAACTCGAAATCGGACGAAACTACGACCGATGAACTCCACCAAAATTACGGACAATATAGAACACTCGGATACTTCAGCTTATGAATGTATACCGTAGTTTTCCATGGTGATTAACAGTTGTACTTGAAAAATAACAGGCTATATCCCCACTTCAACGCTCACTGTAGCTCTCCATGTTGACTAATAGTTGTACTTAGAAAATAACATGCTACATCCTCATATTTGAACTCCGCCTAGGCAGAAGTCGCTATTTTTTTATTCAGACTGCAATAACTTTTTCAAATATAAGATGGTTATGTTTATTATTGAGTGGTTAAAATCGAAACTAGTATCAAAGTTTGAGTTATATTAAAAGACCCTACAGTAAAAGGTTAGTAAAAGAAAAAAAAGCTTGTTATTCTATATAACAGAAGAAAAAGCAAAATCATCTTTTGGTGAGAATATATGAAGAATTTAATTCCAATTATTTAGCGAATTAGAACATAAGATTGTTATCTAGAGACTCCAAAGAACAGAATAAATGTCTTTTAAACAAATCCTTATGAAAAATCAATTTGAAGTGGATAATAGAAACTATAAACGCGTGAATTATTTAGTGTATTTAGCACACAAGTGGTATCGAATTCTAGATACGATTAAGATGAGTTACGGTAAGAACCCAAATTTCTCACCCAAACCATTTGTACATTTCACAGCCTCTTGTATATCATCAGAAAGGACATATTAAGAACATTAGTTTAGTTTAAAACAAAGATTTTTTATGATCAATTTTTAAGTTGCAGTTGATCAAGCAACAAAGTGAGAATTGCAATAAGAAAATCAGTAGGTAGTGGCATTTCATCAATGATACATCTTATTAAGGAGATGTAAGTACTGTTTTCTATATGATTCAATATTATATATTTTTTGCACACATTACTTATGTTCAAGATGATAGTTTAACCTTATTGTTGCTTTCAGTTATTTATAAACGTATATTCATGACATAGTGAAAGCATGTTATAATTTTGCACTCTTGACCCTCCAATACAAAATTCAAATGAAGAAGGTTCCTGCACAGTGTAACATAATAATGCTTCTTCAAGTATTTAGGTAATGCTTGACTTGAAAATGAGTTTTGTTTTGCATTTTCAATATGTAGTCACATGGCATGAAAGAGAAGAAGTTGAAAAAACCATAATCATTCCAACAAAGGGAAGAATGGAAGGAAGAAGTTGGTTTTTGATATTTCACAAAAGATAGGGAAAAAAAGACATTTTCAGTTTTGTATGCTAAAACCATTTTCCAGTCCTTTTTATTTCCTGTGCATTTTAAAATACATGTTGAAAACACAAAACTCACTTTCAAACCAAACACTATCTTATGGATCAAAAATAGTAACATGTCCGAGTTTACCTTAATCTTGCATAGGAATAAGTAACTTTGTGACAAGATGGTTCATATGGCGATATATCATAATAGACTACAATCATACATAGCTATCAAACAAAGCATATCCCTTCTTAATTTCAATCACATCAAATATTATACATATTTTGGATTTTATTTTTAATGACTAAACATGAATAATATACTAAAATTTAAATGTGCATACATACGTATGGGAGGGTGATATTTCTGTATTTAGAAATGGAAAATGATGGAACATGATAATCATGAATGAGATCTAACGACACACGCTCCACACATACAAGATAAAATAGTTAGTATATAAGGCATGTGTTGCATACGTGCAAGGTACAATGATTTATACAACTTCTGCACATAAAAAGTAAATTAAATAGTACAAAATGATACGCTTTCTGTGTGAAAAGCGTAATAGTAGTACAAACGTCATATGCTCCGCGAAAGATAAAACATTTCAATTTAAAACTCAAAGAATTAAATATTAATGTTTAATGTTAAGGACCACTAGCTCAAGTGACTAGTGGTATGACACTACAGGCTGAGGTCCCAAAGGTCATGGATTCGAACTTGTTTACATGGTATGACACCGTAGGCAAGCGGCAAGTGGTATGACATTAATAATGTTTCAATCTTCCTAATTAAACATAGAGACTACATTTTACCACGATCGGGTTTCGAACTTGTGACATATGTACATGGTAAGGACATTTTGGAAAGTTCACGATTGAACCATATTTTTTTGGCTCTATTTCAATTATTAATAAATAATAAAGATAAAGATAGCACATAGATAGCACGTAGACATGGTAAAGAACAATGATGAATAGAATTCCAGGTAGCTTGCATGAAAAGGAACTGATAATTGCAAGGAATTGGCAGCCTTTGCACTAAATTTACAATAAAAAAAGAAGTCTACGGGTAGCATAGTTGGATATGTCATGTGATGCTCACATATAAGGTCGAGGATTTAATTTTCGTCAACTGCATACACATGTGATTTACCCGGAGTATGTGTTTGAGAGTTTAATAATATTATTTTCCATTAAAGACATGCATACTTTTTCAAAGTTTGCAAGCAGAACTTGATTCTTTAGGTACAACAATTGTTGGTAACAATGAACTTCGGTTGAGTCGTGTACGTTGTCACTCTTTTGAAGACGTTTTGGCATTCTGCTCGAAGGTGCAAAGTAGTTCTGGAAAAAAAACAAACGTCGCCACCTCTAGGATAAAACAGTCTCTCTAATCTGAAAAAATATCAACCTGTTTGCACTGACAAAGTCGATTCTGATTTGTACTCTGAAATACTACTCAGGGTGTTTAGTTTCGTTCTAGGAAGAAAAAAAAGATAAATGTATGTTATTCTTATAATTTCTCTTCTGTCTATCTATCATTTAAATAAGTAGAATGGAAATTGTATACGTTACTAAAGTGATGGAATGTTAATGAATTTTAATTTATTCTCATTTAAAACAATATTGTAATACCATTAGCTTTTGTAACGGCCCAATAATAATGTCACATAAATGTATTACCGTTGTGCAACTGTAACGACTCAATTATAATAATGATTCATAAATATATTACCGTTATAAAATTTGCAACAGCTCAATTATAATAATGGTTCGTAAATATATTACCGTTATAAAATTTGCAACAGCTCAATTATAATAATGGTTCATAAATTAATTACCATTAACATGTTTTTTATTTAATTTTTTTAATAAATTCACTTCATAAACAAAAACATTTCCAACAATCCCCCACTTGAATTTTAAAAAATATATATTTTTCGAGCAGTTTCTGAAAACATAAGATTGTGCATATACAAAGGTGTCTTTCGACTTGAACCTTTGCATAGTGGATAAGATTCAGTTTTTACTAGAGTGACGTAGTCTTGAACTCTATTTCTGACATCAGACCACACACAATCTTTCTAGAGTGCAATCAAATAAGCCCGTGCATTTACGGTCATGCACGTCTATCCCAGTTTAGTAAATGCTCTAGGAATTTTGCCCAAAACTCTATAGGAAAAGGCCACATTTCCACATTCACACAGGTGAGTCTATCAAGAGTACTCCTAAAGGTGGGTATTCCACTCCAAATAGAGTATAGATCTCATTAAGAGTTTCTATTAACTCAACCTCTAATCACTTCAGTAATACATGCTTCTTAATATAAAAATAGCATGTTCAACTAATATCACTTTCCAACTTGTTCTTACCTATTGAACCTAATTCTTGAGATCTCCAATCATTAGGTCGGCTTACCATTGTGCGTGACTCAACAATCTAAAGGCAATAGTCCCATTTTTTTAGAAGTTCTAAGGACTTTCTCTCTGGTCAGTCCTTTCGTTAAAGGATCTGCCAAATTCTCATCACTGCATATGTGATCCACTTTAACAGCACCTGAAAAGAGTAGCTCTCTAACAGTATTGTGCTTACGACATATTTGTTGTCTCTTACCATTGTAACAACGGTTCTGTACTTTTGCAATAGCCGCGGTACTATCGCAATGGATCAACACTGCTGGTATCGATTTTTTAAGGAATCTTAGCTAGCAGATTTCTTAAGTACTCTGCTTCTTCACTAGCTGTGGCTAGTGCTATCATCTCAGACTCCATAGTAGACTGAGCCAAAATAACATGTTTCTTGGATTTCCAAGAAACAGCTCCTTTAGTAATGCTAAAGATATAGTCATTGGTTGCTTTTGAATCATCAAATAAAGTATTCCAGTCTGCATCGATGTAACCTTCAAGAACAGTTGAAATTTTTTCATAATGTAATCCAAGATTCATGGTTCGTTTTAGGTATCCCATGACCCTCTCAATAGCGTGCCAATGCTCTATACTAGGTCTACTACTAAATCTGTATAATAATCTCATGGTCGAGGCAATGTCGGGTCTAGTACAATCAGTGGCATACCGAAGGCTGTCAATGATGCTCGCATAATCAGGCTGTCTTACACCTTCACCAGTGTTATTAAATAGCTTTACACTATGATCATATGGTGTACATGTAGGTTTACAGTCAAAGTAATTGTATTTCTTTAGAATCTTCTCAATATAATGAGATTGATCCAAAGAAAGTCTCTTTTCGGACCTAGTAATCTTAATACCAAGGATTACACTTGCTTCACCAGATTTTGCATATCGAAATTGGCACTTAACAAAGATTTAACAGAGTTTATGGCATGAATATTTGACCCAAAAATAAGTAGTTCATTTACATACAGACATATGATAGTACAAATGTCATTCTCGGATTTATAGTAAATGCATTTGTCACTTTCATAAACTTTGAAACCATGTGAGATTATTAAGTTATCAAAATTTTCATGTCATTGTTTAGGTGCTTGTTTTAAGCCATATAAAGATTTATCTAACTTGCAAACTTTATGTTCTTGACCATGAACTACACATCCTTCAGGTTGGTCTATATAAATTTCCTCTTCAAATTCATCATTTTAAAAGGCAGTTTTAACATCAATTTAGTGTATTATTAAATTATGAATATATGCAAGTGAAATTAGTACTCAAATGGATGTAATCCTGGTTACAAGTGAAAAGGTGTCAAAAAAGTCTACATTTTCTCTTTGCTTAAATCTTTTAGCTACTAAACGAGCTTTATATTTATCAACTTTGACATCAGGTTTTAATTTCTTTTTAAGTACCAATTTACAGTCTATAGAATTACAACCAGGTGGCAGATCTACTAAGTGTCAAGTCTTAATGGATTCCAAAGAATCCATTTCATCATTTATAGTCTCTTGCCAAAAATCGGCATCTAAGAAAGATAAGGCCTCTTTGAGGTTTAAGGGATCCTCCTCTATAGTAAAAACACAAAAATCTAAACCAAAATCTTTTGCGGTTCTTGCTCTTTTACTTCTTCTAGGTTCATTTTCAGAAGACTCGTTAAGTTCTGTTCTAATAGACATGGTGTTACTTAATGTGCCCCCACTCTTCCTCAATTTAAAAGGAAACCTAGATTCATAAAAATCAGCATCATTAGATTCTATTATATTATGTGTATTCAGGTCATAAAATCTATATGTTTTGCTATTAATAGCATAGCCAATACATACACATTTATATGCTCTACTTGCTAATTTTATTCTCTTAGAGTCTGGTATACAAACATATGCCAAACATTCCCAATTTCTAAAATAAGACACCTTTGGTTTATAATTTCTTAAAATTTCAAGTGGTGAGATTTTACTTTTTGATTTAGGGATTCTATTCAATACATAGCATACAGTCAATAAAATATCCCTCCACCAATGTTTTGCTGCACCCAAATTCAATAAAATAGCTATAACTAATTTGGTAAATGTTCTATTTTTTCTTTCAGCTTTACCGTTCATTTCAAGGGAATAAGGTGCAGTTCTCTCATGAATTATACCATGCAATTTATAGAAATCAAAAAATAAACTAGACTTATAATCTGTTCATCTATCACTACGAAGTCTCTTAATTTTCTTATTAGATTGATTTTTAATTTCAGTTTTAAATGATTTAAACATATCAAATACATCACTTTTTTTTCATAAGGTATACATAAGTAAAATCAGAATAGTCATCAATAAAAGTGATAAAGTAACGGTGTCCATGTCTAGTCAAAGTTCCATCAAGCTCACATATATTAGAATGAATCAAATCTAAAGGTTCGGAAACTCTATCAACTGATTTATGTGGTTTCTTAGTGATTTTTGCTTGACTACAGAATTCACATTTATCAAAATCAGTTTGTGACATTTTAGGTATAAGATCTAAGGTGCTCATGTTATGAATTATACGTTTATTCACATGACATAATCTAAAGTGTCAGATATTAAAATCACACAATATATAAGAAGAAGCAGGCATTTTATTACATTCAACATTCAGCTTAAACATGCCATCAGTTGCATAACTCTTACCCACAAACATACCATTCATAGTGATGGTGTACATATCAGCCTCAATAGTCTATGTAAAACCAGCCTTATTAAGAAGATAACCTGAAACAAGATTCTTTCTCATCTCTAGAGTGTGCATTACGTCCTTCAGAATGACGGTCTTCCCAGAGATAAACTTCAGCTCTACACTTCCAATCCCAGCAACAATAGTGGTGTGAGAGTCTCCTAACAACATTTTCTTGTTTTTAGTCTTCGTGTATGTTTTGAACATAGCACGGTCAGAGCAGACATGACGTGTAGCACCAGTATCTACCCACCAACCCTCTAATCCCCAACAAGGTGAATCTCATCAGTAATCATAGCCGTTAGAGGCTCTTCAATTAGGTTACCTTGCGGTGCACGGCCTGGTCTGTTTCTACACTTGCATGTCATATGAACTGGTTTTTCACAGTTGTAACAAAGAAACAACCGTCTAGAGTCATTCTTTTGGGGTGGTTTCTGTTTGTTGCGGTTCTGACTAAGCTTGCGGTTTTGATTCTTAACATTTTTAGGATTTGGTTTCAGAACTGCAGCTTTCTTAGTGTTGTCTGTAATAGCAAGCACTTCTTCCTTCATATCTTGTTTATGTGATTCCTCCTCAATACGGAGGCGAGTTATTAAGCTTTCCAAAGAAAATTCTTTAGTTTTATGTCTCAGATTATTCTTAAAATCCTTTCAACTAGGGTTAGTTTATCTATCAAAACAACAACTTGGAATTGTTCATCGATAACCATACCTTCGGGGACGATCTCATGAGCTATTTTCTGAAGTTCATGAGACTACGTCTCTACTGATCTGTCGTCCGTCATCTGAAATTTGAGGTAGCAGCTGACGGCATATTTCTTTGCTCCAGCTTCTTCTGTATCATACTTCTTTTGCAGCGCCTCCCATATTACCTTGGCTGTCTTGTCCGAACTGTAGTAGTCGTAGATATCGTCGCCCAGGTCATTGAGTATGAAGTTCTTGCAGAGGTAATCCTGCTCTGTCCAATTCTGCAATTTTTGGTTTTGTTCCTGCAAGATCTGCAGTTGTTGTGCATCGGTTTCAACGGGCTTCTCTGGTACTGTCGGCTTTTCTGCAGTGCGCACACCAACCACCTTCCTCATCGTCAGAAAAAATTCCATCTTTTGCCTCCAGCACTTGAAATGGAGGCCCTTGAATCTGAAGGGCGCAGACGCGGCCATGTGGACATGAAACATTGAGGTCGGTGCAACATCATCAATAGTTGTAGCAGAAGTCATTGTTGTCTGGATCGTTTCAATTTGTTGGGAACAATGAACTTCGGCTGAGTCGTGTACGTTGTCACTCTCTTGAAGACGTTTTGGCATTTTGCTCAAAGGTGCAAAGCAGTTTTGAAAAAATACAAATGCCGCCACCTCTAGGATAAAACAGCCTCTCTAATTTGAAAAATATCAACCTGTTTGCACTGACAAAGTCGATTCTGATTTGCACTCTGAAATACTGCTCAAGGTGTTTAGTTTTGTTGAAGGAAGAAGAAAAGGGAAAATGTCTGTTATTCTTACCATTTCTCTTCTGTGTATCTATCATTTAAATAGCTAGAATGGAAACTGTATACGTTATTAAAGTGATGGAATGTTAATCGATTTTAATTTATTCTCATTTAAAACAATATTGTAATACCATTAGCTTTTGTAATGGCTCAATAATAATGTCACATAAATGTATTACCGTTGTGCAAGTGTAACGGCTCAATTATAATAATGATTCATAAATATATTACTGTTATAAACTTGCAACGGCTTAATTATAATAATGATTCATAAATATATTACCGTTATAAAATTTGCAATGGCTCAATTATAATAATGGTTCATAAATAAATTACCATTAACCTGTTTTTTATTTAATTTATTTAATAAATTCACTTCATAAACAAAAACATTTCCAACAACAACTGCAACAACTAAGTCATTATTCCCGAACAAGTTGGGGTCGGCTAGAGATGGAACCCAAAACAAGCAAATATCGATTGTCTTTTGAAGTTTCAAATTATTTTCAGTTAACGTCTTAGTATACCGTTACAATGGATGTTTGTTCATCCTACAAAGAAAGACAACTCTTCTCTAAATACTATACATAAACAATTTACACTAGCCCAGACCTCATAGTATAAAAAATAGGAGAAGAAAAGTATGCGATTACACAAATTAGGAGAAAATATTTATTTTATTAATAGAAGATTACAATCATTGATTAAAAAGATTGATTGATTTCTTAAATTGGATACAAAATGCTTAGGTTCCATTTTATTTATGCTAGCCGATAGAACTTTCTAAAATCACATTAGTTACTCATTTATTATCCTCACCTAACCAACTCTTTTGAATCACGCGTTAGACAGAATTTAAACCTATGACCTCATGGATCAAAGGCAGGTCGGCAGAATAAGAAATAAAAAAAATCTTTGGTTGATCAGGCGACACCGGATTTGAACTGGGGATAAAGGATTTGCAGTCCCCTGCCTTACCACTTGGCCATGCCGTCAAATTCGATCCAAAATAAAATGGATAAAAATATTAGTCATATTCTATTTCTAACTTATTTTTTAATCCTGAATCTCGTTGTACTTGATCCTCAAAAACACATTCTTTTTTTTATGTGGTTTCTATTATTTTCTTCGATTTATTATATCTCAAAATATACATTAATTAATAATTTCCCTTCTCGTTTCTTTTCTGACCATTGAAATAGTGGTGTTGGGCGAATTAACTAGTATTCTTACAAAGCGTAATAAATTAAGAATTTCCTAGAAGTATGATAAGAGATATTTCTACAATAAATTAGTAATACTCTAGAACAACAACCAATAAGACAAGTCTAGAAAACACTTTAATATTTTAACAATCTCTCTACAAGTGATTTTCTAGGGACTATGTGAGAATGGAAATCTTCGACCGATCCTTTAGATAGAGACTTCGTGAAAATATCTACAATATTAGTTTGCTCCGCACCTCCAATAATTTGATTCTAGTAGGTTCGTATACTCATTTACACGTAATAGGCTTCACATCATTTAGATTTGACAAAAGATCCCAAGTTTCATTTTTAATAAGTGCTTGCATTTTCTCTCCGTGGTGTTCTCCAAAATTTTCACATCATGAGATTCATCAAAACAAGATGGCTTGCCATCATTGAATGGGTCTGTAAGATGACAAGAGTGGATAGTTACACAAGCTCCATCTCTATAACGTATTGATTGCACACTAATTCTCGAAGACCTTCAAAGTTTTGATGTACATCAACATCCAATTGAGTTTGTTCGACTTTCCCATTTTCTTCTTTCTCGTTTTCGGAGGGACAAGTCCATTGGTTACATGAGGGTCTATGAACTTATTGGTGTTGTAGGAAACTCCACCAGTTTAGGTTGGAAAGATCTGTTAATAATAGAACAGTCGTTCTTATAATAAGAAGTAATCTCATCAAAAACGTCTCTTAAAACCAAAAAAATTGGTTTCGAGATCCATACATTTCCAACCTTTCTTCCTCTCATCATATCCAACAAATATGCATTTCTTCGCTTTTGCATTCAACTCGACCCAAATAGCATTTTGAACATGGATATAGAAAATCGAGTCGAAAATCTTGAAGTGCTTGACATTTGGCTTCTTACCTCACATAATCTCATATGGAGACTTTATATTGATTGGACTAAGAGGAACCGAATTAATCACATAAGCAGCACAAGACATGCCTTTGCCCATAAGGCTTAAGGTAAATGTTTGGCATGTAACCAACCCTTGCTTGTTTCTACCAAGTTTTGAATCTTCCTTTCGACCATAGCATTTTGTTGTGGTGTGGGAGAACAAGTGTTTGCTTTTTAATGTCATCCTAAATACAAAAGTGAATAAAATCCTCTGAAATTAATTCACCATTATTAGATGTCGGCAAACATTTGATTTTTCTATCAAGAACACCTTCAACCCTCACCTTAAATTCTCTGAACTTAGCAAATCCTTTAGATTTTTGCTTCAAGAAATACACCTAAGTATATCTACCGAAGTCATCAACAAAAAGTACCATGTATCAAAAGTCGAAATTAAATGATGTCTTGCACTGTCACATTACATCACTATGAATCAACTCCAATGGGGTCTTGCAATGTGATAATGACTTAGAAAATGGAATACGCTTTGTCTTACCATATTAACACCCTTCACATACATTATTGGAACCGAACGTGAAAAACTTAAGCATCCCATTCACCAAGTTTTTCATCATCATAGCCTTTAATTTGTTCATACTAAGATGGTCCAATCTGGCATGCCAAATTGAAGAGCAATCATTTGTGCTCATTTTCTCAACACAAGATTTAGATGTGAATAACACAAATAATATTAGACTCTCTTACGGTGTGAACGACATATGCATTCATGCTTGTAAGGTTCAAAAAAAATTACATCATTTGGATCAAATAGAACATACCCGCTTCAATGGCATTTGCCACCGACAAGAGATTTCTCTTCACCCTTCGAACTTGAAAAACACTATGATGCACTTACTTCCATTAGCAACAGTGACAACTCCTTTTGCAATGGGATGGATGGTGTTATCTACCGTGACAATAGATCATTTTCATTATAGTGTCGAAAAGAAGTGAACGTAAAGTCATTTTCAATGATACACGCCCACATTCAGAATCAACTGGAGGTCATTGCATCCACCGGCATGTGCTCAACCATTAAGCATTGCCCCTAATTTTCTTCCCTTTTAATATTCTTTTCTTCATTCCTTTCGCCTAAATTTCCACCATTTAGTTTCACTCAACAATTTTTACAAACGAGCATTTTGCCACGCGCTTCGCCCGTGAGTTGTTTTTTTACAAATTTTATATGTTTCAACACACTAAAAAAAGCACAAATATTTAATCATATTTTGCGTTGAAATCACGTGTAGTTTTTATTATTTCTAAATTCAATATCTAATTTTTTTTAGTTTGAATTATTATTTCTGTTATTAGTTAATAAAGAACAAATTTGTAAAGAAAGTTTATTTGTTAGACCATGTTTTAAAGTGCGTTAGGTTTGATAATATTTGTAGAGGGCGTTTCGAATTTGTAAAAATAATAATTAATTATTAGATCCTATTATTATGTGATATTAAGATTTGTTAATATTTGTAGTGGGACATTTTGAGGTTGTAAAGTGAGTTTACTTGTTAGATCCTAATTTTAAGGGATTTGGTAATATCCACAGAAGGACATTTTTTGGTAGTTCAAACGATATTAAGATTTGTATATTTGTAAATAAATATTTTGAATTTGTAAAGGAAGTTTAATTTTAGATCCTATTTTTAGAAGCGTTTTGAATTTGTAAATAATGTTTAATTGGTAGATCCTACTTTTAAGGTCGTTTGAATTTGTAAAAAGTTTTTAATATTAGATCCTATTTTTAAATGATTAAGAGTTGATAATATATAGATGGGCATTTTTGGTAGTTCACGTTGATAACAAAAAAGTGTGACACCAAAGCTATTACAACTATTATTAAAGATGTGTCCAATTAAGCTTCTCACATCAATGACAAGTATAATATTTTTTAATTTTTTTGAGGAACATGTCAATTGGAGGATGAAGCGTTATTATTTCCTTGCTTATGTGCAGAAACTTATAACTTGAAAATTTTCTTTTATCGTCCTTTTTACTTCTTGAAAATAAGATATATCCATCAACATTCGAAATTGAAACACCGACCATTTGCTTAGTTAATGATCTTTGAGAAGCAAGGAGATTTTCAAATTCCACCAAGGATGGTTGATTTACCCACACTGGAATGGATGTTAAAAAAGAAGTATACTCCATCCGAAGTCCACAAATTATATGACGCTTCATTCTTGCCTTTGAAATTTGACCATTCAAATCAAGTGCCAAATTTTCAAACAAAGATTTCTAATCATTAAAAAAAATAAGAAATTGAGAGATTACTTTGAGTTGTATTAGCAAACTCATTCTCCAATATTTTCAACCGTGCCTTCTTATAAAACAAACCATCAAGAGTAGACCAAATTTCACATGCTGATTTGTATCCCTTTGACGTGCTCAAACAAATCATAAGAAGTTGACTTCTTTAATGCAAACTCTGCCTTTACATTCTTTTGCCTTCCATTTCTTCAGCTCGGCAACATCAACGGGGACAACCTTTTGATCTCTGCCAACAAAATCTCACAACTCTTCTTCTAAAAGATAAGATTCCGTACAAGTATTACACACCTTATAATTAGAGTTATTTAGTAACTCAATACCAATATCATAGTTTCTACTTACATCCATAGCATGAAATTTACACTTCTTCTTCAGCAAAGGAGGATTCGCAGTTTAAATCTATTATCGCTCTGATACCATGTTGAATTTTAGTGTCACTCAAGAGCTTTACTATTAAACTTGAACCATCGCTCCGCCAGTCGGACACATCCGCACATTGTTCGATAGGGGTAACATAGAGTTTGTTCAACATCTTTTTAACTGAATGAATCTCTTACTGTTAAATGTGATCATACTTATATATATACCACTTCACCTTTATTATATTCCATGATGTATGTCTTCTTTTTAATCAATGTCTATTATCCACATACAATGCGAGACACCCTAACAAATCAACACCTTGACTCGCATCTGCGTCATCCGCTATGCCGCCTTTTGATGTCAACACCGACACTTTTTTTCACATGTCATTCTCTCAGAAACTATGTAACATGGTCTAGCTCTACCTTAAGTCTAACTACTTAAGTCTACATTGCTAACCACCAAGATTTACATATTTTTTGCACATTATTACATGCCAAGGCATTATTATCGGCTCTAGTATCATGTGGAGAAAGACAACTATTCCTTAAATAATGCAAATAGACAACTTACACTAGCTTAGAACTCGCAATAACAAAAAATAGAAGAAGAATATGTGATTACACAAATTAGAAAAAGATGTTGATTTTATTCATAGAAGATTACAATGATTGATTACAAGATAGATTGATTTTTTTTAATTGAATACAAAATGCTTAGATTCCATCTTATTTATACTAGTTGATAGAATATTCTAGAATCACATTTAAAATTGTTTGTACAAATATTCTAGATAAGGAATTGTTCAAATTTTCATATAAATCATAATAAATTGAGAATTATTTAAAATCATAATAAGAGATATTTCTATAATAATAAATTAGGAATAATCTGGAACAACAATCGATAAGACCAATCTAGAAAAAAACTTCAATATTTTAACAGTTTTCTTATCATGGTAATTTTACTACATCTATAAAAAAATATCTGCACATAATGGAATAACAAACAACAAAACTTAGAAGTACTGGTTAATATAACGAACAAACAATAAATGATAGCATATGTATTTCTTTTGTCAGAGAAGTGAAAATCCCAAAAATGATTGATTATATCTGAAAAAGTATGCTGACACCAAGAGCGTCCTTGTATTAGTGGATACACAACCAGATTCTTATTTATATTCGCAACTACATTTTTTTTATTTAGATTCCAGTATACTGAATAATTAAATCAGTCCAAATTGATGCTGCAGGAAAGTTATTAACAAAGAAACTACAAGGTTATTCATTTGCAAGCAAAAGAATAATTCTGAGGTACATGGATATAGTTTGCAGTTGGCAGGACTCAATTTCAGATTCAATAAGGATAAGAGGCTGTAGGGATCGAAACACCTTATTCTTATCAAAATTTTCACATTTCAAGCAGTGTATGTATATCCATCTTCACATTAAGGAAATGATTTTGATCAAAACAAAAGAACACGTAATCCTAAAGGTGCACTTGAACATGCCATCAAGGATAGAGAACATTTGATGCAGCGCAAATCCAGAATCGAGCTTCCCTAAGTCGCGATTCCTTTAGGTCGCCGAAGCTTTAGGTCGTTCCTTCATAGGTCGCGTGCAGATCCATCAGAATTCCAAAATCGCGAATGACCTAACCCTAATTCGCGAAACTCCATCAAACTCCGACCTAATCGTAAGTCGCGAACTCCTACCTTAGGTCGCGAATATCTCCAGTTCTTCTGAACAGTTAGGTCACGAAGCTCTTAAGTCGCGAGCAAGTTTCAATTCCAGTTAGGTCGCAAAGATTGGATGCCGATTTCCTTAGGTCGCGATCGAAGCCTAAGTCGTTCCAGTTTAAGTCGCTGAAGATTCTCCTAACTCGCTCCAGTTAAATCGCGAACGACCTTATTTTGTCGCTGAAGATTCATAAGTCGCGAAGATTGCTTATGTTGCTCAGAATGATTGTTAAGTCGTTCCAGTAGGTCGCTGTTCTTAGGTCGCTGAAGATTACTAGGTCGCTGAGGCTTTATTTCTTATATCGCGAACGAGCTTCCAGTAGGTTGCTGGTCTTATGTCGCTGAAGTCTTATGTCACTGTTTCTTTTTCTTATGTCGTTTGATGTATGTTGTTGTTAAGTCGTGTAATGTTGTTAAGTCGTGTAATGTTGTTAAGTCGTATAATGTTGTAACTTGTTAAGTCGTGTGTGTGTGTTGTAATTCCTATAAATAGGGGTGTGATATCATTTGTAAAAGAAGTTGATTTTTTTGAATAAAAATTTGGTTTGTGCTTTGTGCCACTATTGAAATTGGTAGTTGAGTGTTATCTCCTATCTCCACCTTCGGCATTTGAGTGCGCTCGAATCAACGATTGTTGAAGCCAATTCACGGAATCAAGTGCGCTTGATCAACGTTCAAAGAATTGTAGATCTTCTCTCACGGCATCGTGCGCGATCAACGTGTTGAAGATTGCTAGAATCCGGTATCTTCGTGATCAACGGATTTGGGCACTTGGGTATTCGTAAATTCACTGATTTATCATCGATTCACCGATTATTTTCACTAATCGTGTGAGATCCTGGACGGATTTGATTTACATCGTCGAATTCGCTTCCTAGGCTGCATCAGTTTGGTATCAAAGCAAGGAGACGAACTTTTCCAAGTTCGTTGGGTGTGAAGTTTCGAAATTTGAAGTTTGTGTTTGGATTTATTGAAGATTTGATCATGCCTCCGAGACGTGTTCACCATCATCATAATGTTGTAGATTTGTATGGGAGAGAAGATGCTGAACAGATGGGACAACGTATTGATGAAAAGTTCAATAAAGGTTTCGAGAGAGTAGAGAGAATGATGTCTGACATGAATCGAAATCAAAGGAGAGTGTCACCACATTATGATAGGGAAAGAAGAGAACCATCCTCGTCGATAAATCGAGATCGTGGATTTTGAGACAATCATGATTATCGGAATGAAGAAAGAAGAGCTTATCGTGGTTACGAGCATGAGCCATATTGTTATTATGAAAGATTTCGAGTAGAGGAAAGAAGAAGTAGAGAGGACGTGCATGGACATAGAAGAGTCAATGTTCAGAATCGACATCAAAGCTCATCTAATTTTGAAGAAGATAGTTACGGTGATAGTGTTCACTTTCGGTATCCAAGTCAAGGGCAAAATCGATATAGGAATGTTGAAGAGAATGGTCATACACGGGAGTCAAGGAAGGACACAGAAATTCCAGAATTCCGAGGTGATCTACAAGTAGAGGAATTCTTTGATTGGTTATCAAAGGTTGAAAATATTTTTGAACTCAACAACGTGTCTGAAGGTCGTCAAGTTAAGTTAGTTGCTACAAGATTGAGAGGAAGAGCTATGGATTGGTGGCAACAAACTAAATCAACCAGAAAGAGAATGGGGAAATCCAAAGTTGTCACGTGGGAAAGGATGAAAAGGATGATGAAGGCAAATTTCTTACCCTACAATTATCAAGCTCGTATGAACCAACAGTTGCAGAAGTTGAGTCAAGGGAATCGAGGAAAGGATGTGGTTACAAGCCCCAGCAATCAGAATAAAGGTGTTAATTGCTGTATAAATGTTTCTAAGAGAGTCAATGAACCAGTTGTACATGGAATCACTAAGACAAATGTTGTTGACCGAATTAAGCGCTATCATTATCAGGAGTCTGACCATAGAAGTATTGAATGTACGGAGACCAAGAAGAAAACCTTAGTTGTAGAAGAATGTGAAAACGAGGATGTGGATGATTCTACTGAAAGCGAGCCAGAAAAGGAAGAGGAACCGACTAGTCCATTATCTTTCAGCGAAAGTGTTGAAGAAACGGAAGGTAGTGCTGAATCGTTGGTTAGGTATGAGGCAAGTGAAGAGCTTAAAACTCCTGAGAAGGTTAAACCAATGTTAGAAGAGTTTGAAGAGGTTGGTCCTACGGAATCATACGAAGAATTACCACTAAAGTTTGACAACGAAGATGAAGAGGTCGAGTCAGAGAACGATGAATGTAATTTGTTGATGGGATTTTATTCAACGTCAAAGTATGTGGAGGTAGAAGTTGATTACTCTTCACCACCAAAGATTGATGTCAATAGTATGGAAGAAGAAATTGTGTTCGGAGTTGAGGGAAATAACTTGATGATGGAAGGTTCTTGCTTAACACCTGAGCTTATGGATGAGAGCCAGTCAAGTGTAAATTCCTTAGTTTCCAAAAAGCCCGAACAAAGTGAAAGTGAAACAGAAGAGAAGACAGAATCAGATAGCTTATTATCTTTGAAAGAGTTTGTCAATAAAATGACAGATAGTGATGAATTATCAATGTTGATTGAATCTGGAGAAAGTTCTGATTTTGAGAATCCTGAAGAGTTTGAAGTATTTGAAGAGTTTAAAGATGAGATTTCTGAGGAACTGCCTGAAGAAACTAGGCTTGTATTTTTTGAAGAGTCTGTTGAAAAGGTGAAAATTAGTAATGAATTGTTTGTGTTGACCGGGCAAGGAACGAGTAAAGGTCTTGAGGTTTTTGTGGAAGTTGGATTAGAATTCGAAGAGTCTGAAGTCGAATATCCTGAGGAATTACCCGAAGAGTTACCACCACTACAAGACATTCAGCAGCAAACTGAACTAGTACCAAATGCTATTTTACTACGGGGATTGTATGATCTTGTGAATCTGAAAGAACAGGAAGAGTGGAAAAGACAGGAGGAAGAGAATGATTGTCAGTTGGAGTTGCCTGATCATGTCCGCACTGCTGACGTTGTCAACGTCCACTGCTTGGAACCGTTTCATGAAAATAAACATGTCAAAGAAGAAGCGAGTGGGAATTCATTTCAATCAAGGAAAATTGTTGCAACACATCAAGGGAAGATTCTAAATGATGATACATCTGAAAGAGATAAGGAAAGACAAGAATTTAGGCATGAGTCACCACATTTCTTCAGTCATAACTTCCTAAGTCGCTCCGCGATTTTAAACTTCCTTATATCGTCTCGCATTTCGTCACGTTTTGGTTCTATATCACACCTTCCTATTGGCACACGCATCATGATGTCATCTCCCTCGGATCACTTCCTTATGTCGACTGCCTAATGCCACGTCTGCTTTATGCCATGCGTTCCTTATGTCGAGCCGCATCTTCAAAGGGTCAAGACAAGATCAATCTCAAGAGTGGTTATCACCAGAGCCGCATCAGACCAGATAATGAATGGAAGACAGCATCTCGAAGAAGGAAAAAGTGTGAATTCGGGACGAATTCTTTTCAACCAGGGAAGGATGATGCAGCGCAAATCCAGAATCGAGCTTCCCTAAGTTGCGATTCCTTTAGGTCGCCGAAGCTTTAGGTCGTTCCTCCATAGGTCGCGTGCAGATCCATCAGAATTCCTAAATCACGAACGACCTAACCCTAATTCGCGAAACTCCATCAAACTCCGACCTAATCGTAAGTCGCGAACTCCTACCTTAGGTCGCGAATATCTCCAGTTCTTCTGAACAGTTAGGTCGCGAAGCTCTTAAGTCGCGAGCAAGTTTCAATTCCAATTAGGTCGCGAAGATTGGATGCCGATTTCCTTAGGTCGCGATCGAAGCCTAAGTCATTCCAGTTTAAGTCGCTGAAGATTCTCCTAAATCGCTCCAGTTAAATCGCGAACGACCTTATTTTGTCGCTGAAAATTCGTAAGTCGCGAAGATTGCTTATGTCGCTCAGAATGATTGTTAAGTCGTTCCAGTAGGTCATTGTTCTTAGGTCGCTGAAGATTACTAGGTCGCTAAGGCTTTATTTCTTATATCGCGAACGAGCTTCCAGTAGGTCGCTGGTCTTAAGTCACTGAAGTCTTATGTCACCGTTTCTTTTTCTTATGTCGTTTGATGTATGTTGTTGTTAAGTCATGTAATGTTGTTAAGTCGTGTAATGTTGTAACTCCTATAAATAGGGGTGTGATATCATTTGTAAAAGAAGTTGATTTTTTTGAATAAAAATTTGGTTTGTGCTTTGTGCCACCATTGAAATTGGTAGTTGAGTGTTATCTCCTATCTCCACCTTCGGCATTCGAGTGCACTCGAATCAACGATTGTTGAAGCCAATTCACGGAATCAAGTGCGCTTGATCAATGTTCGAAGAATTGTAGATCTTCTCTCATGGCATCGTGCGCGATCAACGTATCGAAGATTGCTAGAATCTGGTATCTTCGTGATCAACGAATTTGGGCACTTGGGTATTCTTAAATACACCGATTTATCATTGATTCATTGATTATTTCCGCTAATCGTGTGAGATCCTAGACGGATTCAATTTACATAGTCGAATTCGCTTCCTAGGCTGCATCAACATTTTTCAAGAAAGCAGGATTCATATACCATGCTTAGTTTCGTATGTGACTAGCTATGTGTATGTGACTAGCTATGTGTGTCATTGATAATATGATTTTGCAGCAAGATCAAAGAATTTTAATAAAGAGCATTACTATTCACACCATAGAAAAATTACTGAAAATTACTCTATTTTCAGTCGACGGTAGAAAGCATGTCTATTCTTGATTATGATCGACAATAGAATGCCGATTGATGCAGCAGCGGAATACTGAAATGGATGAATCTGTGAAAGTAGCAATCGATGGTGTAGAAGATACCGAATGGCCCAAATCCGTTGACCCAAAGATACCGGGTTCTAGCTATCTCAATCACGTTGATCGCGCACGATACCGTGAATGAAGATCTACGATTCTTCGTACGTTGATCTAGCGCACTAGATTCCATGAATCGGCTTCAGCGATCGTTGATTCAAGCGCACTTGAATACCGAAAGTAGAGATAGGAGATCACACTCAACTACCAATTGAAGAAGTGGCACAAAGCACACACACCAAGTTTTTATTCAAAATCAACTAACTATTACAAATGGCACCACCATCCCTATTTATAGGGTTACAACATACACGGCTCAAAACTGGACAACACTTAGGTCGGCCACGACCTAACACACAACGACTTACGACTTACGACCTAGTATAGGTCGTTAACGACCTAACAGATCAACATTACAACACAACAACATACATCACAAAGCCTTCACGGCCTAAAACAAGTATATTACAACAAGTAAACGATTTACAGTATTTACAATAGTCACAACAACCCGACTTAACACTTGAGCGACCTAACTTCCCAGCACATAAGGTCGAGCGACCTAAGATGGATGCGGCTTAAGCTTCAGCGGCCTAAGAAGTTAGCTTCTGGGATTCTTCTCACGACCTAATTCTCCTCGCGACCTAACTTAGGTCGTAACTCGTTTACGCGACCTAACTTAGGTCGTAGCTCGAGACAGTCTTCCCTCGAAATATCGGAGCGACCTAAAGGAAAATGAGGTATTGCTGAGTGAGTTAACTCGTTAGGTCGTTCGCGACTTATCATAGGTCGTAGGTCGTAAAGTTGCATCATTGAGCAACCTAAGGAACAAGAGTGATATGTGATCTGTTCTAACTCGCTAGGTCGCTCGCGACCTAAAACTTCAACTTCCAACGACTTTTCCAAAAGTTTTAGCTCGTTAACTTCTTCGTTAGGTCGCACGCGACTTAGCAGCACGTTAGGTCAGTCATGACCTAAGACTTGATCATTCTGTGCTGCATCATCCTCCCCTGGTTGGGAAAAATTCGTCCTCGAATTTGCGCCCTCCTCTTCCACAATAAGTCCATCCCCATGATATGGTATAAGATGTTGAACATTAAACACATCAGAAGTGTACACATCCTCCGGCAGTTTCAACCTATAAGCGTTTTCATTGATCCGTTTCACAATCGTTACAGGACCAATCTTTCGAGCTTTAAGTTTATTGTATGCTCCCACTGGAAAACGATCTTTTGTTAGTACAGCATATACTAAATCTCCTTCATTAAATTCAATATTTCTTCGTTTCAAATCCGCAGATATTTTATACTTTTCATTTGCTTTCTTCAATCGTTCCTGAACGATTTTATGACATTTGGCCAATCCATCAACAAAATCAACGGCCCGCTTAACTGTCCCCTTCGGTTGTGGTACTATCGTCAAATCCAACGGCCCCTTTGGCAAGCTTGAATATACAATCTGAAATGGACTGAAACCCGTACTACGGTTGATAGCATGTGTAAGAATCCAAAAACTCGGCCTTCGAAAATCGGCACCCGTACTTCACGTGTACTCAAAATGCCGTAGATTCAAACGCCGAATCTGGCTTCCTGGAGCTTATAACACCATTAAGTATAACAACACAGCGCAATAAAGAAATCAATGATATCATATATATAACATTGATACAATGACAGATACAAAATCTGGTACAATATGATACAACAGAATGATACAACAGATATCAATATACATCAGAGATATGATACAAGAAATATCAGCGGAAAGAATGATAGATAACACCAGCAGCGGATAGAATGTCTCCAATAGAATGCTCCAATTCATAGCTAGCAGAAAGCAAGGTCAGTCGTCCAAGGACTGACTAGCTCCAGGTAATCTACTCAACCTGAATATCTGAGAAACCCAACTCTAGACTACCCGTGTGGAAAATGGTGGGCACCCAGAGTTTAGGAAGGGAACAATAAACTCCGAGTCAGTCGTGGGATTGGTGTGAGCAACAAAAACAGTTTATCTTTAAAACAACAACAACAAGGCAAGTAGAAAAAAATCCGCAATGCTTTTGGAAAATGAAACTACCATAAGACCTCCCGCCACACACACAATGCAAACGCAGAATTGGAGGAGATTTCTTCTTATGATAGTCAAACATGCTTACTACGCAAATCATTGGATTATTATTATTAGTGCATAGTGCAGAAAACATTTCGAAAGTATAATATTAATCTTAGCCAACATAGACATTCCAAACTATGCCTACTATAGCTACCATCTAAACAGTGGGGCGCCACCATAAGTAAATGGCAGGTTCTACAACTAAAACCGTACAGGGTTCGTATTGGGAAATGGATTTCCAACAAATGGTTAGGCTAAGGAACTTCCTATGCCACGAAGGAAACGCCTCTGGCTGGACGCTCCGAGAGACAAACTGCTCTCTGCCAACAAGGCCGGGTTACCCCTATAACAGGTAACTCACGAATATGCCATCCCCCGATCCTTTGGGACCTTTATCCAAGCGCTCGGTAACCAACATCACACATAATAAATAAAGTGTGTCCACATGAGTAAGTATCTGGGCTCCATACCATGATACCACCCCTTTCCAGAAGGAAATGACATACCCTAAAGGGCGCGACCCTCATAACCTTGCCGCAACATTCCTGTTTCGACCATTTCCGAGTTGTGAGGCCCTGACGAAGTCTCGTCCACAAAGCTACGCTTTGTCACAAAGCCATGCTTTGGGTCAACAGATGATCAAAGAAATGATCACAAAGATAAATGATCAAACAAATGATCATATCACAAATGATCAAACGATGATCATCACACAGCAACACTCAGCATGTCACATTACCAAATTGGGAGTATATCGCTGATAACCTTCAACTACATAACCTCTGAGCTCGTACGTCTCAGAGAAGGGTGTTAAGCTAAGAGAATAAATTCTCCGCCACCAACAGAAATGTATTTGAAAGAAATCTGCTTTATATCTCAAATTGTAATGTCAGACATGTAACCATACAAGTCTGTTCCGGGTTCGAACAGAATCGAAGGCACTTCCAAAGAAGCTCTTGCAAATCTGGATAATTTTCTAATCACGTCCGGACTTCCCATCACAAAGGGTGCTAAAATATCTATATCGGGGACTAGTCAATGCAGAGACATTCGACGAGTTGTCCTTTCGTTTTCGAAAATATCCGGTCTTCACCACCGGTCTTCAAATGCTATCCATATACGACGTATCATTATTCGAAACGGGTTATATGACACAAAGGTCCTCTCCCGGCTAAACCGAATAACGAGCGCAATCTTTAAAAACATATGGATACTGGGATTTCAATTAAGTCACAACTTATTACCCAAAACTTTTCTTTCAATTGGTTTAACAAATTACCATTTTCAAATCTTTAAACAAAAAGATTCATTTTAACAACCTTCAACGGTTTAACAATTTCCACACTTTAATCTTTTAAACAAAAGATTCATTCACAGATTTTCCCAAATTAATTCCCATTTCAATTTGATTAACTCGTTAAATATTTAAATCAAAGATTTAACTTATAGCTTTCAAAACAATTCCATTTCAATGGTTTAAACAAATCATCATTTTAAATCTGTTAAAAATAACAGATTCAACTCATAGCTTTCAAAAAGAATTCATTCATAACTGGAAAACCATTTTTCAATTCAATCTTGAAATTCCTTAAATTAAACTGGAATTTCATTTCTTATCTGAAAACTTTTATTCTTTTGAAAACAACAGTTTTCATTTTGGAAACCTGATTCATTTATACGAGTTAAGGTTCTTGGGTTAAATCCAAATTCTCAAGATTATACTTTTAAAATGGTTTAACTTCATATAAACACATTTATATCATCATTAATCAAAATTTCCAATCATTGAATTCAATTCTAAATATTGAATTCAAATTAAATTATTTAAATTGGAAATTTTACCAAGTTATTCAAAATAACTTTCATCTTAAAAACCCCATTTCAAAAGCTTTAACATTTAACCCAAATCCATTTTCAAAATCAATTGAAATTAAATTATTTGTGACTTAACCGATTTCCACGTGAAATCCATATTTGTGTGTGTAAGAGTGTGGTCTAGGGGTTTCACACAATAGTGCAACATCATTCAATCATCACATATCAGAATAAAGAAATATAGTTGATAAGCGATATAAACTATAACGCTTATCGTTCATTCACAGATCACGGATATATAAATTTCAGATAATATGTAAATTCAACACAAATAAATAAATTACATTTCACAGCTCAATCATATCATACATCAGGGATATCAAACAATTCAAACATTTAATAGAATCCAAATATTCACAAGTAAGATTAATTAATCATTTTATTAATTTAAGCAGATTAATTACTTATGAATAAATTACTAATCCTGGTTAATTAATTAATTACAAACCATTTTAATTAATTATCATTTAATCATTTATTAATTACTCTTTGATAATAAATTAATCAACCTTTAGTTATTAATTAATCAATCTTAATTAATAAATCAATCCTTAATCACTTTCATTAAGTAATTAACCTTTAATTAATTAACTACATTAATAAATTATTCACCTTAATAAATTATTCATTTAAATTATCATCCTTTAATGCATTAAGTAATTAATCCTTCATTTAATTATTTGAAAACAATCAAAGATTTAGTAAGATAATTAACTTTTAATTACATAAAACAAACAAGTTTAAAACAATTTAACTTTAAAATTTAAATCCTTGAAAGCTTGCTTAATACTTTACTTTTGGAAACTTAGTTTATATTTCTTAAAATTTTGTTTTAATTTGTTTTAAAACTTAATCCTTTAATAACTTCAAAACCTGTTAAGTTATCAAGTGAAAGAAACCCGAGCCCAACACCAGAAAACCCGATTAAGCACCCGAGCCATTTCTTCCTTTCAATTTAATTTTAAAAATCTATTAAAATTTTAACCCTGATATCTAACCAAACGAGCCCGAGGACAACTCCGAGCCCCATCATCATATTCCCGAACCCAGTCCCGAGTCATTCGTCTTCCCAAACTCGAATATCTTCAGAAACAAAACATGTACGTGCACGTGTGCACGGTGCACCCCTCTCCGACCACCTCTGGCCATCTTCCCGACCATCGACAGATTACTGACGACCCCAACTAACCCCTCGACTTCCTATGTCGACGAATTTCCTAGCGAAATGAAAACGCACCCCAACCACCAAAGCCTGGAACTCACCTTCATCGGAAATCACCTTCTCGCCGTCGATCTCATCCACGAGATCCCTCGCCGTCCCTACCAGAGATGCATCACAGCCTCCTCATCACTTTCCCCTACTTGCGATCGCCCGAATTGAAATCTCGAAGACGAGAACAACTCGCGACTATCACGTACAAAACGCAGGCTTAAACCCTAAATTTACCCTATTCGCCATCCACGATGATCAGAAAAATCATCGAGTATTTTTCCTGAGTTCCCCCACGTCTCACCTCGCTTCAGCCCAAGGTCCGACCACCGAAAGTTCGTCGATCGCCTGAAATAGCCTAAAACTCGACTTCTATTCATCCACGAACTACTCCCAAACCACTTGACTAGAAATCATGATTTTTGTTTTAAAAATCCTAACTTCCAGAGATGATTCAAGATATATACTTGAATCATTGAAATTCGACAATTGATTTTACATGGTTTAAAGAATTTCTGCTGTTATTTTCCAAATACAAGCACATTTCAAAACTCACATGCCTTACAATATTTTAAGTACCTAGATTCTACTAAAACTAAAATACTTTGTTTTGAATCCAAGTGCTAACATTGATTCAATAAAAAGATATGAATTTTTTCTTTGATTGATAGTGAACACTGAAACCTGGAACAGAGGTATATCAACAAACATAGTTCAAATCAGATGCATACACAACTCATTTACATGTAGATATATACATGCAGGCATATAAACAAAGCATTGTAATCTCATACTTTTGGAATCAACTCCAAGAATCAAGACAAACATATGGTTTTTAAAGAAGAGTTGCTCACTGTTTTAAAAGCAGAGAGAAGGATTTGATTTTTGAGTCTGTGATTAGAACAGTGGCAAGATATGTATGTATACATACAGTTAATGATTACTGAGACATGCAAGCATTTATCAATATCAACAAGTAAGCACATCCAGACAATGCACAGGTTCATGGGCATAGAATTTATAGAGACTAATTTGTAAATCAAGATTTGCTCACCTGGAGTTGAAGCAGAGAACTGAAAGCTTGAAACTGGAAAGAAATCATTTCTTCATCTTTGGTTTTCCATTGATTTGTTTTGATGTTTAAATTGAAGTTTTGTTTAAGTTTTAGAGGATATTCACTTCAGTTTTTTTTCCTAGCTTCTGGTGAACGAAACTAGAATGAGAAGTTGATATATGGAAATGGAGTTTACAGAGTAATAATACTTTTCTTTTCTTGTACAGGTTGATAAAATTTGGTTGTACAAAAATAAGCAGAGATCTTTCTAAATTTGTAGGCTGATAAGGATATGGCATTAATTAGTTGTACCATATAAGAAAAAAATTTCTTCGGTTGTACAATATGAAGATCATTGTTGTGGCTTGCATTAATTAGGCTTGTACAAATTCATCTTATTTTGCCTTATTTTATTTTATGTATGTAGATAGATAATTTCTTCCTTTGCATATATATCTTCATTTGCAACTGTGCATATATAGTTGCTGTCTTCTTTCATGCTTCATATTTCATCCTACTCCTTATGTATTTGTATTAGTGTTCATACTTATATATTTATTTTGTTCAACTTAAATATATCATATTGTCTTCATTTGCAAGGCCCAAGAGATTCAACTTTTAATTTTAACTTGTCTTTTATTTATTTCTATTTCTATTTTTATTTCTTTTGTTTTGTCACTTTGTAATATAAGTGAGATTATATTTTATTTTAATTTTCTTTTATTATTTTTTCAATGCATTTCTATATTTAATATGTTGTTATAATTTATTTATGTATTCCTTTTATTTTTATTTTTATTTCATAATTTTATAATTTTTGTAGTATAAATGAATTTCTAAATTTTAATTTGTTATTAGATTTTTTATCCAATGTATTTACTTGATATTTTATAGTTTATCTTACATAGTTATTTTTTTATTTCTAGCTTAAATATTTATTATAAATTTTTTTTACATAACCCATCAATTTCAAATTTAAAGTTATTTATTTCTAAACTTGTATCAATTATCTATATTTTTATATTTATCTTTAAACCATTTAGTTAAGATTTAAATTCAAATCAAATATACACATACATATATATTCACATATACACAATATTTACAATATTTAAATGTTTAAATGATTTATACAGAATAACTTTGGACTTGGGGAAACTCGCAACGCTTTATCAGTTAATTTCACAAATTTTATTCAAAAACTAATTTAATTATAAATTTAAATTTATATAAAATTCGGGGTCGTTACAGCATGATTATGAGCAAACTCTGCTTGACATAACTTCACATCCCAACTCTTCAGATTATCCTTTACAAGACATCGCAACAAATTTCCCAGGGATCTGTTAACAACTTCAGTCTGACCATCGGACTGCGGATGGTAAGCACTACTAAAATATAGCTTTGTTCCCACCATCTTCCACAAACTCAGCCAAAAATGACTTAGAAATCTCGTATCTCGATCAGAAACAATGGATTCCGGCAAACCATGTAAGCGATAGATCTCCCTAAAAAACAACTGTGCCACATGGACTGCATCCGCCGTCTTCTTACAAGCAATAAAATGTACTATCTTCGAAAAACGGTCCACCACAACATATATAGAATCATTTCCCCGTTGAGTCCTTGGCAAGCCCAACACGAAATCCATGCTTACATCTATCCATGGTTTTGTAGGAACAGGTAAAGGCATATACAATCCCGCATTTGTAGCTGTCCCTTTCGAAACTTGACAAACATGACATCTTTCCACAAACTTTTCAACTTCTCGCTTCATCGAGGGCCAATAGTAAGACTGAGAAATCAACTGTAAAGTTTGATCTCTGCCCACATGTCCTTCCTCATGTAAATCCTTCACAATCTTCAATCGTAGGCTACACTCTGGTATACATAATCGATTCCCTTTAAAAAGAAAACCATCCACCAACACATACTCATCAGTCTTCTCTTGATTGACTTCATCCATGATCTTAGCAAAGTAAGGATCATCAACAGATAATTCTGGCAATACTTCAAACCCTGTCACCTCAACTTCATTGTAGTCAACACATGATTCCTTCTGCTCAATGCGTCTGCCACTCGATTTGTAATTCCCGATTTATGTTTCACCACAAATGTAAATTGTTGCAAGTATGCGATCCACGAAGCATGCCTGGCCGCAATCTTGTCCTATCCCTGCATATGCTTCAACGCTTCATGATCAGTATATAAAACAAATTCTTTATGAAACAAATAATGTCTCCAATGTTTCACAGCTTGCACGATAGCATAAAATTCGACATCATATGTATTATATCTCATCTTTGCTCCCGATAGCTTCTCACTGAAATATGCAATAGGGTGTCCCTTCTGACTTAACACCCCTCCAATCCCAACTTTAGATGCATCAGTATGTAACTCAAACAACAACTGAAAATCTGGTAATACTAGAATTGGTGTTGTCGTCAAAAGTTCCTTGATCTGCTCAAAAGCAACCCCCGCTTCCTCCGACCATGAAAATTGTTTCCCCTTCATACAATCAGTAACTGGTGCCATCACGCTACTGAAGTGTGGAATGAACCTTCGGTAGAATGACGCTAAACCATGAAAACTTCTAACCTCTGTTATCGTCTTGGGTTGTGGCCAATTTCTGATTGCTTCAACTTTATTCTGATCCACCTATATACCTCCTCCCGATATAACATACCCCAAAAATAAAACACTATGCGTCATGAACACGCATTTCTTCGTTGCAGCATAAAATTGTTCCCGTCGCAGTACCATCAACACTTCTCTCAGATGTTGCAAGTGTTCTTTTGCGCTTCCACTGTATATCAGTATATCATCAAAATACACCACCACAAACTTCCTGATGAATGGTCTAAAAATCTGATTCATCACCTGCATAAATGTACTCGGTGCATTCGAAAGACCAAACGGCATAACCAGCCATTCGTACAACCCCTCACGTGTCTTGAATGTTGATTTCCATTCGTCCCCTGGTCTAATTCGAATTTGATGATAACCACTCTTCAAATCGATCTTCAAAAAGATAGTAGCCCCACTAAGTTGATCCAATAAGTCTTCCAGTCTAGGCATAGGAAATCTATATCTCACTGTAATCTTGTTCAGTGCTCTACTATCTGTGCACATCCTCCACGTTCCATCCTTCTTCGGAACTAACAAAGCTGGCACAACACATGGACTTAAACTTTCCTGCACACGCCCCTGTTCAAACAACTCTTCCACTTGCCTTCTCAACTCCTCGTGTTCCTTTGGACTCATTCTGTAATGTGGTCTATGCAGTATCACAGCTCCTAGAACAAGATCAATTTGATGTTGAATGTCTCTCAACGGCGGTAACTCCGTTGGTAACTCTTCAGGAAATACATCGTCAAATTCTCCCAGTACTGGCTTTACTTCTTTCGGAACCTCAACCACTTCATTACTCTCACGTCCAATCAACAAAAATACTTCAGGCTCCTCTTCGACTTCCTTAACAAACTCCTTTAATGATAACAAAGTTTTCAGCTCTTCAATCTCCTACAACTTGCTTTCTTCGTGTTGTCGCTTCTTAGGAATTAAAGTGATAACAAAGTTTTCAGCTCTTCAATCTCCTCCAACTGTTAGTACGACCATCATGTTGCACAGCCCTATCATACTGCCATGGTCTCCCCAGCAACAGATGACATACATCCATGTCCACAACATCACACCAAATTTCGTCTTTGTATTTCTTCCCAATTGAGAAATTAACACAAGCTCTTCGTCCAACTTTCACCTCCCCACCTTTCCTCAACCAAGCTAACTTGTAAGGTTTCAGATGCTTCTCTGTTTTCAATGCTAACTTCTTCACAGCTTCTGTAGAGATGATATTATCACAACTTCCAGCATCGATGACAAACTTGCAAACCCTTCCCAAGATAGTGCATGTTGATTGAAAGATGTTACTCCTCAACCAGCTAGTTTCCTCCTCCTGTTTTGGTGTCAAACAAGATCTCTTCATCATTAATGAATACCCTTCATCTCCCGACACATTTTCTTCCTCCTCATTATGTGGTGAATTAGAACATTCAGCTTCTACATCCTCATCTTCCTCTACCTCAGCAATCATCGCTCGCTTCTTTGGCTTCGGACATTCATTACTTTTGTGACCAATCTCCTGACAATTGAAACATTTGATACCACTATTGATCCTGGTCTTAGCAACTTCATTAACAACCGGTTTTGCAACAGCCTTAGAAACATTCGCACTGCTACTAGCCCCTTTCATTGGATTGTTGGAATTTGTAAACACACCACCACCCCTCCTTCCTTGCTTCTCCCAAGCAATGGCTTTTTGTTGTGCTTCAGCAACAGATTTAGGATCAAACATATTCACCATATCTTGAATCTGCATTCTCAACCCTCCAACAAATCTAGTTGTTAACTGCTCTTCCATCTCCATGATCATTCACAGACTTTGTTCCCTGTCTCAGATTCTGCAATCGTTGATACATAAGAGACGGATAGTTATACAGTAAGAATGTAGCTTTCATCAATTTCTTCATCTTCTCCCATGACTCAATCTTTGACTTTCCCATCCTCTCCCGTGTTAGTTTAGTTTGCTGCCACCATGCCATAGCTCTTCCTTTCAAACGAGTAGCAACCAACTTCACTCTTCGATGCTCGGGAACTTCCTTAAAGTAAAAAATCTCCTCAACATTAGACAACCAATCCAAAAATTCCTCAGCCACCATTCCACCCTTGAATTCTGGAATTTCAGTTTTCATCCCCGACTCCCATCGACGTTCATCTTCAACATCCCGATATGCATTTCGTACTTGGTCTCGATCTCGATAATGAATATTACTTCTGTCACTCTCTTCATCATAATCACGTGTATTCCTATATCGATCTCGACCATCAACATCTCTTCGATCACGCATGTCTCTTCTACTATGTCGGTCATCTTCTCGATATGGCTCATACTCAAACTCACGTGGAGTTCTTCTTGCTTCATCTCTATACTCATGGTGATCTCTTCTCATCGAAACTGATGATTATCTTCTACCACGATCAGATTGTGGCGACACCCTCCTCGCTTCCGTAACCGATGGCGAAACTCTGTTTCCTCCATGGTTCGAGACTGGCGACCTCCTTCTTTGACCCTGATTCATATCCATCATCAATTTCTCTAATCTCCCAATACCTTCATCTAATTTCTAATTGAATTTGTTACTAATGTGTTGTTCCATTTGTTCGGCGTCCTCTCGCTTATACAAATTTTCAACATTTTGATGACGATTAGCTCTTCTCGGCGGCATGATTTGAAACTTCACAAACACTTCAATTCTCGGCTTGGACTTTCAAAATAATACCAAATGATGCTCGGCCTACAACTTCAAACTCTCAGCCTTGAATAACAAAGTGATGCACGGCTTGAACTTTTGAATAAGAATTGGCTCCAAGACTCGGCTTAGCTATGATTGGCTAAGTCTAGCTCCGATACCAAATGATGCAGCAACGGAATACTGAAATGGATGAATCTATGAAAGTAGCAATCGATGGTGTAGAAGATACCGAATGGCCCAAATCTGTTGATCCAAAGATACCGGATTCTAGATATCTCAATCACGTTGATCGCGCACGATACCGTGAATGAAGATCTACGATTCTTCGTACGTTGATCTAGCGCACTAGATTCCGTGAATTGGCTTCAGCGATCGTTGATTCAAGCGCACTTGAATACCGAAAGTGGAGATAGGAGTTCACACTCAACTACCAATTGAAGAAGTGGCACAAAGCACACACACAAAGTTTTTATTCAAAATCAACTAACTATTACAAATGGCACCACCATCCCTATTTATAGGGTTACAACATACACGGCTCAAAACTGGACAACACTTAGGTCGGCCACGACCTAACACACAACGACTTACGACTTACGACCTAGTATAGGTCGTTAACGACCTAACAGATCAACATTACAACACAACAACATACATCACAAAGCCTTCACGACCTAAAACAAGTATATTACAACAAGTAAACGATTTACAGTATTTACAATAGTCACAACAACCCGACTTAACACTTGAGCGACCTAAAAACAAAGCAGCGACCTAACTTCCCAGCACATAAGGTCAAGCGACCTAAGATGGATGCGGCTTAAGCTTCAGCGACCTAAGAAGTTAGCTTCTGGGATTCTTCTCACGACCTAATTCTCCTCGCGACCTAACTTAGGTCGTAACTTGTTTACGCGACCTAACTTAGGTCGTAGCTCGAGACAGTCTTCCCTCGAAATATCGGAGCGACCTAAAGGAAAATGCGGAATTGCTGAGTGAGTTAACTTGTTAGGTCGTTCGCGACTTATCATAGGTCATAGGTCGCAAAGTTGCATCGTTGAGCGACCTAAGGAACAAGAGTGATATGTGATCTGTTCTAACTCGCTAGGTCGCTCGCGACCTAAGACTTCAACTTCCAATGACTTTTCCAAAAGTTTTAGTTCGTTAACTTCTTCGTTAGGTCGCACGTGACTTAGCAGCACGTTAGGTCAGTCGCGACCTAAGACTTGATCATTCTGGGCTGCATCACCGATTCTAATGAAGGACATACATACTTTATACCACTGTTTGATATTTTATTCGTATTTTTTGAAATCACACACGCTTTGTACTACCGAATGTTTAGAAGAACAAACATGCTTTGTATATCACTGATCGAAATCGAATAATTCGGTGTTTTTTGTGGTGTGAATGATAATGCTCGTTAACAAATTGTATATGTGATTCATTTAGTTTATCTTGACTAAACTTTAGTAATCAGTTTAAAGTTCACACATGTGGCGGAGGACCTATAACAGTAGACTTGGAGGTTTCTAGCATAGAATTCTCTTGCCATCGGAAACCTTTTTAGAAAAGAAGTTCACATAAACCAATTTTTGTTACGCAAGGTTTCCAAAATGAGATTCAAATCGTAAATCGTAAAATTCAAATTTTAAATCGAAGCGGCATTTAAGTCGTAAATCGTAGATTCAAAAATTCTATTTTTAAGGTTTGCACACTGTTTGAAATTTATTTTGATTTTTGAACTTCTATGTCTAAACTTAAAACTTCATTTTATCTCTTGTTCCAATTTTATTTTGTATGAAAATGATTAGAATTGAAATTGTAGACGCAAATAAGTATATTAAATATATCAATTTCGATTGAATAATTTTTCTAAACCACTGTATTAACTAGGTTCAAATCGGAATATAAATCGGATCGTAAAGGGATAGATTCAATTTGAAACGAGATTCAAATCAAAGAATTTTAAGATATTTGACAACAATGATGTTACGTAATTGTTCGTTATTTGATATAAGATGAGATCATAATGTTTAACACCTTTTCTTTCTATCTTACAAGACAAAATTTATAATTTATTTGACGAATGAGTTGCAAGATTTAAGCAGAAAATTTATGCTCTTGGTATTCTTCTGAATATAATAATGCACTTGGATCATGCCATACTTGAAATAACTTAATATGTGCTTTTGATTGATAAATATTCTAATGTATACTAACTATTAAAGCATCTAAACATATTGCATATTTTGCACTATGACCAAACTATACGGCATTATAAATAGACTGATATTTCATTTGAACATAAAGCTTTTAATTCATATATAAATCAGCTACAAAATCTGCAGCCTAACATAATTTCTCGCGTCCTGGTGATTGATAAACTTGAAACATTTGACAAACATTGCTTTTATATTTACTATCTAGGCAAGCCAAACATAAGATAACACTAAAAAGTTGGGTAACAAAATTTGATTTTCTAATGTCCACATATGCTAACGCATGCATGCATTACTATCATGCACACATCACTGTAGTCTGTATGCAAATATTATTTTCAGTGGGCTTAAGTGGGAAAAAAATGAAATAGGATACATATCTTTGAAGGCTGGGACAGGATAATAATATTCTAAACAATAATGGAAGGACCATTTACCATCTATAAATACTTCAACCTGTCGTGCTTGTTATCAACCAAAGTAGAATTCATCTACATCTACACACTTCTCTTCTAAAACAATTAATCGTTATGTCAATAGCTTACCAAGTTTGTGCACTGGAGAAGAAACCAAGTATGAGAAATCCAACGCCTAAGAGAGGCCAAGTCAAGACCAAGATATTAACTGAAGTGTTCTCTGCTATTAGAAGAGGTAGTAGGAAAGACAGCGAGAAGGAAGCAAATGACCTGGATGCTGAAACTTTAACTTATAATATTCCAATACAAGGATCCTCTCAAGTGCTTCATATGCAACTCTAGTTCTACATGCATTTATCATTATCATATTACTAGTCTAGCAACCTTCTGTATAGTGTGGGTACTTATGAAAGGTTCACCTTCACTTCAATAGATCCTTTGTTTTCAATATATATGACTAATTAATATGTGTTCAAACTCCATAAGCATTATGCTTCGAATAATACTGACAATAAATATAAATTCAACCATATTCTATGTAACATATAGCAACACTGGAAAATTGATTCCAATTGAACCCCAAAAATTAAAGAGACTTGATAAATGCCTTCTACAAAGTATTTATTCCAGCCTAAGAAAACTTATTTCATCAAAATTCTCATTGATGTTTTTAATGGAAGAAGAAGAAATATTCGAGAAAACATATTTTTTACTGTTTTTAAGATTGCAAGTGGTTAAATATCACAACAGGCTTCCCTAACAATCCAAGATTGAAGCAAAAAATGACGAGTTTGGAAATTCTCTCTACTGATGCTAACCTTGGCCATGGGCAGCCTAGACAACCACTCATGGCATCATTTTTGAACTGCAGTGAAAAGATGATGAGAGGAAGCGGTTTAATCAGGATCTAGTTTTTGCCTATTTGATAACCGATGCAACTCAAAATCAAATATGATATCACACAAATAAACAATAGATAGAAGAGAGACAAAGAAAATTTAAAGTGGTTCGGATTTGTATCATACATCCACGGAGACCCAACAACCATTTATTATTTCTTCATTTCGAGAGAGAGTACAACATGAGAAGAGTGAATCACTCAATAAATTTCACTCGCCATAAAAAATATACAGAAATAGAGATCTCATTGAGGATATTTTGATCTTATTGAGGTTATTTGACGAAGAACACTCTTGTTGGTTTTGTGATAAAAGGATGAACAAATATCTTCATTTATATAGGTGCAAGCATGAAGAATGCATGGAGATAAGGATGAAATCTTTCTAGATTTACTTGATTTGATTTCAACACAAATTTAGCATACATCCTTATTTGATTGATTTCTCAAGTCAATTAATATATCTTCTAAAATTAACTGATTATGTTTCCTATTTGTTTCACATATTTGATTGATTGTGTTTATCAATTAATATATCTTTTTTAAATTTAAAATAGATTTAAATCGTCCAAATTTTACACTACACCTTGATTTAAAAAATATTCATCAATCAACAAAATTGGTTGTTGAGTCAGCGCCACATAGCACTCAAACAACTGAAATCAAACTGATCAAGTTTGAGCGATGCTCAAACTTGTCCTTAGGAAGTGACTTTGTCATCGCTTCTGAAGGATTATTCATAGTACTCACTTTCACCAACTTGATCTTGCTTCGTTCTTCCTCAAGCATAAGGAATAATCCTTTGGCATCAATGTGCTTCGTCCGAGAACTATAAGCTTAATTCTCTACACGATGAATCGCGCTTTGACTGTTTGAAAATAGCTCTACTGTTCACTGCACCATAGAAAGATCATCCGATAGCTAAAGTAAATACAATACCTCCTAAGTCGATTTCACAATCGATATCAACTCGGCATCAGTAGTCAACAAAGCTACTATAGACTGAAGCTTTGATCTCCATGAAGTCGAGTCTATGCCAAGTGTAAAAACATAGCCACACACCAACTTCCATCCGTCTCCATCCCAGCATAATCTAAATCACAATAATCTCTACGAGAGATGTCGTCATCTACTCCACTATATAACAAACCAATCGGCGAAATTCCACGAAGATATCTGAGTATCTACTTCACTGCTTGACAATGCTCTTTGCCTGGGTTAGACATATGTCGACTAACACCCACTACATGGGCCAAATATGGTTCGTGCACATCATAGCATATATGAGACTACCAACAGTACTAGAATAAGGTATATCAGCCATATACCTCTTCTCTTCATTTGATAAAGAAGATAAGGTAGTGTTTGGTTTAAAAAAGAATGTTGTGTTTTCAATTTTCAATATGTATGTCAAATATGAGAAGAATGGAGTGACGATGGGGGATGAAAGAAAGACAAATGGAAGGACGAAGGGGAAGAGGGACACCGGATGAATGGATTGTTTCACGTGCTTGTGTTATTTCCCAAAAAACGGAAAATAAAAAAGTTGTTTTCTATTTTGTATGTTAACTTTGTTTTCTAAATTAGTCGTTTTCGGCAATATACATGCATAATGTGCATTTTTGCATGGACGAAAAGCCAAAACTAAAAACAACAAACCAAACACTAAGTCTTTTGACAACTTAAAATAAGAACTTAATGAAGGCCAACCGATTTAGCTTTCTCCATACCAAATTGAGCGAGGACCTTCTCGATATACTGCGCCTGAGTGAGTCTCAACTCTCTCCACTTTCTATCTCTAAATATCTTCATTTTAAAAAAAATTGTGCTTTTCTCAAATCTTTCGTATCAAACTCCTTACCGAGCTCCGCTTTCAACTTCGTAATTCTAACCATACTCCGAGATCCAATCAACATATCATCAACATATAATAAAAGATATATCATATTTCCATCACACCTCCTGAAATAAACACATTGGTCTTTGAAGTTTCTAGAGTATCTCTGTGAAAGCATAAACTTATCAAATCTCTTATACCATAATCTAGGAGACCGCTTTAGTTTGTACAGAGATTTATTAAGTTTACAAGCATAATCTGGCCTGCTACTATCAATGAACCCCTTCGGCTACCTCAAATAAATTTCCTTATCCAGATCACCATGGAAAAATGCAGTATTGACATTTAGTTATTCAAGTTCCATATCATAATGAGCAACTAATGCCCAAAGAATACGAATGGATGCATGCCTAACAACCAGAGTAAAGATATCATGACACTCTACCCCTTGCTTCTGAACATACCCATTTGCTACTAATCTTGCTTTGACCATTGACGTCGTCCTTCACTCTATAGATCCACTTACATCTAATAGCTCTCTTGTCAGTGGAAAGAGGCACCAAATCCCAAGTATGATTTTTCTACAAAGATTCAATCTCCTCCTCTATAACAACTAACCAACCTGAACTGCCAACTAATGCAATGGCTTCTCTATAATCACTAGGCTCATCATGGACAACAATAAATGCATATGTTGTCATATCATCGAAGTCAATATCTTTGATGCTCATTCCAACAAAATCCTTAAGCCACTTAGATTTCCTTCTTTGTCTAAAATCCTAGTCTCTGAATAAGCTCCACATTGAGTCTGATCCTATGTACCAACATCTGTACTATCCTCACCAACCACGATGCTACCGGAAACACCATCTGAATCTCTATGAAAAGAATTTGAAGATGACTTATTTTGTGTTTAGTATTCTGAATCTTTCCTCACACTGTCATCGAATGAGGAAAGCTCCACCTTTGACATAGTCTTCTCATCGAAAGTCATATCTGCTGATAATAATCTTCTTGCTGATAGGAAAACACAATCTATATCTCTTCACTCCTCTTCTATAACCTAGAAAGATACACATGCGAGCTCTAGGTTCCAGCTTGCCTCTGCTCTCATGTGCATAAGCTGGGCATCCAAACACTCTGAGAAATGAATAGCTAACAGGCTCTCATTTCCATACTTCTTTAAAGATCTTTATATCTATGGCAGTAGAATGTGTACGGTTGATGAGGAAACCAACCATAGATAAAACTGCTGCCCAAAATCCATTCTTCAACTTAACAGTCAATCTGAGGCAATGAGTTCTCTCCAACAATGTCCGATTCATTCTCTCAGTAACTTCATTAGACTAAGGGTCGCCAGGTGTGGTATAGTACCTCCTAAAGTCTTCGGACTCACAAAAGTCGATGAATTCCTGTGATATAAATTCATTGCCATTATTCGAACGGAGAACTTTCAAATTCTTCCTTGACTGCTTTTCAACTATAGATTTCCACTTTCGAAACCTGACAAAGGTTGCACTCTTAGACTGTAGGAAGTATACCCATACTTTTGCACTCTTCGACTGTAGGAAGTATACCCTTACTTTACGAGAGAAATCATCTATACATGAAATGAAGTAATTGGCTCCATCCAATGATAGGCAAGGGGAAGGTCCCTAAACATCTGTATGAACATACTCTAAAACAGCTTTTGTTTTATGCTCACCAGTGCCAAAAGAAATCTTTGTCTGCTTATCAAGTACACATTCTTCACAAAAGCCTAGCTTTAAATGTTGAATATCATCAATCAAACCTCGCTTTCTCAACTCATCCAAAATGCATTCACCAACATGTCACATCCGTAAGTGCCACAATCTAGAAGATTTTGAACCAGCAAATGTAGCAGAAGCTGATTCATTAACTATAGTAGTGCACTTCAATAAGTAAAGGTTTCTTGCCCCCACGCCTTTCATAACAATCATAGAACCCTTCGATATCTTCATTTTTTCTCCATTGACTACAATCTTCAATCCAAGCCTACTCAAAGCCCCAATAGAAATCAAACTCTTTCTCAAATTAGGTACATGTCTAACATCGGTAATAATACGAATAACATCGTCAAACATTCTGACCTTCATACTACCAACACTAACCATATGGCAAAAAACGTCATTGCCCATTAGAACTTTTCCACCAATCTCACGATATGTAGAGAAACAGTTCTTATTAGGTATCATATGATAGAATGTGCCAGAATCAATAAGCCATAAGTTGCTCTTCTCAGAAGAGCCATACGCTATAAGAACAACGGTATCACTCTGTATTTGATTTCTTTGTAGTAGATGATGAAGCTTGCTTTGGGTCTTTTTTTCTTCCTTCGAGCTTGGAATATTGAGCTACAAAGTGTCCTGGTTTCTTACAATAATGGCAAGTCAAATGCTTAGGCTCCCTAGACTGAGACCTTGAATTATATCTACCTCTACCATTTTTTGACTTGCTTAGGCTTCTACCTCTCTAAACAGTTAAGCCTTCTGTATCACTATCTAAACTAGTGCCCGTCAATCCTCTCAACACCTCATTATGGAGACCAGCCTTTACATTAGATAGACAAATTTTACTGCGACCTTATATCATGGAATTAACATAAGCAGTGTACTCCTTAGGTAAGGAACATAAGAGGATCACTACCTAAGGCTCATCAAAGTAATATCCGCTACCTAAGGCTCCCAGCTTCATCTTAAATAAATAGAGTTGTTGCTGAAGAACAATTCGATTCACGAGAGACTTGTCTTGATATGCATCAGATAATGCATCTCATAATTCCTTCGCCGTCTTCTTTTCAGAGAATTCTCTAAGAACATCTGAAAGACTCAACTGGATTATTGTAAGAACTTCATCTTCAATCTCTTTCAAAACATCCACTTCAATGTTTATCGGGTGCAGAAATAACCTTAAAAATCTTCTCCTTCTTCAATACTGCGTCCATCTTCATCTTTCAGGCTCCAAAATCTCCTTTTCCATCAAAGCGTGTAACAACATAATGACACCAAATCTATCAATAGACTTTCCAGAAGTAGCCATTAATATCCAAACAGAACGAGAACACTGGCTCTAATACCAAACTGTAGTGAAAAGATGATGAGTAGAAGCAGTTTAATCAGGATCTAGGTTTTGCCTGTTTGAATACTAATACAACTCAAAATCAAATATGATATCATAGAAAATAAACAATAGATAGAAGAGAGACAAAGAAGATTTAACGTGGTACGGATTTGTATCCTACGTCCACGGAGACCCAACAACCTTTTATTATTTCTTCACTTCGAGAGAGAGAGTACAACATGAGAAGAGTATGAATCATTCAATAAATTTCACTCACCTAAAAAAATACAAAAATATGGATCTTATTAAGGATATTTTCGTGGAGAGCACTCTTGTTGGCTTTGTGATAAAAGGATGAACAAATACCTTCATTTATATTGGTGCAAGGATGAAGACTGCATGGAGATAAGGATGAAATCCTTTTAGATTTACTTGATTTGATTTCAATACAAATTTAACATATCGGTGTTTGTTTCCACATATATCCTTATTTGATTGATTCCTCAAATCAGTTAATATATCTTCTATTATTAATTATCTTTCCTATTTGTTTCCTATATTTGATTGATTGCGGGAATCAATTAATATCTTCTCCATTTTAAATTTGGAATAGATTTAAATCATCCAAATTTAACAAAAGACAACTATTTGTATGAGATATATATTATAAATAATAAAAATTCATCTAAAAAAAGTTCCACTTAGGCTCGTCAAATGGGTTAGATTGGATCATAAATAGGTTGGGTCGATTTTGATCAAAACCATGTATGACCCATTTAATACAAGGGTTAATCCGATCCAATCCATTTAATATAGGGGTTGCCCATTTAATCCATTTAAATATTTAAACTAGATTTGACTGATAAAAATTCAAGAAAATAGACAAAAAAATCAAATTCTATTTCTTACTTTTGAATTTCTAAAATGGTGAAAATCTCAAATTCATTTAATATAGGGGTTGCCCATTTAATCCATTTAAATATTTAAACTAGATTTGACTGATAAAAATTCAAGAAAATAGACAAAAAAATCAAATTCTATTTCTTACTTTTGAATTTCTAAAATGGTGAAAATCTCAAATTCAAAATTTTAAATTTTAAATTTAATTTTCATCAGAATTCAAATTTTCATATTTCCACTTTTAAATTTTTAAATGTTCAAATCCAAAGTCAAATGCGAAATTTCAAAATGTAAGTTCAAAATTTTAAATTCAAATTTAATATGAAATTCAAATATTCTAATATACAAACTTAGAATTCAATTTTTAACATCAAATTTACATAATTCAAATGCTCAAAATATAAATTTTAAAATTTCAAAATTGAATTCCAAATTCAAATTGTTATGGGTGAATTTTTGCACGACCACCCAATGATTTGAAGACTAATGAATCATAGAAATATTTCTCGAGTCGGAGTTTAGATATGAGGGATGTAGTCTGCTATTTGCCTAGTATATCTGTTAGTTACCATGGAGAACTACAACATACATTCATAATATAAAATATCCAAGTGTTCTGTATTGTTCGTAATGTAGATCCAAGTTCATTGGTCAAAGTTTCACTGATTCTGAGTCAGTATAAAGAAGTTACTACTGGTTAAAAAATAGCGACTTCTTCCTAGTCGGAGTTTAAATATAGAGATATGGTCTGTTATTTCATATTTGCTAAGTACAACTATTAGTCACCCGAGAGAACCACAACGTACATTCAGAATATGAAGTATCTGAGTGCTTCGTATTGTCCATAATGCAAATGTGAGTTCATTGGTCAAAGTCCCGCTTAATTCCGAACTAATATGAAAAAATTATTGCAGTTTGAACAAAAGAATTAGCGATTTTTACCTAGTCAGAGTTCAGATATAAGGACGTAAAATGTTATTTGCTAAGTACAACTATTAGTCACCCTAAGGGCTACAATGTACGTTCAGAATATGAAATATCCATGTGTTTCATAATGCTTGTAATGATAATACAAGTTCATTGGTCAAAATCTCATCCGATTTCGAATCGATATAAAGAAGTTATTACATTTTAAATAAACAAAAATATCGACTTATGCCTAATCGTTCGAGGATAAATTTTCAAAATTTGGATTTTCAATTTTCAAAAATTTTAAATTCTAATGTGCAAAATTCATATTTTTAAATTTATGCTGTTAAATTTTAAATATTTAATAAATGGGCAACCCGTTTATAATCTTTTTAATAATGGGTCAATCCATTTATGACTCTTTTAATAAAGATTCATAAAGATTTACATGACCAAGTTGGTACTGAGTTTTAAGGAATGTTCTCCGATAAGAGCTTAGCAAACACTGCTTCAACGAACAACGAAAGATGGTTCGTTGAACTTGCATTCTCGAACACTTTGAAAATTGAGGTTGAATTTTCACAAGTCAGCCGGGGCTTATTAACCTCTATCATTTTATAGTAAAAGTTTAGAAGATAGGAGTAAGACTGATCGTCTTGATTATTACAACCTACATGCAAACCCTCACACATAACTAAAGAAAACAGTCTCATCACACAAGACCCGAGTAGCTTAACACGTATACATCACATAGGAAAATAAGAGTATCATTTCTCAAAAGAGCATATTCAATCCAGAAAATTTTCTGGTAGAACCACACCAAGTTATTGGTTGTCTGCAATATTGAATTCTGATTGTTGAAATCTGAACACTAATAGTTGATTATATTTGCTAAATGTTGATGCTGATTCACAAGTTATTTGTTTACCTTTCTAAAACCTTCATATCGAAATTATGTCTTATTAAATTAAATGATTATTTTTACAATACTATCCATGTATGTTGGTATGAGAAATAACAATGTTTAATAAAAATAAAAATCAATATTTAATTATTCATCATTATGGTCAGCAAAAATTCAAATAAAAATAGTACATAAAATATTACGACACAGTCAATTGTACAGTCAATGTTTATTATATGCTACTAGTTCAGGACAATTAACTATGAAACATAAGTACAATTTTGATCATAAAATTCACTAAATCTAACATTCAATAGTTTGCTTATATTTGTTTCTCGAAGAAATTTATGGTTGTAAAAATGCTTACTTGTTCATTATTATGCTAAATTAACAAGTATCTAAAATGTAATGTGGTTTCATGGTACCAATACCACTACCCATGCTCGATCAAAGAAAAAATACCATTGAACATCATTACAACTTTTATTAAGATTTTTCATTTTCTAATTCAAACAAGAATTCCATGAGATAAAGGCATTTTTGAAAAAGGTAAAATGATCATTCAGAACTTGGTAATAAGCAAAATAGGAACGCTTATTGATATTTGATGAATGAAGTGAAAAGGTGTTGAACACTTCATTTAATCAAACATAATAAAATCTTCATACCGCTTATTTTGTAATCCATTCAGCCTTACTTGTTCAAAACAAACAAATTATAGGTTCAATGTCATCACCAAAAGCATAAATCTCAATTGATAAATTAAGGATGGTGGAGGGGCTGGAGGCAGTGATGATAAGGAAATCAAAGTTTGATGAATAACAAACGAAGACCAGGAGGGCTGGACACCAGCAATGGAATACTCAACCCTTGTTCGTCGATATTTTGTCATTTATTACATTAATTTAATTAGCCATTATTAGTTAATAATTTAAATTATGAATTAGAAAATAGCAATTGATAATTGAGAACTAATAAATAACAATGAATAATTTGTTGAGTCACAGATTCTATGAAGTTTTGATTTCTGACAAAGAAATAAAGGCGATCGACAAAATGAAGACATCATGGCTATAAAGAGGCACAAAAGAGCTACATATGGTACTCTAGATTATAGGTTGATTATTTGATGTTGTAATAGTGTTAAACTTGTTAAAATCTATCCTCAAATAATCATGCACCTCAATATAATCAATATATATATGTTTGAATGGCATTGCACATTCATTGTGCAATTTTACAGGGACCGGTCGACCGGTAATAAACCATGCGGTCGACCGTTTCTGTGTAAAATGCACAATAAACGTACACACATGCACATAATGTCTATATATTTGAAATCCTGTCTACCGGCCATTTTTGACCTGTCGACCGTTTTTAAACAGAGAGCAACCTTTCCCAAAAGACACTTCTTTCTCCAATGGTTGCATCTCTTACCTTTCATCAATGATCATATCTATTAATGGCTACTCTTCACAAAGAGTTGCAACCATTTATTCTCTATATAAACACGTCTAAATCATTGATTCAAAATTCATTAATTCTTGCTCTAATTTCTGATCTTACTTTCTAAATACTCTTGCATTATAAAAGCTCTCAAATATTTCAATTGCTTACTGAATCATTGAAATTATTTCATATCTTTTGATTCAATAAGTAATATACTTCCTTCAATCTTCACAAACATCATTCACATATTTTGAGGATAAGATTATAGGAAGGGTGTACTACAAGTGACAAATCCATGTTATCAAGAGCACAAGTTGTCAACGGCAATTGTATTTGTTTTTGTTGAAGTCCTCGGTGTTGTAAGAGGCACGAAATCCCATTCGGCTGTTCGGGTGTTGTAAATTTGTTCCTTCGGGTGAAGCGAGGTAGTTGGTAGTGCAAATCCAGATAGAAGTCTGGGACTAGACGTAGAACGGTGCTCCGAACCAGTATAAAAATCTCTGGTGTGATTTTTATAGTTTACTGCATTTACTATTCTATATCTGTGAATTGCTATATAGTTAGTTTATTGAATATTTACTTGTATAGCAATTGTAAATAACATTCCGCATATATTGTTAGTCCATATTACACGATCCATAATTAGTGTGCACAAGCGTACACTGATTTTCATTTGGTATCAGAGCACGGTCATCATATAACCGTAACACCGTTATTTGATATATTCTTGTAGTATGGCAAATAACGCAAGCACTAGCACTAACACTTACACGGAAGGTCAATCAACACAAAGACCTCCATTCTTTAATGGTCTCAACTATAGCTATTGGGCAACACGTATGTCATTTTTTATGCAATCAAATAGCTATGATGCTTGGAATGCTACCCAAAAAGAAATAGTGAATCCAACAACTGAATATTCAGAATGGACAGCGGCTGAGAAAACGGTAGCAGCCGTAAATGCAAAGGCAATAAATATGTTGTTTTGTGCATTAGACCAAAATGAATATAACTGTGTTAGTATCTACACTACTTCATATCAAATTTGGCAAATGCTGAAAACCACTCATGAAGGTACTAACAAGGTTAAACAAGCCAAAATAGCAATGCTGAAAAGTTAGTTTCAAAATTTCAAAATGAAACCGAATGAGACAATCAATGATATGTATTCAAGGTTTCAAACCATTCATCATGCACTTATCGAATTAGGGCAAAAATATTCAGATTTTGATGTTGTTTCAACAGTCCTACATTCTCTGACTAGTGAATGGGAAGGAAAAGTATTAGCAATTGAAGAAGCTAATGACCTTTCCGTCATGAAGCCAGATGAATTGATAGGAAATCTAATGTCCTATGAAGCAAATTTGCAGGCTAGAAAAGAACAGAAAGAAGAAAAGAAAAATGTAGCATTTCATGCTGAGAAAGATGAAAATGAATCAGATTCTGAAGATGAAGATCTGGCATTCATTGCAAAAGGATTCAAAAAATTCCTAAAATATCGAAAAGCCAGTCGTTACAACAAAAGGAAACCTAGTTCAAATAAACCATCTTCATCCGCTATAGAATGTTTTAACTGCCATAAAAAAGGGCACATGCAGAAGGATTGTCCAGAACAAAAGAAGAAGTTAGAAAATGACAAATTCAAATATAAGAAGGACAAGTCAAAGAAACGAGCCTTCTCAGTAACATAGGATGATTCAGACTCATCTTCATCAGAAAGTGAAAATGATTCGGAGAATGAACAAGCTAATATTTGTTTTATGGCAACAGAAGATGAGGTACAAATTCCTACATTTGATGAATTACTTGATATTAATGCTGAATTGATAGTCAAATATAAAGACATAAAACGTCAATTAAAAGTAGTCAAAGCAGATTTAAGTAGAGCAGAGTTTGAACGAGATATGTTAAAAGATGAGAAGAAAATATTAGAAGAAGAACTTGAAAAAATTCAAGAATCATCATCTAATGTTGACTCTCAACTATCTCTTTTGAGTCAAGAAATAGAAGCTCAAAAAGAGAAAAATAATGCTCTCACTACTGAAAATCATGAGCTTAAGGCAAAAGTCAAAATTCTAGACCTAGAAAAAGCTAGTTTACAAACAAAGTTTGATGACATTACTCAAAATGTTTCTAACTTTAACAAAGGTGGAGAAAATTTGACAAAAATCATTGAAAATTCACAATCTGCATCAAATAAACAAGGTTTGGGATATAAGAAACAAGAAATCAAGAAACATCTTGATAATAACATAAAGAAGAAAGTACAAAAGACTGAAGCTAAGAAAAATCTTAGTTTATTATATTCCAAACCAAAACCAGTTGTGAAATTTCAGAAGAAAAATGTCAAGACTATCAAAATATGGGTTCCTAAAACAAATAACAATTTGATTAGGAACAAATACATTCAGCAATTCATGAATACTGTGCATTATAATTCTAATTATGTATATAAAGGGGATACCGGACCCGTATGGGTTTGGATTCCTAAGACCTAACTCTTAGGACCCCATAAAAAGTGGGAACCATGGACTTAATTTTATTTTTTGCAGGTCCCACTTAAGAAAAGAGGAAAGTGGATATTGGACAGTGGTTGCTCGAAGCACATGACTGGAGACAAGAGCTTATTGACAAGTATTATCATATTTATATATGCAGGAAAATATAGATTTACAGGCACAATCTCAGGGGGAGATCATATACATGGGGAGATTCATAACTATGTTGTCATCAATCAAAAAGGGGGAGAATGTTGAGTCACAGATTATATGAAGTTTTGATTTCTGACAAAGAAATAAAGGCGATCGACAAAACGAAGACATCATGGCTATAAAGAGGCACAAAAGAGCTACATATGGTACTCTAGATTATAGGTTGATTATTTGATGTTGTAATAGTGTTAAACTTGTTAAAATCTATCCTCAAATAATCATGCACCTCAATATAATCAATATATATACGTTTGAATGGCATTGCACATTCATTGTGCAATTTTACAGGGACCGGTCGACCGGTAATAAACCATGCGGTCAACCGTTTCTGTGTAAAATGCACAATAAACGTACACACATGCACATAACGTCTATATATTTGAAATCCTGTCTACCGGCCATTTTTGACCTGTCGACCGTTTTTAAACAGAGAGCAACCTTCCCCAAAAGACACTTCTTTCTCCAATGGTTGCATCTCTTACCTTTCATCAATGATCATATCTATTAATGGCTACTCTTCACAAAGAGTTGCAACCATTTATTCTCTATATAAACACGTCTAAATCATTGATTCAAAATTCATTAATTCTTTCTTTAATTTCTGATCTTACTTTTTAAATACTCTTGCATTCTAAAAGCTCTCAAATATTTCAATTGCTTACTGAATCATTGAAATTATTTCATATCTTTTGATTCAATAAGTAATATACTTCCTTCAATCTTCAGAAACATCATTCACATATTTTGAGGATAAGATTATAAGAAGGGTGTACTACAAGTGACAAATCTGTGTTATCAAGAGCACAAGTTGTCAACGACAATTGTATTTGTTTTTGTTGAAGTCCTCGGTGTTGTAAGAGGCACGAAATCCCGTTCGGCTGTTCGGGTGTTGTAAACCTGTTCCTCCGGGTGAAGCGAGGTAGTTGGTAGTGCAAATCCAGATAGAAGTATGGGACTGGACATAGGACGGTGCTCCGAACCAGTATAAAAATCTCTGGTGTGATTTTTACAGTTTACTGCATTTACTATTCTATATCTGTGAATTGCTATATAGTTAGTTTATTGAATATTTACTTGTATAGCAATTGTAAATAACATTCCGCATATATTGTTAGTCCATATTACACGATCCATAATTAGTGTGCACAAGCGTACACTAATTTTCATAATTAACAAACTAGAATTAACAAAGGGAAATTCTATTGTGATACAAGTTGGTGACACAATGGATCTCAACCATTAGATGACCTCTTGCTTTCAATCTCAAATATGAACAAAATAGTATCCAACGGTCACTAATGTATCGCTTTTTTGTTTTATTTTGTATCCAAATAGTCGTTCCATTAATAAATAATAAATAGTAACTTATACATAATAACAAATGTGTTAAAAAGAAGGAACAGTATAAACAACACCATAAAATATAACAAAGTATTACATATCAAAAAATTACTTACATACACCATTTATTTTTACAAAATTAATCTAATTTTCATCTTCACAGTCTTTTCTCTTTAAAATTTTACACTCACAGTTACAGAAAATAAGTATTTCCTAGCACTAAATTAAGTTAAACTTCAACAAGATGAATCTTGATTTTTGACATATTGTAACTTCTTTATTTTATTAAAAAAAATCTTAATTTCAGTAAAATCAACTCTAATTTTAAAAAGTACTTTTCAATTAAAGTAGTTAGTTGTAAAAGTTGTCTTAAATGATATTTTAGATTTTGCTTAAAAATTAATTAATTTCTTAATTAAAAATGTACAGATTTGATCAAATATTGTTAATTTTAATGTTTAAATTTGATGGGTTATAAGAAAAGGAATAAAATAAATAATGAAGAAACGTAGTTTAGTAATAAATTTTCTTAGCAAAATAATGGTGTACGTTAGATGATTTTTGATGTATGAATAGAATTTGCCATAAATCATTCGCTTTCTTAATGAAATATAACCAATGTGTTTATTGCTTTATCATGTGCAACGCATTTCATTGTGAAACAAAAGGAAAAGACGTATGACCTAACTATCTTTTTTCACTTTTAATTAAAAGAGGAATTCCATACTCCTACACTCTGCTGAAGTCAAATCAATGTGGCCTAATAAATCCATATGCTTCTACACCAATGATTGAGGATCTGGCCAGAACCACGAGATTCCGACCATCTCGTATCGGTTCCGGCCATCACCGGGATGGGATTAGGTCAAAATCCCGTCCTGTTCAAACTTCGATTAAAAAAAATTCACGGAAAAGAGAAAAGGGCAACAGCCAAATCAAAAATGCGCGCAACATCCAAATTCGAAAACGGAATAGAAACAGAAAATCGACCCGTGCTTGCACAGTGAAAGCGTAAATTTTTTGCTTATAAATAAACGACTGTGAATGTAAATTACCACTTGTGCTTCAACATTCCTATTCGAGCAAGAAGAATCACCGATTCGCGCAAATTCGAGAAAGTTCGACCTCACCGCGTTGATCTTGGAGTTGGCAGGAGGAGAAGCGAAAGTTCAACCTCGCCGCGTCTTCAGCCCTAGCTTGCTTTCGAATGAAAGGTGAGTTTTTTTCCATCTTCGTTTTCGTCTTCTGCCCTAGCTATCAGTCGAGACTTTTTTTTTTTTATTCGTCTGTGTTTTTTTGTTTCGAACGAAGTGGGAGGAAGCGGAAGAAAATACGCGAATGAAAATAAGCGGCCACGTTTTAATTCGTCTATGTTTTTTTTTGGGCCTGGTTTAATACGCGAATGAACGGACTTAAATATTACATATGCAAACCACGTTTTAATTCGTCTGTGATTTTTTTTGGGCCTGGTTTCATATTGCATATATAGATTGAACACGAACATTGTTTCATATTGCATATATAGGTTGAACATGAACATTGTTTCATATTGCATATGCAAACGACCTTGAATATGTTGAAACGACTTAAATAAGTCGACTGACCTGAATAAGTTGTACTGACCTGAATATTGGACCTAAATATGCTGATTTGAATATGGACTTGAATGTTGAACTTGAATATGTTGGACTGGAATATGGACTTGAATGTTGAACTTGAATATGTTGGACTGGAATATGGACTTGAACATTGGAGATGGACATTGAACTTGACTCGAACTATTGAACTTGAACAATGAATTCTGACGACTTCGATGAATGTTATTTATGCATTTGTATTTTATTTTTGATTTGATTTGGAATATTAAATTGCTTAGCATTTACTTTTGTTTAATTATGTGTATGTTGTATCGTTTATTTATAATCGCAGGTACGTTATGGCAAATCCAAATGAAATTAGTTGGAATTATGGTACTGCGATCGACGGCAATCTTTGAAAAACAAAATGTAACTTTTGTAATAAACTAATTAATGGCGGTGGTGTGACACGTTTGAAAGAACATCTGGCAGGAGTGGGCGGCGATGTATCAGCATGTCTAATGTCCCTAAAGAAGTTAAACAACTTGTACAATCACATATCATTCAAAAGAGAAATGAACGAAGCAAATAAAAACTAGACAAACAACGCTTACAAGAGGAATTAATGAGCAGACCGCACCAACTATCAAACAATGAAAATGAAGACGATGAAGAACTTCAACATGTCATGCGGCAAAGCAGAGATGCATTTAGAGATGAAGAGCTGCGCAGATCTCATACTGTTCGACGATCGGGTGGTGGTTCAAGTCAACATTGCAAAGATCTCATACTGTTGGAAAATTTGTCAGAGTAGATGATTTTGAAAATGATGTTGCCGGACGAATCGACTCATACATGCAAAAACGAGGAGGTAGAACTCAACCTTTTATTAAATCTACAATGAAAGGTATTAAAGATGCCAAAAAACATATAGGTCGAGCAATTTCTAAGTTCTTTTTTTTCAAACATATTCCGCATAACGTTGCTAATAGTCCATATTATACAACAATGGTTGATGCGATTGCAGAATACGATCGTGGAATTGATCCACCAACTGCATATGACATATCACACTCGTACCTTGAAATGAAAATAGAAGAAATTGGACAATATATTAAAACATTGCGCAATTTTTGGGATGAATATGGTTGCACATTAATGTGTGATGGTTGGAGTACACAGAATCGACGAAAAATAATAAATTTTCTCGTGTACTCTACCCATGGAACGGTATTTATCAAATCTGTGGATGCCACAAATGAATTCCAAAGTGGAGAATATATTTGTGGATTAATGGATGATGTCGTCGAAACAATCGGTGAAAATAGGATAATCCAAGTTGTTACAGATAATGGAACAAACTACAAAGCTGTCGGTCAATTATTAATGCAGAAAAGAAGGCATTTATATTGGACACCATGTGCAGCACACTGCATTGACTTGATTTTGGAAGATATTTCCAAAGAGCCAGAGGTAACAACTATTATCACAAATTGTCAATTAATAACGATGTTTATATACAATCATGGTTGGTTACTTTCTATCATGAGAAAAGAGACCAATAATAAAGAATTGATTAGACCGGTAGTAACACGGTTTGCAACACATTTCATCGCACTAGACTCTATTCATAAACATAAAGATGATCTGAGAAGGATGATTGCTTCGAGAGAGTGGACATCAAGAGTTCCTAGACTCAATAATAAAGATAAAAGAATAGCAAATATTGTCTCTACACTGATTTACAACAACGCTTTTTGGACTGGTGCTGCTTCCATCATTCTTGTTTTTGAGCCACTTGTGAAGGTTTTACGAATGGTAGAGAGTGATGATAAAGCAGATATAGGATATCTTTATGAGGCGATGGATCGAGCAAAAGAATCGATAAGAAAAAATATTGGTGGAAGGTAGTGTCAAAAATGGTGGGATATAATAGACAAAAGATGGGAAAGACAATTACATCGACCTCTTCACGCGGCAGGTAATTTGTTTTATCTTATCATCATACAAACAGTTAAATACATAACATTTCAATAATATGTTACACTTTTCCCATGTAGGTTATTTTCTTAATCCCATCATTCAATATAGGGATGCAACAAACGATGGAGAAGTATTAAATGGATTTAATAACGTCGTTGAAAGAATGGTGCCGGATATTGTAACACAAATTGAAATTGGAAAAGAGGTAAAACTAATATATATAATAATTATGATAAACATTTAACATTTAAGGCATAAAATATTTAACATATACATCAACAGGTAGAAAAATATAGAATGAAAATTGGTGCATTTGGTTCTGCAAAAGCATATGCAGCCGTAAAGACATGTTTCCCCGCTCAATGGTGGTCAATAATTGGAAGAGAAGATGCTCCAAATTTAACACGTTTAGCAATGCATATTTTAAGCCAAAAGTTTCATCTTCAAACTGCGAAAGAAACTGGACTACATTTTCAATGATTCATACAAAATTACGAAATAGAATAAAAATGAAAAATCTTGAAAAATTGGAATATGTGCATTACAACATGAGACTAAGAGAAAACAATTCAATACCCCACGACACTGAAAATCAGTTGATCGATCTAGACTATATATTTCATGAAGAGGATCCATTAGCAGAATGGACTACTGAAATTGAACCACCCTTGTTGGACAACGACCCTTGGATGACCAATACACTGAATGATGCAGTCGCTGCTGTTGATGGTATACCTGCACGAGCAACAAAGAGTCAAAGCAATGAAAATAGTAGCAGCTTGTCAAATGAAGATCATGGTAATGCAGGTGGAAGTGGCGTTGGTTTAACAAGTAATTATGGTATTGGGTCTAGTGATGGTGGTGAATTATATAGACCAACTCAAACATATTCAAGAAGAATGGGTGCGAGCGACAATCCTAACCGAAGAGATAGTAATGTAAATGTTGAATCCGGACATCAACATGATTACGAGCACCACAATCCATATACTTCAACTGATCCACCAACCTATAGGTATTCTACTTCTGACTATACAGGTGGTAACTCATATAGTGATATCTCGAGTGATCAAAATAGTCAAGCTACATACACAACACAAAATGATGAACCATCGTCTTTTGATAATATGATGGCGACATTTATGGGCCCAGGACAAATGCAGTATGGTTATCCATCATATTATACAACACAAGACGATGAAGAAAATTATGAAAACAATCCATATATAGCTTCAAGAAATAGTTTCTGCATGTAGTAGTGTTGTATGTAGCATTATTAGGTTACTATATGCTATATTTCTATTTGAATTTGAATCGTTTATCGTTACGTTTTCATTAAAAATGCAAAAATCCAATATCAAGACCGAAACCGAAACAAAAACCGAAACAAGCGAAATTGACCGAAACCAACAAAATTTCAAACGACCGAAACCGAGACCGAAACTGAGTTCTCGAACCTTGTTCTACACTCTACCAACATCAGGGGCATCTGAAAAATGAGTTGATAAGATAAGCCATGGATGGGGCATACATAATTACCGTAGATAATTTGATGTTTTTCTCCCCTGGTTAGGAATATACTAGTGAGTGATATGAAAAGCCCATACAGCATATAGCATTATTAGATTAAATAAACCTGTTAGTCTGCATGACTGAAAGAAGAAAAGGCTAAAGCATCTTTTACTGAGAATACACAGAATGAATCAACTTTTAGTTGCCAATTATTTAGTCGATTGGAATACAAGATTCTTACCTTTGAATTCTGAAGCACAAAACACGCTTTTCTAAGAAAATTACTGCTGAAAAAGTTGGATGTGCACATTGAAAATTGAATATGTGATACATGACCAATGTTTTAAAAACCTCAACTCAAGGCTCGCCTCAAGGAGCGCGTCAAAGCAAGGGAGTGCAAAGCGGCTTGAGGCTTGCTTATAGAGGCATTTTTCCTCTAAGTCTTACGCCTTAGTGTCCTGAGACGTGCGAAACATAAGCCTCGCACGCCTCAAGATGTTGACGCATGCGCGATAAGTCAAACAATTACCTCCAATTTTAACCAAAAAAATAGTGAAAAAAATTCACAGAACCTTGATCATTTCATAACAAATAAGAAAAGAACAGAACTTGTATTTTTGTTAATATATGAATTTAATACTGTAACCGATATAAGTAATTGATTTAAAAGTTGATTTCCAAGTTGAAATCAGTTTTTGATTTTGGTTGAACTCTTTCGGTCATTAAAAAAAATGAAGAGAAACATGAAAAATAAAAATAAAATAACTTACATAATTTGATATTGTCATTAATTGTTTAATATTTAGTTGCTGCTAAGTTATATGTTGCTAACTTGCTAAGTTATACGCTAAGTCAAATGTTGCTAACTTACTACATTGTATTAATAAACAATGTGTATTTACTGTTTAATTAAGAACATGTTTGTTCTTTAGTAAAAACTGTAAACAATGCATATTTGTTGTTTAACAAAAAAAGGTATAACTAATTGATTGCTTGATATGTCAAGTGTTCAATTTTTGCTCAAAAAACTTTCACCTCAAAGCTTACGCCTCGCCTCACGAATACGAAAATGTTTCATGTATGCTTTCGCCTTTTAAAACTTGTGCACGGCAACATGAATATTTTTTGCACATGAGTAGTAAAGATTTGTAGATGCAATTAAGATAAGTTACTAGTATAAGAACCCAAATCTCTCACTCAAACCCATATTATATATTTTCTAGCCTCTTGTAAATTACGATGAGGAACAAACTAAAAATGCAACAACCCAGAATTTTGGTCATTTAATTTTAGATGTTTAACCAATTTTAAATATTTTAAATAATTAGATTTTGGAATTTAATAAGTTGAATTCAAATATGTTGGTCATTTAAATATTTGAATTGTGAATTAAATATAAATTAATCGGATCAAATAATTTCATTTAACTCCTTTTAAATAATATAAGTTATATTGATGAATTCAATTTGTAAATTTATTTACAAAAATAAATATATCGGATAAATATCGATGATTGGATCAAAAATATAAAACGATATTCAAAAATGTGAAATTAGCATTCTGGGGCACTGTCTTGGATTTTGATGAAATCAGTGTCATTAGATCCGGAATAATAAACTATTGTGCATCGTCGAGTTTCGTAACGATCAGACGTACTGTTTGGTCTTGCAAGCTCAAAATGCCTAGCGATTAAATTAAAAAATAATTTGATTTGAAAAGCTAACTTCCGTATACTTTGGAATTAGGTCTCAAAACTTGTTCCATTGAGATCGGAATAGGGGTATTTGGTATGGAACGCCAGTTGGCAAGCTTCGATTGGAGCTCGAGATTTTTGGGTATGTTATATATGATATTATCAAATAAAATATTATATACCCTTTATTACAAACCATACCCCTTCATTTCAGCCATACCCAACCTCCATACCCTCCCACGTCTCTGCCTTACCTCCTTTCCATATAAATTTGCCTGTAAACCATTGACAGCAAGTCTTTTTAAAAATTCAAAATTCAAAATCAATATATTTATGCAACTAAAAATCCTAAAACTCAGCTCTTTGTGTTTGTTTCAACTAAATCTTCATGTGGTTGTGCTCGTTGGATTTGCGGCATCGATTTGGGGAGTTCGACCGTATTGGCATGGAGCTAGGGTTAGCATTTTGTGCAATTCGTGTGGAGTTGAGGGAAATCGAGGGTGGATTGATGCTCATGGCCTAGAGGAGCACGTGTGGATGGATTTTCGTGAAGTCCGACCGTTTATTGGAGGAAGCGACATCTTCATTGTCGTGTTCGAACCCATCAGGCCGCGACTCGGTGGGGAGGTGCGGCTTTGCTTTCGAGTTGTCGGACAGGTGGAGGTCGAGGAGAGAGGAGTAGCGGTGAAGTCGGATCGACAAACAGAGCACCGTAGCTCTGTGTTAGTGCAATGGCATGCACGACCATGGGGTGTCGCTGTGCACATTTGGTTGAAGAGAGGGCGGAAGAGGATGAGTTAGTGAGAGGGGTAATTTTGCAAATAAAAGTAAATTAGTTATTTATTAATTTAAATTAATCGATAACTTGTAAATTCTATAACTTTTGGGTACGAGGTTGGATTCGGACGTCGTTCGTTGCGTTGCACTCATATGGTATTGTCTTCACAATGAAGTTGGTTTGGTTGGATTTGGAGCTAGTGGAATTTTTGGCTAAAATCAAACGCCCGATCGGTTTCAGTCCAAACTGGAACGCTTCGGCGAAAACTGAAATCAATGTGAGTTTAACTCACATTCAATTTACTATATCATATCTATGATGCTATAAACTATTATTGACTGATTGGATGTTAGTTAAATTGTTTGTTAGATTCTTTGGTTAAATTTTTGTTTGGAAAATGGAGGACATATTAACTTGATTACTATGGACCCATATGATTATATATGTTATCCGTAAAAATTGTTTTACGGGGAAAATTTATAGAAAGACCCTGAGGGGTTTCTCGCCAATAATTATTTACATCCTTATGTTGTTATATTGATATTTAATTGAAATAAATCTTGATATTCCGTTTAAATTGTTTAAATGTCGTTATAGTGATTTTCGCTATACCGTCATTTATTGACTTTCACCTCCAAAACCCTATCGTGTGTGTTTTGAACTAGAGCTTGTGTTTTCACTAAACAGAATTTTAAATTTCATTAATCATTTTGATTAATGATAATTTAAATTAATTAATCATTTTAACTAATAATTTTGAAATTAATTAACCAATTTAATTAATGATGTTTAAAATTGGTTTATCTTTTAATTTAAATGAGACTGGATTTAATTATTTATTTTAACTAATGATTATTTGAGTTTAATCAATTATTTTAATTAATGATAATGGAGTTTAATTAATCATTTTAATTAATGATATTTGACATTAATAATCATTTTAATTAATGATATTTAAAAGCAATTATCATTTTAATTAATGATATTTAAAAGCAATTATCATTTTAATTAATGATATTTGATTTTTAATTAATCATTCTAATTTCTGATATTTGAATGTAATTAATCATTTTAGTTAATGATGTTTGAAATTTATTAATCTATTTGATTAATGAGATTTGAATTTAATTAAGTCATTTTAATTAACGATTTTGAAATTTAATTAATCATTTTAATTAATGATTGTTTTAAATTTAATTAATTGTTTTAACTAATGGTTTTTGAAATTTAGTTAATCATTTTAACTGATGATTGTTTATAGTTAATTAATCATTTTAACACATGATGTTTTAATTCATCATTTTAACTTAGAAGGTTTGAATTTAATTAATCCAATTAATTTACGATTATTTGAACATAATTAGTTTTTTTAATTAATGGCATTTGAAATTATTTAATCATGTTAATTAATGATGTTTGAGATTAATTATTCATTTTTAATTAATGATTATTTGAATTTAATAAATCTTTTTAATTAATGATATTCAATGTTAATTAATTGATTTAATATAAGTGATTAAGTAAATTAACTTATATAATGAACGTGTTTTAAAGTTAATTAAGTGATCTAGTGTTTTAAAGTTAATAAACTGATTTATTACAGATTTTAAAGTTAATTTACTAATGATATAAAAGTGCTTTGGAAATAATTAACTATTTTATTTAAATAATTGATTTGTTTATTTAAAAGAGATTATAAATGTGATTAATTATCTTTCAGGATAATTAATGTTGTTTTAAAATTTTAAAGATATTTAAATTGTTTTATTATCTTTTGGGATAATAAACATTGTTTCAAATTTATAAATAATGGTTTATGAATGAGAAAATCCTTTAAAAGGAATTATTTATAAATAAAGTAAGTGTAAATTGTTTTGGGTATATAGTAAACAATGTTTTAATGACATTTGCTTATGACCCTTGTTTTAATACGCTTAGTATTATAAAATTTGTCTTTTAAAAGAACATTTTAAAAGGTATTTGTGAAAGTGTTTTACCAATACTGTAATATGAAAATCAAACACAAGTTCAGTTTCAAAAAGTAAAATTTGATTCGGTTATGGAAAAATAATTCGGTAAACGATATCGTTTATTTGGAAAGGATTTAGTCATACTATTAACGCTCAACGTTGAGGCTTGGACTCGTTTCAATCTTGAAGGTTAAAAATGCCGTCAAGGCGATGCCTAGAGGTAACACTACCTTAACTTGTCTGGCTTCATTTTCAACCGAGAGATAACACTTGTTTGGGATCGACGAGTTGTGTTAAATATATTATATTTAATTTCCATATACAATCATTTTAATTATCCCCAATAGTCAATTTATTAATTATCGAATTCAGCTTTCTTCATGGTATATCGTCACCTTAAAAACGATTTGCTGCTCTTTTAAGTTTTGATATCCTTTGCCGGAAAATGACTAAACCCAAAGCTTTAATTATCCCCGATAGTTGATTTTAATTTTCATATATGATCATTTTAATTATCCCCGATGGTTGATTTAATTTATTTAACTAATTATATTATTAATTAATTGAATTAATGATGTTTAAAGGAGATTTACCCTTTTTAATTAAAGGTTATTGAAGTTAATTAAACAACTTAGTTAACAAAGTTTTAAAAGTTAATTAATCACTGTAATAAGGATGTTTTAAGTTGTTAAATCCTTTTTAATGATGTTTCAAAGTTAGTAAACTCTTATAACAAAGTGTTTGAAGCTAATACTTGTAAAGTGAAGTCAAGTACGAATTCGGGTTTTTTTTAAAGAAAAAGTTTGATTTGTTTATGGAAATGAATTAATTTCTGCAAAATGATTCATTTATGTGGAAACGATTTATTTGTATAATTAGCACTAAACATCGAAAAAGTAGACTTGCCGCTATTTCGAAAGTTAATAATAATCATGAGACATGACTTTGAGGTAACACTACCTTGACTTGTCTGGTATTATTGTTCACCAAGAAATAGTACAAGTTTGAATTCGATGAGTGGTGGTAAGTATACAAGACTTAATTTCCATATATGATCGTTTTATATCCTCGATGGTTGGTTTCTCAACTATCAGTTACTTCAGCTTCTTTATTGTCGTCATTCTAAGATGATTTGTTGCTCCGTTGAGCTTTTTTATCCTTTGTCGGTAAATGACTGAACCCAAAGCGCGAAAGCACGTCCAGCTATGTGGGGTTACTCCCATCGGGGTATTTTCATATCTCATCTAAATCAGATTCGTTTGCGCATTTAGATGTGAAATATTCGGATTCTTGGTAAGGTTTGGTGGGGTCCGGCTGGTATATTTTCTAGAAGTGTCACGGAGTATATGAGCTTCTTATAAGTATATTGCTAGAGGTATACTTCAAGGATGGTGCAACTTCCTAGTCATTTGTTGTAGATTTTCCTTTTCTTATTTGATTCGAACCTTTAAATGTATTTCCTTATTTGCATCGGAAAGAATTAACCACTCTTCGTGCTGTTTAATTATTTATCCATTCTTTATGTTTGAATGTTGATTTATGTAGGAGTAAACCTGTTCCGTGTTCAGCCGCGTGGTCTCATATGTTTGTGTTAATTTCACACCTATTGTTTAAAAAGTTTTACTCATACCAGACATATCGTCTGATCCCAGTTGTTTGTTTTCCCCTAAAATCTTGGATGCTTATTTTATTTGAGTAATCCGAGAGCAGCGGGTCTTTGTTGGGCTCTTTTGAAGACGGCGTCCGAGCAGGAGGCTTTCAACTTCTTAGTTATCTATTCCGCTGTATTATCTTGTTTGTGTAAATGTATTTTGTTTTAACATATGTAAAGGAAGGGTGTTATAACTGCCTAAGCTGATTTGTAGTACTTTTGTGTAACTCTCATAACTCCCTGTTAAGGAGTAACCTGATGTATTGTTGACTATTATGGTTTATTTTATAGTTTCATTGTGAGGTTTTCTATTCTGTTCTTTATTTTACCCCACGACGGTTCATCATTCTGATGCTTGGACAACGACACACGAACACCGAGGATGTGTTAAGCATCGTTCCTAGGGGTCAGAAAGGTAAGTCGCTACAGTTGGTATCAAAGCTTCAGTTGAGCGAACACCTTAGCCTGATCAGGGTACAACTCATTAGATATAGGGTGAGTAGAGCCCTAGAATGAGTTAATCTTGAGAGCTCATTTCCTTTTCTCCCCTAAAAGTCAGGTTTTAGATCATTTATTGTAGTTTCCCTTTTATCACCTATGACCCTATCTTTGTATTCGAATAATACCTGTCACTTATCCAGGTTATTGAAAATGAGTACAAGAGGAAGAAGAGGGAGAGGATCTGGAACCAGCACGGCTACAGATGGCAGAACTCCTAGAAATGAGCCAGTAGTGGAAGCAGTGATGCAAGTTCAGGCGCCTTAGAACTTTGTGACCTTGTGCAAGAATTACACTGCTTTAGGTGGTAAGCCTTTCTATGGAACTGAAGATATTTTGGGAGTTCGGGCATGGCTTCGCTCTTGTGACAGGATATTCGAGGATCTTCAGTTGGGAGATGCTAGAAAGAGATCGTTGGCATTGCGTCAGCTTCAGAAAGTAGCAATAGATTGGTGGGATTCAGTCACCATGAATACACCAGAAGAAGATTTCTCTTGGACGCAGTTTAAAGAGGTTTTTAAAGCTCAGTTTATCCTAAAGGCGGGAAGAACTCAGTTGTTCAGAAGTTTTATGGATTTGAAACAAGGTGAGATGTCAGTGGCGCAGTATGAACATAGGTTCAATGCATTGTTCCGCTTTGGACCGGGATTGATTGATACGCCACTCAAAAAGAATGAAATGTTCATGAAAGGAATGCGACCAGAATTTCATCGACAAATGATCAATCATATTAATGGTACCTTTACCAATTTGATTAGTATGGCTTTGAGATTTGAAGCTCTTGATATTGAGCAAGGAGTTCAGAAAGGATTAGTGCCAACAGTTAATGCTCAACCTTTATCAGTGATATTAGTTGTTAGTAAGCCGTTTTTCAAGCGTAAAGAGAAGAAGAAGCGTAAAGAGAAGAAGTGGTCAGGAAAAAAGTTTGGAGATGGAGCTCCAGCACAGAACAAGCAATTAGACTTGACCACGATCCTTTGTTGTAAGTGCAACCAAATGAGCCACTTTGCAAATCAGTGCCCGAAACCGACTAGTGGACCACTCTGCTACAATTGCAACAAACATGGACATATGAAGAACCAGTGCCCTTTTTCAAAGAAGGGATCACAGGGACGAGCTTTTATTATTGAGGAAATATCACCTACTTCTAGGAATCAAAAGGAAAGAAGGTGTTGCAAGGTACATTATCCATTTTCGATATTCCTGTTAGAGTATTATTCGACATCGGTCCATCTGATAGTTTCATTTCAGTAGATCTTGTTGATAAGTTTAACCTCAAACACATCCTTTTAGATGATTCTCTTTGTGTGTTGAACCCAACTGGGGGTCTGACCAATCTTGATATCATGTGTCTAAAAGTGCCTATTTCTTATCGAGATTGACACTTCTCGTTCGACTTATTCGTTCTTGGATTCATGGGTTTTGGGTTACTTTTGGGGATGGATTGGTTATCTAAGTTCAATGTCATCATATATTGTAGTAGAAGAATCGTTGTGATAAAAGATGCAGTAGGTAAAAGCATTGATATCTGTTGCGGAGAGCTTAATAAGTTGATGAGCAGTTGTCTTTATTCCCTCGAAGTACCCAAAAAGGAGATAAAGAATATACCAATTGTTTGAGATTTCAAGGATATTTTTGAAGAAGTGCAAGATTTACCTCCTCACCGAGAAGTGGAGTTCCGCATTGATTTGATTCCAGGAACCAGACCTATTGTACAACCACCTCGAAGGTTGGCTCCAAAGGAAAGGAGAGAGTTAGAGAAGCATACATTTGATTTATTGTAGAAGGGTTTGATCAGATGCAACACATCGAGTTGGGGATCGTTAGTAGTTTTCGTTACCATGACAGATGGTTCTCTTAGATTATGTGTAGATTACCGAGAGTTGAATAAGAGGACTATCAAGAATAAGTATCATTTATCTAGGATTGACGACATGTTTGACCAGCTCCATGGAGCTTGGATATTTTCTCAGTTGGATCTTGCCACTGGTTTTCACCAATTAAGGATAGCAGAAGAGGGTGTACCATTAACATCTTTTTATACCCCCGATAGTTTTACGAGTGGTTAGTCATACCGTTCGGATTGACTAACGCACCCGCTTATTTCGTGGATTTGATTAATAGAGTGTTTCGGGATTTTCTTAACAAGTTTGTTCTAGTCTTCATTGATGACATCCTTGTTTATTCTAAAACGGGGGAAGAGCATAAGTATCATCTTCAAGTTGTTCTAAGTACTTTAGGAAGTCATGTTTTAAAGGAAAAGTTTTCTAAGTGTCATTTCTGGAAATCCGAAGTTAGATTTTTGAGGCATGTAGTTTCGAGAGAAGGTAGATCAGTGGACCCAACTAAAGTAGTTGCGGTTCAAGGCTGGAAGAAACCTGAAAATGCGACTAAGGTCAGAAGTTTCTTGGGATTGGCTGGTCTCTATAGAAGGTTCATTAAAGATTTCTCGAAGATGGCTTCTCATCTAGCAAAGCTGATGAAGAAAGATGCTAAGTTTGTTTGGACACCCAAGTGCGATCAAGCATTCATAGAGTTAAAGGAGAAATTGACTAGTGCTCCCGTTTTAATTATTCCAAATGTAAGTGAAGGATTAACAATTTACACGATGCTTGTAGGACTGGATTAGGAGCAGTTTTGATGTAGAATAGTAAAGTAATAGCATATGCGAGTCAACGGTTGAAACCTCATGAAAAGAATTACGCTACGCACAATCTGGATCTTTTGGCAGTTGTCTTCGTATTGAAGGTGTGGAGGCACTATCTTTTGGGTGCAAAGTTTGAGTTATATGCAGATCACAAGCCATTAAAGTATATTTTTACCCAAAAGGACTTGAAATTAAGACAACAAAGATGGCTGAAGTTTCTTTATACCCCAGGGAAAGCAAACGTCGTTGTAGATGCATTGAGTAGGATTATGGTGACGATTGCAAACTTGGATGTTAAGCCAACACTAATGGAGAGAATTGCACATTTCCAAGAAGAAGACCCTATTTTAGCTCGGGTTAAGAAGGATGTTGAAGATGGAACTATCTCTAGTTTTCATATAGACTCTCGAGGCATTTTGAGAATGAATGGACGGATTTGCAAACCAGATGTTAATGGAATTTAACAAGACGTGCTGAGATAGTACCATCAATCAAGGTTATCTACCCACCCAGGAGTGACCAAAATGTTTCAAAACATGAAGAAGACCTTTTGGAGGAAAGGGATGAAGAGAGACATTTTGATCTTCGTGAACCGGTGTGCAAATTGTCAACAGGTCAAGAGTGACCAGCAGAAGACTGATGGGTTACTTCAACCATTAGAGATTCCAAATTGAAAGTAGGAGCAAGTATCCATGGATTTTATCGATGGGTTGCCCAGAACGAGAAGAAGTAATGAAGACATTTGGGAAATTGTATATCAATTAACAAAGAACCACTTTATTCCGGTGAAGTCTACAAGAACTGCAGCTTCTTTGGCAGGGATTTATTTGAGGAAGATCGTTCGACTGCATGGAATTCCAGTAAGTATAGTCAGTGATCGAGACTCATCTTCACTAGTTGATTTTGGAGAGCATTGCAAGCCGTTTTAGGGACATAGTTGAATTTGAGCACAGTCTATTACCCGCAGATGGACGGACAAACCGAAAGGGTGAACCTGATTTTGGAGAATCTCCTGAGAGCATGTATTTTGGATTTTGGAGGCTCTTGGGAAGATCATCTACATTTGGTAGAGTTCTCTTATAATAACAGTTACCAAGCTAGGATTGGCATGGCGCCCTATGAAGCTTTGTATGGACGGCCATGTAAATCACCTTCATGTTGGGTTGAGACTGGAGACCGTTTAGTTCTTGGACCAGAGATGATTCGAGAAGCATCACAGAAAGTGGCTATGATCAAGGAAATGACGAAAGAAGCCTAGGGTCGACAAAAAAAGTTATGTCGATCAACGGAGTAGGGACTTAGAGTTTGCGATCGGGGATTTGGTGTTTGTGAAAGTTTCTCCGATTAAAGGAGTTGTAAGATTCAGAAGAGCAGGAAAGCTAGCACCCAGATTCATTGGACCATTTATAATCCTTGAGAGAATTGGATCGTTGGCCTATAGAATAGAATTGCCTGAAAGATTGTCAGATGTTCATAATGTCTTTCATATATCTCATCTGAGAAAACATGTTAATGATCCATCTTTAATTGTTGAGACGTCTGTTCAGGAAGACTTGGAAATAGAACCGAATTTGATAGTAATCCGACATCCAGTTCATACTGTAGATCGGGATGAAAGGAGATTGAGGAACAAGGTGGTGAAGCTTGTGAAGGTTCAGTGGAGTGATGATCTCCGCGATTGTACTTGGGAGACTGAGGATCATATTAGGGAAACTTACCGTGATGTAATGTTAGGTTAGTTGTTTGTTGTTTGAATGCACTATGTACGTTCTTGTATGGCATAGTTGCTTTGCATTGTTATATGAACTTCTAGGTATAATACATACCTTTTGGATTGTCTTTTGTATATTAATTTCGAAGACGAAATTCTCCTAAGGGGAAGAATGTAACGAGACGTAAATTAATCGCTTTGTATTTGAATATTTAAAATATTTTTAAATATTTAAATAATGGATTTTAATAACCAAATAAACAAATTTTAAACTGTAATTGATGATATTAAAATCATTTTCAAATTTTGTTTACCAAAATAATTAGTTCAAATAAAAATAGAAAATGTGACCGAAAAACGTTTTCCGAAATTTTGAATTTTCAGCCTCGAAAAGTCGTCGAAAACGTTGTGCACATTTTTTTATCACTCATATACCCATGCACACACATGCATATATGTCATGTGATAAGATAATCAATGTGTTAAAGTTAATAATCAAGCTTAGTTTAAATATAAAACTTGATTTGACATTAAATGCACAAAAATACATTAAATAACTTTAGGAAATTAATTAAATACTCTAACCATAACTTAAACAAGTACCTAAAGCATGGTGTATGTGGACCTAAGGGGGTAGCGTGTGCTTTAAGGTGAGGGGGAAGGCATGGAAGCATGTTACATTAATACATTTTGTTATTTTATATTAATAAGTTATTTTAATCACCACTACATCTCTTTAGCCAATAAATACTCTTCATCTCCACACATTTTCCACTTTACATATTCATTTCTATCTTTATTTCTTATCTCTTCGTATACATGAATACTTCCATGGCTTCCAAGAGAAATTCCCAAAACAAAAACTAGTGAATACACTTCTAAAAATCAAGTTAAACTCCATATATTCACCTACAAACACTCCTCTACCAAAACCAAAGCCATTTCCACCTCAAAACCCCAGGGCCGAGTCCCATATTGCTCAAGCCGAACCCAAACCCAGCCCATCAAGGGCCCAAAAGTCCAAGTTGAGGTGTCGTGACGATAGTACGTGAGTTCGGCAACTTGTTGTAGTGATCCAGTTAAGTTAGAAGTGTTTTTGTAAGTAAAGTTTCAACCTTCAAACCAAAGTTTTAAACTATATTTATGTTCATAATTACGACCTATGAATGCTTGTTGTATATGTATAGTGATGTTTTGGAAGTTGGTTTGGTTCATGTTGCAAAAGTTGTTGCATTTGGAAGTTAGTTTGCGCGTAGTAAGTAAATATAAAAAGTTTGTGGTTAAAGTAATTATATTACTAGTAAATACTTATTACATGTTGTATCATAGTGAATTACCTTGTATATGTGTTTATACCCTTTTTAAATTAATTAATCCTTTTAGTTAATGACTTTTAAAAGTTAATAAATATGTCTAACCTTAAATAAACCTTTTCTTAAATAAAGTTTAAATTAATTAATCACTTTGAAATAATGATATTTAATTATTATTTAATTTATTTAACTAATTATATTATTAATTAATTGAATTAATGATGTTTAAAGAAGATTTACCATTTTTAATTAAAGGTTATTGAAGTTAATTAATCAACTTAGTCAACAAAGTTTTAAAAATTAATTAATCAATGCAATAAGGATGTTTTAAGTTGATAAATCCTTTCTAATGATGTTTCAAAATTAGTAAACTCTTATAACAAACTGTTTTAAAATTTATACTTGTAAAGTGAAGCATGGTACGAATTCGGGTTTTTTTTAAAGAGAAAAAGTTTGTTTATGGAAACGAATTAATTTTTGTAAAGCGATTCACTTACATGGAAATGATTTATTTGTATAATTAGCACTAAACATCGAAAAAGTAGACTTGTCGCTATTTCGAAAGTTAAGAACAACCGTGAGACATGACTTTGAGGTAACACTACCTTGACTTGTCTGGTATTATTGTTAACCAAGAAATAGTAAAAGTTAGAATTCGATGAGTGGTGGTAAGTATACAAGACTTAATTTACATATATGATCGTTTTATATCCTTGATAGTTGGTTTCTCAGCTATCGAGTACTTCAGCTTCTTTATTATCGTCATTCTAAGATGATTTGTTGCTCCGTTGAGCTTTTTTATCCTTTGTCGGTAAATGACTGAACCCAAAGCGCGGAAGGACGTCCAGCTATATGGGGTTACTCCCATTAGGGTATTTTCACATCTCATCTAGATTGGATTCGTCTGCGCATTTAGATGTAAAATATTCGGATTCTCGGTAAGGTTTGGCATGGTCCGGCTGGTACATTTTCGAGAAATGTCACGGAGTATATGAGCTTCTCAGAAGTATATTACTAGAGGTATGCTTCAAGGGTGGTGCACCTTCCTAGTCATTTGTTGGAGATTTTCCTTTTCTTATTTGATTCGAACCTTCAAGTGTATTTCCTTATTTGCATCGGGAAGAATCAACCACTCTTCATGCCGTTTAATTATTTATCCATTCTTTACGTTTCGATTTTGATTTATGTGGGAGTAAACCCGTTCTGTGTTCAGCCGCGTGGTCTCACATGTTTGTGTTTAATTTCACACATATTGTTTAAAAAGTTTTACTCATACCAGACATATCGTCTGACCCCAGTTGTTTATTTTCCCCTAAACTCTCGAGTACTCATTTTATTTGAGTAATCCGAGAGTGACGGGTCTTTGTTGGGCTCTTTTGAAGACGACGTCCAGACAGGAGGCTTTCATCTTCTTAGTGTTCTATTCCGCTATATTATCTTGTTTATATAACTGTATTTTGTTTCGGCATATGTAAAGACATGGTATTATAACTGCCTAAGCTGATTTGTAGTGCTTTTGTGTAACTCTGATAACTCTCAGTTAAGGAGTAACCTAATGTACTATTGACTGTTATAATTTATTTTGTAATTTCATTGTGAGGTTTTCTATTCTGTTCTTTATTTTACCCCACGATGATTTATCTTTTCGATGTTGGCAACAACACACGAATACCGAGGATGTGTTAAGTGTCGTTCTTAAGGGTCAGAAAGGTGGGTCGTCGCATAAATTAATTAATCATTTTAACTAATGATTTTGAAATTAATAAACCAATTTAATTAATGATGTTTAAAATTGGTTTATCTTTTGATTTAAATGAGATTGGATTAAAAGCAATTAATTATTTTAATTAATGATATTTGATTAATTAATCATCCTAATTTCTGATATTTGAATGTAATTAATCATTTTAATTAACGATGTTTGAAATTTACTAATCTATTTGATTGATAAAATTTGAATTTAATTAAGTCATTTTAATTAACGATTTTGAACTTTAATTAATCATTTTAATTAAATAACGTTTTAAATTTAATTAATTGTTTTAACTAATGATTTTTGAAATTTAGTTAATCATTTTAACTGATGATGGTTTGTAGTTAATTAATCATTTTAGCAAATAATGTTTTAATTAATCATTTTAACTAAGGAGGTTCGAATTTAATTAATCCAGTTAATTTATGATTATTTGGACTTAATTAATTGTTTTAATTAATGGCATTTGAAATTATTTAATCATTTTAATTAATGATGTTTGAGATTAATTATTCATTTTTAATTAATGATTATTTGAACTTAATAAATCTTTTTAATTAATGATATTTAAAGTTAATTAATTGATTTAATATAACTGATTAAAGTAAATTAACTTATATAATGAAAGTGTTTTAAAGTTAATTAAGTGATTTAGTGTTTTAAAGTTAATAAACTGATTTAATAAAGATTTTAAAGTTAATTTACTAATGATATAAAAGTGTTTTGGAAATAATTAACTATTTTATTTAACTAATTGATGTGTTTATTTAAAAGAGATTATAAATGTGATTAATTATCTTTCAAGATAATTAATATTGTTTTAAATTTATAAAGATATTTAAATTGTTTTATTATCTTCTGGGATAATAAACATTGTTTCAAGTTTATAAATAATGGTTTATACATGAGAAAATCCTTTAAAAGGAATTATTCATAAATAAAGCTAAGTGTAAATTGTTTTGGATTTATAGTAAACAATGTTTTAATGACATTTGATTTTTACCCTTGTTTTAATACACTTAGTATTATAAAATTTGTCCTTTAAAAGAACATTTTAAAAGGTATTTCTGAAAGCGTTTTACGAATACTGTAATATGAAAATCAAGCACAAGTTTAGTTTTAAAAAGTAAAATTCGATTCGGTTATGGAAAATTAATTCCGTAAATGATATCGCTTATATGGAAAGGACTATTCATACTTTTAACGCTAAACGTTAAGGCTTGGACTCGTTTCTATCTTGAAGGTTAAAAATGTCGTCAAGGCAATGCCTAGAGGTAATACTACCTCAACTTGTTTGGCTTCATTTTCAACTGGGAGATAACACTTGTTTGGGATCGACGAGTAGTGTTAAATATACAAAAGGGTATTTTTCACATCTCATCTAGTGTGGATTCGGTTGTGCACTTAGATGTGGAAATATTCAGATTCTCGGTAAGTTTTGGCGGGGTCCAGCTTGGTATTGTCCGACAAGTGTCACGGAGTATATGAGCTTCTCAGAAGAATATTACTAGAGGCATACTTCAAGGGGGTGCACCTTCCTACTCACTTGTTGGAAATTTTTCTTTCCTTATTTGATTCGAACCTTTGAATCTGTCTTTCATTAATTGCAACGGGAAGAGTCAACCACTCTTTGCGGTGTTTAATTATTGGTTTTGTACATTCTATCAAGTTTGGGTGGTTATCTTGTTATATCCATTCTGTCCAGTTTGGAATTTGTTTGGATTATCTTCATTCTTTCAAGTCCAATTTTTAATACTATTTATGCACATTCTTATTTGGATTTGTTTCCTGTTGTTTATCTCTACTCTTTCCTGCATGGATGTTATTCTTGTGAGGTAAAAACTCGTTCCACGTTAGTGGTATGATCTCACAGAACTTTTATATATTCCCCATTATTTAAGTTTTCTCACGCTGATATTTCCAGACTGATCCGGGTGTTATTTTGTTATAATGCTTGGGTAAGATCGAGTATTTTTCCAGTTCGGCTTTGGCGTTATGGAAGTCTTAGAAAGAAGCATGAGGTTCAAAGATCGTAGTGTTTTATTTTCCGCTGTATTATATAGTATCCATATCAGCAATTGTAAGGTCGAGATTTTATAACTGTCCAGCTGATAATGTTTGTTTTTAACTCTGATATACTTTGTATTTTTAGAGTGACAGTTTTTATTGTCCTTGTTATATTATATGTTGTCGATTCCGCTGTGAGATTCTGATTTTCTCTATTCTATGTTCTTTTCTTTTTATTTACTCTAACAATTTGCCCTTTTGTCGATTGAATGTTCAACATTTGAACACAGTGGTAGTATTCGGTGTCGACTTTCAATGATAAAAAAGGCAGATCGTTACGAAAAACATCGGTTTAATCCAAAATAAAGAATGTTTTTCATCCTATTGTTGTTGATCAACCAACAAAGTAAGAACTGCATTAATAATATCATTAATATGTACTGGACATCATAATTGATACATAGATACTGTTTTATACAACCCAATATAATTTAGTTGTTGCATAACACAAATTTTTTTGTTCAAGTTGATATTTTAATTGTTGCTTTCAATTATTTATAAATATTTAGCCTTTTCATATTCATGGCAATGGCATGGTCAAAGCACAGTGAAGGCATGATATAACCCTGCAAGATGTAACATAGTTGTTTCTTAAAGTATTTTATAGATTTATAGTAACTTTAACTTTACATTAATCTTCGTAGGAATAAGTAACATTGTACCAAGATGATCCATGTGGTAATATATAATAGTAGACTATAATCAAGTATAGCCAAAAAACCAAGCATCGCCTCTTATTAATTTCAGTTTACCGTGTATACATATCATCCTGCAATACTAAGACATTTTTAGGACTTATGAATAATATTGTGGATTGCAGATGTGCACATATACCTAGGAGGATGATATTTTCATATGTAAAAATTGTACATGGTCGATAATTATGAATCATACAGGCTAGGTTAGAACAAGGATGGATAGAATTCTAGGTACACGAAAGAAACTGATAATGGCTGGGAATCAGTAACCTTTGCACCAAAATAAAAATAAATAAATAAATAAATAAATAAAAGAAAGGAAAAAAAATGAATCAGATTCTTTTTTAATATTAGTGAAAGAAGTTGAAAGAACACACACACACAAAATCTTCAGATGCTAATCCATTAGGAGGAGAAGTATGCTGATATCAAAAGTACTCCTTGTCTTAGACAGCAGAATTTCGACAAGTGACTAAAAGAGAAGTTGTATCAAGTTGAAAGTAGTTTCTACAGTAAAAAGATTGAGCTTGTAACGACCCGTATTTTTACGGATCAAAACATTCTAAAATGATTTACCCTTGGTTGTATTGTTGTTAAGTCATTTCAGGTTTTGGCAGAATTTTGCTTAAGTCCTAAGTCGTAGCCGACTTAGGAGTTTTGGACGAGTTAAGCAACAAGTCTGGGCGAGTTAATGACTAAGGTGTAGGTCGGTGGCGACCTAAGGGGATAGGCAAGTTAAGGGATAGGTCTGGGTCGAGTTGCCGACTTAAGGTAGTGACCGACCTAAGTGATGAGTCGTGACCGACTTAGGAGGTTTAGGCGACCTAAGTAATCTGGGGTAGGTCGTGGGGTGGAGTTAGGTCGGCAACGACCTAAGGAAACTGTTGTGAGCAACCTAAGTGTTTGGGTGTTAAGTGTTAGGTCGGCAGTTTGAATTAGCGACTCATAGGATGGACCGACTTATAGGTTTGACCGACTTAAGACTTAGACGACCTAAGAGTTTCTCCGACTTAAGGTAGTTAGCGGCTTACCGGGATAAGCGAGTTAAGGATAGGTCGTCTCCTGTGTTAAGTTGTTGAGTCGTCAACCGACTTAGGACTTGGGTTTTGCGGCAGTATGATGAGTCTGCTTCGTTAGGTCGGTCATATGGTTAAGTCGTAGGTCGGCGAGGCAGTTAAGTCGTATAGGCTGGTTAACTCGGCATAGCAGTAAGTCGTAAGTCGTCTAACCAGTTAAGGCACGTGCGCATTAAGTCGTAAACAGGGTTCGTATATGCGCATGTGTTGAGTCGGAGGTTGCTAGGTCGGCAGAGGCTTAAGTGTTAAGTCGGCAGCGACTTAAGAAGATAGCCGAGTTACGACTTAGGGTATTTTCTGCCTATAAATAGAAGGGTTTGGCTCACTTTTTGGCACCGGTTTTTGAAGCGACGAAGTGCTGCCATTTTGAGAGCTCGACTTCTACACTTCTTCACTTCTTTTCTCCACTCTAATCTAGTGCTTCCATCCATCCAAATCGAAGATCAAGATTGAAGATTCAAGAGCTTAGATTGAAGATCTTCATCTTTTCAAGAGAGATTTCTTCATTGGAAGCGGATTTGTGATAGATCAAGCTTGATCCTTCGCTGTCCAGATCTGAAGCGTATTGATTTGGGTTTGTTTAGGTGATTTGGTGAGTGGTGATTATCTCTCACACGGATCCAAAGGAGTATATCGGATTGTTGGCCCGATTTGGTGTTAAAATAGTGATTTCCATGTATTTTCTTCATCCTAAGTGTAGATCCATATAGATCCATTGTTCATGATGATGTTGCATCCATTTTATCATATATTAACCTATGCAAGTTCATTCATCAAGTTTGTAGAGATATAATTCATGTTTTCATGCTTATTGGACTTTCAACTCTTTAATTACGAAAATGCCATTATTGTTATAATTGTCTACTTAGATCATATTTGAATGCTTGATTGTTTGGATTGATGTTTGATTTGATTGATTGTTATGAACTAGATGATTGATGATTAGATTTAGACCGAAGACGATTCAAAAGCTAAGGGAAAGGCTCTTGAATTGGGAAAGCTGCTCGTGGCATATGTAGCGGGATGATGAAGCTCTTATGCATAGATTTGATGATGTGAAGTTGAGATGAAGCTTTGCAAGGATGTAATGAAGCGAGGCATCATATGATGAAGACTTGGTCTAATCCAGACGGGTTCATTCCAAGCATGTTGATAACTCGGTGATATGATTCGAGTTGAGGATAATGAATGGATATGAGAATAGTCGTCGAGGAGGATGACTAGGAGGCTTGGATAGCATCGTTGTTGAAGGTTCTAGCATGCTCTAAGCAAGAGTATGTTTGGGCAGATTCGATAGTCCCAACGGCTAACTGTTGATGGTCGAGTACTCTGGGCAGATTCGATAGTCCTAGGCACGGGCTGCGACGACGTGCGGGAGTTATGTCTAGAACCGGGGTTTCCATTAGCCCTTGACGGACGGCTGAAAGAATGTGCCGGTCATTCAATTAACGGTGATATCGAAGCAATGATAACAGTGATAGCCAGAGTCATGGATGTTTGGTTGTATCGTCATTCGGACTCAAGAGCGGTATTTTCTGCGTGCTTATCTGATTTAGGCCTTGGTACTTGGAAAACATCGCCCTTGACTCGAGTGACAGTAGCTTTACTTTAAATTGTATGCTCTGCTATGTTTGCTTCTGCTTAGTGTGTGTCTGGGGCTATCACTGTAGAATGAGGTTGGAGTGGGAGGGTTGTATTCCTATTCCTTTTCCTTTATGCTCTTTTGGTATGTTGTTAGTTAATTTACTGCTCACTAAGACTGTTGTCTGACTCAAGGCTTTATGTTTTAATTCTTATTTCCTTGGGTTGTTCGTCCATTTTGGGACGGGCAGACTAGGTAGCAGGTGACAGGTGCTGTTCTCTTCTCACGATGCTGATATCGAAGACGAGCTGGAGGGTTGCATATTATCTTCTTATATGTACTGGATATTCCGCTGTTTTGTATTCTCTGAGAGATATGTAGTGAGGCTGGATGTATTGACTATGTGGATGCTTGTATTCAACTATTATGGAGTTTTTTTTATATGATGACATTTTGTTCTGTAAAGCTTCACTATAAATATGTTCTATTGTATTTTGTCCATGCGCTGTGAGTAATACGATAGATTCTGTTGTGTTTATCTTACCCTGACAATCGTCCATGGTCGTCTAGCACACTTTACAGCGCACTATCTCTAGATTCGGTGCAGGGGTCATGGGCGGTCGTCACATTTGATGACATTTTGTTCTGTAAAGCTTCACTATAAATATGTTCTATTGTATTTTGTCCATGCGCTGTGAGTAATACGATAGATTCTGTTGTGTTTATCTTACCCTGACAATCGTCCATGGTCGCCTGGCACACTTTACAGCGCACTATCTCTAGATTCGGTGCAGGGGTCATGGGCGGTCGTCACATTTGGTATCAGAGCATTGGTTAATCGATTTTACCCAACGCTCACCGTCGTAACTACGTATGAGAGACGTAATTGTATTTTGATGGATGATTACTATATATAATATAGTAGCTTAGTAGAGTTTGAGTCCTTTATGCAGTTGTTTCTCTAGATGTTCTAATCATTCCTTTTTATAGATATTGAGAATGAGTCGAAGAGGGAGACCAGCTGCTAGGGAAGGCCGTGCTACTGAAGAGACTGCTGATTATGCAGCCATGTTCGAAGCTATGATGACTTCGATCATGAGAAGGATACCAGTTCCGGGGGCAGCGGTTGATGTTGGAGTTCAAGTCCAAACTCCGAAACCAGTGGATTTTGCTAAGTTGTGCAAGGATTATACTGCTCTTGGAGGGAAGGTTTTCTTGGGAACAGAATCTACCATTGAGGTCCAAAGGTGGATAGATGCTTGTAGAAGGATCTTTGGTGATTTGGGAATTGATGATGCAACTAAGAGGAAGTTGGCATCAAGGCAGCTTCAAGGGAGAGCCTCTGATTGGTGGAACTCTATGACCATCAATACTGCGGAAGAAGAGATTACTTGGGAGCAATTCCAAGTCAGATTTGAAGCTAAGTTCATTTCTACAGCTCAGAAGTCTGTTCTGTTCAAGAGGTTTGTGGAGCTCAAGCAAGGTGGAAGATTAGTTCTTGAGTATGTTTCTGAGTTTGAAGCTTTGTCCAAATATGTCCGGTCATATATTGAGTCCGCTTATCAGAAGAATGAGAAGTTTGTGACAGGCTTGGACAGTTATCTTGGGAGACAATTGGTGGATCATTTGGACGATTCATTTGAGAAGCTTGTGGAGAAAGCTCTTAGGCATGAGAGTCTGTTTCCTAAGGAAGGATCTGTTGTTGCTGTGACCAGGGAAGAGTCTAAACCCCAGCAGGGTGGAAACAAGAAGAGGAAGCAGCAGCAGCAGAAGGGTAAGGATGGCCAGAAGAAGCCGAAAGGCGAGGTGACTTGCTACAATTGTCAGCAGAAGGGCCATTTCTCGAAGGATTGTAAGAATCCTAAGGTGCCGATGAAGTGTCACAACTGTGACAAGCCGGGGCATTTCAGGAAGAATTGTCCAGAACCGAGGAAGGACAGGCAGATTGTGCAAGCCTATGCTTTAGGAGCTGTTCCGTCGTCTTCGAAAGCTCCTACTACTGAAGAGAAAGGAAAGAGTGTGGTTGTTCAAGGTACTCTTTTCCTATGTGGTGTTCCAGTTAGAGTTTTGTTTGATACTGGAGCGTCGCATTCATTTGTTTGTAATGAACTAGTAGGCCGGTTAGATTTGAAGCCGGATATTGTTGATAGGCCATTGGTTGTGACTAATCCAGTTGGGGGTTCGTCTTGTTTGTGTATGTTATGCCGTGGTCTAGTTGTATCGAGTCATGGTTGCTCTTTTGTTTGTGATTGTTTTGTTCTGAACTTTGCGGGGTTCGGAATTATTTTGGGTATGGACTGGCTTAGGAAGTATGCGGCTAAGGTTGATTGTGAGAGGCTAGAGGTGACAGTCGAGAATGTGGAAGGGCGAAAGATTGTGATACGATGTAAGCATGAGGAAGGCGTCTTCATGAGCTTCATGTATTCGCTAGTTGTTCCACGGGATGGACTGTCTTTAGTGCCAATCGCAAATGGATTCGAGGATGTCTTTGACGAAGTCAAAGGGTTGCCGCCGCATAGAGAGATCGAGTTTCGTATAGATCTAGTTGAAGGAGCCAGACCTGTTGTGATGCCTCTTAGGCGGATGGCACCTAGGGAACAACAAGAGTTGAGGGTGCAAGTTGATGACCTTTTACAGAAAGGATTCATTCGGCGTAGTGTGTCCGAGTGGGGTGCACCAGTTGTGTTTGCAACCAAGGCAGATGGGTCGTTGAGATTGTGTGTGGATTATCGTGAGCTGAATAAGGTGACTAAGAAGAACAAGTATCCATTTCCGAGAATAGATGACTTGTTTGATCAGCTTCACGAAGCTAAGGTGTTTTCTCAGATGGATTTGGCAACGGGGTTTCACCAGTTGAGAGTAGCTAAGGATAGTGTGCCGAAGACTGCTTTTAGGACACCATCCGGTTTCTTTGAGTGGCTGGTAATGCCGTTTGGATTGACTAACGCGCCAGCATATTTTGTGGATCTTATGAATAGAGTGTTCAGAGATCAGTTGAACAAGTTCGTACTTGTGTTCGTGGATGATATTCTGATTTATTCCAGAACGGAAGAAGAGCACAAGACGCACTTGCGTATTGTTTTGGAAATCTTACGGAAACATCAGCTGAAGGCAAAGTTTTCGAAGTGTCACTTCTGGAAGAGTGAAGTGAGGTTCTTAGGCCATGTGATTTCTGGAAGTGGAATAGCGGTTGATCCCGCTAAGGTGGCAGCAATCCAGGATTGGGTTAGACCTAAGAATGCATCTGATGTGAGAAGTTTTCTTGGATTAGCAGGATATTATCGACGGTTTATCAAAGACTTCTCCAAGATAGCTGCACCATTAACAGGATTGACGAAGAAAAACCAAGTGTTCAGTTGGGATGATAAGTGTGAGCAAGCTTTCGGAATCCTGAAAGAGAGACTGACGAGTGCCCCTGTTTTGACTATTCCTAGTGGAAATGATGAGATGGTGGTTTACACCGATGCATGTGGTACGGGACTTGGAGCAGTGCTGATGCAGAAGGATAAAGTTGTTGCGTATGCCAGTCGACAACTGAAACCGCATGAAAGGAATTACCCAACTCATGATTTGGAATTAGCGGCGATTGTATTTGCTCTGAAGATGTGGAGACATTATCTGTTGGGAGTTCGATTCGAGTTGTTTACGGATCACAAGTCGTTGAAGTATCTTTTCTCCCAAAAGGATTTGAATCTTCGGCAGCAACGTTGGCTAGAGTTTTTAGCATCATATGATTTTGGTATAGCTTATACTCCGGGAAAAGGTAACGCAGTGGCAGATGCGTTAAGTCGAAGACATGCAGGATTGGGAGTCATGTTTTCAGAATGGAAGAGTCTCGAGTATTTAGCTGGATTTGATTTCAGGCCTAGATGTGAATTGGAACCTGAGATATTGGCAAACTTATCGATAAGACCCACTCTTGTGGAAAGGATTGGCGAGGGCCAAAAGCGAGATGATAAGCTTGTCAAGATTATCCGTGAATTGGAATCTGGATTGGATCCAGAAAAGGATAAAGGATTCGAGGTCGATCGAGAGGGTTGGCTTCGAAAGCAAGGACGACTAGTTGTTCCCGATATAGATGAATTGAGGAGTGAAGTTCTGAAGGAAAGTCATCACTCGAAGTTGACAATTCATCCAGGTGGAAATAAGATGTATCGAGATATGAGGAGAACCTACTACTGGGAAGGCATGAAGAAGGATGTTGGAGATTTCATTTCCAAGTGTATGAATTGCCAGTTGGTAAAAGCCGAACAGAAGAAGCCAAGTGGATTGCTTCAGCCATTAGAAGTTCCTACATGGAAGTGGGAACAAGTGTCGATGGATTTCATCGATGGATTGCCTAGAACCAGAACGGGAAATGAAGGGATTTGGGTCATTGTGGATCGTCTGACTAAGAGTGCACGATTCATTCCTGTTCGATCGACTAGGACTGCATCAAAGTTGGCGGAGTTGTATGTTAAGTGGATAGTTCGATTCCATGGTATTCCGAAAAGTATAGTGAGCGATCGAGATCCATTGTTCACTAGTGGATTTTGGAAGAGCTTCCAGGAAGTTTTGGGAACCGAGTTGTGTTTGAGTACAGCTTATCACCCTCAAACAGATGGTCAGACTGAGAGAGTCAACCGAGTTTTGGAAGATCTTCTTAGAGCGTGTGTTTTGGACTTCGGAGGATCATGGGAAGATCACCTTCATTTGGTGGAATTTGCGTACAACAACAGTTACCAATCAAGCATTGGTATGGCACCGTATGAGGCATTGTATGGAAGACCGTGTAACTCTCCGACATGTTGGTTAGAGACTGGAGAAAAGCTGATGCTTGGGCCAGAGATGATTCGACAGACTTCGGATTGCATAGAGATCATTCGGCAACGAATGAAGGCAGCCCAAGACCGTCAGAAGAGTTATGCCGATAAGCGTCGGAAGGATTTGGAGTTTGAAGTTGGTGATATGGTTTTTGTGAAGATTTCTCCTCTGAAGAATGTTATCCGATTCGGGAAGAAAGGAAAATTGACTCCGAGATTTGTTGGACCATTCCCGATTATCGAGCGAATTGGAAAGCTCGCTTATAGATTGGAATTACCAGAGAAGATGTCGGGTGTGCACAATGTTTTTCACGTATCATATCTACGGAAGTATGAGCACGACTCGAATACGGTGGTTTCTGCTGATAGCTGTGAAGATTTTGAAGTTGTTCCAGTTGATAGAAGACCTCGGAAGCCGCTTCGTGTTGTTGAAACTGACACGAAACAGCTTAGGAGGAAGATAGTTAAGTTGCTCAAGATACAATGGAGTGACGATGATAACGACTGTACGTGGGAGGTGGAAGAGAGGATGAAAGAAGCTCATCCTGAACTCTTCGAGGTATGGCCCTAAGGTGTCGTGTCATCTAACGAAATTGTAACTTGTCCTTAGTCTTAGAATTCTGTACGCTAAGCTAGAATTGGATGCATGGTTTATTGATTGTTATGGATGATAGGCGTACAGAATAGCTTTGATTGCCTTGTTTGTTTGGAATTTCGGAGGCGAAATTCCTAAGGGGGAGAGAATGTAACGACCCGTATTTTTACGGATCAAAACATTCTAAAATGATTTACCCTTGGTTGTATTGTTGTTAAGTCATTTCAGGTTTTGGCAGAATTTTGCTTAAGTCCTAAGTCGTAGCCGACTTAGGAGTTTTGGACGAGTTAAGCAACAAGTCTGGGCGAGTTAATGACTAAGGTGTAGGTCGGTGGCGACCTAAGGGGATAGGCAAGTTAAGGGATAGGTCTGGGTCGAGTTGCCGACTTAAGGTAGTGACCGACCTAAGTGATGAGTCGTGACCGACTTAGGAGGTTTAGGCGACCTAAGTATTCTGGGGTAGGTCGTGGGGTGGAGTTAGGTCGGCAACGACCTAAGGAAACTGTTGTGAGCAACCTAAGTGTTTGGGTGTTAAGTGTTAGGTCGGCAGTTTGAATTAGCGACTCATAGGATGGACCGACTTATAGGTTTGACCGACTTAAGACTTAGACGACCTAAGAGTTTCTCCGACTTAAGGTAGTTAGCGGCTTACCGGGATAAGCGAGTTAAGGATAGGTCGTCTCCTGTGTTAAGTTGTTGAGTCGTCAACCGACTTAGGACTTGGGTTTTGCGGCAGTGTGATGAGTCTGCTTCGTTAGGTCGGTCATATGGTTAAGTCGTAGGTCGGCGAGGCAGTTAAGTCGTTAGGTCGTATAGGCTGGTTAACTCGGCATAGCAGTAAGTCGTAAGTCGTCTAACCAGTTAAGGCACGTGCGCATTAAGTCGTAGACAGGGTTCGTATATGCGCATGTGTTGAGTCGGAGGTTGCTAGGTCGGCAGAGGCTTAAGTGTTAAGTCGGCAGCGACTTAAGAAGATAGCCGAGTTACGACTTAGGGTATTTTCTGCCTATAAATAGAAGGGTTTGGCTCACTTTTTGGCACCGGTTTTTGAAGCGACGAAGTGCTGCCATTTTGAGAGCTCGACTTCTACACTTCTTCACTTCTTTTCTCCACTCTAATCTAGTGCTTCCATCCATCCAAATCGAAGATCAAGATTGAAGATTCAAGAGCTTAGATTGAAGATCTTCATCTTTTCAAGAGAGATTTCTTCATTGGAAGCGGATTTGTGATAGATCAAGCTTGATCCTTCGCTGTCCAGATCTGAAGCGTATTGATTTGGGTTTGTTTAGGTGATTTGGTGAGTGGTGATTATCTCTCACACGGATCCAAAGGAGTATATCGGATTGTTGGCCCGATTTGGTGTTAAAATAGTGATTTCCATGTATTTTCTTCATCCTAAGTGTAGATCCATATAGATCCATTGTTCATGATGATGTTGCATCCATTTTATCATATATTAACCTATGCAAGTTCATTCATCAAGTTTGTAGAGATATAATTCATGTTTTCATGCTTATTGGACTTTCAACTCTTTAATTACGAAAATGCCATTATTGTTATAATTGTCTACTTAGATCATATTTGAATGCTTGATTGTTTGGATTGATATTTGATTTGATTGATTGTTATGAACTAGATGATTGATGATTAGATTTAGACCGAAGACGATTCAAAAGCTAAGGGAAAGGCTCTTGAATTGGGAAAGCTGCTCGTGGCATATGTAGCGGGATGATGAAGCTCTTATGCATAGATTTGATGATGTGAAGTTGAGATGAAGCTTTGCAAGGATGTAATGAAGCGAGGCATCATATGATGAAGACTTGGTCTAATCCAGACGGGATCATTCCAAGCATGTTGATAACTCGGTGATATGATTCGAGTTGAGGATAATGAATGGATATGAGAATAGTCGTCGAGGAGGATGACTAGGAGGCTTGGATAGCATCGTTGTTGAAGGTTCTAGCATGCTCTAAGCAAGAGTACGTTTGGGCAGATTCGATAGTCCCAATGGCTAACTGTTGATGGTCGAGTACTCTGGGCAGATTCGATAGTCCTAGGCACGGGCTGCGACGACGTGCGGGAGTTATGTCTAGAACCGGGGTTTCCAATAGCCCTTGACGGACGGCTGAAAGAATGTGCCGGTCATTCAATTAACGGTGATATCGAAGCAATGATAACAGTGATAGCCAGAGTCATGGATGTTTGGTTGTATCGTCATTCGGACTCAAGAGCGGTATTTTCTAGGTGCTTATCTGATTTAGGCCTTGGTACTTGGAAAACATCGCCCTTGACTCGAGTGACAGTAGCTTTACTTTAAATTGTATGCTCTGCTATGTTTGCTTCTGCTTAGTGTGTGTCTGGGGCTATCACTGTAGAATGAGGTTGGAGTGGGAGGGTTGTATTCCTATTCCTTTTCCTTTATGCTCTTTTGGTATGTTGTTAGTTAATTTACTGCTCACTAAGACTGTTGTCTGACTCAAGGCTTTATGTTTTAATTCTTATTGCCTTGGGCTGTTCGTCCATTTTGGGACGGGCAGACTAGGTAGCAGGTGACAGGTGCTGTTCTCTTCTCACGATGCTGATATCGAAGACGAGCTGGAGGGTTGCATATTATCTTCTTATATGTACTGGATATTCCGCTGTTTTGTATTCTCTGAGAGATATGTAGTGAGGCTGGATGTATTGACTATGTGGATGCTTGTATTCAACTATTATGGAGTTTTTTTTATATGATGACATTTTGTTCTGTAAAGCTTCACTATAAATATGTTCTATTGTATTTTGTCCATGCGCTGTGAGTAATACGATAGATTCTGTTGTGTTTATCTTACCCTGACAATCGTCCATGGTCGCCTGGCACACTTTACAGCGCACTATCTCTAGATTCGGTGCAGGGGTCATGGGCGGTCGTCACAGAGCTATTTCGGAGTATTCTACCTCATGACATGGCTGTTTTACTGCAGCGAATTTCATACAAAATTTCTTGCAAACAACAACACAACAACTATTCAAGTTTACCATCAAATTGCAAGCAATTCAATTCAACAAATTATCTAAAACATCATGTACAGCAAGAAAATATTTAGAAATAAATTTGTGAGTGATAACTCACCTTTAGTGCTTCATATAACTTGCTAATCTCATCCGATGCCTTGCTACTACCTAGAATTCCTTTTGCTAATCTCAATTTCTCCTAATAACTCAAAACCTAAAATCCAACCAGCAGCACTTCAATCAAAAATGGGATAAAAACCCATTCCTTTATGTTTCTAAAAGGTAGAGATAGGGTTTAGGATCAAAAGCCCTTTGATTTGCATCTCTAATTTGGGGATTTAGCTTTAGGGTTCATGGGGTAAAGAGTTTTTCTGATTTTTGTTTGCTGTTGAAATGAAAATGAACAAAAGAAATAAACGTATAAGTTTATTTCTCACCTAGCTATAAGGGCCTAATGGGTTTGGATATGGATCCTAAAGCAAAGTGTTGCTAATTAGTTTCTTAAGACAAGTGTTGCTATTTTCTTCTTATTTCATTTACTTACACTAATCAACATTTTACAAAATCACAAGTTAATTTCACAAATTTAACAAGACCAAATTAACAAGTTTAAAACACTCATTTATAATAATATTAAGATATTATAAAATGGTAAATATCACTTCTAAAATAAAATTATTTCATTATTTTTAATAATAAATCCCAGTATTAACAATTAACTGAATTTACGTCATTTCCAAAGTTACCTTAGGATTTCTTTAAGATAAACAAATCAATTATTTACAAAAATAGGTTCAGTTTCATTACTAAAATTTACAATCGTAATTTTTCAATTTAAACTACAAATCATAATACTAACATTTTACTCTAATTACCAAATTTTATATAATTGATTTAATAATATTCCAATTTAAATTGAAATTCTTTATTTAAGAAATAAAACTTATTCCTCAAATAAATCCAACAAAATATTCTCAAAATATGATTTAATTTCATAATTAAATTTCACAAACATAAATTAAAATTAATCATTCCTAATTAAATTTAATTAATTAGTTAATTTACTCCAGGGTTGTTACAAATGAAGTGTCCAGGCGGCTTGAGCAGTTCAAACGGATGAAAATGGCTTTCGTTTCTTCCAAGACGACTATTCAGGAGGAAAAAAACTGTGCAAGAGAATATTAGGGAGACCCCGTCAGGCCCGGATAAGGGAGAGAGCCGTGAGTCGTCCTAAAAATATGCGAGGTCCCCGGATAAGGAAACCACCTCCCCTGGTTTCCAAACTTCCTCCCACCGTCGCCGTCACTATCCGAAAGTTTCTGAAGTGCTTGAAGTGCCAGATGAGTTGGGAGAGGGCAATGTTGATCCTTTTTTCTCGGATTATCAAAAGCCGATGCAGAATCCCTTTGAGAGTCATCCTGATATAAATCCTGACTATATGAGTCGTCATGTGGCGGATCCTGACATCGAGTTCCTTTTACCTCGAAATCCCTTGGTCCGGATCCTAGATGAGGCGAAAACTCTTGATTTTGCTAACTTGACAACGAGGATGGTCCATATTACGGATGAGACTAGAAACATTGTTGATTATCAGTCCCATTTGGCCAAAGCTAGTGAAGAAGTTGGGAGTGCCAATGTGCGGTTGCGACTAGAGATGGAGGATCTTTGCAAGGCGCTCAGGGAGAAAGAGGCTAAGTTAGAGGAAGTCAAAGCATCCCGCGCCTCCTAGATAATCAAGGCCAAGGAAGAGGCAAGGAAAGAGGCTGCCGACCTATGCAAGACACATATTAACATGGCCATCGGTTCAGTGGATGTGGCTCGGCAGAAGGATCTGGAGCGAATCTGCTCCCTCAAGGGAAAAGTAAAGAAATCGTAAGAGGCCTTAGCTGAGCTGAAGGAGTCTCGGGGCAAGTGGCAAAAGGAGAAGGACTCATATCAGGCTGAGATCGACAGGTTGAAGGTGGAGCATGCTCAGTTGAGGAGAGATAAGGAGTAGTACATGAATAAGGTGGTGGCCCTCCAGACCGAAGTTGATAAATCCAGTGATTTTTGTGACACAGTCAACTAGATGTTGAAGGATACTTATTATATGTTCTGGAAAAAAAGGAAACTTCAGTGGATGGATGACTACCCTTAAGTGATGGCAGGAATCCATGCTCGGCTTACCGAGGAGACCAAGGCCGTAGTTGCGCAGGAAGAAGGAGCTGTATACGACGTAGGGATGGTGAACAGCCAGTTCATAGTGGAGGAGACCAAAGCCATTGCCAAGGGGTATGAGCTGCTAGTTGAGGACGAGGATGATGAGGACGGCTCGGATCTCGAGGGGCTTGGTGATCCATGTCACGTCATTGCAGGTAACTCGTCCTTTTACTTTAGCTCTGCCATTACCTATTTTGGATTGCAAAACTTATGATTATTTATACTTGCATTGTGCAGGGATGTCTTCGAGGCAAGTTGGGTTTCGCGAAAGGAAGGTGAGTCTCTTGAGCAATCAGAGTTCCCGAAGGACATGGCTGGAGGGAGCGGGCCGAGCGGCAAGGATGTCCCCCCTTCTTAGTCGAGGAGATTTCCATTTCCCTTTTTTCCATGTATTTTTGGAGGATGTATGGACGTTCTGCATATGTATATAAATATAAGTGATAAGCTTTGTATGAGAAAAATTTAACGTTGTACTGTTCAACTTCTGTTTTTTGTATGTTTATCTGGGATGACTTTTGTGATGCGTGATTTTTATAGTCTGCTCTGTCTATTTGTGAACTATTTACGACTTAGTTAATCGTTATAGTGTTCAAAGATGCAGAGAACCATAAAAGCACTATTATATTCAAGGCCGACCGCAAACGATAACTACTCGGGCTAATGCCCATGTCGTGAGTATTATTCGATTTATCGTTGCCGACGTGTGTAATGCCGATTGTCAAGTGCGAACTACCACTGGCTGCAACCACACCTTAATCATGAGGTTTATAATCGGTTTGCAGTTGCCGACAAGCCAAACGCCAATGATGAACTGCCTAGGCTATAAATTATGCCTAATTCGTGGCTTATGATCGGTTCATCATTGCCGGCTTGAGGGTGCCGATCGTTAGTAGTGAATCGCCCAGGCTTCTTTTGTGCCCTTTATCATGGCTATCTTACTTTCATTGCTGCCGGCGAGTGTCTGCAATTGATCGTGGTAGGAATAGTCATCAGATAAAATAATTAAACGAAAGAACATTTAAAATAAGATAAGTAATGCGAGACACCAGATTTTTATAGTGGTTCGGCCGAAATATGCCTACGTCCACTGTCTTTCTTTTGTTGCTTTAGTACATGTTTCTTTACAACTCAAGAGAAGTAGCGGCGGAGATGTTGTTCCCAAACACCTCTCCATCTACCATTGACATGATGTAAGCTCCATTGTGAAGATCCTTATGAATAACAAACGGCCCCTCCCAAATTGGATCTAGTGCTCCGGGTCATGAGAAGACTCATTTGAGTATCAAGTCTCCTTCTTGCAGCATTCGAGGCTTGACCTTAGAGTTGTACTGCATTGCCACCTTCTACCTATGGGCGGCGGCCTTAAGGGCGATGTCGTTTCTTTTTTCCTCGATCAGGTCAAGTGACATGTTCAAGAACTCCTCATTTTCTTCAGGATTGTAATGTATCCTACGGTGCGAGGGGATGACTATTTCGATGGGGAGCATGGCCTCGGTTCTGTATGCTAATGCGAATGGTGTGTGCCCTGTTGCGGTCTTATAAGAAGTTCGGTAGGCCCATAAAGCAGTAGGCAATTCGTCGACCCATGCCCCCTTGGACTTTTCTAGCTTCTTCTTGATTAGTGTCTTCAACACCTTGTTCACTGCTTTGACTTGTCCATTTTCCTGGGGGTATGCTACAGCTGAAAAGCATCAGGAAATCCCATGTTCATGGAACCAATTGGAGAATTCTTCACTGTCAAATTGAAGTCCGTTATCCGATATGATTTTCTGCGGCACCCCATACCTGCACAGGATGTTACGTATTAGGAAGTTTATCACTTTGGTAGATGAAATTTTGTTTTAAGGCTCCGCTTCCACCCATTTTGTGAAATAATCCACTACCACTATAGCGTATTTTAATCCTCCTCGACCCATGGGTAGTTCCCCGATCAGATCAACTCCTCAGATGGCAAAGGGCCAAGGGCTGACCATCTGGATTAACTGGTAAGTGGCAATCTCGGGATTTTGGCATATCTTTGGCATTTGTCACATTTCCTAGCAAACTCAGTCGCGTCCTTGTTCATTGTGGGCCAAAAGTATCCATAACGCAGGATCTTTCTGGCTAGAGTTTGCCCTCCGGTGTGGTCGTCGCAACTTCCTTAATGTATGTTGTTAAGGATATCTTTTGCTTTGTTCTCGGCAACACACCTTAGTAGCGGATTGGAAATGTCGCGACGGTACAACATGCCGTTCTAGATGGTGTAGCGGGATTCCCTCCTCGAGATTCTCCTGACTTCGTTTCGATCTGTTGGTAAGGTTTCTTCTTGTAAGTAACTGACGATGGGGGTCATCCATGTCTCCTCCTTGTCTGTGATCGCTGTGATTTGCAGACACTCGAAACTCGGTGCGGATTGTCTCATGATGATGGTTGCCCCCGGCATTGGTTTGGTTCTTATGCTAGCCCCTTGGGCAAGGGCAACCGCCTCTTGATTTTCCTCTCGCGGGATGTGCTTTATTACATAGTAGTCTAGCTCATCAAGGAGGGTTTTGGCCTTTTTGACGTAGGACACAAGCTTTTGCCCGCGAGTCTAGTATTCTCCAAGGATCTGGTTAACAATTAGTTGTGAATCACTGTGCACACATATTGATTTAACTCCTATTTCTTTAATGATTTCTAAGCCGGCTATTATTAGCTCGTATTCAGCTTCGTTATTGGTTGCAGCGAACTCTAGTCTCAGTGCATAGCTTAACTACTTTCCTCAGGGTGTTACTATTATGACACCTGCCCCCGAGCCGAGCTCGTTCGACGCTCAATCAATGAACATATTCCATTTGACAGTTTCCTCAATCCTTGCTGCAGCCTCCTCGTCTCGCATTGTGAACTCAGCTATGAAATCAGCCAAGGCTTGTCCCTTAATTGCGGTGCACGGGTGGTAAGTAATGTCGTACTGGCTTAACTCAATGTACCATTTTAACAGTCGCCCTGACGTGTCCGGTTTATGTAGGACTTGCTTCAAAGTTTGATCCGTTAGAACTCCAAAGGAGTGTGATTGAAAGTAGTGTCGTAATTTCCTGGATGATATCAGCAGACAGTAAGCCAATTTTTTTATCTTTGGGTATCTAGCTTCTGCCCCGTGAATCTTTTGCTAATGAACTATACCGGTCTTTGGATACGATCATCTTCTCGTACTAATGCGACACTAAGTGCGTGGGAGGATACAACTAGGTATAGGTAGAGGCTATCTCCATTTATCGGAGTGGAGAGAACTGGAGGCTTCTGTAGGTGTTCTAGCAGACTCCGAAAGGCTGAGTAGCATTCATCGATCCATTCAAATTTTCCTTTGTCCTTTTTGAGGGCTTCAAAGAACGGGATGCACTTGTCCGTGGCCTTGGATATAAACCTTCTTAGAGCAGCTACCTTCCCATTTAGGCTCTGCATTTCCCTCCGCGTGGCTGGAATTTTGTCATCTTTCAAAGGTTGTACCTTTTCAGGATTCGCCTCTATTCCTCTAGCATGCACAATAAAACCTAAGAATTTACCCGAAGACACCCCAAATGAGCATTTCAGAGAATTCAGCTTCATTTAGTATTTGCATAATATTTAGAACATCTCGTCTAGGTGGCTCAAATGTTCCGTTGCTCTTCTTGATTTGACAAGCATGTCATCGACATAGACTTTCATAGAGTGACCAATTTGCTACTCAAACAACTTATTAACTAGACGTTGATAGGTAGCACCAGCGTTCTTAAGACCGAAGGGCATGCCCTTGTAGCAATGGCCTAGATCCGTAATGAAGCTAGTATGTTCATGATCCAGCACATGCATGAGAATTTATTTGTATCCTGAATATGCGTCTATGAATGACAATAGCTCATGTCCTACGGTTCCGTCTACCACGATTCGGGGCAAAGGAAAACAATCTTTGGGGAAAGCATCATTGAGGTTGGAGAAGTCGATGTAGGTCCACCATTTCCCATTAGGCTTTTTCACTAAACCCATGTTGGAGATCCATTTTGGGTAAATGGCTTCACGGATAAAACCGTTGGTGAGCAGGTTCTTCACCTCTTCGTTAAGAGCGGTCGACCGTTCTATCCCCATGCTTCTTTTCTTTTGTTTGATCGGGATCTTGGCTGGGTCAATATTGAGGGAATGACAAGTTACCTCTGGGAATATTCCCACCATGTCTTCGTGGGTCCATGCGAATACATCCAAGTTCTTGGATAGATATCTATCAGTTGGATTTTTAGGTTCTAGTTCAACTGAGAGCCTATCTTTAAAAGCCTTGTTTTGTCGTGTTCGTCTACCATCACATGTTCCATAGCCTCCACGGGCTCGGCCTTGACCTCCTCCTCTCTATCTCTAGGGTCCAACTCATTAAAAGGGTCACTAATATATTCGAAAAGAGAAGCCTTCTTTGATTGCTACGCTTCTGCAGTTTTGGCATAGAGGGCGACCCCTACGCTCTTACCTTTTTCTTTCCTTTTGTTTTGGCGGAGTTCTGTCACGTAGCAATCGTGAGCTGCGTCTTGGTCGCCTTCTACCTCTCCTATTCCATTATCAGTTGGAAATTTCATCTTCGGGCACCATGGGGCCAAGACTATCTGGAAATCTGACAACGCAGGCCTCCCTAAAAATGCGTTGTAAGTAGAGTGTCTATCTACCAACACAAATGTTTGCTTTCGGATGATGGATCGAGGGTGACTTCCCAGCTCAACAAACAAGTCTAACTGTCCAAGTGGCATCGTGGCCTCCCCCGTGAACCCGTGTAAGGGATTATTGCATGGGGATACATCTTTCATTGATAACTTCATTTTGTTGAAGGCATGTTTGAACAAAATATTCACTGAGCTTCCTGTATCAACTAAAATGCGGAACATCTCTGCTGAGCCGATCCAGGCGGAGATAATTTTGGGATCGGTATGCGGCTACTGCTTTCCAACTAAATCTTCATCGTTGAAGGTTATGTTGGCCCTTTCTCTCTATTTTGCGATGCATCCTTCAATAATGGAATGAACATATCCTTCCCGATCTTTCAAAAACTCTGTACCTCTCCATCTCGGCGCAACTTCCGTCGGCCACATGTAGGCCTCCAGATATGGTATGGACAACTATCTTCTCCTAGTTGGAGTAGCTTGTTCCTGCTCCTTCTTTGTTGTTTCCTTGCAGGTGCGGCCCAGGTGCCTCATGGACTAGAGCGGGAGACTTGTGTCTTTGCTACACGTACCGTTCTGATTTCTTTTTTGGATGTATTCCTTAATGAGATCCCGCAAATTCTGACATTCTTCGGTGTTATGCCCATGAGACTCATGGAGGTGACAATATTTTCCTGTTCCAATTGCGTCTTCTGACTCTTTTTTATATGGAGGGCGTTTGTATTTTAATTCGTGTTGAGTAGCGAGGTAAATGTTCTCCACAGTGTCGTTCAAAGGAGTGTACGAATCGAATCTCGGTCCAGGTATGTATCATCGCTTATTGCCCTTTTTAGTTCCCGAGTTTCCTTGATGGTTACTTTTTTCTTCGTTGTTTGGCTTACTCCCCTCTCCTTGGGGTGGACGCCTCTGCATAGTGCCATCGGTGTAAGCCTTTCATCCGCATTTTGTATTGTTGCTGCAGCAGCGTTGAAACGGGTAAGATATTGCTGTAGCGGTTCTCCAGCTTTCTGTTTTACGTCTGACAATGAATAAGCATCTCTGGGCTATTCCACATGGATTCGAAATTGACTTATGAATTTTTCCTTCAACATTTCCCAAGAGCTAATGGAGCCATGAGTCAGGTGACCAAACCATGTGGTTGCTAAGTCTGACAGGAACGGTGGAAAACAATTACACAGCACACGCTCTGTTGCTTCATTCATGAGAATGTGATGTGTTTGCACAAAAAATGGACAAACACCTCAAAGTCGTATGATTTAGTAGATCTTATGTGGTTCTTAGTGATTTGGGTGATTTATGCAAATATATAAAAAGCAGGGGCTAAACTGTAAAAAGACACGTAGATTTATAGTGGTTCAGCCAGAATGTGCCTACGTCCACTTCATATGTTATTTCTCTTCTCTTGTTTAGATTACAAGTACAAAGCTTTGATACAAGTAAAAGAAAGTTGTTTGAAAGTTCTCTCCGTGCTTGAGCTCTCAAACTTGTCCCCATTGTTGTACCCCTGCCCCTCTATTTATAGAGTGAGGCTGGGGGTAGGGGTCTAGGATGTGTATAGTTGCTGATGGGCCTGGGCTGACGTGATCTGGCCTGGTACGTCTTGGTTCGGCATCGCTTGGTTCAGAGATGGTTGGAGTGTAGAGTGGACCGGTTGTAGGTGATTCGATGCTATGTGGTAGTACCTTGGTCCAGTTTGGGGTTGGTCCGGTAGGAGCTTGAGAAGGTTGTTCGGTAGGAACATGAGAAGTGCAGTTTGGACCGGTAGTTTCTTGGACCGGTGGTGGGATGGTGAGGTTGGTCCGGTGTGGTATGTTGAGTAAGCAGCTTGGTCCGGTGGTGAGTGAGCAGCTTGGTCTGGTGGTGAGTGAGCAGCTTGGTTTGGCGAAGCTTGGAGGTGGTTGGTTCGGTGAAGTTTGGACCGGTGGTGAGAATTCACCCAACATTTGCCCCCCAAAGTGGGGTATATGCTGGCATATGGCCTACTTTGTTTCCTTCCATTCGATCGCTGAGTGCCGATCCAACTGGTCCGGCATCCTATATTTGCCTATAAGTAGGGGGTGTATACTTTCATTATTCCCTTCCAACCCAAGACAACCGAACCAGACATTCATACCGAATCGATTCAGGTGATACAGCCTTCTCTCGCCGAATAGCCCTTTTAGACAACCGAACGAATCCGGGTATTTCGAGTGCCGAATGAACTATCGTCCTTGGATTACCGGATGAGTTCGTGGATCCTGAGTACCGAACCAGCATTCTCATTTGGATCACCGAATGAACCCTATAGGGGAATGCCGAATGAACCTTGAGACTCCAAATACCGAATGAGTATTCTCATTTGGATCACCGAATGAACCCTATACGGGGAATGCCGAATGAACCTTGAGACTCTGAATACCGAATGAAATTTAACCTTCACCTTACCGAATGACAATAGGAATTTAAGCATTTTGATTTTATGAGTGAAATTCCAGACTGCACACACTCGCTCCTTTACTTCCTTTATTCTAACGACGCACTTCTTTGTGTTTGCAGATAAATGTCTTGTAAAGTTGAAACCCGATCAGAAAAGAGGAAATCCCAGGATAGAGACGATCCTTCCGCAGTGCCCCCAGCTCAGTCAGAACCGGGACGTCATGGGCCTACCCCGAGGTCACTAGTGGATGGGTACGGCCCTCAGGAGCTTCTGAACTCACCTCCCAACTGTTTCCCAAGCTTTCTCAAAGGCGAGCAGCTTGACGTTATCTCCCGCTCCTTTGGGATTGATAGAGCGCGCATGCTGTTGCCGGGGGAGGCAGGTGTACAAGTAGAGGATGATGACCAGGATGGTCAAGAAGTAGGTGCTGGTAAGTCTTCCTTTCTGGTCTTTCCGTTAACTTGGTTGCTTATCACTAATGAATTCTTTCTTTGACCGGACAGGTGGGCAACAGGGCAAGGATAAAACTCCGACGCGGCCGGCTCCTTGATTGGACCTGGATATCTTTTGGTGGGCTTGACATTGTTGTATACGTTAGTCTCAAAACAGTAACGTAACTCTTAGGTTGTAATTATGCCACTTGTAATAAACAACACTATTCTCGACGTGTAATTTTTTAACTTAAGCTGATTCCGTCGTTTTTTGAATGCTTTTGTTATTTTCACATGTTGTATGAGAAATATATCTATGCATATGCTTGTAATTCAGTTGTGTTTAATGCCAAGTTCTTACTTAAAGCATAATTTCATGCCTTATAATGCTAGTGTGATGTATGAATAAATTATAGTCAGGAATTTGTATACAAGAAGAAAATACCGCCTTTCATGTTCTAATTGTAGATGGCAGTTTTGAATATTTTTGTACGACCAAGGATGGAGCTCAGTTGAATGTCCTGCTATCCAACCGTGAATTCCCATTCCCGCTGGTGAGTATCTTCTACTCTGTGTCCTGTACTTCAGGGATTGTTATAGAGGATAGGAGAAAAGTTCTTTAAATAGAATTGAAATATGTGAAATAGTAAAACTTCCAATCACGGAAGGCCTTCGATGTGCTTAAGTTCGTGGCAAACGGACTTTGTAGTCACTTTCCCTAACTGTGGGTCTTGGAGACATTTGTCACCCATCTTACGCCTCCGCGGGGAGTTAATTCTTTTTTACCACAGCCGCACTTAAGACACATCGGAGCCGAGATGGCGCACAGTAACTACCCGGACCATTATGGCCCGTAATCGTGGGTATTATTCGATTTACTATGGCCGGCTAGCGTGGGTGCCGATCGTCAACCGTGAACTACCCCTGGCTGGCCACACCGTATGTTGGGGTTTATAATTGGTTCACAGTTGCCGGCGAGCCGAACGCCGTAATGAGCTGCCTCGGCTATAGTCGGCCTTCTCGGTGGCTTATAATCGGCTCATTACAGTTGGCTTTGAGGGCCGTCGCGAGCAATGAGTTAACCCGCAGCAGAGGGATGCCGGAGCAAAAGTGTCTCATTGGAGAGGGCATAGATTCGTATAGTACCTGTTAGGTCTTGTCCAGGAGAAGTCGCGCTGTGGAGCGTCTTGAATGAAAATGCTATTTGCACAGGATTTTGTTCAAAAGAAAAGGATAAAGTTAACATGCAGCCAAGATATGAAGGAACAAGTTAAAAAGAGACAAGTATTTTTTAAAGTGGTTCGGCACGAAAATGCCTACGTCCATTGATTCTCTTTGTTAATTCACTTCATATGGGCAGTGCAAGTTAAGAAAAGTATCGACGAAGGTGTTGGATGTTCCACGCCCTCTGGAACACCTCCCCGTCCACTGTTGACAAAATATAAGCTCCATTGTGGAGATCTTTATGAATTACACCATCCCAGATTGGATCTAGTGCTCCGGGGCGAGGGAAGATTCGCTTGAGGACAAGATCCCCTTCTCGTAAGGTATGATGCTTGACTTTGGAATTGCATTGTGCTGCCACTTTTTGTTTGTGGGCTGCATCATTTCTTCTCTCCTCAATTAGATCCAAAGACAGGTAAAGGAGTTCTTCGTTCTCTTTTGGGTTATAGTGGATCCTACGGTGGGAAGGCACGATGGTTTCAACTGGGAGCATAGCCTCCGATCCATATGCCAAAGAGAAAGGAGTATGCCCTGTTGATGTTCTGAAAGATGTGCGATAGGCCCACAGTGCCGTAGGAAGTTCATCCACCCAAGCGCCTTTTGACTTTTCGAGTTTCTTTTTTATTAGAGTTTTGAGAACTTTGTTGACGGCTTTGACTTGTCCGTTTGCCTGGGGATAAGCTACGGATGAGAAGCTTTTGTGAATTCCGTGCTCTCGGCACCAGTTGGCGAATTCTTCGCTGTCAAACTGAAGTCCATTGTCTGATATGATTTTGAATGGGACTCCGTACCTGCACAGAACATTTTTGATCAAGGAAGCTGCGGAGATCACACCGGAGGGCAAACTTTAGCAAAGAAGATACTCCAATATGGATATTTCTGGCCTTGGGTGGCAAGGAAGATGTTTTTCGACGGTTTCATTCAAAGGAGTGTAAGTGTCGAATCTCGGTCCTGGCCGATATAGGCGCTTTTCTCCCTTCTTGCCCCCAGCATTGTCTCTAGAATCATTTCTTCGAATGTCCTTTGCTACAGCGGGCGCATTGCTGTGAGTTGCCTTATTTTGTTGCCCTGACTGCCCCTCAGTGGCAACGTCTTCAAGCTTCATATATTTCCCGGCTTCATGGAAGAAATCGGGTAAAGTAGCTGGTTTTTCTTTTGTTAGTCTTCTAGTGAATTTAGTATCCGGATGCACGCCACTACAGAGGGCCATTAAGATAAGCTTCTCATTGGCATCTTGGACTGCGGCATTGAATTGGGTTAAATATTGTTGTATCTTCTCTCCAGGTTTCTGTTTCATATTGGATAAGGAATAAGCGTCCTTGGGTTGTTCCACATGAATGCGGAACTGGCTGATAAACTTTTCTTTCAACATCTCCCACGAGCTGATGGATCCTTGGGGTAGATGGCAGAACCAGGAGGTAGCTAGATCTGCTAAGAATAGTGGAAAGCATTTGCATAGTACTCCCTCTGTTGCTCCACTCATGAGCATATGCTGTGTGTATCTCTGTAAGTGTACAACGGGGTCGGAGGTTCCTTTGAAAGGTTCCATTGTTGGCATCTTCCATTCTCGGGGGGTGATAGCAATTTTGATATTGCGGGCGAAAGGGTTGGTTACCCTAGCGCCTATCCCTCAATCTCTTTGATCCCATTGGACGCACTCTCTGAACAAGCGTGCCATCCTTTCATCAGAATTTGGAGCAGATAGAAACGAGTTCGGTTCTGTTCTGTGGGATTGATTCCGTCCAGATGACCTGTAGGGATGGTACCGTCTATCATTCCTCATATTTTCCAGTGGCTTCCTTTGGTCTTCTGGGAGCATGCTAGGGTCAGCCAAAGTTGGCCCTTGCCTTGATCTTCCCCTGCTGGGTTCTGATCTAAGCACTTCCTCGGGTCCAACTTCGGGTTGGAATCTAGCTCGGCCCCGTTCATTGGTGTTTCCATGGTTAGGCAATATGACAGGCTCAGCTACAGTTGGCCTCCATTCGGTACCTCCCCCGTTGGGTTCGGTTCCAAGCGTTTCTTCAGGCCTAACTTCGGGCTGAGCTCGGTCTCAGCTCCTACCATGGCTGCTTCTGCCGTTAGCTCCTTCGAAGAAGGAAGATCTTTGTTGTCTCTGAGATCCTCCAGACTGGGACTCACCCCATGACTCAGTGTTGCGGTTGGACTCTTCAGCATCCCTTAAGCGTGACATGAGATGGTCCACCAAGGCTTCCTGCTGGGACGTGAAGCGGTTAGTTACTTCAGCCACAACCCTGTCTAGATCTTCCCTTGTAATTGATGTAGGCTGTTCTGCGGTAGGAGTGGTCGGATTTGCCCGACCTTCATTTGGTACCGCTGCTGGAGGGGGACGATTTACTTGATCTGTGTCCACTAGATCTGGAAGACTACTGGTTGCGATGTTTTTTCCTTTGTTAACATCTTTCTTCTGCTTGGGAGGCATGTTTTCCAAGCGATGAACGATGCTGTTAGGAAAAAGGTTAAGTGGAAGAAGCTGAAGCTTATAGCTTCTAGCTCTCAATGAAAGCACCAAAAATGTTTGCACAAAAAATGGACAAACACCTCAAAGTCGTATGATTTAGTAGATCTTATGTGGTTCTTAGTGATTTGGGTGATTTATGCAAATATATAAAAAGCAGGGGCTAAACTGTAAAAAGACACGCAGATTTATAGTGGTTCAGCCAGAATGTGCCTACGTCCACTTCATATGTTATTTCTCTTCTCTTGTTTAGATTACAAGTACAAAGCTTTGATACAAGTAAAAGAAAGTTGTTTGAAAGTTCTCTCCGTGCTTGAGCTCTCAAACCTGTCCCCATTGTTGTACCCCTGCCCCTCTATTTATAGAGTGAGGCTGGGGGTAGGGGTCTAGGATGTGTATAGTTGCTGATGGGCCTGGGCTGACATGATCTGGCCTGGTACGTCTTGGTTCGGCATCGCTTGGTTCGGAGATGGTTGGAGTGTAGAGTGGACCGGTTGTAGGTAATTCGGTGCTATGTGGTAGTACCTTGGTCCGGTTTGGGGTTGGTCCGGTAGGAGCTTGAGAAGGTTGTTCGGTAGGAACATGAGAAGTGCAGTTTGGACCGGTAGTTGCTTGGACCGGTGGTGGGATGGTGAGGTTGGTCCGGTGTGGTATGTTGAGTAAGGTGCTTGGTTCGGTGGTGAGTGAGCAGCTTGGTCCGGTGGTGAGTGAGCAGCTTGGTTCGGCGAAGCTTGGAGGTGGTTGGTTCGGCGAAGTTTGGACCGATGGTGAGAATTCACCCAACATGATCGGTGTAGCGCTGCAAGTGGATGATTGGGTCGGATGTGCCTTTGTAGGGATCCATAGTGGGCATCTTCCATTCTCGAGGAGTGGTTGTTGCTTCTATGTCCCTGGTGAAGGGGCTGGACACCCTTGCCTTAAGCCTCTTTCGAGTTGTTCGCCTCTGAGGTATTCCCTAAATAGGCGTGTCATCCTCTCCTCGGATTCTGGGGCAGCCCTAGGAGAAGTGGGGGCCTTTGATGGCGTCCTGAACCTTGGTTGAAGTTGGATTGGCGATGATTGGCTCAAAGCATGATAGGGTCAACCACATTCGGTCCTTGCTTAGTGCCCACTTGACTAGGCCCAGCTCTTGATGCTCTTTCAGGACCGGCTTTGGGCTGAGTCCTGGCTCGGCTTCGAGTTCTTGTATCTTCTTGATTGAGTTCTTCATTTGCAAAGGATCTATTCCATCTACACGACTCTTCGGATTGAGAAACACCTCGAGATTCAGTGTTGTGAGTGGATTCCTCCATGCGTCTCAAGCGTGTCATGAGTTGGTCCACTAAAGCTTTTTGCTAGGCAGCGAAGCGGTCAGTCATCTCGTTCACAACCCTATCTAAATCTTCTCGGGTGACAGCTGAGTCTGGAGGTTGAGAGTGGGTAGCTGGGTTTTCTTGATCTTCTTGAATGGGGTTGAGTGTATTGGCAATGGCAGCACTCTTACCCTTATCGGTGTTGCGCTTAGAGGGAGCCATGTTCTAATGTTGAGTTAAGGTTTGGAAGGATGGTGGATAGAAGTGTTCGGCTCTCCACGTGGCTCGTTCTCAGTGAAAGCACCAAAAATGTTTGCTCAAAAGTTGGACAAACACCTCTAAATTTGATTTTTAGTTAAGTCTCGTTTGATTTGATTGATTTGGGGTTTTTAAATGTTCCAACACACAATGGAATGAATTTCAGCAAGTGCAGAGATAGTTCACAAGTTCAAAGTTCGGAAAGCAGATAAGGAAAGTAAATACCACAGAGTTTTATAGTGGTTCATCCCGAATGTGCCTACATCCACTTTCATCTTATTATTCTCTCTTTGATTTGATTACAAGTACAAGATTATTCGAAAAGAGTAAAAACGTTAAGTAGCCGAAGTGATGGATTTTCAGCAGAGTTTTCTCTTTTTTTCTCCAAATGTTTTTCCTTGTTGTTGTTGAGAAGCTCTGGTATTTATAGAGTGGAGTTATGAAGTATGGAGGAGAAGTTATAGCTTCCTGAGTTTGGTTCAGCATTTGAGTCAGGGACAGTTGGATCGGCATTTAGGTTAGGAAGTTTTCCTGGTTTGGTGGTCCTTTTTTTTGCTTTGGTTCGGTGATCCTGCCTTGGAGTACCTTACTTGCCGGTGCAAACATTTGATTTGGCATGTTTTTCATACCGGACCAAATGTTTGGTCTGGCGATTGATGTGTTATGCCGGACCAAATACTTGGTCTGGCATATCAGAGAATGCCGGACCAAATTTTTGGTCCGGCGTCTCTAAGGATACCGGACCAAATACTTTGTCTGGTATACCATAGGATGCCGGACCAAATATCTAGTCCGGCATGCCGGTCCATATGTATGGTTCGTCATTTTTGCAAATGCCGAACCAAGCATCTGGTCCGGTAATTCTGTTTCCTATACCCCTGCTTGCCTTTGCCTCCATCTTTCTTCGCTTGCCAGAAAACCGAGCCAACAACCGATAAATGGTCATCATTTCATAAATAATGTTCGGTATGTTTTACAAAAATAATTTTCATAATTTGATGCAATCAATCTGTGTTATATCGATGCTCCTACTATTTCTACCATTACCATAATAGTATACTAAATTCGAAGGTCCATCATTCACTTAATATAGATTATTTATTTTATATACTGTAACTATATTACAGCAAAGAGACCTTTGATCAAATATCTTGAACTCAAAGAAATAAATCTCATTGAAAACAATTTTCTATACAAAAATAAATTTCAGAATAGAAATAATATTTCTTATTCCAATTTTAAGTATTAATTATTATTACAATTCTCGTTTTCGATGTTTCTTTATGAAGCAGAAGTGACCATTCACTCTCTTCATCCTAACTGTACCTTAATCACATCTACTCTTCTACATTCTTTATTCTTTCTAAATGGTCGAACCATTCAAAAGAATTTCCTTACTACAACATCATAACGAACTCTTTACGAAAAGTGCACTCAATAATCCTTAACAATTAAGGACATCAAATATGTTGCACTTTCCGTCAACTGATCAAACGGACATATCAGCTATCGAGTCCTCATATCTATATTGTACTTTTGGTCTTATGTTACATTTAACACATTGTGATCCTTTTGCAATCAATCAAATTGAATATTTGATCTCACAGTACTATTTATTAGCTTATTTCGTATGAACTATCTTCATCGAAGAATCGTACATTATGAATTGTGACTGTTCCTCATGTAACATTTATATGCAATAGTATACAGATCAGATATCCATAGTCTTATAGTGTTTTTGAGTTCTAAACTCATAGAAAGCAACACACGGTCTTGACAAAATTACGAATGTATTTAGTGGTTGTAAAATCAGGTGCTTGCATGGGTATTAAAACATTAGCATGCAATAAGCACTTACTAAAAAGTATATATCATGTTTTTTTTGTCAATTTTCAGTTCAGTTCATTTGTATATCTTAATTGATAAACGTTTTGTTAATCATATTAAGTGCATAAATTTATCATTGTAGATTATGATTACATTATATAACATATGTATTGACACTATTAAAAAGGTTAAATGCTATCACTTCATTTTTAAGGCTTCCACTAGTCTTTTATGTTTCACTAAACCCTAAGCGAAACATAAAAGTCTTTCGACTTCACTAGTGGGTATTAGGACTCGTAAGCCTTCAGATTCTGACCTTGAAGAAAGCTCAACAAATATAGACCCGCTTACAAAGGATAACTCCTTACCAGTTATATCACATACAACTCCCATGGTTCTTTGTCCTAATCCTGCCTTTACCTTGAGGAAAGCTCAACAAGCAAAGTGGGATTATTCACTTGAACCTATTTCGGCTAAGTATAATGCATATACCTTGAGGAAAGCTCAATACATATGTGTAGTTATCTTACCTCATATATTCAGTATATTAATAGTACTACATATAACATCCCGAGCTTGAGGAAGACTCAACAACGAAAGAGTATGGAGGTAACTATTAATATATAAATGATAGAGGACACCTTTACATTTAAGATTCATAATCTTCAATATATTATATCGAATGATATTGACTTATGGAATAATAGATTCCTTATGAAATATACCATCGTAATTAAAGTGTTGGACACATTTGAAATCACGGTATACATACATTTACATATGTATTCATTCCTTAATTCTATTTAGAGTTTCTACAATGTTCCTTCTTTACTTTATACATTCATATTATATAAGTTTTATTATTATATAACTTTTATATTTCACATTACTTATATAATAGTCTTATGTATAATATTATATTAATTGAATTGTATTTATTAAATTTAATTAATTAACATTTTAATTATTTTTTATTATTTTAATATAACATTTATATTAAATATTTATTATGTACCGTAACCTTTATAGTATAACACATATATCATATATATGCGTATATTGTTTAATTAATTAACTTATAATTAATTAATTTAATTAATTAACTTTTAATTAATTTATTAATTAACTTTTAATTAATTTATTAATTAAATTTTAATTAATTTATTAATTAACTTTTAATTAATTTATTAATTAAACTTTAATTAATTAATTTAATTTAACAATTCTAATTAAATTATATTAATTTTGAAATTGAATTCATATACATACATACATATATATATATATGTTATTTTAAACATTTAAAAATACACATACATATATATATTTATGTTATTTTAAACATTTAAAAATACACATACATCATAATATATAATACATGTATATATTTATTAATTAATTAGCTTATTTAATTAATATATTTTATTAATCTCATTAATAAATTTTATAAATTTCGACATTAATTTTCAAATATTTTTAAATTTTATTATCTTATAACACTTATAATATGTAAATATTTTATTTTAAGTTTTACTTTTAAATTTAAAATCTTATATATTTAAATTTTCAAAATAATAGTAAAAATTTATATTATAATATTTTTCTTATTTTAAATTTACCATTTAAATTTAAAATGTATATTTTAATTTTTAACCAATTTTGAAAATTATCTCGAGGCCCAATTTAAATTTGGGCCTTTTCTATTATGGACAACTTTTGGACTATAAGCTTAATAGTTAACCCTAACATGACTAGTTAGACCACATAGGTTATTAGGCTCTGATACCGTTGTTGGAACTAGGCCAACCCGCAATGGAAGTTATGGGTGAATTTCAATTTTTTAGCCTATTGGATATTTTTTCGGCCTATGAAGTTTAATTTATTTAGAACATTTTCAAATTTAATTTAAATAAAATCTTTGTTTCATTTAAATTTATAATCAATGCATTGAGTTTTATTTAACTTATTTTAAATTAAATATAATGGTACACATACGTGTCATATACATATATGTATGTATGTACATGTGTAACATAATAATTCGTGCAACGTATAACATGACTGTATATAATGTTGGGATTTGCATCGCAACGGACATATTAGCTCATCTTATATGTATTGTATGTTGTCCAAATATATGTATGTATATATATACACAAACTTTTATTTATATGAGTATTAAAACAATATAAATATTTACATGTGTGTGTGTAATATGTATTGTACAAAAGCAAAATATTAATATATATATATATATTAAGTTAGACATAAATTTGATAAATGACTATATATATATTATACATCTATGTTTTACAATAATATAAATTATATATATACATATATACAAATATACATATATATGTATTTGTTTATAATTAAATTTATAATATCTAAATATTTAAAAATATATTAATTTAAATGTATATATTCATATTATATAATTATATCAATTATAAAATTAATTAAAATTAGATATATATATATATATTATAAAATTCTAGATCCAATATATGGTAGAAAAATATTTTATTATAATTTTTATTACTAAATTATGTCTATACAAATAGATTAGTCAGAAAACATTGAAATAATATTAAAAATAATTTTGTAAAATATTTATCAAATTTAAAATTTTTAAAATTCAAATATGATATTATAAGGTCGTTGAAAATTTTCTGAGTTAAAATTATATTTTTTATTATTTAAATAATATCTGCCATTATTATAAATGATTTTTTAGAAAATAATAAATTTGATTTCTAAATTTTGGAATTTTGGATGAAAGATAATATGATGATGAAATTTAAAAAAAATTAAAATATAATTTTCAAAGCATATATTATTTTATATTAATTATATAACCTTTATTTTGATTAAATAAAATTAGAAATAGTAAATAATTACTAAAAAATATTTTGTTGTTACCCAAAATTATAATTAGTATAAATTTGCATATATAAAATATAAGATCAATTTTTAACATGAATAATGAAAAATAGGTCATTTAAATTTATGTAATATGACTTGTTAATATAAATATAATTATGAAATAAATTAAAATAAATTATTTCGGATGTGTATAGATCAAATGTAAATAAAAAAATTATTATACATACATACACATTACCATTCAATATGTGACAACATTTATAGATATAGGAACCTCACATAACTAATAATATAGTTATGATACACACACACAAGCAATGAATATTATACATGAATTATAAGTGATATGAAATATGAAAACATACCAGAACATGCCTTGAAGTACACCTTGCTATGATGAATATCACTCCATAGAACTCTTTTAAATTCGGCAGACAACTAATCTTTGAATTGTAGACCGTCGACTATCCAATAGTTGTTGATTTGAAATTGATTCGACATGAGATTTGATAGAGCTTTGTGTAGGTGTGACCGACCAACAAGAAGATGAAAAGGTAGCCAAAAAAGGGATCAAGTGCATTAAGGTTATGAGTTCTTTTATAGTGGAAGGAATAGAGAAAAGGTGGATCAAATCTCTTACCCATTCTCCCTAAACTAGAGCCATCCATCAAAGGTCCTCCTACCCCATCTTTTAGAAACCCCTATCATGCATGTTGTTGCCATATGTATCACATACATCATGGGCTTATAGCCCATTTTGGTCCAAATAAATAATACTAATTAAATCTGATTTAATTGCTTGTTGACATCGCGTATCGATCGATATATTTATAACTGTTAAAAATATATACACTAATATTTGTTCCTCAAATCACATTCAAAATTTCATAATCAATATTTTATAAATATTAATTTAATTAATTTATAAAAATTATAAACTAATGAAATCGTTTGGTCTAAAGAGAATTCGAAGATCCGTTGTGTGATTCGTCAGGTGTAAATTTGGTCAGTGATTAACATCGAACTATTCGAATGCTAACGTTTGCACGTCACTTGGAGGGGGTGTGACATTTTGGCCAAATTTATCGCTAACTTAGTTTTGGTAAAACCCAATTTTAATTAATTAAGCGTTACCTGGTTGTGACCTATATTTACACAAATTCTCTTCGTCAAAACAATATCACTTTGGACTTATTGAATTTGGAAATAATCAAAATTCCAACATCATCCATACTCAACTCAATAGTCCACTCACAAAGTCCTTGGTTCAATAATAACAATTATGACTAACCAAACTGCTCTGGCCAGAGACTTTGACTTTGAGTTGACTAGAGTTAACCGTGTTACAAGCTCCATATAACTAAGGAGACGAATCCTCTTTTGAATAGTGCTTCACTTCCAATATATTCACTCGACCCAACTATAGTCACTTGATGGACGTCATGCCATGATTTGACTATAATCAAGGTAGAGCTTTTATATTGAAGATCCATAGTATTCTCAAGTCGAGAGAACTGTGTAAATCAGTCACATCGATATTTTCTGTTTGACCTTAGTAATAATATTAACCAACAGAAAATAATCGAGTAAGATGTTTCATAGTTATCCAATAAGTATCGATACGTAATCCCTTAGTGCCTCCAACGGCCATGAGCAATATACTATCCAACATTTGGAAAGTGTTACGTACTCTAGTCTTAACGGATGCATTGATATCCAATCTCGATGCATCTTGACTAGGAACATTTAAAATGGTATATTTGTTTTCATTATGATAAATTACTCATGGTTACTGCAATTTATAACTACTATCACAAAATATACCATTTATGGATTTTCTATTAAATATACTTTTAATTAAATTAATTTATTAATATAACACATTATATCAAGTATATAATAGAAAGAAAATGCTTTTTATTTCGAACAAAATTGGTTATCGAGTTAGATATATGTGACAAATTACATAATTTCCCCTAGGGCATGCCCTTAACTCTATCATCATTCCTGTTTGAATTTTTTTTCATTTTGTTTGTAAATCTTAGGCGATTGCAGTAATCCCATGTGTTGAAGAGGTATGTAAGGATTAGTCAATTCAAGTACTAGTTTCCAATCCCTAGTTCGAGCGCAGGGTTCCTAGGTTTTTTACACTAGGTGGGCGAGGTTTTGAACTCGATTTTTAGAGGTGGCACTTGAGTCGATTCCTTGAGATGGCTTAGAGATTTTTGAAGTGAGGCTCTGTGTTTGTGAGGGAATTTTAGTAGTCGAATCAAGGAATCGGATCAGAGTTCGCACAAGAAGACTCAGGTGGCCAACCCTAATTTAACAAAGGAATCTTGCGAGAAAACGAAGGGTTGAAACGGGCATCGTGTCATTTTGGGTTATCTTTAATCATATTAAATTATAATTATAATGTAGCTAAGGTTGCCTGGAATGGTTTGGGTAAGGACTTCTCAACTAGTTTTGTGGAGATTCGGATAATCTTCTAAATGGAGTACGATACTTGCTAAAGCAAACATCGTGATACACTTAGTATATTATCCTTATGAACATTGTGCAGTTGAGGTGATTTTATACCCCAGTGAGCCTAAGCATTCATATATTTTTATTTGATAATGAATTAATTTATAATGTTCCCTCTTTTAGAGAATGGAATCTGTACAAAAGAAATGGAAAATTGAAACTTAGGTAGCTGGATTTATTCGAGAGCTTTGACACTTGACGATCTAGCACATCTTAGAAATTTTCCTTTCCATAGTGTAGCTTGTAATTGTCTTTCGTGTATTGTATTCATGGAAGGAGTTAGACCAATTAAATATTTTGTCCATCCTAGAAGTAGAATAGGCTCATGTGAGTGTATGGTTTGACGTGCATGTTTCGACTATTGTTGGTTACCGTGCGTGTTGGTAACGACTCTTTAGTATAATTCATTGTTTTATATGATTGAGGATTATTGTTTGTTGTTTGTTTTTTCTTACTATTGTCTGTTGTTTCTCACTATAGGTTATCGCGTATTTCCAAGATTTGAAATATGTGTTAATTCGAGAATTTCTATAATGTTTGCTGTGTAAGAGAAGTACTGTCGGGATTTTCCGAGGTTTAAACTTCAGAATTTTTAGTTATTCCTGTTACAACCTCATACTCATAGGAATTTCGAGGATGAAATTCTTTTAATAAGGAGAGAATATAACACCCTATAATTTTAACATTGAATATTTAAATGATTAATTTGAATATTCAATTGTTAATTAATGGAATGCTCACTATATTAAATTTTTAAGAGATAAATGAATTGGGTCTTGAGTCACATATAGTTGAGACCACTTTTCCGACGCAAGAAAAATGAGTATAAACTTCACTATGTTTGGAGATGATTAATTTCGAGGATGAATATTGATTTCTAGAAAGAAATAAAAGTTTGATTTGGGTTAAGCCCATTAGCTTGCCCATAAGTTAGCTTTTAAGAGGCTAACTCCTCTTCCACTTTTCATTTCACATTTCATTTTCTCCCTCTCCTCTAATCTTTTCCTAATCACCCCTTAATCATCTCCTAATCCTCTTGCCCTAAATCCTTCATATAAATTTTCTAAATTTAAATAAATGTTGACCTGCCTTTTGGTAAGGCCATGTACAGGCGGATTTAACTCAAATGATTACACAGTTATCGAGGCTGGAATATTTTGATTTTTATTCGAATGGATGGATGGACAATTGATTACGGATAGTGAATATGAATGTGAAGTGAGGATTCAGCACAGTAGGTGGATAAACAATGTCGGGTACTTGGGATATGGATTTCGGCAAAGGTCAGGCTGCTTTGGGTCAGCCAGGGTATTGCTTCGAGTCACTATGTAGTTTGCTTCGAGTCAGGAAGGTGTTTATTTTAGGACAAGATAGGATATGCTTTGGTGGGATCAGCATTGCTCTTGCTTGGGGTCGGATCGGCATTTACTTGGGGTTAGCGCTAGTAATACTTCGGGTTGGCATACTGAGTGCAAGCGGTCGGCATAGTCATTTGGGTTAACAGTGATATGGCTTCAGGTCGGCAAGCATGGCGTGGGGTCGGCATATGATGAAGGTCGTCACTTGGAGGGATCGGCATATAGAGATGGCTCCGGGTCGACACAAGCAAGGACTCGGGTCGGCATCAGGGAGTGCTTCGGGTCGGCATACTTGGAGGGGTCGACATACTTTGAGGGATCGGCATCACTTCGGGTCGGTGTTGGAGCTTCAGGTCGGTAAGGATATGGGGTCGTCATATGGGAATGACTAGGGTTGGCTATGGATTTACTTCGGGTCGCCTATGGGGGTAACTTTGGGTCAGGGAGGCATTTTCTTCGGGTCGGCGTAGAAGGTGCTTGGGGTCGGCATTTGGAGGATAAAACTTGGGGTCGACGACAAGCTTACTTCGGGTTCTACTTCGAATTTTTGTTTCAGGTCGGCGTATTTTAACGAGTTGGGCTCGACTATGGTTTTGGTGGGCCCATGTAAGTGAGGAGGCCCTGTAGCCGGGGTTTTGCCTATAAATACAATAGGCGTGGCTTAAGAAAAGGGATCCTGATTCTGCTTCTCTTCATCTTCTTCGACAAAAAGCTACTCTGCCATTTTTGTTTCAGAAATTCTGGATTGTAACTGTAATCAGATTTCAGTATAATAAAAAGGAAATTTCTTGTGTGAACGCAGGCCGGAGTTAGCCAAACCACTATAAATCTTGTCTTTTTTACTGCTTTCTTTTTAATTTTGATTATTCTTCATATTATACTCTCTACATATACTCTATTTGTGATATGTGACTGGATATTGGTGCTTTCACTTGCAATTGGGTGTTTGTGACCAATTTTGGCGCAAACATTTTGGTGCTTTCACAGAGAAAGCTTGCACTCGGGAATCGGGAAGTTAGGATCTTGGATTTGGAAAATTAGGAACTTGGATCTGGGAAGCAATGGCCAAGCAATCAACAAGAAGACAGAGAACGGAGATGAGTCATCATGAAGGAAGTCAGGAGGCTTCCTCAAGAGCTAAGCAGACCTCAATCTTGATCACCAGAGATGAGATGGAGATGATGATGAATGCTATGTAAGAAAGGATGTTGAAAAGGTATGAGGAAATGATGTAGAACCTATTCCGACAGAATGGACAAGCTGGAGGGCATCCTCAAGGGAATGGAGTTCCAAGGAATGCTGGAAATGAGGAACACGAAGCTGGAGTAGTAGGAATGGAAGAAGTCCAGAATCGGAACCAAGGAAATGGAGCAAATAGGATGTGGGATAGAGCGGAACCATCGGAAGTTGCCCCTGATCGTTCTACACTCGGGGGCATGCTCCCGAATCATATTGGCTCAATTCTATGCAGGATACTAGGCAGTGCTATGCAATTTGGCATTGATCGGGATATGTATGCTCATCCAGAAGGTCAGGTTTCAGGATTCCATTGTGGACTCGGGGGGCAGGTTGGAGATAATGGATAAAGACTACCGCTGGATGATAATGATATGTTAGCGGACATGATCTGACGGGCTATGAGGGGATGACTAGTAAATAGAGATTTGGTGGATGTGAATGGGAGCTCCTTCGCTCCTACGATTAGACAAGCTAGGAATCTGCCAAATTTCAAACTACCAACGCTGGACATGTATGATGGAAGGACGGATCCCACTGTTCACCTGACAAGGTATATGAGGCACATGGGAGTATTAGGGGCATTGGAGGAAGTCATGGCACGGTGCTTCCCTTCGTATTTGACGGATATAGCTGCATTATGGTTCAGAAAACTGGAAAGCGGCTCCATTAGCACATGGATGGAGTTGATCGAAAGGTTTATGAGGAAATTTTGGGTCAAAATCGCGAGACCCAAGAGTGTGATGACTTTAACATCGATGAAGTAGTGGAAGGGAGAATCACTTAGGGATTTCTTAACCATGTTCAATGCGGCAGTGGCTTCAGTGGATCGACCCGATCCGTCGATGGTTCCCATGACGGCAGTCTCAGGGATTGCGGATAATTCGGATTTCAAGGTATCATTGGAACGAGATCCATCGATGGATCTCGGGGAGTTTTACCATGAAGCAGAAAGGTTTCTATGATAAAAAGATGCAAAGGTTGATTGAGAGGGGAGAGAGGAGGCTGAAGTTTATGCGGTAAAGGGTGGAGGTCCACCCAGGGAAGATTCAAACAAGAACGATAAAGGCAAACAGAAAATGAATGATGGAGGCAATATCTCTGAAAGACAATGGAGGGAACCGAAATTCTCTTCATACACGGATTTGACTGAAACTCTGGAAAGGATCTATTTGGATACTCGAGGGCGCCTCTAGTATCGCAGGCCAGCAAAAAGGGAACCCTATGAATACGAGCGGGCATCAGGAAAGCCTTGCCTATTCCATGAGCTGGATGGGCACAACATGAATGACTGCAGGCATTTGAAGGATATCATTGAGGAACATGTGACAAATGGCCATTTTCCACAATACATAAGGAATCAAGTTGTGGCAGTGGAACAGGTGCAGCCAACGCCCACCTCAAATGAAGATGGCACTGGATCGAGGCATCTTCGGGAGCTTATTATTAACCGATTGGATTTATGTCATGAAATGAGTAATAAACCCTGAAGTACTACGGCTAAGTCGCTTATACATGTACGAGATCGAGGACGATCCCAAGGCATGCTCTGAGATGATGATGAACCATGGTGCTCGGGTTTATGAAATCTTATTTTTTCTGTTTACTGCAAACTTTGGTTTATCTGGTACTATGGCTATTTAGTTTTATTGGTTATATGGACTTTTATTTTATCAACCGAACTCTGTAATGATTGGATTTGGATTAATGTAATAAATAACATAGGTTAAGGTTACGGTCCCGACCGGAGAGACGGGGTAGTAACCGCGAGTTACGAGTCCCTTCGTCGAAGAGCGACAAGATGGACTCGAACTCGGATTAAGTCCTCGATTGGGGATCGAGGCCGGAGAAGGATAACCTACAAATTAAGTCCTCGACTGGGGATCAAGGCCGTAGTAGAATACCCCGTGGATTAAGTTCTCGGTTGGGGATCGAGGTCGGAGTAGGATTCCCCACGGATTAAGTGCTTGACCAGAGAGTCAAGGCCGGAGAAGAAAAACCATAGATAAGCCCTCAACCGGAGAGTCGAGGCCGGAGTAGGATAAAATGACCCGGAGTGGTCTATAAATTTGGACCCGGAGAGGTCCCGGCTTTGGATATGGACCCAGAGAGGTTCAGGATTTGGATATGGACCCGGCGAGGTCTCGGATTCGGATTACAGGACCTAGAGAGGTCCCGGACTTGGATAAAACGATCCAGAGAGATCATGGATAGCTTAATTGATTTGGAATGGACTCGGAATTGGATATTCACTCATAATAGTTATGGATTTCGCTAACGATCCGAAGGGATCAAGGAATTGGTTTGGCAATGGATTGGTTTCAAGGTCGGATGATATGGCGATCAATGGATTATGGACTTTGGATTTTAGACTTGTGGCAATTCAAAACACGCCTTCCAATAGCAAGGCGTGTTTTGGTGGCAAAGTGTTAATCCGCCTTTTGGCAAGACCGTGTACATGCGGATTTAATTCAAATAATTGCATGGTTATCGAGGCTGGAATATTATGGTTTTTGTTCGAATGGATGGATGGACAATTGATTATGGATAATGAATATGAATGTGACGTCGGGGTTAAACACGGTCGGTGGATAAACGATGCTAGGTACTTGGGATATGGATTTCGGCAAAGGTCGGGCTGCTTTGGGTCAGCCAAGGGGTTGCTTCGAGTCACTATGTGGTTTGCTTTGGGTCAGGAAGGTGTTTACTTCGCGACAAGATAGGATATGCTTTGGTGGGATCGACATTGCTCTTGCTTGGGGTCGGATCACCATCTACTTGGGGTTGGCACGAGTAATACTTTGGGTCGGCATGCTGAGTGCAAGGGGTCAGCATAATCTTTTGGGTCAGTAGTGATATGGCTTCGGGTCGGCAAGCATTGTGTGGGGTCGGCATATGGTGGAGGTCGTCACTTGTAAGGATCAGCATATAGAGATGGCTCCGGGTCGGCACAAGCAAGGACTTGGGTCGGCATCTGGGAGTGCTTCGAGTTGGCATACTTGGAGGAGTCGGCATACTTTGAGGGATCTGCATCACTTCGAGTCGGTTATATTTTAGCTTCGGGTTGGTGAGGATATGGGGTCGGGATATGGGAATGACTAGAGGTCGGCTATAGGTTTACTTCGGGTCGGCTGTGGAGGTAACTTCGGGTTAGGGAGGCATTTTCTTCGGGTCGGCGTAGAAGGTGCTTGGGGTCGGCATTTGGAGGATCAAACTTGGGGTCGGCGACAAGCTTACTTCGGGTTCTACTTCGAGTTTTGTTTTAGTTCGGCGTATTTGGACGAGTTGGGCTCGACTATGGTTTTGGTGGGCCCATGTAAGTGAGGAGGCTCTATAGCCGGGGTTTTGCATATAAATATAGTAGGCATGGCTTCAGAAAAGGGATCCTGATTCTGCTTCTCTTCATCTTTTCCGACAAAAGCTACTCTGCCATTTCTGTTTCAGAAATTCCGGATTGTAACTGTAATCAAATTTCAGTATAATAAAAAGGAAATTTCTGGAGTGGACGTAGGCCAAAGTTAGCCAAACCACTATAAATCTTGTCTTTTTTACTGCTTTCTTTTTAATTTTGATTATTCTTCATATTATACTCTCTACATATACTCTATCTGTGATCAGTGACTGGATATTGGTGCTTTCACTTGCAATTGGGTTTTTGTGACCAATTTTCGCATAAATAATAAAAATAACCATAATTCCTCTCATGTAATTCTCTATAATACCCACAAAGGAATTAGCATGGAGTGAAGTTTGAATAGAGATCCCTAATGTGAAGTAAGTTTGGAGGTGAGTGGGATGATTCTCTTACTTATACTTCATATATTTGTTTATTTGTGAATATGAAGTGATATAGGATGATTAAGAGAATGTTAGTAATTTAATTAGGCTTATGTTTATGCCTCTAACATATTTATATCATCACATTATTTATTAGAAACCTTAAAGACTATTTTGAAGAGTTAGTAAGCTTAGAATTTGGTTTAGGGGATAACGGGATGGTTTTGTGTGATGTTATGGTTTTATTGCGATTAGTTAAGAAATATACTGATGGTGTGTATATCATTAGAAAACATTAATTAAACACTTTGAATGGGTTAGTAAAGTTAGTAAGCTAAATAAGTGAGTTAGGAGCTCTACCCTTATTATTAGTGTGATTAGAGGCCTAATGAAGCTTAATTAATATTAAAGAGAAGTAGTGATTTGATAAAATAAGAAAATATTTTATAAAGTGAAGTTAATAAGGTAATTAAGTAAGTTAAGGGCTCTACACTTATTATTAAAATAATTAGAGTTTTAACGAAGCTTAATTTGTATTTATAAGTATTATTTAAGTAAAGAAAAAAAATTATACGTGAAAGATATATTTTATAAAACAGAATGAGATTTTAAAGAATAGTAATAATGATATATTTTATAGAATAGAATGAGATTTTATAAAACAATATAAAGCAAGTATTTTATAAAAGTATAAGACTTTATAAAATAGCAAGAAGGAATTAGTTTATAAAGTAGTTAAAAGGTTTCATAAAATAATTATAAGATGAACACTTATTTCTTGATAAAGGAATTAAGTATTATAAGAGCTTAAAATGATTTATAAGCTAGGCTTGTATTTTATAAAATAATGGAATGATTTTATAAAATAGTAGAAAACGAGATTTGACTTCTACAGAAAAGATTTGATAAATAAAAGTAAGAATTTATTATTGAAAAATCAAATTTTTATTTAAATATACGTGTATGTGTATGTATACAGGTAAGTATATGTATACATATATTTGAAGTTATATAGTAATCAATACAATGCTTGTATCATAATTAGAATTGTTGAATAGTTTGGATTGAAGCAATCTCATATAGTCATAGGGACCACCTGGTGTGCTAAGTGGCATGAGAGAGAGAGAGCTTGGTCGAGTAATTGCTCTGGTGAAACTTGAAACGTGATTTGTGAAATTTTATGCATGTAAGTATAAATGTGTGCATATGCATGCCTGAGCGGGCGTATAGACACACAAGTGAGCATCACGCAAAGTGAGAAGGTTGGTTGAGTTCATTTGATGTCTTAGAGGTGGCTAGGTCGAAAGATTCTCCCCATGAAACTCTATGCGCAAAAGAGTGGTTTTCCATATCGAAATCATTTTTCAAATATTTAAGAGGCCAAAGAGTGGCAACTCATCGGGCGAAGCGTCGGAAGAAATGGAGCTTGAATCGACAAGCGGTGTTTGACTTGCCTTGTTAGCCTAGGATTACTGCCTAGGAATTACTAGTCTCAGTCGATTGGTGTGTGCCAGTAGTTGACTAAGGCTAGTCGACTGGGACGGCGCCCTAGTCAGTTGAAGGTGTACCGACCTGGGAAATAAGCCCAGGTTAGGTGTAATGCTTTGGGGATTTTTACCTCGTCTCATTTGCAGTTCTTCATAAGGCTTTGATATAAATTCGGGAAGAGTCTGGGCTACTCGAGGGTGTAGAAGGCATGATGAAGTTCGAGATCCGGACACGAGTGCTAAGCGATTTATATGTGATCAATAATGATCGATAACGATCGGGCATGACATCGGTACGATGATCGACCACACGATCACGTCCAACGAGCATCGAGCGGAGCAATATCCCTTGGCTTTGACCTTGGGTAAATATGATTGGATGAGTGGTACTGGTCTTTTTAGTAACCGTACTAGATATCGGTCTTAGGCTGGTGATTGAACCTCATATTGGTTTTTGGTGGAGACTATACAAATAGATGGATGATGACGAGATATTGGTCTTCGTCTGCAATAGAGGTATATGATTACATGGTGGTTATATTTGAGATATATAATTATATGACATTGGTGTTTATTTATGGACCCGATAGTATATTATACGAGACATGAGCTTCATCCTCCTCTTGATAGACGTGTACAGTTGTTAATTTAGAAATCCTTGATGTCCTAGGAAGGGACGATGAAAATCATCTACTATGAGATCAAATGTCACCAAAGCTCATTATAGAGGTATGGTGTAGTCCGCAAAGGTCCCAAGTATATAGAGTAGGTCATATATCATCAAAGCTCATTATAGGGGTATGGTGAGACCTACATGAGTTCGATCACACTAAATGTGACTAGGGGTCTATGGTAAATTCAGGTACTAACTCCATTTATTATGGGAATAGGTTTCAAGTATATAGGCTAGATCATATATCACCAAAGCTCATTATGGGGGTATGGTGAGGTCTAGTAATCTTGAACTCTCAAAGGGAATCATTGGATTATGGAAATTTGAATGATAATTCTTTGTCTAACACGGACGTAGAATTCAAGTAAATAGAGTAGATCATACATCACCAAAGCTCATTATAAGGGTACGGTGAGACCTAGACGACTTTGATCAAATTGGATGCGACTCAGGTCTATGGTACATTGAGGCACTGACTCTATTTATCTTGGGCATTAGTCTACTATGCCTTAAACAATCAATAATGAAGGGCATAAATGTGTATACGGTTACTTCTCTTTGCTAGGTCACATTAGTTGGTTGAATTAGTTGTCGTGTGTTTTAGAATAGATTTGCATTTCATTGTCATTTCCCTTTTTTTTTATACTGTTATGGATCAGTAACAATATATTAGCTGTGCTAACTCATTGATGACAGGAGTAGACCAGGTTATAGTATGATTTCCTATCACCCTGAGATAGGTTTATTTTACCTGTTTATGGATAGTTCGAATTACCCCTGAGCCACTGTTGTCAGAGGACCGACTATACCTTGAGAGCTTACTATTTTACTGACATATAGTCTTGATATATAGTATTTTGAGATAGTTCTTCCTACATCATGCTTTATGTCTGACCCATGTTTTGTCTTTGTCTGTTTATGCCATGAAAACACTCGGGGTACTCGATCGAGTAATTTTGGAGTTAGGTGCTTTTAAGGATACACGACCAGGATGCCCAGTTAGAGCATTTTGAAGGCGTGGCACCGATATTTTGGATATGTATACTTGACAATTTAGTAGTACATGACAGACCTGTTATTAAATTGAAACCACTGTATTAGATATTTATTAAGAACTCCGTGTTGTTGGGATTTGATATATTCTGACTTTCTATGTTGATATTTATCGGTTGCTTCGGCTAGTGCGGTCTTTTATATATTGTCATTTTGTGCATGCATATTCAGTATATTATATGTTATCATTTCTTTTTGAGATCTCATCGATGTCTTGATTTAGTGTTTTATTCTAATTTTAACCGAACAATCCGTCTTTTGTGGTATTTGAATATCGAGCGATGTTGCAAGACATGGATTTTTGAGTATTCCGAAAGGAAGGTTGTTACCTTATTGGTTTGCTAAGAGGTTAATAATTCTCTTTGATTTGTATATGCTCTCATATTAATCGATCAACCTCTATCGCTTAAATTTTGACTTCCTTTTCTTGTTTCTTTGTAATTTTATTTCTTTTAGTTGTTTCACCGCAATTTCATTTTTCTTCCACTTTATAATTTCATGGTTTAATTTAATCAGATCCAATGACCCCAAATTTCATTTAACCCATCTAGAATTTAATTAAATAGTACTAGTTAATAAACTCCAAGTGTAATAGACCCATACTTGCACATTTATAATAATTGATGCCATGCGCTTGCAGCAAAATAAAATCATGGTTTTTATTCACACCAAAAAGTATCGATCAACCAACAAGTGTATACCATTCTTTGACGACTTGAAGAAGGAAAAGGGCAAGTTCTGATGGAAGAATGAGTGTGAAGCAGCTGCTTTTCAACAGATATTGGATAATCTCCAGAAAGCACCAATTCTGTCAAAGCCTTTGGAAGAAGAAGATCTGTAAATATATTTGGTGATGTCAACTCATGTATTGAGTGTAGAATTAGTGCATAAAGAAGAGAAAACTTAAAGATCAATATATCATATCTTTGAGCGGTTTACAAATGCGGAGAAGCATTATCCCTAATGGAAAAGCATGCATATTGATTTCCGATAGCATTGAGGAAGTTAAGACAATAATTCTAGGCTCATCCAACAAGATTATTGATGGATCATCCCCTTAGACAAATATTGCATCACATCAAGACTATGATACTGTTACTGAAATGGAATATTGAGATTGGTCGATATGAAATTACATATCATCCTAAGAAGGCGATTCATGGACAAGCACTAGTTGACATTATTATAGAATTTATTATCCAGAATGATAAAGAGGAAGTGGAGAAAATTAAACTTAGTCAATGGAAGTTATATGTCAATGGTGCATCCAACAACTATGATTTTGAAGCGGGAATAGTCTTGGTAACACCAGAAGGGTAGAGGATATGCTATACATTGAAACTTGAGTTTCGTGCTACAAATAATGAAGAGGAACACGAAGCATTAATTATGACTCAAAATAGTGAAGAGTTAGAGTTACGGACACTCAATATATTTAGTGGCTCCCTACTGGTGGTTTGCCAAGTAAGGAAGGAATTTTAGGCTAAAGGAGCATAAATTGCCCCTTACTTATCGAAGGTGTTAGAATTATTGGATGAGATTGAACAGTACATGATTACACATATCCCTAGAGAGGGAAATACAAATGCAATGTCTTTAGCCAAACTTGCTAGATCTGGAGATGTACAACTGTTAGGAATCATTTCGATAGAGATATTAAAGACTATAGTCTTGATGAAATGGATATTGATTACGTTATGGAGGTCAAGGAGTAGTCGTGGATGACTCCATTTAAGGAATATTTGACAAAGGGATCTCTTTCAAAAAGTCAGAACAAGGAAGATAAACTCTTGCGTAAGGTGCCATATTACATTATGCAAGATGGAGTGTTATTTCAGAGAGGATTCTTAACCTCTACTAAGGAGTGTTGACAAGAGTGAAAAAAATACTTAAGGATGTCCACAAAAGAAGATGTAGAAACCAAACTAGGAGTAGAATTTAGCAAAATGCTAGAAATTCTAGGTAACTTTCAATCTAGACGCAGTTGAATTTTCTAAGAAATGTCACAAGTGTTAGAGCTTTAGAACATACGAAGACCCCTATCCAACAAGCTTATGTAAATGGTTATCCTATGGCCATTTGCGGTTTAGGAAATTGACATAACTGGACTACTACCAGTGGCAAGTGGAGGAGCAAAGTATGTGATCGTAGTAGTGGACTACTTCATAAAATGAATCAAGGCGGTGCCACTCACTATGATCATTTCAACGAAAGTGATTAACTTTGTTGTCATGGACATTTTATGTAGATTCGGAATTCCACTAAAGAACATTATTAGTAATGAAACTCAACTCGAGAGGAAAAGGATTTGCGAATTTTATTTCTGATATCGAATTCAAAAGCTTCTCGATAGTAGCACATCTACAAATGAACGGATAGGTGGAGGCGATGAACAAAATCATCAACTCCATCATCAGAAAGTAGTTAAAGAAGGCTAAGGGGAATTGGGTTGACGAGTTACCACTTTCTTTGTGAGCCTATAGGATGGCCAAAAAACCAACAACCGGACATACTTTGTTCATGTTAGCTTAAGGAACCGAAGCAAAGATACCAATTAAAGAAGAAGAAACTTTTCACTGATGCATGCATTGTGTCTCGAAGATGATTGAAGAGCTATTTTTAGAATCCCTTAACTTGGTGGAGGAATGTAACATCCCCTATCTTGAGGCCAAAAGCTAAACACTATAGATGCTGCAGTCATCTATAGTATTAGCTTCTGGTGACAAAATACGGTAATGTTAATGATATCCATAATATCAGAGTCACATGAATATGAAATAAAAACATCACAGTTTAAAACAACTTTTCTGATTATATTTCAAAACAATATTTCATATTCAAATTACATAATCCCATAAGCTTTCCCAGGTTCAGAGAAAATATAATTATTGCAAAATACGCCAAGAGTGACATATGACGATGCCCCTTGGATGACCATAGTACTATATAGACATAACTGTCTTAAATACAACACAGCGGAATCAAACAAAGTAAAACAGCAACTCCTAAATAGCTATCCATCAGCCACCTGCTCGTCTCTGGAAGCTTTATTCACCAACCTACTAAAAACTTGTAAACCACAACCTTCGGCCTACTCAAATCAATTTTGAGCACCCGAGAGACCAAGGGGAATAACATAAACTTTGAGTCAGACATAAAGCCTAGTGTGAATAATATTATACATCTTGGTTTTTTGATATTAAGTGAGACCACGTCGCTTAGTGGAATGGGTTTCCCCACACTAATATCCTTTTAAAACATATATTTTGCAAATCATAATCCTACAACCAGAACTCAAAGTGATATTAAGTGAGACCACGTCGCTTAGTGAAGCACCTGTAATGACCCGTATTTTTACGGATCGAAAAGTTCGTAAAAATCTGGAATTCTTAGCATTGTTAGGTCGTTTCAGATTTTGTGCAGAGATATGTGCAAGTCCTAGGTCGTAAATGACCTAAGACATGTAGTAAGTCGTGTGCGACTTAGGGAGCTTTAGCTCCAACTTACCAGTTGCGTCATCATAGGTCGTTAACGACTTAAGTGATAAGGTAATGACCGACTTAAGAGGGATAGGCGACCTAAGGAAGTTGAAGTTGGCGACCTAAGGATTCTGGGGTTAGGTCGTATGGGAGATAGGTCGTGAGATACGCTTAGGTCGTGGGGTAGAGTTAGGTCAGCAACGACCTAAGTAACTAGGCGAGTTAGCAACCTAAGGAGTTTAAGGTAGTTCAAACGACCTAAGGTGTTATCGTAGTTAGGTCGTGAGCGACCTAGTGTTCAGTTATGTTGTGAGCGACCTAGTGTTCAGTTATGTTGTGAGCGACCTAAGTTTGGAAGTTGGATAGTTAGGTCGTCTAGACGACTTAGGAGTTAGGTCGTATCCCAGTTTGTTCGCGACTTATGTTAGGTCGCGTGGATGCTTAAGGGATTAGGTCGTAACTTGTTGAGTCGAGTAAAGTGATAGGTCGTCAAGGCGCATCTCAGTTAGGTCGCACCTATTGTTGAGTTGTTATGTCGTATACCTGTTAAGTCGTAGGTCGCAGAGTTCTGCTAAGTCATAAGTCGCGACTGTTGTTAAGTCGCTAGGTCATGCGCTGATGCGCTAAGTCTTAGGTCGAAGAGGCACACGCGTTAGGTCGTGATATGGCTTAGGTCGCTAAGCGCTGTTGAGTTAGGTCGGCTGGCTTTGGTTAGGTCGAAGACTTTAGGTCGGTGGGGTTTTAGGTCGTAAGTCGCGGACGACCTAACTCCGGAGGGACGACTTAAGGAGATTTCAGCTATAAATAGGAGGGCTTTGCTCCATTTTTGGTATCCGGATTTCGAAGCGACGAAGTGCTGCCATTTTGAGAGCTCGACTTCTACACTTCTTCACTTATTTTCTCCACTCTAATCTAGTGATTCCATCCATCCAAGTTGAAGACCAAATTGAAGATTCAAGAGCTTAGATTGAAGATCTTCATCCATTGAAGTGAGATTTCATCGTTTGAAGCGGATTGGTGATAGATCAAGTTAGATCCTTCGCTGTCCAGATCTGAAGTGGGTTTCTTTTGAGGTGTTTAGGTGATTTGGTGAGTGGTGATTATCTCTCACACGGATCCAAAGGAGTATATAGGATCGTTGGCTTGATTTGGTGTTTGTTTGCACAAAAAATGGACAAACACCTCAAAGTTGTATGATTTAGTAGATCTTATGTTGTTCTTAGTGATTTGAACGATTTATGCAAATATATGAAAAGCAGGGGATAAACTGTAAAAAGACACGCAATAGTGGTTCAGCCAGAATGTGCCTACGTCCACTTTATATGTTATTTCTCTTCTCTTGTTTTGATTACAAGTACAAAGCTTTGATCCAAGTAAAAGAAAGTTGTTTGAAAGTTCTCTCCGTGCTTGAGCTCTCAAACTTGTCCCTCATTGTTGTACCCCTGCCCCTCTATTTATAGAGTGAGGCTGGGGGTAGGGGTCTTGGAGGTATATAGCAGCTGGCGGGCCTGGGCTGATGTAATCTGGCCTGGTGGATCTGGTCCGGTTTCCTTTGGTTCGGTGGTGAGATAAGTGGTCCGGTTGCTTCGTTCGGTGGAGGCTTCATTCGGTGGAGGCTTCATTCGGTGGAGAGGTTTGGACCGGTGGGGAGTTGGTCCAGTATAGGCTGGTTCGGTGGAAGGAGATGAGTGGACCGGTGGAGCTTTGGTTTGGTAGGAGGTGGTATGTTGTTTGGACCGGTAATGGGTGGAGTGGTGTTGGTTCGGTAGGAGGTGGTTCGGCATCCTTGGCCTGGGGTGATGGTTCGGTAGGGGTTGGTCCGGCATCCTTGGCCTGGGGTGATGGTTCGGTAGGGGCATCTTGCTTTGATTCGGCAGACAGTGGAACAAGGACTGGTTCGGCTCTGTGTGGGAAGAGTGTTGGATTGGTAGGAGATGGAAACACGTCCAACATTTGCCCCCCAAAGTGGGGCATATGTCAGCATATGTCGCGCTTTGTTTGATGCCACTTAGCTTGGAGGAATTCTTATCCGGTCATGTGTGCTGAATCCATTGGTCCGGTTGTTGGCATTGGCCTATAAGTAGGGGTTGTAAGTTATGGTTCATTCCTTACCCAGAGGAATAGTCGAATTTGATTTCCTTGCCGAATCAAACCCACTGCCGAACCGTGTTAGAATACCGAATCAGGTGATTTTGCCTTTCCTAGCCGAATGGCTTCCTCTCTTTTTTCTTTTGATTTTGGTTTGCCGAATGGGCAAGGGGCTTTAAGTACCGGATGGTACCAGTGACTTTAAATGCCGAATGGACATGAGAACTACCGAATGGCCTTGAGAATTTTGTATTCACTTTACCGAATGACAACGGGAGTTTGAGCATTTTGATTTTATGAGTGAAATTTCATATTATACACTTACTTGTTTACATCCTCTGTTCTAACAATATGTTTTTCCGATGTTGCAGATAATGTCTCGCAAAGCAGAAACTCGATCAGACAAAAAGAAATCCGAGGGCGAAGGAGGGTCCTCCGCCGTGCCCCTAGCTCAGCCGAATCCAGAACGACGTGGGCCCACTCCAAGATCATTAGTGGACGGGTACGGTCCTCAGGAGCTCCTCAACTTGCCTCCTGATTGCTTCCCTAGCTCACTCAAGGGCGAGCAACTTGATGTTATATCTCGCTCTTTCGGGATCGATCGAGCGTGCATGTTATTGCTGGCTGCGGGAGTGATGTCGTATGATCCTCCTGAAGGATATTTTGCCTACAGCAGATACCATTGTATGTGTGGTGCCATCCCGCCTCTCAACGCTTGGGTAGTCAGCTTTCTTACATATCTAAAGGTGGCTCCATTCCAGCTTCATCCCAACTCTTATGCCATTCTGGTGAGTCTCTTCGTCATCTTTCAGAGGAGATATGGGCGTCCTCCTTCCAACCGGGAGATCCGGTATTTGTACAACTTGAGAGGCTACAAGAAGGGGTCTCCCTACATCAGCTTGGAATCTGCCGTATCCTTTAAGCCTGTCCTGGACTTATACTCGAAGTTCAGTATGTTTAAGAAAGAATGGTTCTTCATCAGGGATGACTTTGTTTCCATTCGTCGCTTCACCTCCGGCTGTAAGTGTGAAGCTTTATTTATAATTTCCATTATAACTGCAGTGCTTTATCTTACGTGCTTTTATTTCTTGCTAGCGACAGGTGGTTTTGCGGTTGTGGAGAATGACCGCCTGGTTCAGACGGCAGTAGAGATAGAAGCTATTGCTGGGAGAGATAGGTCGGCTGCCTATCTGATTAGGGACGCCACACTCTTAGAGTACAACTTGATCCTTCCACAGCAATCCGTGGTCAAGCAGAGGGACACGGCTAAAGAGAAGGCTGCCCAAGCTAAAGAAGGGGCCGCATCGAAGAGCAGTAAAAGGAGGCCCTTTTCGAAACATCCGGTTGCTGGGGGGAAGAAGCTCAAAAGGTCTGACGGTCCCTCTCCCAGCACACACCCGGATGTTCAGGAGGAGGAGAAAGGTGAGGACGAAGGAGGTGAGGCTGAGGGCGGAAGTGACGGTGATCGTCATGGTGATGATGGTGGCGATGGACAGGGTGGTGATGGCCCCAGGGCTTTGTCTTCCGGGAAAGTAGGCGAAGTGCAAGAGTGGACGGATGACGCTTTCCGTCAAGCCTTCGAAGGCTCGGAGGGGACGGAGAAGTCCAAGGGAGCCGATAAAGTGGGGACCGGCGTTGATTTATCTTCCGGGAGCGCCTCTACTGAAGCAACTTCGATGGTTCAAGGTGAATTTCTCTTTACTCTTTTAATCTTTGAATGATGGCTTAAAACATACCGGTGACACTTTGGTTTTAATATCAGGAGCGGGTAAAACGGCCAAGACCTCGGACCTTCGGCACAGGCTTGAACAATACAAGCTCTCGAAAGCTTCAGCCAAGCCGAAACCCTCTACTAACCGCCCGGGAGGCGTAGTCGGCTATCGTCCTCTTCTCGGAGTTATTGAAGAGGGTATCCAAAAGAGAAAGGGGGGTCATCCCTTATCTGAACCTTCAATTGGTCCTCAGCCCCCAGCTCAGCCTCTTCATGATATCACGGAGGAGGATACCGAATTCGTACCCTCTCCGCACCCGTCTGAAAATCCTACCATTACTCAGATTGATCGTTCGGACTTAGCTCGAAATCCATTTGCGGGTCATCCTGATCTGGATCCAAATTCCCATGATATTACCTTTGACGAGGTCACCGGTGTGCACCTTCTTCCCCGCAATCCCATGGTACGGGTACTTGATGAGGCTAAGTCCTTAGATCTCGATTTACTCACTACTCGGATAATTACTATGGGAGACGAGGCCAAGGCTAATATTGATCGGGTGGCGGAGGAGACTAAGAAGCTGATGGGGCATCATGCCCAGCTGGTTAAGGCCGGAGAGGAGATTGGGAGTGCCAACATCCGACTACGATTGGTGGTTTCGGATCAGGCCAAACAGTTTGCGGATCAGGCCATTCAGATTTCTCAGCATGAGGCTGCTTCTGGATGACTAAAGAAAACCATGGAAGAGGCCAGCCGGGCCGAACTGCGGAAAATGGAAGCTACTTGCAAAGAACGGATTGACATGGCTATTGCCACGGTGGACGAGGTTCGGCAAGCGGATCTTGAGCAGGTAGAGGAGTTGTCCTGGAAACTTGAGGCTGCAGAGCTTGCTCAAGCCAAGTTGAGGGAGGAGATGGAGGCAATGCGGAAATCCCTTCTGGTTGACTGCTCGAGATACCGATCGGAGAGAGATGCTGCCGTTGAAAGGTTGTCGGCTTCCGAGGCCCGGATGAGGGAGTTTGAGGAGAATGAGGGGATGATGGACGAGATGCTCCAGGACATGTACTTCCGTACCTGGAAGCAGGGCAACCTATCCTGGATGGATGATTATCCCAGGGTCATGGCTAGGATCTATCTCCGGGCTCTGGAGGAGGCTAAGGCTGATGCGGATAAAGAGGGTGGAACGGTCTTCAGCATGGATGTGGTCACTGCCCAGTTTATCAAGGAGGAGAAAGTGGCGGTAAAGGAGGGTATGCGGTCCAGTATCTTGCTGTGAGTATCTGCTTCTATTAGTGAGTGTCTCCTGTTTTGTGTCCGGCACTTCAGGGATTGTTACAGAGGATAGGAGAAAAGTTTCTTAAGTAAAATTGAGATAGTAAAACTTCCAATCACGGAAGGCCTTCGATGTGCTTAAGTTCGTGGCAAACGGGCTTTGTAGTCACTTTCCCTAGTTGTGGGTCTTGGAGACATTGGTCACCCATCTTACGCCTCCGCGGGGAGTTAATTCTTTTTTACCACAGCCGCACTTAAGACACATTGGAGCCGAGATCGCGCACAGTAACTACCCGGGCCATTATGGCCCGTAATCGTGGGTATTATTCGATTTACTGTGGCCGGCTAGCGTGGGTGCCGATCGTCAACTGTGAACTGCCCCTGGCTGGCCACACCTTATGTTGGGGCTTATAGTCGGTTCACAGTTGCAGGCGAGCCTAACGCCGTAATGAGCTGCCTCGGCTATAGTCGGCCTTCTCGGTGGCTTATAATCGTCTCATTACAGTTGTCTTTAAGGGCCGTCGCGAGCAATGAGTTAACCCGCAGCAGAGGGATGCCGGAGCAAAAGTGTCTCATTGGCGAGGGCATAGATTCGCATAGTACCTGTTAGGTCTTGTCCATGAGAAGTTGCGCTGTGGAGCGCCTTGAATGAAAATGCTATTTGCACAGGATTTTGTTCAACAGAAAAGGATACAGTTAACAAGCAGCCAAGATATGAAGGAACAAGTTAAAAAGAGACAAGTTTTTAAAGTGGTTCGGCACGAAAATGCCTACGTCCACTGATTCTCTTTGTTAATTCACTTCATATGGGCAGTATGAGTTAAGAAAAGTATCGACGAAGGTGTTGGATGTTCCATGCCCTCTGGAACACCTCCCCGTCCACTGTTGACAAAATATAAGCTCCATTGCGAAGATCTTTATGAATTACATATGGTCCGTTCCAGATTGGATCTAGCGCTCCGGGGCGCGGGAAGATTCGCTCGAGGATAAGATCTCCTTTCTGTAAGCTACGATGTTTGACTTTGGAGTTGTATTGCGTTGCCACTTTTTGCTTGTGAGCTACTGCCCTGGGGGGCTGCATCATTTCTTCTTTCCTCAATTAGATCCAAAGACATGAGGAGGAACTCTTCGTTTTCTTCTGGGTTGTAGTGGATCCTACGGTGGGAAGGCACTATAGTTTCAACTGGGAGCATAGCCTCCGATCCGTATGCCAAAGAGAAAAGGAGTATGCCCCGTTGATGTTCTGAAAGACGTGCGATTGGCCCATAGTGCCGTAGGAGGTTCATCCACCCATTCGCCTTTTGACTTTTCGAGTTTCTTTTTGATTAGAGTTTTGAGAGTTTTGTTGACGGCTTCGACTTTTCCGTTTGCCTGGGAATAAGCTACGGATGAGAAGCTTTTGTGAATTCCGTGCTCCTGGCACCAGTTGGCGAACTCCTCGCTGTCAAACTGAAGTCCATTGTCCGATATGATTTTGAATGAAACTCCGTACCTGCATAGAACATTTTTGATCAAGAAGTTAATAACTTTTGCTAAAGATACTTTATTTAGGGGTTCTGCTTCCCGAGGGATGTGTTTGATTAAATAGTGATCCATCGATTGAGAAGCAACTTGGTCTTCTTTAAATATGCTATGAGTCGTTCTTCTCGAGCTTGGAATTCTCCTAGTATTGATTAACAATAAGTTGAGAATCGCTATGAAGACACAAAGAATTGGCTCCGATTTCGATGGCAATTTCTAGTCCGGCTATCACTGCTTCATATTCTGCATCGTTATTGGTGGCAGCGAACTCCAATCTTATAGCATAGTGCAGTTTGTTTCCCCTGGGAGTGATTATTACCACACCTGCCCCCGAGCCTTGTTCGTTAGATGCACCGTCCACAAAGAGATTCCACTTGATATCTTCTATTATTTCCAATTGCTCCTTATCCTTGTTGGTAGTGAATTCTGCAATGAAATCAGCCATGGCTTGTCCCTGCCTTAGTGGTTGATCGGTCAGAACTCTGATGGAATGAGATCGGAAATAGTGACGTAGTTTCCGTGATGTGATTAGCAGGCAATAGGCTAGCTTTTCAAGTTTAGGATATCTGGTTTCTTCTTGTGCGGGGGGCGTTTGTATTTAACTTCGTCTTGAGTGGCCAGGGAGATGTTTTCGATCGTTTCATTTAAAGGAGTATAAGCGTCAAATCTCGGTCCTGGCCGATATAGGCACTTTTCTCCCTTCTTGCCCCCGGCATTGTCTCTAGAAGCATCCCTTCGAACGTCCTTTGCTACAGCAGACGTGTTGCCGTGAGCTGCCTTATTTTGTCGCCCTGACTGCCCTTTAGTGGCAGCATCTTCAAGCCTCATATATTTCCCGGCCTCATGTAAGAAATCGGGTAAAGTAGCTGGTTTTTCTTTTGTTAATCTTCTAGCAAATTTAGTATCCGGATGCACACCACTACAGAGGGCCATTAAGATAAGCTCCTTATCGGCATCTTGGACTGTGGCCGCTGCGGCATTGAATCGGGTTAGGTATTGCTGCAGCTTCTCTCCAGGTTTCTGCTTGGTACTGGATAGGGAATAAGCATCCTTGGGTTGTTCCACATGAATGCTGAACTGGCTGATGAATTTTTCTTTTAACATCTCCCATGAGCTGATGGATCCTTGGGGTAGATGGCAGAACCAGGAGGTAGCTAGATCTGCTAAGAATAGTGGAAAGCATTTGCACAGCACTCCTTCTGTCGCTCCACTCATGAGCATATGCTGTGTGTATCTCTGTAAGTGTACAACGGGGTCAGAGGTTCCTTTGTAAGGTTCCATTGTTGGCATTTTCCATTCTCGGGGGGTGATGACAATTTCGATATTGCGGGCGAAAGGGCTGGTTACCCTAGCGCCTATCCCTCGATCTCTTTGCTCCCGTTGGATGCACTCTCTGAATAAGCGTGCCATCCTTTCATCAGAATTTGGAGCAGATAGAAAGGAGTTTGGTTCTGTTCTATGGGATTGATTCCGTCCAGATGACCTGTAGGGATGGTATCGTCTATCGTTCCTCATATTTTCCAGCGGCTGCCCTTGATCTTCTGGGAGCATGTTAGGGTCAGCTACAGTTGGCCCTTGCCTTGATCTTCCCCTGTTGGGTTCTGATCTAAGTACTTCATCGGGTCCAACTTCGGGCTGGACTCTAGCTCGGCCCCGTTCACCGGCGTTTCCGTGGTTAGGCAGTATGACAGGCTCAGCCACAGTTGACCTCCATCCGGTACCTCCCCCGTTGGGTTCGGTACCAAACGTTTCCTCAGGCCTAACTTCGGGCTGTGCTCGGTCTCGGCTCCTACCATGGCTACTTCTGCCGTTAGCTCCTTCGAAGAAGGAAGATCTTTGTTGTCTCTGAGATCCTCCAGACTGGGACTCGCCCCATGTTTCAGTGTTGCGGTTGGATTCATCAGCATCCCTTAAGCGTGACATGAGATGGTCCACCAAGGCTTCCTGCTGGGACGTGAAGCGGTTAGTTACTTCAACCACAACTCTGTCCAAATCTGCCCTAGTAATTTCTACAGGCTGTTCTGTGGCAGGAGTGGCCGGATTAGCCTGTCCTTCATTTGGTACTGCTAGAGGAGGACGATTTACTTGATTCGTGACAGCTGGATCTGGAAGACTGCTGGATGCGATGTTTTTTCCTTTGTTAACATCTTTTCTTTGTTTGGGAGGCATGTTTTCCAAGTGGCGGACGATGCTGTTAGGAAAACTTGTTAAGTGGATGAAGCTGAAGCTTCGAGCTTCTAGTTCTCAGTGAAAGCACCAAAAATGTTTGCACAAAAAATGGACAAACACCTCAAAGTTGTATGATTTAGTAGATCTTATGTTGTTCTTAGTGATTTGAATGATTTATGCAAATATATGAAAAGCAGGGGATAAACTGTAAAAAGACACGCAATAGTGGTTCAGCCAGAATGTGCCTACGTCCACTTTATATGTTATTTCTCTTCTCTTGTTTTGATTACAAGTACAAAGCTTTGATCCAAGTAAAAGAAAGTTGTTTGAAAGTTCTCTCCGTGCTTGAGCTCTCAAACTTGTCCCTCATTGTTGTACCCCTGCCCCTCTATTTATAGAGTGAGGCTGGGGTTAGGGGTCTTGGAGGTATATAGCAGCTGGCGGGCCTGGGCTGATGTAATCTGGCCTGGTGGATCTGGTCCGGTTTCCTTTGGTTCGGTGGTGAGATAAGTGGTCCGGTTGCTTCGTTCGGTGGAGGCTTCATTCGGTGGAGAGGTTTGGACCGGTGGGGAGTTGGTCCGGTATAGGCTGGTTCGGTGGAAGGAGATGAGTGGACCGGTGGAGCTTTGGTTCGGTAGGAGGTGGTATGTTGTTTGGACCGGTAATGGGTGGAGTGGTGTTGGTTCGGTAGGAGGTGGTTCGGCATCCTTGGCCTGGGGTGATGGTTCGGTAGGGGTTGGTCCGGCATCCTTGGCCTGGGGTGATAGTTCGGTAAGGGCATCTTGCTTTGATTCGGCAGACGGTGGAACAAGGACTGGTTCGGCTCTGTGTGGGAAGAGTGTTGGATTGGTAGGAGATGGAAACACGCCCAACAGTGTTAAAATAGTGATTTCCATGCATTTTCCTAATCATATGTGTAGATCCATATAGATCCATTGTCCATTATGATTTGATATCCATTTTACTACATGTTAACCTATGCAAGTTCATTCATCAAGATTATAGAGACATTGCTCATGTTTTCATGCTTTTTGGACTTTTGACTCTTTAATTACGAAATTGCCATTATCGTTATAATTGTTTATTTAGATCATATTTGAATGTTGTTTACTTGGGTTGATGTTTGATTTGATTGATTGCAATGAATTAGATGATTGATGATTTGATTTAGACTGAAGATGATTCAAAAGCTAAGGGAAAGGCTCTTGAATTGGAAAAGCTGCTTGTGGTATATGTAGCGGATGGTGAAGCTCTTATGTATAGATTCGATGATGATGATGTTGAGATGAAGCTTTGCGAGGATGTGATGAAGCGAGGCATGATATGAGATAGTCTTGGTCTAATCCAGACGGGATCATTCCAAGCATGTTGATAACTCGGTGATATGGTTCGAGTTGAGGATAATGGATGCTCGAGAGGCGCTTGAGCTAGTATGGAAATAGTCGTCGAGGAGGATGACTAGAAGGCTGAGATTTCATCGTTGTTGAAGGTTCTACCATGCTTGATAGTCAAGTACCCTAGGCAGATTCGATAGTCCCTGAAGGCTAATGATTGATAGTCAAGTACTCTGGGCAGATTCGATAGTCCTAGGCACGGGTCACGATGACGTGCGTGAGTTATGTCTAGAACCGGGGTTTCCATTAGCCCTTGACGGACGGCTGAAAGAATGTGCCGGTCATTCAATTAACGGTGAAATCGAAGCAATGATAACAGTGATAGCCAGAGTCATGGATGTTTGGTTGTATCGTCATTCGGTCTCAAGAGCAGTGTTTTCTGGGTGCTTATCTGATCTTGGTTTAGGCCTTGGGGGTTTGTACTTGGAAAACATCGCCCTTGACTCGAGTGATAATTGCTTTATTTTAAATTGTATGTTCTGCTATGTTTGCTTCTGCTTAGTGTGTGTCTGGGGGCTATCACTGTAGAAAGAGGTTGGAGTGGGAGGGTTGTATTTCTATTCCTTTTCCTTTGTACTCTTTTGGTATGTTGTTAGTTAATTTACTGCTCACTAAGACTGTTGTCTGACTCAAGGCTTTATGTTTTAACTCTTATTGCCTTGGGCTGTTCGTCCATTTTGGGACGGGCAGACTAGGTAGCAGGTGACAGGTGCTGTTCTTGCTTTCCACGATGTTGATGACGAAGACGAGCTGGAGTATTGCATATTACTTCTTACTATATGTACTGGATGTTCCGCTGCTTTGTATTCTCTGAGTGATATGTAGTGAGGCTTGTTGTATTGACTATTTGGATGTTTGTATTCAACTATTATGAAGTTTTATTGATGAGATTCTATTCTGTGAAGCTTCACTATATATATGTTCTATTGTATTTTGTCCATGCGCTGTGAGTAATACGATAGATTCTATTGTTTTAATTTACCCTGGCAATCGTCCATGGTCGCCTGCCACACTTTGCAGCGCACTATCTCTAGGTTCAGTGCAGGGGTCATGGGCGGTCGTCACCGCACCCCTTTGGAAACCAAGTAAACCCTTCTTTATAACCTAGGCCGAATGGCCAAAACATACGTTTCAAACCCATTCATAATCTTCCTTTCAAAACCATTGAAAAACTATTCCTTCGAAAGCATTTAAACCTTAGACATCCTATTTTTAAAATACCTAATATTTCCTTTCGAAAACATTGGAAAACCTTTCCTTTCAAACCTTTCGAAACCACTGGGGAACCACCCCTTCGAAACCTTCATTAAAACCTTTCAAAATCATTAAAACATCAAACCTTTCGAAGGCCTTTGGGTTCAAGTAAAACATATGGAATAACCTTTCAAAATCATATAAAACTTTCTCTGTCGAAGCCATTTGGGTTCTACCTTCAACAATGAAAAAGGGTTATAAAATATTTAAGTCGAAATCACTCTTTCAAAATCATTTCCTAAGCAAAGAAGTGATGGTGTCGAAACCAACCTTCTGAAAGCATTGGAGAAGCGACTAAGTTTTAAAAACAAAGTATACCTTTCGAAACCATTGACTTCGAAAGGTAAAAAAGCGGCAGCTAGGGGTTTTGACCCCTTCAAAAGTTATTACTTAAAGCAAAAGGCGCAACCCATGTGAAACCATCCCTTTGAACAATTAGACCCAGTCGAAAGCCAACCAAATCGAAAGCACTTCCTTCGAAAGCAAAGCAGGCGCATTTTGAATTTAAAACCGGCCATGCTTCGATCCCATCGGAACCTATGGTCTCGACCCAGTACCTTTTGCCTTAGTCCAATTCACTATGTACCAAGTTATTGATACTATGTGCATCGGTTTCGATGGCAATGGAGGCGGAACTACCAGGTCGGAACCCCTGTGCTGAAAGAGGCGAAACATGCTAAAAGCTTGTAAAAACTAATTTTTTTACTTTAAAAAGAAATTCTTTCAACTAACCTGCCTTGTTTGTCAAAACATTATTTGTTTCTAATTTTCTTTTCTAAAAGTGCTACCAATATTCAGAATTAAACAATTTAATTAAACACTTAGTAAAATTCTACAAAAATTCCAGAAAATCATTTGTAATATGTTTTATAACATATATAAATTTCAGACCCAAAACATAAATTATTTAACCGTAAATAATTTTAAACCTAAATAATCATTTTCTTCACTAGAAATTAATATAAAATCTGGATTAATTCAGAAAATTATGAAAATTGAAAAGCATCTCTAAAATATGATTTCTGATCTAAATCTAAAATCGCAAGGAATTTGGATGTCACATTAAATAGGGTTTTCTCATTAAAACATATCAAAAACCTATATGAATAAGCATAAATCATCAACAAGCATATATATAAACATTTAATCATTTTAAAAAATGGCATAATCATGCAAAATACTTCGTATTCTTCTGAAAACCAAAAAAATTTAGAAAAATGAGATGTAGTCATTATTCACCTTAGCTTTGATATTATGGAGTTTGAGATTTGAATGGATTAAGTTGATTAATCTTCTTCCTTTAGCTCTTTCTTACTCTTGTTCTTGCTAATGGTGGTCGACCTCTATTTGTTTTTAATTTTCAAATGAATGAGTAGGACATACACGACTAAGGGTTTAGGATATCAGAATACTTTTTTTCCTAATTTACCTCACCTCTATTTCATTTTAATTTATCTTTAGTTTATTGCTTACATGGCACAGCTACCCTTTAGTTTAATCACAAATCTCAATCCCCTAATCATCACGTTATTTTATTTAATTTAGCTAACTAAATATCCTAAATAATGTTACTAAAAATATGGTGTGTTATAGTTTCCCCTCCTTAAAAAATTTCGTCCTCTATAATACGATAAGGTACACAACAAATCAATCAAAAAGTTAAAATATACCATCAAACAAATCAGGATAAGCGTCTCTAATCCCGCTCTTAGTCTCCCAAGTACAGTCTCTCTCGTCGTCGCTCCACTAGACTTTCACTAGTCTGACTGTCTTGTTCCTTAGCCTCTTCTCATCTCTCGCAACTATCTGAACTGGCTTTCTAACTATAGTCAGGTATGGTTCTATTACCAAGTCATCTAACACAGTCGGTGCTATAGTAGACTCCGGATCTCTAACACACATCCTTAGATGAGAAACATGGAAAACATCATGGACTCCGGCCAAACTATTCGGTAACTCTATCCTATATGCGAGTTTTTCGATCCTCACTATAATACGAAAAGTTCCAACTAATCTCGGTGCCAACTTCCCTGATTTCCTGAATCTAATGACACCCTTCATCGGTGATACCTTGATGAAAACATGATCTCCAACAGAGAACTCCTAGTCTTTCGGTCTTCTATTGGCATAACTCTTCTGCCTAGACTGAGCTTCCTTCATCCTAACCCGAATTAACTCAATCTTCTCTACAGCTTCTCTAACAAATCTCGACCAAGAACCTACCTATCCCTGGTCTCTAACCAACAAATGGGCGATTTGCATGGCCTTTCATACAAAGCTTCAAACTCTGCCATCCTTATACTAGCCTGATAACTATTGTTATACGAAAACTTGACTAAGTGTAGATGGTCTTCCCATGATCCCCCAAAATCTAACACACAAGCTCTTAACAAATTTTCTAAGACTTTATTAACTCTTTTTGTTTGCCCATCGGTCCGTGGATGGTAAGCGGTACTCATCTTGAGCTTGGTTCCTAAAATCTCCTATAGACTTTTCCATAACTCACTAGTGGATAAGGAATTTCTATTACTTACTATACTACTAGAAATTCCATGAAGTATAACTATATTCTTCATAAATAACTTAGTAAAAACATGTGTTGTCCCAACTGACTTAACTGGAATGAAATGGGCACTCTTGGTCAATCTATCTACTATGACCCATATATTTTCATTTTCTCTGTTTGACCTTGGCAACCCGTCCGTGAAATCCACCAAAATAGAATCCCCCTTCCATACTGGAATATCCAATGGCTGAAGGAACCCACTTGGCTTCTGATGTTCGGCTTTTAATTGTTGAAAGTTCAAACACTGCTTCACCCATAAGCCTACATCCCTTTTCATACCATCCTAGAAGAAACTTCTCTTCATGTTCTGATACATCTTAGTTCCTCCTGGATGAATAATGAACTTTGAACGATGGCATTCCTCCAAAACTTCTTTCCTTATGTCTCCCACATTTGGAACACATAACCTACCTTTCTTTCTCAACCACCCACTCTAGTCAAGACTAAAATCCTTCAAGTCATCGCTCTCCGTTCCTTCCTTTAACTTCTTGATCCATTCAACTAATACTGGGTCCTCCATCTATTTAGAAGCAATCATTTCGATCATCACCGGTTGAACTTCCAAATGAGATAGCATAACAGATTCTCCATTAGATCAGCCTCAAATCTCCACTGTATTCTACATGTCGCCAACGCTTCTAAATCTTTCCACTCTACTACTGCCAACACTTCATTCTAGTGTTTTCTACTAAGTGCGTCTACAACCTTGTTTCCTTTTTTGGGTGTGTACTCAATACCGAAAACATAAGAAACAATAAACTCTAGCCATATTTAGTGTCTCATGTTCAGCTCCTTCTGGGAGAACAAATACTTCAACGACTTATGATCCATATAAAGTTCAAATCTCTCTCCCAAAAGGTATTGTCTCCACACCTTCAATGCAAAAATCACGCAGCCAACTCCAAATCATGTGTTGGATATCTAACTTCATGCGGTCTAAGCTGTCAAGAAGCATAGGCAATTACTTTACCTCTCTGCATTAACACAACTCCTAATCCAATTCCATAAGCATCTGTATAAACTATCAAGTCTTGATTCCCTTCTGGAACTACCCACACAGATGCATGGGTCAATAAGTGTTTCATGCTCTGGAATGCTTCCTCACACTTATCAGTCCACACAAACTTCATATCCTTTCGCGTTAGCTTGGTCATCGGTGCTGCTATCCACGAGAAATCTTTTATGAACCTCCGATAATATCTAGCCAATCCAAGAAAACTCTTTATCTCGGTCACCGTCTCGGGTCTCTTCCAATGATTCACCGCTTCAATCTTAGCTGAATCTACAGACAACCCTTTCTCTGAGACTACATGACCAAGAAAATTTGCTTCCTTCTTCCAGAAATGACATTTCAAAAATTTCGCATTCAATTGATTCTGCCTCAACATCTCAAGCACAATTCTAAGATGAACTTCATGCTCCCTTTCATCCTTAGAATATACCAAATATCTTCTATGAACACCAGTACGAACCTATCCAAGTGTTCTCGGAAAATTCGGTTCATCAAATCTACAAAGAATGCCGGTGCATTAGTTAGTCCGAACGGCCTCACTAACTATTTGTATGATCCATATCTAGTTCTAAACGTCGTCAAAGGAATACTATCCTCTGCCACTTTAAGCTGATTGAACCATGTTTCCAAATCTAAATGAGAAAATACCTTGGTTTCGCTCAACTGATCAAACAAATCGTTAATTCTAGGAAACAGATATCGATTCTTTATCGTCTTCTCATTCAACTTTTGATAATCAATACATAACCTCAATGATTCATCTGGCTTCTTGGCAAACACTACGGATGCTCCCTAAGGTGAACTACTAGGTCTAATAAATTCTTGCCTTCGGAATCAACTAACTGCACCTTCAACTCCCTCATCTCGGTAGGTGTCATCCTTCTTGGCAGCTTACTCCCTGGTTCTGCTCCAGGCACCAAATCTATCCGAAACTCAATAGCCCATTCCGGTGGCAATCCTACTACCAGCTCGAAGACATCTGCAAATTCTCTAACCACAAAACTCAAATCAACTAATCTTCTACCTCTATAATACCCAACAAAGCATTCACCTCACAACTAGGGCTTTCTACGGTATATAAAATCCGATCACTATAGTTAGGGTGTCTAGGCGATATTTTCCTATCATAGCAAAATATCCTAGCATCGTACTTACTTAACCAATCAATACCCATAATAATTCCGAAAACCATACAAAGTCAAACACATGCAAACTGCAAATAAAGGTACGATCTAACAAGCCGAACTCTAAGTGGTCACACTTCATCCCAAGTGTCGCATACCCTCCTATTGGATTTGCAACCCTTAAGGAAGTAACTAGGTATGAGGGTTCTAGGTTAAGATTATCTACCAAACAACGAGATATAAAAGAATGCGATGCACCAGTATCAAACAGAATGCTAACAGACTTATCATGAACATGAAGCATACCTCCCAACACTGCCTTTCCTTTCTCCTCTGCTGTTGTCCTCGAGGTAACTGACTCCAATGCATACACATTGCCCTTTCCATCCTTAGCAGGCTCTTTGCATTGATTCTTGTAATGACTAATCTAATCGCAGTTGAAACATCTGATATTTTTCTTCTCGATCACTTCCTTTGCCTTTCCAGTACGACATTCATTAGCAAAGTGCCCCTTCTTATCGCACTTATAGCAGAGAACCTCCTACTTCCCTTTCTTTGCGGCTCCACCTTTCTGAGCACCTTTCTTATGAAAGAACTTTCTTTTCTGACTCTACCCCACCTGTACCTCCTTTGCCTTATTCTTCTCCAGAGAAGCAAGCATCTCCTCGTGTCTTAAAGCCATCCCCGCTACAACATCATAATGATCCCTAATATAGCCCAAGCCAACTCAGGCTACAACCCCCTTATGAACTTCTCATTCCTCTTCAACACGGTATCCACAGTAGCATACCCATAACTTGCTAACTCCTCGAACTTTCTAGAATATTCCGACACAGACATCTTCCCCGCTCCAACTCAGCAAATTTTCTGAGCAAAGCAGAATGTGCCATCACAGACATGAACCTCTCCTAAAACCTTCTCCTAAACTCAGCCCATGTCATCGTCTCTTCATCAACTCCCACCGTCACACTATTCCACCAGAATGAAGCTGCTCCCTGAAGCTGTCTCGAAGCAAGCCACCTTTTATGCTCATTATTAAGCCCAAAGTCTGCAAAGATTCTCTCATTATGCAATAGCCAGCTCTTCACCTCAATAGCATCTTTAGTTCCGATAAATGGCTTCCCTCCAAGCCTAATATAATCTCTACTCAAGATCGCATAAATATTCACCATCGGAGCTTCTTGGTTCACACCTCCAGCATTTTCTCCAACTACTTCAGCAGAAATTCCAGTTTGCATCATGTTCACGAAAAACTGATACATAGCTCCCATATCCACTTGTAGAACTCCAGCACCAACATTCCCAACTTGTGCCTAACCTTGGTCCCTTCTAGTATTCTATTTGGAATTTCCATTTGTGGTGGTGCTTCCTCCAAGATTCACTCCTCCACTTCTAGCGTCCATATCTATATTCAAGCCTCGTGAGATAAAGAAGAATAGCCTAAGAGAGATAGGAGAATAGAGATATAGCGTATATTTATATATAGCAAATACAAGTACGTTACTATAGCGTTATCCCATACCCCGATCTTATCTCCAATTCCTTAGGATTATGTTTTCAAAAATCATTTTTAGTTTAGAGTTTTACAGAAACCTATGCTCTGATACCAAGTTGTAACATCCCCTATCTTGAGGCCAATAGCTAAATGCTACAGATGTTGTAGTCATCTATAGTATTAACTTCTGGTGACAAAATACGACAATGTTAATAGTATCCATAATATCAGAGTCACATGAATATGAAATAAAAACATCATAGATTAAAACAACTTTTCTGATTATATTTTAAAACAATATTTCATATTCAAATTACATAATCGCATAAAGCTTTCCCAGGTTCAGATAAAATATAATTATTACAAAATATGATAAGAGCAACATATGAAGATGCCCCCTTGGATGACCAGAGTACGATATAGACATAACTGTCAAACAAAGTAAAACATTAACTCCTAAATAGTTATCCGTCAGCCACCTACTCGTCTCTGAAAGCTTTATTCGCCAACCTACTAAAATCCTGTAAACCTTAACCCTCAGTCTACTCAAATCAAGTTTGAGCCCCCAAGAGTTTAAGGAGAAAAACATAAACTTCGAGTCAAACATAAAGCCTGGTGTGAATAATACTATACATCTCGGTTATTTGATATTAAGTGAGACCACGCCGCTTAGCAGAACGGGTTTCCCTTCACTAATATACTGCTAAAACATATCTTTTGCAAATCATAGTCCTGCAACCAAAACTAGTTAAAACTAAAAAGTAATATCATGTAAACTTACATGTCAGGTAATAAATGGACTATCTGTCCGAACACTATAGTTTTGTTTGGCTAACTACTAACCTTTGGCTGACTGGGGCCTACTAGACAATATAAACAAAATAAGCAAACACCAATTAGATTCTCCTCTTCTGGACGGTTTATCCCTAACTAATCTGTTAGATACTCCTCTTCTAAACGGTATGTCCCTAACTTATCTTTTCCTAGGGTCACCTGATCCTAATGGTTTTGCGGGCTCACCAATAAGCTACCTCTGTACAACTGTATATTCTCTTCTATGTGTAACCATAATTTTAGTCTTACCTTTGACAAAGCCCTACACACTAGAATTTTGGACTAAATTAGCTGAGGCTAATAGCTAATGTATAGGGTGCGGCCCTATACCAGTCCCATCTGGTATATAAATATCCGAGTTATTTTATTTAGGGGAATTTTCCTTTAAATTTTCCTTGATAACTTTTTCATCTCAAATTGATTTAAAACCTTTAAATCAAACTTAAACAAGGAAAATATATGTACTCTATGCTTTACTCAAAATCACCTTGCCCTGTTATATATATTTTACTCAAATCTTTGTTGATGAAATCATTCAAACCTTTGAAAGTACCCTTTTGAATACATTGAAAGTACCCCTTTCAAAACCAAGTAAACCATTCTTTATAACCTAGGCAGAAAGGTCAAAACATTCCTTTCAAAATCATTCATAATCGTCCTTTCAAAACCATTGAAAACCATTCCTTTGAAAGCATTAAAATCTTAGACATTCTATCTTTAAAATACTTAACATTGCCTTTCGAAAAGATTAGAAAACCTTTCCTTTCAAACCTATCGAAACCATTGGAGAACCACCCCTTCGAAACCTTCATTCAAACTATTCGAAAGCATTAAAACATCAAACCTTTCGAAGGCCTTTGGGTTCAAGTAAAAATGGTGGAATAACCTTTCGAAATCATTTAAAACTATATCCTTCGAAACCATTTGATTTCTACCCTCAACATTGCAAAAGGGTCATAAAACATTTAAGTCGAAAGCACAATTTTGAAAGCATTTCCTAAGTAAAAAAAAGATAATGTCGAAACCAACCTTTCGAAAGCATTGGAGAAGCGGCTAAATTTTATAAACAAAGTATACCTTCCAAAACCATTGACTTCGAAAGGTAGAAAATTGTTTGTACCAAAATTGAGCACAACACTCTTCGGAAGTTTTTGAAGAGATAAAGTGAAGAAATTAAATGTAAAAAGAGGATTATCTAACAAAAACTCCAAATCTCAGATATGAAACTAATTAAAATGCAAGGAGACACAAGAATTTAGAGTGGTTCGGCGTATCGCCTACGTCCACTATGAAGTTGATAGCTTTATTATCTTTCTTTGAAGATTACAAGTGAATTCAATGAATTACAGCAGATAACTATGATTTGCAGCAGTGAATTTTGTTATTGGCAGCAGCAAGGGAGTTTAGATCTGGATCCGGTAGAGTCAGGGCGTTGGAGATTTCAAAAGAGAAAAATCCCCTTTTCTGTATGCCCTGGGGCTCTATTTATAGGTGTAGGAGGCTGATATTTCGCTCAGATCTCGGGAGGCTCCTTCTAGCACGTGACCAGGCCCGCGAGCCCAGGCCCGCAAAGTTTCGGTCCGATCCGTGATCGATACGAATGGATTTCGTATCAATCAAGATCGCGTCCGATGGAGTCAAAATTTGGCGTGGACATTCTTTAGCATGCACGTAGTCTTCTGTGAAAATTTCATAGCATTTGGACTTGTATATTAAGAGATATGATCGATACGAATTGGGATCTTCGGTTGGCTGTTTCGTTCGACTCCCTCATTTCGACTCGCTCTTATTCGACTCGGTATTGTTCGAGTCCCTGTTCGACTCGGTCTTGTTCGAATCGTTGCTCGACTCGGTCTTGTTCGAATCGCTGTTCGACTTGATGACGTGGCGTTTGAATCTCTGGATCACTTCGCCTTTGATGCCGTTTTGATCGAGTCGTTCTTGGACCTTGCCTTATTCGTATCGATGGAAACGCCCTCTTTTCATATCGATAGAAAGTGAGTTGCATGCATTGTCAGTAGGGTTCTGTTCGTATCGATGGAACTCAACTCCGGTCGATTGATTCGAATACGACAACACGATGGATTCGATCAGTGGATCCACGATGGATACAAAGTACCGGGACTTGACGCATTCGAACAAGGCTTTTCCAGTATGGATACGAACTGGACAAATGAGGGATACGAACTACTGTTGCTCGATGGATTCGAGCAACGCGCTCCAGCTGATGGATTCGAAGTAGGCATTAGACGACCGAGTCGAACTATTGTTTTCTGAAGGATGCGGATCGAGTCGAACAGAGGCTCTCTGATGGATGCGGAGTGAGTCGAACAGAGGCTATCTAATGGATGCGAAGCGAGTCGAACAGAGGCTGTCTGATGGATCCGAAGCGAGTCGAACAGAGGCTGTTTTTATCCAATTTTGCATCTATCGTAACTTGAGCATACGAACCCGAATTGACTTGAAATTCGGAACGTTGGCTCTCATAGCTTCGCTTGTTGTGTCATATCAATTTTAGCTGGACCCGGACTCTGACAAAATTCGTCGATATCCATAGTGAGCCCGTGTATAACCGATCTCTAGGACGGACCGTCATTGGTTACTAGTCAATTCCTTGGTGTCATGGCCTTGCCAAAAGGCGGGATAACATTTGCCCCCCAAAGTACGTCTTGTGGAAACATGATGTGCTTTGAAGTGCTGCAGTCTTCATTCTGAATAGTTATCGTCTTTTCGATGAAAGCTGTAACCTTTGACTGTTTTTCTTGATAATGTAAACTGTTGACTGTCTACTGTTGTACCATGTATTGTTGCAACTGATTGTTGTATGCTAGTGATTAGCCGTTTGTTGTTGTAATTGTTATCAGACGAGTTTCCAATTCCTGTAAATCTGGAATATTGAATATTAGTCCGTCATATATGCATATAGGTTAATCTGACTCTTGCTGACGTTCATGAGTCGTTGTCAATTTATCTTATATTGAATTCCGTATTGATCCTCTCCTAAACCGACGTGAAATTCGAATTTTAACAACGCTCGATGGTTGTTTTTGAATGTTCCTTTGTATCGATCCTCTCCTGAATCGGTGTAGAAGGTTAAAACATTGCTTTTGCATCGGTATTCGCAGCATTGATGGATACGAAATGAGCATTTCGAATTGATGGATGTTGGGTTTGATGGATACGAAGCGACCATTCGTATCGATAGGCATTGGCTTCTAGGAGCTGCGATCTGATGGATTCGAACTGTTCGTTCGTATCGATGCTTTGGGGATGGAGTCGAAGACGATCGATACGAAGAAGGGCTTCGAATCGATGCAGACTCGAGTCCATGGAGTTGAACAGCTTGTTCGAATCGATGTGAAGGTGACACTTTGCAATCGGTCGAGCTTACTGGAATGCGTATCATTTTTTCTCTTCACCTTCGAATCTATATAAATACCGTGGAATTAGCCATTTTTTCACTTTTTACTTTTCTATTCTTGCGCTCTTGCTTTCGTATCGCTCAGAGACTCGGGAAAAGAAGAAACTGTTCTTGCCTTCGAACCGATTCAGATCCTCAATTACTCGAACTAACTTCCAGATTTAGGTAATCCACTAAGCGAATCCAATGCATAAATGATGAGACTCGATCTTTAACAACAAATAACCCAAATTCGTGGTCGATCGAAGATTCCTCGGCCTTAGCTTCGCGTCAATCTGGAGTAGGGGCTTCGAGATTATAAGATGGAGGCCTTCGTGTCGATCGATGGCTGAACTTTGCACCGAATTGAGTGCTTCGAATATGTGGATCGATACGAAGGGGTTGCGTCTGATCGAATCGAAATGGTGTCCTTGGATCGGTTCGAAATGGCGGCCCTGGATCGATTCGAAGTGGCGGCTCTCGATCGATTCGAAGTGGTGGCCTTGGATCGATTCGAAGTGGCGGCCTTGGATCGATTCGAAGTGGGCAGCCATGGGATCGATACGAAAGTGTATCTGAACGATCGATACGAAATCGAACCTGACCGATGCGAACTTGAACCTGAGCGACCGATTCGAACCTGAACTTGAGCGACTGATTCGAACTTGAACTTTAGATGATTGACAATGAACCCAACTTCGATGATATCGAAAATTATTGTGCATTTGAACATCTAACTCCGACGAGCTTCATTTTGGCATAATTAGACTTGACCTTTGGACTGCATATTTGATTTCTCTTCGAAGCTCGTCGATGGAACTGCAACTTTAACAAAGTTTTAACAAACTTTAACTTGGATTGATTGCTAATTTCTAGATGGCACGGTTTTGACGGTCAGCGATGACGTCAACAAACTTTAACAAAGTTTTAACAAACTTCGAAGTCTCGTCGTTTACATGCTTTTTCCAATTCTGTAGAACTTCTTAAATGATATATAGTACCGCACTGCACAACACACTCACACACTTTACACTGGGGGATGCACGAGCGTTATTATCTGTTTAACAATGATTTTTCATAAGCTAGTCAGTCATGGAACCCTCAAGTTAATAGCAGCAGGAACTCCCGAGTTCAATTCCTTCAACCATCGAGATACCGGTCATTGAAGCCGAAGTTATAGACCCAGCTCCGGACGAGCGTCCAGGTGCCCGGTTCATTTTTTTTCGACAAGATTCTGTGCCGTCCGGTATCTCCGAAGATATGCTGGGACGGAATTGTTTAAGGCACGGCTTGTCGCTTGATGACGTGTTACTGCCTGGGCCAAATGATAGGCCACATGATCCCCTGGAGGGGTTTACTGCTTTCAACCGTCACGCTTGCACAACGGGGACACTTCCTCCTTTCAATCAATATATAAGGGAGATGTTATCATTCCTTGGAATAGCTCCATCCCAGCTACACCCCAACGGATACGCCCTGTTGACTAGCGCCTTTATTTTGTTTATGGAGATTCTCTTTCGACCACCAAAGCCGATCAAGATTAGATATCTATTTAATGTTAAGAGTCTTGGAGACAGTCCGTCTTTCACCTTCTTGGAAGCGGTCAGGAACTGCCACATTGTAATGGGCTCCTGAGGAAGGCTAAGTTACTTTAAGACTGAATGGTTCTACGTTCGGTGCCACCCTGGATTTGCCAAGCGATGGTTGGATAGACGTAAGCGTTGCCATCTTTCTCTTGAACTACCGAGATAATAATAACCGACTTCAAAACTGACATACTTCTCTTCTTTTACAGCCGCAATCTCTCGACCCGATGGTGGATATTTTAGAGAGCTAGTTCGGATCCTCAAAGCAGTTCCAGGCGAAGAGAGGCATATCGACTTGGTTCTGAACGATAGAAACTTGAGAACCGTCGGGCTGATTGAACGAAGGCAGAGCATAAGGTTGGAAGGGACACTCGGAGTGGTCCCGAAGAAACGGGTGAAGCGCAAAGCGCCCGGAGTCATAATAACCGAAGAAGCTGATCCGGAGAGAACACCCACCGATACCGAGCTCCAAGCTGGGCCTTCTTCCGATGTCCAGGATTCAGGAGGAAAGAGAAAAGGCAAGGCTGTTGCTCACAAGCGTTCTAAATCCGAGAGATTTAAATCTGTGGTCATGTCCTTGCCCGTCCCAGGGATTAGAATTTTGGAGGCTCCTCCCTCGCCAGTAGAGAATCCTTTTGAAGGGCTTGCTGATATTCCGATTCTGGATTATGTGTTGTCTCAACACGACGCCGGGATGGAGGAGCTTGATAATGCTCTTGAACTGAGCGGGTCACTTGCTATGAGTGTGGCCGACATTTCCGGTTGGTCGAGGGGTTGCACATGCATACACTACACTACATGATTCATTACTGTAAATCGTCCAACTTAGGAAATCATTAACTCTTCCTTCGTTTCTCATCTTCAAGTACCATGTCTGGGAAAGGATCGATGCTCGGGAATCTCCGCTCGGCCCGAAAGGCTTCTTCCTATTACGATTCTCGCAGGAGGGACTCGGATAGAGATCGCGATCACGAGTATTCTAACCAAGATAGGTATGGGCATGATAGGGACAGAGAATACAGACATCGGTCTAGATCACGCTCTCCTCCTCTTAGACTTCCATCTCCACCTCCCGTTCTTGTTCCGCACCCGCCAGAGCCTCCTCGCCACACGCCATCTTCTCATACTTCTCGATTCGAAACTCATCTCCAGAGAGTTGAGACCACGACCTCCATAATTACAGAGCAGGTCCCGGCTGAGCCTACAGGAGAAGGGGCTATTAAATTGGCTCAGATGAGGAAGGATTTTCCAAACATTTGCTTCGATGGCTATGTCTTCCCACCACACTTAAAAAGAATTCCATCAAGGGTGGAAAGCACAATGCATGATTACGTTCATGACATCTACACCCAGTACAGAGAGTGGGTAAAGGCTTCAGAGAAAGCTTCTAAGGTGGCCTTTGAGCGAGCCAAAGCGCTTGAGAAAATGGAGACCGAACTCGCTCAAAGGGATCAAATCATTCAAGTGCTCACTGCTGAGGCCGAGTCTTCTCGGAAATCTAAAATCGAGGCCACCAAAAAAGTTGATGAAGCGAATGTGGCCATGGAGAGGTTGAGGCAGACACATGTTGCCTTGGTGGAGGAGATGGGCCAACGGAATACTACAGTTACCGCCGAGCAGGATGCGGCGATCAAGGAACTTAACGAGCTCAAGGCTTAATTTTCCGACATGGCCAAGGAAAGGGATAACGCAAACAACGCAGCCCAGGAGGCGTGCGAACAAACCGTTCTACTTAGGGGTAAGCGGGATGCAGCTGTGGCTAAAGTCCACAAGGTGGAGACCGAGGTCGAGGAGAAAGTGAAGTCGGCCGAGTCCAGGCTAGAGGCTGACATCGAAGACCTTCTCGTTGTTTACAACGCTAAGGTGCTGAGGCACAGGGGTCTAGCCTGGCTCGATGATTATCCGGTGCATCTTTACAACGCTTGGGGCCGATTGGTTGAGGAAGAGAAGGAGGCGCATCTGGGTGAGTCTGTGGATGAATTTGAACTCGAGAATTGCATTCTGAATGAAGATGAAAGGAAGATTCTTCACGAGTCAATGATTCTACATGAGAAGGAAAGACTTGGCGCCCAACACTTTGAAATAGGAGAGGGTTCAGGGGTTGACCATCATGAGGCGAGTCTTGAAGTTCCAGTGTCAACCCAGCCCGATTCCTTGTCTGTGGTAGATCCCCAAGCTGTTCCTGCCTATAATCCGGATCAGCCGCAGATGTCTCCGGCTACGGCGCAAGTTACTGAAGCCGTTCCGCCGCCTACAAATCAAACCGAGGAAGGTATTCCGAACATTCCACATATCTGCCTCAAGTCGGAATCTTTATCTGAATTAAATTCTGACAGTTCTCTTATTTTTGTCCAGTGATTGATGTTGCACCGGCCATGCCTCCTGCTACTCAAGAATCATATCAGACGCAGGAGGCTATCGTGACCGAAGCGATCACCGTAACTACAACTGCCCCACCCGACGATGCGCAGGGAAGCACACTTGTATTTGATGAGCAGTTGATGGAAGAACTCTTTCGCCATCATGGCGATCCTTTAGCTGACTTACCATTCGTCATGGGCGGAGGTGTTCCTGCCACAAGCTTTTCGATGCCGACTACCGACGCTCCCAGCGAGGCTCGAGCGGGTTTTGAAGAGGAAATCTTGGCACAAATCGCCGCTGAAATGGATGCCGCAGCACATGGTGGCAGTTTTGGAGGTGGGACGGCGATAGTTGGTCCAGCTCCGCTTAGAATGATATCGCCCGGCGGCACATTTTCCGACACTGGTGCGGCCATTCTATCTTTCGCATCTGATCCTATCCCTCCAACTCCATCGGCAGGCAGCATTCTTATCCACTCGAGTTCGGAGGAGGATGTTGATATTATGCCCCCACCTGGAGACCAGCCACCGAAAGGCAAAGGCTCAAAGAGGAAGGATAGTGGCGGCTCCAGTGGGCCTGCACCAAAAAGGAAGCCGAGGAAAAAGAAAGATTAGACATGCTTCCTTAGTGTAATTCTGAATTTCATTTTGTTGGCTGTGTATAGATGCGGGTTTGGCCCCTGCTAGTAGGAATTTTTGGAACAAACTTGTATACGAACTCCTTTTACAAACAATAGAAATGAAACTTCTCTTTTTTGACTTTTTTTCTGTCATTGTTTATTTTCCTAAGTGTTTCAATATCTGAAGTGCAATTGTGAAGTTTCAACTTTCGAATAAAGTTTGTCTTTTGTTCGCCAAGTTCGGATATCGTGGACATGGTTTGCGACCGGGAAGCGAGTTGAATTTGTACGTCACATCGCTTCAGTCAATGGTCGATGCTTAAGTCCTGCCCCCCAGTCTTGGGGGTGAGTTGTAGGACAACAGTCAACGATTGTTTCTCACTTATAACATGTTGATTCTAGTGCCACCGAACGAATGTCTGAGACAAGCAGAGATTGAGTAATTCATCCATGCTTGTTTGATTGTCGATGATCATATCCGCACTCCGGGGATTCTCATTTGTTTATCGGCGGTTGGTCACGCCGGCTTAAGTTTAAATCATACGTCCGCGCTCTGGGGACTTGGAATCGACCTTTGTACTCCGACTCGCACTCTGGGAGTTCAGAGTTGATATTATACTTCAATTCACGCTCTAGGTACTTAAAGTTGATGTTTAAACTCCGTTTCACACTCTGGGAATCCGGGGTTGATGTTTATGCTCCGACTCGCACTCCGGGAGTTCGGAGTTGTATTTTATACTCCGTTTCGCACTCTAGGAATCCGGAGTTAATGTTAATACTCCGACTCGCACTCTGGGAGTTCGGAGTTGTATTTTATACTCTGTTTCGCACTCTGGGAATCCGGAGTTGATGTTTATACTCCGACTCGCACTCTGGGAGTTCGGAGTTGTATTTTATACTCTGTTTCGCACTCTGGGAATCCGGAGTTGATGTTTATACTCTGACTCGCACTCTGGGAATTCAGAGTTGTTGTTTACACTCCGACTCGCAATCTGGGAGTTCGGAGTTGTGTCAGGATCATGGATGGTCGGATCACATCCACCCTGAGTTAACAAGTGAGGTCGTTAGATGGACGGGTCCACCCTCCTCAAACTTGGTTCAGATACGGATGAAGTCGTTAGGCGAACGGATCCACCCTCTTCGTAGATGTATTTTTTAATACTCCAGTTCGCACTTTGGGAACCGGGAGTTAAGTGAGGGATTGTCATGTATCAATCCGTTTTTGACTTTGTTGTGATGGCTTGTCCCCGAGCTCGGGTTTTGCTTAGCGAGTGACCGGTTGCATCACAGTCACTCTCTATTTGAATAAATTCCACCGTATGGTGAAACTTAGCTCTCCGAGCATAGTGATGATCATATGAAGCATTTCAAGTAAATCACAGCTCTAGCTCGAAGAGATTGCATTTTATTGCTGAAATAAGAAAATATGGCAAAGTCAGTTGCCTTATTACAAATTCTAATTTCGAAATGCAGAAACAAATTGCGAAATGGAAAATAAACTAAATGGATAAACATAGCCTGTCATGTGTAGTAGCAGCGAAGACTCTCGCTATTCCAGGCTCTTGGCAAAGTAAGACCGTCACGATAATTTGAGTGTGCCATCTTCGAGCCTTCGTTCAATAACATACGGTCCTTCCCATGTCGGCTTCATATGCGAAGGAATCAGATAAATTCTTTTTAGGACGAGATCGCCTAGTTCAAAGGTTCGCGGGCAGACCTAGGCGTTATACAATCGAGCGACTCGACTTCGATGCGCGGCTGCCCTCAAATCAGCCTCTTCACGCTTCTCATCTAGTAGATCGAGAGATTCAGCAAGTAATATAGCATTTGTCTTTGGATCATAGTATGTCACACGATAAGAAGGTACTTCTAGTTCGACTGGAATAACGGCTTCTGAACCATAAGAGAGAGAGAATGGAGTGTGGTCGGTCGCGGTCTTGTGGGTTGTTCAGTAAGCCCATAAAGCGATAGGAAGTTCATCGACCCACTTGCCCCCGACCTTTTCCAGTCGTTTTTTCAGAATGGATTTTATAACTTTATTAACTGCTTCGACCTGTCCGTTTGCCTGAGGGTGTGCAACTGTAGAGAATTTCTTTTCGATGTGAAATCATTTGTAGAAATCTTTAAATTCAGCATTGCCGAATTGGGTTCCGTTGTCCGTAATAATGGTGTGTGGGAGACCGAATCGACAGATGATGTTGCGGACTACAAAGTTGATTACTTTCTTCGTTGTTATGGTAGCAAGAGCTTCGGCTTCAGCCCATTTTGTAAAGTAATCAACTGCGACGATGGCGTATTTTGCACCACCTTTTGCCAGTGGTAGAGCACCAATGATTTAGATGCCCCACATTGCAAACGGCCATGGGCTGACCATTTGTGTTATCTCGGTAGGAGGAGCTCTAGGAATTCGGGCATATTTCTGGCACCTATCACATTTCTTTGCATAATCTGACGCGTCGCAATTCACGGTCGGCCAGTAATATCTGTATCGAAGTATTTTCTTGGCAAGTGCTTGCCCCCTGGTGTGATCGCCACATTCTCCCTCGTGCACATCGTGCAATACTCGTTTAATTTCATCGTGAGCGATACACCGGAGTAGAGGGACTGAGTACCCTCTTCTATACATGATTCCATTCTGGATGGTAAATCGTGAGGCCTTCCGAAGGACTTGTCTCTTTTCACTCCTGTGCTCCGGTAGGGTTCCGTGCTCAATGTAATTTCTGAGTGGAGTCATCCATGAATCCTTTTTTAGGACGGTTTCGCATACCCGGTCTATTTCTGCCTGGTCAATGCTCGGTGAAGCTAGCGTCTCTACGGGAACGAGTCTCATTTGTTGAGCTTCACCTGTGCTGGCTAACTTTGCCAATGAATCGGCTTTTTGGTTGCGTTCTCGAGGTATACAATAAATGGCATAATAATCAAACTGATTTAACACTTCTTGAACTCGAGCTAAGTAAGCAGCCAGCCTTCGATCTCTGGCTTGATACTCTCCCCATACTTGACACACAACTAACTATGAGTCACAATAAATTTCCACGGCGATAATTCTCAAATCTTTAGCTAGTTTCAGTCCAGCTAAGAGGGCTTCATATTCAGCTTCATTATTGGTCGCATGAAAATCAAATTTCAAAGCATAACATATTGATCGGCCTTCGGGCATTTCAAGTACAACACCAGCCCCCAAACACCGTTCATTTGATGCACCGTCGGTATAAAGCTTCCAGACGTATTTGGGAGATTCACTAGTTTTGGGCAAGTTCTCTGGAACGGTAAATTCAACTATGAAATCGGCTAGGACTTGTCCTTGTATGGCCCGTCTTGGAGTGTAAGTAATGTCAAATTGGCTCAGTTCGATGTTCCACTTGAGTAATCTACCAAACGTCTCAGGCCGCGCAAGGACCTGTCGTAACGGCTGGTCGGTGTAAACAATAATGGGATGTGCCTGGAAATACGGTCGGAGTTTTCTTGATGCAATAACAAGGCAATAAGCCAACTTCTCTCATTTCGGATAATTTCTTTCAGCCCCAGTCAATCGCTTGCTGACGTAGTATACTGGCTTCTGTATCTTGTATTCTTCTCGAATTAATGCAGCGCTGATAGCGTTTTCTGATATCGCCAAGTATACGAACAACTTCTCATGATCAATAGGCTTCGACAGGATAGGTGGTGTAGATAAATGTTGAACTAGTGCTTGGAAAGCGCACTCACACTCCGTGGTCCATTCAAAGTTTCGTTTCCCTTTTCGGATCAGATCAAAGAAGGGGATGCATTTGTCAGTGAACTTTCAAATGAACCTGCTTAATGCTGCTATTTTGCCATTGAGACTATGGACTTGCTTTATGTTTTCGGGGTTTTGAGATTTCTGATAACCCAGATTTTTTCAGGATTAGCCTCTATCCCTCGAGCGTTGACGATGAACCTAAGGAATTTTTCGGATGCAACTCCAAAGTGACATTTCAGTGGATTTAGCTTCATTTTGTATTCTCGAAGTATGTTGAACATAGTTTCCAGGTCTTTAACATGGTCGGTGGAGAGTCATGACTTCACAAGCATGTCGCCTACATATACTTCCATTGTTTTCCCGATTTGATTGGCAAACATCCGATTGACCAATCGTTGATAACTAGCCCCGGCATTCTTGAGTCCGAATGGCATAACTTTGTAACAGTAAAGTCCCAGATTGGTTACTAAGCTAGTATGTTCTTGATCGGGTAAATGCATCGGTATCTGATTGTAGCCAGAATACGCGTCCATGAAGGATAAGAGTTCATGCCCAACTGTCGAATCTACTAGCTGATCAATTCTGGGAAGCGGGAAACTGTCTTTGGGACATGCTTTATTCAAATCGGAATAATCGACACATGTTCTCCACTTTCCGTTTGGCTTTCGGACGAGCACGGGATTCGACACCCATTCAGGATATAGCGCATCTCAAATAAACCCGTTCGCTTTAAGCTTTTCTACTTCTTCTTTAAGGGCGACAGATCTCTCTGGATCCATACCACGGCTTTTTTGTTTGACCGGGACATGCCGCGGGTCAATATTCAGAGTGTGGCTCGCGAAGTCCAGCGAGATCCCACACATGTCGGAATGCGTCCAGGCGAATACATCAAGATTTTCCCGTAGAAATTCAACCAATTCCTCTTGAGTTTGCTGGCTTAGTTGAGACCCAATCTTTATCATTTTTGTATCATCATCATTGTCAATTGGGATATCGATTGTCAGTTCGGCCGGGGATGCTTGACTTTCTTTAGATTCTCCTTCGTCTTCAGTTTCTCTTGGGTCAAGATCCTTGAGGAATTGGCTGGGGTGCCTGGGCCTAGGCCCGGGCGTTAATTGTCAATTATTGGAAAAACGGACGCAGAGGGATTCCTCTACGCCCTTTCCTTTCTCCTTTCGCTGCGCCTCCCGCAGCTTAGCAACATAACAGGCTCTGGCAGCAGCCTGATCTCCTTGAATGATTCCCACTCCACGATCAGTTGGAAACTTTAAAGTCAAGCACCACGGGGCAATGGCTGCCCTAAATTCAGCGAGGGCCGGTCGGCCCAAGAAAGCATTATAAGGGGAGTCTATGTCCAACAAAACGAATTGTAACATTCGTACTCTCTGGCATTCTCCAACTCCCAACTCCACTGGTAGTTCCACCATTCCGGTGGGTATTGTAGCACTTCCGTTGAAACCATGGATTCGAGATTGACAGGGTTTTAAGTCCTTTGCTTCCATCCTCATTTGATCATAAGCTCGTTTAAACATGATATTCACAGAGATTCCACTGTCAACTAAGATCCTCTTCATCCAAGCAGGACCTACTTGAGCTGAAATGACCAGCGGGTCGATAGTGGGGGATTCGACTTTGTCAGCGTCTCAGTTCCTGAACACGATGTCATCTGTCATCGTCTTCTGTTGCTTGGCCGGAGCCCCTTCATCAAAACTACTACAACACTCGATGTCCGCATGCCTGATAGAACTGGCATACGACTCCATTTTCTTCCAGCTTCGATCTGCCGGGTGAGGACCACCACTTATTGTATTGATAACCAACCTCCCGCTTGTACGAGCAGGTTCTTCCTGTCTTTCTTGATTCGGCGAACGATTCTTATTTGATGAGCCCGCACCACCAGACTGCGGCGCCCGCACATACTGATCCAACTTCCATTCACGTATCAGTTTTTCAATGAGGTCTTGTAAGTGACGACACTCATTGGTGTTGTGGCCATAACTCTCATGGAATCTACAAAATTTTCCTGTTTGGATTTGTCTCTCTGTTGGTGGCTTCGGAGCAGGTTTCTTGTATTGCATGGTATTGCAGGTCTGCAAATACACATTTTCCAGCGACGTATTCAATAGAGTATAATTGTCTAACATGGGAGCTCTACGTCGTGGAGCACGGCTCTGATCTCGCTTCTTTCCCTGATTTCCATTGTCCCTCTGCTGATTTTGTTTATTTTATACGTTCAACTGAACTTTTCCAGAACTCTCTCTAGACTGTTTAACAGTGATGTTACTCTGGATTCCTTCGATGTTAGGCCTTGCGTCATCTTGCTTCCTAGACTGTTTCGCATCCTCCCTTCTCAAGAATTGGGCTGCCTTGGAATAGAAACGGTCCAATGACGCAGGTGGCTTCCCAGCTAACCAATTTCCGAACTCGGAATCAGCATCAATCCCCTTAGTCAATGCCATCAGGATAGAGTTATCATTGGAATTGCTTATTTCTACACATGCAGCATGGAATCTCTCCAAGTAACATCTAAGTGTTTCTCCGGGAGCTTGTGTAACACTAGACAGAGTGTTAACGTCTTTAGGCCTCGCCACGTGCATATGGAATTGTTCAACAAACTTGGTGGCCATCTGGTCAAAGTTAGAGATGGATCGTGGTGGCAAACGAGTAAACCACATGGTAGCGATGCCCCCTAGGGAAATAGGGAAACTACGGCACTTTACTGCATCATCAGCCCTTGTCGCATTCATCATCCATTCGTATTTCAGGATATGTTGATTGGGATCAGAACTTCCTTCATATACTGGCAAAGTTGGCATCCTGAAGCTCCAAGGTGGATCAGCATACAATATATCATCGGTGAAAGGGTATGACTCCGGGAGATTCCCCAGTCGTCATTACTGAGACCCTAACTTTCACGGATCATTTGACGAATCATTGTTGGTATGTCCGGCATTCGGATACTTTGAGCATGCTGTGCCAAGGTGTGGTAGGGTTCCACAGCGCGAGTCTGGACCGGACGCGGTCGACGGTCCATGCCTCGCCTCCATGGTTCAACATTTTCTGGGACATAAGGCTCTGGAGTCTGCTCTCGTTGGCTAGGTTGAGGATCAGCTTGGTTTCTAGCATCAACCCCTTGTTCGGTAGTGGTGGTAGTAGCAATGTTGCATGTGACATGATAAGGAGCAGCACCTCCTCGGGATGAAGGTCCTATATGATGACTAGTGGATGGTCCAGTTATGGGTTGTCCAAGATTCGAAGCAGGTTGGTGCCCTGTGGCCTGGGTGTAGCTTACATCCAACCATGGGCGCGTGGATCGGTGATGACTGTCAGATGAGGCTGAACTCTCTATGGAAGAATAAGAACCTTGGTCTCTTCTGGATCGTCTGCGCCTTTGGCGATTTAACTGGTTGGTCAACTCTGTGTTGGCGCGTAGTTGTTCAGTTAGCTGTTGTCGACTCTGGGTCAATTCTTGGAGTAGCATCTGAAACTCTTGTCTGGTAACCGGGCCTGTTGGATCTGAAGGTCCAGCGGCATCTTGGTTTGATGGAGGGAATTGCGCGGGATTCTGCCTGTCCCGTCCTCCATGATCAGCAGCTGTAGAAGTAGTCCATGTACTTACCATGGTGAATTGGTGAAATTCCTTTCCTAGATCTGATGTAAATCTGAATAGAATGGAAGGGCTTCAAAGTTCTAGATCTGGATCTTCTTCTTGGATTTATGCAATCCGATATAGATAGGAGATCTAAAGAGCGGGAGAAAAATTGGGTTCTCTCAATGAAAGCACCAAAGTGTTTGTACCAAGATTGGGCACAACACTCTTCGGAAGTTTTTGAAGAGATAAAGTGAAGAAATTAAATGTAAAAAGAGGATTATCTAACAAAAACTCCAAATCTCAGATATGAAACTAATTAAAATGCAAGGAGATACAAGAATTTAGAGTGGTCCACTATGAAGTTGATAGCTTTATTGATCTTTCTTTGAAGATTACAAGTGAATTCAATGAATTACAGCAGATAATTATGATTTGCAGCAGTGAATTTCGTTATTGGCAACAGCAAGGGAGTTTAGATCTGGATCCGGCAGAGTCTGGGCGTTGGAGATTTCAAAAAAGAAGAAGCCCCTTTTATGTATGCCCTGGGGCTCTATTTATAGGTGTAGGAGGCTGATATTTCGTTCAGATCTCGGGAGGCTCCTTTTGGCACGTGACCAGGCCCGCGCGCCCAAGCCCGCAAAGTTTCGACCCGATCCGTGATCGATACGAACGGATTTCGTATCGATCAAGATCGCGTCCGATGGAGTCGAAATTTGGTGTGGACATTCTTTAACATGCACGTAGTCTTCTGTGAAAATTTCATAGCATTTGGACTTATAGATTAAGAGATATGATCGATACGAATTGGGACCTTCGGTTGATTGTTTCGTTCGACTCCCTCATTTTGACTCGCTCTTATTCGACTCGGTATTGTTCGAGTCCCTGTTCGGCTCGGTCTTGTTCGAATCGCTGCTCGACTCGGTCTTGTTCGAATCGCTGTTCGACTCGATGACGTGGCGTTTGAATCTCTGGATCACTCCGCCTTTGATGCCGTTTTGAACGAGTCGTTCTTGGACCTTGCCTTGTTCGTATCGATGGAAACGCCCTCTTTTCGTATCGATAGAAAGTGAGTTGCACGCATTGTCAGTAAGGTTCTGTTCGTATCGATGGAACTCAACTCCGGTCGATTGATTCGAATACAGCAACACGATGGATTCGATCAGTGGATCCAGGATGGATACAAAGTACCGAGACTTGATGGATTCGAACAGGGCTTTTCCAGTATGGATACGAACTGGACAAATGAGGGACACGAACTACTGTTGCTCGATGGATTCGAGCAACGCGCTCCAGCTGATGGATTCGAAGTAGGCATTAGACAATCGAGTCGAACTGTTGTTTTCTGAAGGATGCGGATTGAGTCGAACAGAGGCTCTCTGATGGATGCGGAGCGAGTCGAACAGAGGCTATCTGATGGATGCGAAGCGAGTCGAACAGAGGCTGTCTGATGGATGCGAAGCGAGTCGAACAGAGGCTGTTTTTATCCAATTTTGCATCGATCGTAACTTGAGCATACGAACCCGGATTGACTTGAAATTCGGAACGTTGGCTCTCATAGCTTCGCTTATTGTGTCATATCAATTTTAGCTCGACCCAGACTCGGACAAAATTCGTCGATATCCATAGTGAGCCCGTGTATAATCGATCTCTAGGATGGACCGTCATTGGTTACTAGTCAATTCCTTGGTGTCACGGCCTTGCCAAAAGGCGGGATAACAAAAACCGACAGCTAGGGGTTTCGACCCCTTCGAAAGCTATTTTTTAAAGCAAAAGGTGCAAGCCATTCGAAACCATCCCTTTAAACAATTAGACCCAGTCGAATGCCAACCAAATCAAAAGCACTTCCTTCGAAAGCAAAGCAGATGCATTTTCAATTTAAAATCCAGTCATGCTTCTACCCCATCGGAACCTGTGGTCTTGACCCAAGACCTTTCACATTAGTCCAATTCACTTTGTGCCAAGTTATTGATACTATATGCATTGGTTTCGATGGCAATGGAGGCGGATCTACTAGGTTGGAACCCCTATGTCGAAAGAGGCGAAACATGCTAAATGCATGTAAAAATTAATTTTTTTTACTTTAGAAATAAATTCTTTTCAACTAACCTACCTTATTGGTCAAAACATTATTGGCTGCTAATTTTCTTTTCTAAAAGTGCTGCCAATATTTCAGAATTAAACAATTTAATTAATTTACAAAATAGCCCTTCTCCTTTTATAAATATATAAAACATTTAAGTCCCATACCTTAACTAATTTTATATATCTATTAAAACACTTAGGAAAATTCTACAAAAATTCCAAAAAATCATTTTTAATATGTTTTCTAACATATATTAATTTCAGACCCCAAATATACATTATTTAATCGTAAATAATTTGAAACCCAAATAATCATTTTCTTCACTTGAAAATTAATATAAAATCCACATTAATTCAGAAAATTATGAAAATTGAAACTATCGCTAAAATATCATTTCTGATCTAAATTTGAAATCACAAGGTATTTGGATGCCATTAAATAGGTTTTTCACATTAAAACATATTATAAAACCTATTATAAAACCTATATTAATAAGCATAAATCATCAACAAACATATATATAAGCATTTAATCATTCGAAAATATGGCATAATCATGCAAAATACTTCAGATTCTTCTTGAAACCGAAAATAATTAGAAAAATGAGATGTAGTCATTATTCACCTTAGCTTTGAGATTATGGAATTTGAGATTTAAATGGATTAAGTTGATTATCTTCTTCCTTTAGCTCTTTCTTCCTCTTGTTCTTGCTAATGGTGGTCGGCCTTTATTTGTTTTTAACTTTGCAAATGAATGAGTAGAAGATACACGGCTAAGGGTTTAGGGTGTTAGAATACTATTTTTCCTAATTTACCCCTCCTCTATTTCAATTTTAATTTATATTTAATTCATTGCTTACATGGCACGGCTACCCCTTAGTTTAATCACAAATCTCAATCCCTTAATCATCACATTATTTTATTTAACTTAGCTAATTAAATATCCTAAATAATGTTACTAAAAGTATGGGGTGTTACAAGGAATAATTTAGAAGACACAAATTTAAGACGACTGTTCATCGGTAGAAAAAAGCATGAAAGTTCAATACCAAGGTCCGGAACTGCACATTCAAGATTGGCGACCATTTTTGAAATAGTTAATTTCAAGCACAAGGTATTTGGTCTAAATTAGAAATGACCCTATTTTATAACACAAAAGTCGGGAGAAAACACTTTCATGCAATGAAAAGTTAATGGAGACTCAATTCCACCAGCGTGAAATAGTGAACCCTATGTGATAACACAAAAACTAAGAGAAAACACTTTCATGCAATCAACGGCCAGTGGAGACTCAATTCCACAAGCATGGAATAGTGAGCATTTGCCCCGCTATTTCACTTTATTCTTTTTATTTAAGCATTTTTCTTTCATTTGGACATTTGTTAGATTGAGGTTGATGTAATAAAGTAGCATTCGCTATAGAGATTTTGAATAAAGTTATCTTTTGAATCAATAGACCATATTCATTATGCCAAACTTCATATTATGGGGTCAGTAACACAAACATCACTTATTTTGAAAACCGCATGTTTAGGTACCCGAAGATAAGTACCAATAAACTCCTTAGAATCATGATCAATTCCTTGGAGTATAATCGAGCTGGGGGAAGATTGAATAATTCTGCCTTGCACATCTAACTCCTGACTAATGCTCGACGATAGGCAATGTGAAGGATGGATGGCCGAAGGTATGTATCGATTGACATCGATGCTCGGAAATAAGTAACATTGTATTATGAAATTTGTGCAGGTGCATTTAATAAAAAAATATTAGTGCTCGTATGGACATGGGAGGAGAGCCAAGAAAAGATCATTCAAACATCATAGTACTATGTATTGTTGAACATGATAAGTTTAACTGCAAGTAAATAAAACCAAGTGAAAGAGCAGTACCGAGGGATAGCAAAAATCTATACTATATTATTATTAGTGAGTTAACTTTTAAGCTCACACAGCCCTCCTTGAAATTTGGCAACTGAACAGTCTCCCAATTAACCCTAAATTATTCTCTCCTTCAACTCAAGCTCGCAAAGTCCTCTGCCACTTTTTTGAAATGAACAGTAGCATCCTGTATTTGGAAATTAAAACGTTTTTTACCTTTTCTCCCCATTCATCCTATACCTAAATCATTTTTTAACCTTATCATTGTTATTCCCTGATTTCCAAATTGCCACCATACCCAAATCTCAATGAAGCAAGTGGATCTTCCTTCGAATTGCTACCAACGAGAGACAGCTTGGCTATCGCCATCTGGTACAATGACTGCTGTCAGAATCAAGTATAACATTGATCTGCCTTCGTACTACTTTTTTCACTGATTTTAGCTTGATTTTTGGTTGTTATTTTCAAGTTACAATTAATATTTTGATCAATTCTTATTTGTGTTCCTTTGTATATTTTCTATTAAAATAGATGTGAAAGGTGCATATGTCCTTGCAGTTCGATTTACTTCTACAATTTTCTACTGGTAAGTTCCTATCATCTTCTAGATGTTATTTCCATTCATGTTGATAGTTTTTAGTTTAAGCCAATGCCTGTATTTCAATTAGGATGATTGAGTAGGAGTAAGAAAAAGCAACGTCTTCAAGTGATTATAGGTTTCCCCATGTCTTCTGCATTCCCGTTACAACTACTGTTTTTGCTACTGCTCCAACTCTAATACCCATGAGACCTCCTTTTACTGTACGATTTTCTATGTAATCCAGTTTTGATCTTTTCTTATCAAAGGTTTCAGATTCGTAACATTAATTCTTCTTTGGCGTGAATGATTTGGAGTTTGGGTATGCGGTCTATTGAAAAACTGTAAGCGAAATCTTCAAATTAAACTGGATAAAGCCGATTCAACTATCAGCATTTCTCTAATGCTACCCAAAATGAAGAAGAACGTGAGTTATGCTATCTAATAGTTAGAATTTTGGTTTCTTGAATTAATTTAAGTTGTTAATTTTCAGCGATCAACATCATTTTTTGATTTTATCACTTCAAGGAGTCTAAGAAATGGGAATTTCACAACATCTTAGAAGATAAAGCGGATGGTCTAATTGTTGAAAGAAACAACAGTAACAATGTTTGTTCACTTGATATGATTTGGGTTCATATATATGGATATGGAATGGTCCATATAGCACGGGTTCACATTATGGTTCTTCATTTTTTTGCTTAACGTTATTTTGTTTGGAAATAGAGGTAAATAATTTATCTAACTATTTTCTGAATAAATAAAAATAAATCCATAAACGTTTATCTTGCTTTTTTTATTTTTGTAGTCTCCTGTCACTACAGATATTAAGGCTATTCTTCCAATGTCGACTTCAGTTGAAAATACGGTATTTCAATGCTGATGCAAGTTATCAGACTTTTACGTAATGAATTTTGTTACCTTCATCTTCATTCAATAAGAAAACTCATTCGGGGACACATCTTCGTTGATTCAAATGTTCGCTTACATGTATCGTTAATGGAACTGACTTACAATACAAATAGGAAATTTAAAAGCATTTCCAAATTTATTGCACATGCACTTGATTGCAACAATTTGGAACTAAATTGGAAAACATTTGTAAGCTATTTATGACGAAGACAAGAAAATAAAGTCAAATTATAGTCGGAATGATTAACAATATTTCTTGCCTGCATTAGTATTTTCCTATGGAAAAAGACAATTTATCAAGTTTTCAATTTTGGGGACTTTTGTTTTTTAGTTTTGATGCTTCCTTACTATATTATGGTAGCCTATGATGTATAAAGTAATCAATGTATAGAGGATTAATATGCTACCTAAACTATTTATAAGTGGCTCAGTAAAAACAAACATTTGATAAGGTAAATACGTAGTGATTTTTCCTCTGCCCAATATTGGAAATGGAACGGTGACATTTTAACGCATGTGCTAATTGTCATGTAATCTTACGGAGTAAATTGGGCTAACTTCTTCCCTCACTCAATGAAATGAATCTATCTAGCGGTCCATCTACCTAAATTAGTTCTATGTCTAACTAAATGTCAAACTTAATGAAAATTTACTTACATTATAAGCGAGAAAGTTATTAGCAATTCCAACATATTACAATTGCACTTAGTTGTAGCAATTTGACATGAAATGTACGAACGTTTATAAGCCATTTATGATGAAAGAAAGAAATTATGGTTGATTATAGTATAACGTCCTTTATAAGTAGTTTAATGGTAATAAATCATTTCTGAAATTGTAGCAGATTTTAAAAATATTTCTTGCCTTTATCTGCATTTCCATATTGAGATTGACAATTCATTACTTATGTACTTTTTGTAGCCATTCAGATGTAAATTAAAATCAAACTAATGTGTGAAATCTTTTCTTTTTGGTTTTCTTTGATTTATAATGTATATTGATATCTTATCATGTAAGTTTCTCCTTTAGTATAGAAAACTAATGTACTTCTCGATCTGTTTATAAGTGAATTAGCGATGAAATTTAAAAGTTGGATGTGATAAAATTATTAGTGATTTTTTTCTCCAGTCTTAAAGGTTAAATTTTAGTTTCACTTCTCATGTTTATTCATTTTGAGTTGAACTCAAATTCCAATAAACTCACTCAAAATTGACAATGCAATAGATCATGTTCAGCATTCTACTTGAGTTGAGGTAAAGCTACAGGTTTGTAATTTTTGTTTTCTGAAATATTAGTCAACATTTTGGAGGTTATGATATAATTTATGTTGTTAGTGATTGACGGCAGAGAAAGACCCACTTTGTGTATTTTTGTACTCAAGTATTATCTCACATTATGGTCTGAAAAGAGTTTTAATGCTTTATGTTAGCTAATAGACCAGTGGACATATACATGAACTTAGCAAACTAATTATAAACATGTTTGTAATATAACAGTTATTTCTGGAAGACTATATAGTATATATGCAAATTAACTATAGCAAACTAATTTTCCAATTTCATTCACAAATGAACAGTTGGACTAATGCCAAAGAATTCTTTATTTGCTTGCACTATTTACATATTTTAATAGATTTAATCAAAACAGCATATAATGTGTAATTGAAGGATATTTCTGCTTCTTTTAGAATATTTTTTGCTTAATTTGAAAGTTTTTGCTAATATTTTGTACATATAAACTGGATGGCCTGTATTAGGAGCTTTTGGTGCTCCAAATGAACTGCCATGGAGTATGTGTATTGTTTTCTATATTATTTTTCAAGTGCATAAAACCACCTACATATCTTATTACAATGCTGCATAAACTTTCTACTTGCTTTTTCTCCATAATTTTGATATGAGGAAGCTTTTATCTATTTTTAGGATAGCCGATGTATCTGTAACTCTGCATAATAACATAAAACTATATATCGATAATTTGGTCCTGTTAAGCATTTTATTTATTGACTCATAATTACTGTTGTTATTTTAAATTTATACTCTGTATTTTATTTTCCTATGAGGACTTTGAACAACATTCATACTATTTTATTTTCACATGCTTAAAGACTTCCATGTTTAAGTGCTTTGGCACAAAAACAAGCCATATTCATTACAGACGATAGTTTTTCACATTTCTTTTCTTCAACTTTTCTTTATATTCATCTTCTATATGATAACTCCTGTCCAGTTTTTCATCCCTTATTATCACATTTATTTTCTTCAACGTACTTCCCCAAACTTGCAGTATCCAGTTTGCTTCGATCTAATGGATTTGGAGCTTTGATTTATGCGTTGTTTTTGTTTGTTGTTTATCCAAGTAGGAAAAATTACATCATCTCTTCTTACTGATCTTCATATATTTTCAATTGTCTATCAAGTTTCACTATAGTGTAAGCATATTTATAACTTTGTACGTTTGTTTTCTCATTATGAATCATCAGCGACATTTTTTTTTCAGATGTAGAAAATATATAGTTTCTATTTGAAGAAATGGAACATTTAGCACCGTAATTTGGTGCAACATTGCAATAATGCAATAACCATATAAAGTTTAAATTTAAATCAATTTTAGATAATAGAAAAGTGAGGTAACTTGCTGAATTGGTTGCTGTTCTCGGGTTGGTATCATTGAATACTCAACCGAACTGTACACATAGTACATTGTGTAATATAAAAATGGAGGTGATATGCGATTTACGTTCTTCACTCATCTATTACAAGCCAACCAAAAAGAAGCCTAAACTGGATATTGCATTAGGAAGAAACAATACCGATATCAGCTTTATTTAATATGTAGACAAAATCTTGTTTGGATAAAATATTTGCAAAATCGATCCAATTTTACTTTCTACATCGCTGTACCAAAAGGCATACTAATGCACAGAGCAGACTTGCTATTAAACCACAAAAGCATCTCTTTAACTATGCACTATGTTGTCATGGATCAAGACTACAGATTTTTAAGTATTCAGTCTTTAGAAGTTGTCTTCTGAATAATCTCATCGCATTTTTTTACCTTTATAATAAATGAATTTTTTCAGTCATATCAAATGGAAATGCATAGTTTATCACTCTTATATATACGTTATTTATGACAACATTGTCTATAGCCAGGTCGAACTACGTACCAAACTGTTAGTTATGTTGGCAGTAAGTCCATATATATACACACGAAGAATGATGAAAGGATGTTTCAAGCGAATGACGATAGGGTTATGTATAAAGCATCAACTAATAGATTTTACAGCTTTGATTCCGCACCCACGAAGTATAAGCTACTCACAGATTTTAAGGAATCATATCATAAAATGAGTCCAACCTGAATCATGTTATCATTAAATTGAAAAAATAAAGTATTTCTATCTTTGTGTTGACTACGTCATCTGATACTGAAATATAAACACAAGTATATGAGATAAATTTAATTTTCAGTGCAAGATTACTTTTTTTGGATTGGTTTTTGCCTTCTTATCTGTAATCTACATCCATGCTGCCTAATATTTAAAAGATAATTCTATCCATGTAATTATGTGTTGCTTCCAAAAAATTTATACCACATTACAACTAAACCACCATTACATTGGTATCCTTTTTCATGGGCTACCTACATCCATTAATTATATTTGTGGAAAGACTGATTAGGCTACAATATTGCTGTGATGCTCTACATCTATGTTCTACAATTATTGCTCTGCTGAATCCTTAATGTTTAATATGTTGACATACTGACTGACCATAATTTACTATTTCCCTGTATATTTCACTGTGTTTCGTTTACAGATAAATATATTATGAATATCCCATACATAAATGTTGACTTCTCTACGTTAATTATGCAACACACTGAAAATAAGAAAATGAATTAGAAAAATATGGAAGTAATAAGGCGATCTACAAGTCCAATATTCAAATTTTAAACCTGTTACAAATTTGCTTACATACCCAGTTTATCTGTTTTTCTACAAAATGTAACACTACGGTGTGTTCACCACATCCGTGTGCGAAGCACGGGTTCACACTAGTTTAATTATAAGCATAAAGATACAATAAGTAATTACATTACACATATCTACATTCTCATGTAGGTATAATATAAAGGTAACACATTACTTGCATTTATTTATAAATATTTTCAGGAATTGTAAATACAAACAGTAAATGTAAGTGTAGAAAGGAAATAACGCTATTTGACAAAAATAATTTTATTATTCACTTTCGCTTTTGTGTACAAAAACGGGGGATCGGACTCGTACAACAATTATCCATGTACAAAGAGAGAAAAATGCAAAAAGGAGAATAAATAGCAACGAGTGTCTTCATTTCTTCAACTTGCGGCGATCTGTGATTTTTTGATATGCTATTTCTTTTAGGTCCCACAACCATCTGGTGTGGTATCTTCCATAAAAATAGGAGATTTGTCAAATGATATCATATGGGGCTTTAAATTCCTTTCTCGGATGCCTAGGAGGCAACTAAGTCGATAATATATGAGGGTGAGGTCGGGGCCTTGGAAGTTGGAGCCTTCAAAAAACAAGGAGGAACATCAAGGTTTTCTATTTGTACTTTCCTTAGAGTAACTACTGGGCTTCGATGATATTAGCTAAGGTAGGATTAGTAGTTTGAACAATAGAGATGTCTTCCTCCTTATCCTAATCAGCAGTCGGCTCGTCTCCCTCAAGCAAGGCCCTAACTTCTCAGCACTAAGACGAGATCCAAACCCAATAAAAGTAGTGCAAATAATGGCATAGGTGGCGATTGCCTCCGTCGAAGGACCTAGAACAAGCATGGTAGGATGCAGAAGAGCAGAATGTCCTGAAATATAGAAAACAATAATGCATATTCAATAATTTCCTTTGAAGATAATCTGAACTTTTCAAAGAAAGGAGAATAGAATGGAATACTTTCAACCGAGGACCGGTCCAAATCAACAAGAGAAGCTTGTCCCAGAAATATGAATTCAGAAGACGAGATCCGCCTTTTCTAGGAGATTGGAGACAGTAAGGAGTCAGGAGGAGTAAAGACAAATGTTGGGATGTATTCTTCTACAGTCTGGAAGAAGGAGCTTCAGTTGACGAGGAAGGTAGAGACGAATATACAATAACATCCTCCGAAATGGTCATCAGAATAGTTTAAATGGCTATTAGAGATTCTTTTTTTGGTTTACAAAAAAGAATTCCCGCTGTCTCCTCAATGAGGAGATCAACGGGAACGTTGATAGTGGTCCACTATGCTTCTTCAGTAGTGCAAAGTTTCTTGTCCTTCTTCTGGGCATCAAAATACTTAAGATCGAAAAATTCATCCAAAATATCAGCTCCTATGAATGAGATTTCCTTTCATTCGGCCCTTCTTTTCTATTCTTCCATTATGTTATAATAGATATAAATGAAAATCGGGGGTTACTCGTCTTTTAGCCATCTCAAATGCTTCGTTTGAAAGATGTTCACATAGTATTTGAAGACGGGGGAGTTAACCTCCTTGATTGTGAACTCCTTTTCTACCAGTGCTTTGGCCAGTTGGTCTTGTAAATCAGCAACGGTATTCCATAGCAACAACGTTAATGTTTGCTTAAGATACTGTATGCTACAGAGCCACATTATATTCGTTGTGTAAAACCTATTAATATTTTTAAATCTGCAATATTTGAAAACGAGAATGTTCTTAGTCAACTTCATTGCACAATAAATATTCTAACCTCTGCACATCAAAAATCATGAAAAATGCTATCTAAACACTACAAGATGTTCACTTTTTAATTTTATTATTTTTACTATATATAGTAATGGAGGCAATCAGAATAAGCTGTCTTGGTTATCCATCTAGACAATTATTTGATGAATTTTTAGATCCATTTGGTATCCTTGCACCTGAAGTTTTGAATGGGAGGTTAATACATTATATCTGTTGATACAAAAGAAAATTATGTTTGATTATATTAGTTTATTTATCTATTATGAACTATAGTTTTAATGATGTCACAGCTACAAAAAAACTACTCATGAAGTGAAACTTGATAGTTGTTCTGGTAATCTTGAAATTAAAGCCTGTGGTAGTAAATCTTTTTATGCATGTAAATCATGTCCCTTTTTTCCTTTTTTTCGTCTACTTTTGTTTTTTGTTTTTTTAAACTTGAAAGTTTCTTTGCAGTGCCACCAAATCATTAGCTCAGTGGTAAGACATCTAATATGAGTTGCTAGAGCCCTTGGGTCTGATCCTCAGGCATACATATTAACCAAATCACACACACGTGGGTGCATGTGTGATATGTATGATATATATAACAAATGCTAGAAATTGACAACAATGCTTGAACTTGAAGCTAGCTAAAATCTCATGAAACATACATGCTTTCTGAAATTCGTTACATTATGATTAGGAGCTAAAAGAACTTCAGTTTCAAGTACCCTAACATTTCATCATATTTTATCATTAGAATTAAATATGAAGTTCTTCCATGATAATGCAATGCTTGTTTGAACCAAAAATGGTACAAACACCCACAGTTTATGTAGTAGAGATTAAATGAAGAAAAGTAAAAGAAAATGAGAAAATAAACAAGACACAATTATTTATAGTGATTCGGCAAAGCAAGGCCTACATCCACTTCGAAGTTTTATTGCTTATTTCTAATTTAGAGGTAGAATTTTTTGGGATCGGTAAAACTCCAAAGTTAGAGTTTCGGAGTTACAAGAAAATAAGAAATAATGGAACTAGAGCCAAAAGATCTTGAAAAATGAGCCCTACCCTTCTATTTATAGAGGTAGGGGCCTAAAATCTCATCAAAAATATCTCCAAGCTATTGTCATGAATTTGACTAATTCTCCCAAAATAGTAGGCCCCTCCTTGGTAATATCTTGGAGTGGGTACCAATCTCCAAGTGGGAGTCGGTACCGATCCCCAATTTCACAATTTTGGTCTTCAATATCATGCTTCAGATCTTCCTATGGTTAGCTTAGAGATTCTATAGTTGTTTGCACCAATATTAACATGTTCCTGAGCATAAATGATGGAGTTAAAGGAGAACAAAGTTGCAGTTTTACGTGTTCATGGATTTCATTAGAGAAATGCATTGAATCAACAAACCAACTTTGGAAATAGGCTTTTGGCACCAAGATAAGTGTGTAAGCAGAAGATGGAGTCCACCCAAGTTGTATTTTGGAGTTAGTAACGATCCTCGGTGGGAGTCGGTACCAAGCCCCAACCTTGGGAATCCCATTATCTTGTTGCCTTGGATGGTTTTGGCTTTGACCTTGCGACTTTGTTTGTGCTAGGTTTTTGGACTCCTGGGTTATCTCTCTGGGCTTTCCGCCTTGATAATTCCAAGTCTTATCTGTCCAGTTTGTCCAAATTCTTCCTGGTCAAAGGTCAGGATAACACTTGCCACCCAAAGTACATCTTGTTTCAAACGTGATGTGCTTTGAATCGAGACAAGTCTAGAGTGAAGTATTCCACTCTATGTTTTGAATAGTCGTTATCCTTTCGTGAATCGATTCCACAAATTGTCATGTCCATAATGATATGTCTCGACGTTCTACTAGCATCCGAGATTATGAATCTGAAACGTGATCCCGTGGTCTGCTATTTTAAGTCTGATGATTTTAGACTAATTCCATCCATGATTTCCGTAGGTATAAGCCTAATTTTCCCCTCAACTTTAGTCATCTTGTACTGGTTATATACAAGTGGCTCATCACACATGCAGGCATTCACACACATACACATATACCATACGCATGCTTGTATGTGTGTGTGTATTAGGACTCGGTACCGATCCTTAATTTGTGAGTGATACTAACTCAGCACTTGGAATGTCTTCCAAATCTTAACCTGATACCGGCTTGAAAGATTTTATAAGCCTTCCTCTTTCCTTTCTTTTTCTTGCTTTCTCATTTGCTTCCACCAACCCAAACTTCCTTAGCTCCTGCCATTAACCTCTCTGATCCCCACATCGAATCTTTCCACTACCTTGGAATTGGACCACCGTCATCGCCCGTGCCAAACTTCGCTTCTCCATTGTAACCTCATCTTCCCTTTGTAGACCCAACCTGCTTCGCAGCCAACCTACGCCCTATCTTCTTTGAATCTTGATTTGCATAAATTTGGGTAAGTGAACAATGGACTAGAACTAAGGGCCTTGGACATAGATGGGATGGAACACAAACATGGAGGAGCAAATGACGGTGGTCGTGATGTGGGGATCAGTAAAGGTGGAAGTGGAAGAATGAAGAGGAATTTTTCTTTGTTTTGGAGTTGTATAACTCCAACACTTAGAGAAATTTTTATGCATTCTCCATTCACTTGACACGAGATCTCCTCTTGAACTTCGTCCTTCCCAAACCATGTCCAGCAAGACAAAACTTGTAAGGATGGCTAGTAATGATAGTCTCGTCAAGCAACATCTAGATTTTACATAATATATGAAATCCAAACTGCAACACACTACACCATATTGCACTAGAATACACTTTAGCACAGGGGTATGGTTTACAGTTAATCATCTAGTTTTGATTATCTATCATGCTTTTTATAGAAATGGACCAAAGACGTTCCAAACGTCTGGCTAATCAGACCATAGGTACTTCACCTTCAAAATATATCGAATTTGATGCAGAATTAAGCTCGGCTACAACTTCTCAAGTGTAGAAAACTCCTATCCAACAAGTGTAGAAACCAAAATTTCTATGTGTTGACCAAGAAAATGAAGAGAATCCTGAAGTAGAGCAACAAAATCATGAAAACCCAGTAGAACCAGTAGATGAGCCTCATATAGATCCAACACCCGATACTCTTGAGGATGTTGTAATATTGAATAACCCGATCGACTCTGTTCCTTGCAAAATCGATGAGGGATCTCTTTGGAGGATATGCAGTAAGCATGGAATCCATTTGACGATGTTATGGCACTATCTTACGACCAGAGAGCTCATGATCCTCCAAAAGGATATATAGCTTGCAACAAATAGGTGTACTTGGCAGATTATGTCCTGCCATTTAATCAATTAGTCCATCGAGTCTTGAACTTTATGAGACTGGCTCCCACACAGCTGCATCCAAACAAGCTACGTTTTTCCTCTGGGCACATATCTAGTTTTCTCTTAGCATTTGAACCAAGTGCCTAATGATGTAGAAATTGATACATTTGTAGCATTAAAAGCCATAAAGAAAACCCATCTCTTATTTACTTGGTGCCGGTGAGGGGTTGTAGAATCGTTACCGGGGTGTTTGAACAACCTAAGTTCCTTTAAGGCTGAATGGTTCTATGTACGATGTCCAACCGTGTTTTCTTGTAAATAGATATTCGGACATAAGTTTTATTTTAAATGCCATTCGTAAATTTTGTCATAGCCACCATGCTTAATTTATCTTTCGATGTTAGGCAGATGTTCCGGTGAGACCCAGCGGTAGATCAATTTCGGATACCATTTGTACTCTTATGGCAATCCCAGTTGAGCATAGGTATATAAGAACTCTATTGGCCGACGAGAATCTTCTTGCTCATAGCTTATTAGAGGAAGGTCGTAGCATCGGCATAATTCCAATTGTCTACATTGAGGATGATGATGATAATGATGATAGCAATCCACCTGCAGGAGGCGAAGTCGATCCTAAGTTGCCCCCAGCCCTAAGTCCTAGGGCCGTAGCCATGGAAAACGTTGAACCAAAACACGAAGGCACCGAGGAAGGTGAGATCATTAGAGAGGGTGGTGAGGAAAGCCAAAATAACATTGAAGTGGGCCATAGATCCCAGATCGAACAACCTAGAGATGATCTACCGCCTGCTCCTAAAAAGAGATTGATTATGAGAATTTCGGAGTTGTAGACTTCCACTCAGCCTTCACCTATCATAAGTGCAGAAAAGGCTCCATCTATTCCTTCAACAAGCACGTTCGCTGGTTTAGGGCCTAACACTTTGGAGTTTAGCTCTTTCGATGTTTGTAACATCAACATCTATGACATTGGTTATCCGATGCACTTTGAGAAAGACACCATTCCAACTGGTGGGGGCAAGGTTACTCCCATGAGTAAGGCTCCAGTACATGGTCCATTGGGGGGACACTAGGACACATGCACTATATGACACTCACACTCGACCCACGTCCTTACCCGTTTAATCTAACTCATTCCTATTTTCTTTGTAGGTACTATGGATGAGAGGAAGCATTCATATCGATCCCTGGAGGAGAAAGCATATCAACTCAAAGGCTTCGGTCGGGTTCATACTACCAAGGGAATGGTCGAGACTATGATTCAATCTATCACTCCAGTCGCGACAGAGACCATTGGGACATGATCATTCTTCTCATGATTCTGCTTCTAAGGGCTGACCTAGATCTAGATCACCTCCTTCTAAAGGCCCGGGTAGGCAACCTGACCACCGTGATAATATTCCACCAACCGAATCTTTTCGAGCTCCACTACCTACCGCTATTCCTTTATAGTCCATGGCATTATCTCATTCCAATCGGTCCTCTAAGTGCAGACATCATAAGAATAGCTTCGAGACACTCCATCGGAAGCTTGGTAAATAAAGTGTTGTTGCTTCAAACATTACAAGTGAGCAGCAGGTAGATACTACGGGGCGGATGCCCGAGCTTAAGAATGAATTCCCCAACGTTTTCTTCGATGGAGTTATGTTCTTGTCGAACTTAAAGAGAATTTCTGCTAAAGTCTAAAAAAAGATCGTTAACTGCACGATCGATGTCCATAATCAATACAATGAATGGGCAAAAATGGCAAAAAGATTTTAAAAGTTTCAAGAGATAGGCTGTAGGAGATAGAGAACCAGAAACTCATTGAAGCCGAGAATAACAAAATCATAGCTGCCCTCGACACTGAGATTGAGAACTCAAGAAAATCTCAAGCCGAATCGAAGAAGAAGGCTGAGGAGGCCATTAAAGCATTAGAAGTAGAGAGATCCAAGCATTTGAATGAAATCAAGCAAGCACATTGTAACACCCCTAATTTTATTAACATTATTCAGGAGATTTAATTAGGATAAGAAATTGGCTAATGGAAGTATCCGTAGGTTCCTAGTCAACACATGAAAACTAGGATGTGAAGTGAGTTACTGGATAAATCCATAGGTTCCTAGTCAACCCATGAAAACTAGGATAAGATAAGGTGATTTTTACTGAAATGACTAATAGGTTCAAGGGAATCCATGAATTAATTAAGTTAACTGGCAGGAGCCTATAGGTTCTTAGTGATCCCATGAAAAATATGGATTGGACAGGGTGTCATATTAAACGAGGTTTGGGAAATCCTAATTGTTTTCAAGTATGCATATCATCACAACATTTTTAAAATGTATGTTTTAACCATTGTGGATATAGGAGCACAGTATATGATTCTAAAAAGGTTTTAGGATACTAGTGAGGGGAAAACCCGTTCTGCTAAGCGGTGCGGTCTCATTAGATATCTAAAAAGGATTGAGATGTTATATTATTATTCATACCAGGCTTTATGTCTGACTCGAAGTTTTGGTTTTCCCCTTAAACTCTCGGGTACTCAATTGATTTTGAGTAGTTTGAGATTTAAGGTTTATATGTTTGCTTCTTAGATAAATAAAGCTTCCGGAGGCGTGTAGGAGGCAGATAGTTATTTAGAGTTTTCTTTTTTCCTCTGTGTACCTGTTTGTAAAGGCAGATTTATTAGCCTTACTATATACTCTAATCAACCAAAGGGGCATCCTCATATGTCGCTCTTGGCGTAATTGTAACAATTATATTTTACTGAACGTGGTTAACATATTTTAGGATTATGTAATGAACATGAAATGTTTTAATCTGAATGTGGAAATATATATTTTTGAATTGTTAAAAATTTTCCATATCTTTGTGATCTGTGTATCAATGTATCTAGCACCGCGTATTTGGTCACTAAGGATTAATAACTATGGATGACTGCAGTATCCGTAGCCGTTAGTTTTGGGCCTCCAAGTAGGGGGATGTTATAAGTTGGTATCAGAGCATGGGTTTATGAAAATTTAAAAGAAAAGAAAAATCAAAAAGCTTTTTTTGAAACATAATCCAATGAATTTGAAAATAAGATCAGGGTTTGGGATTAATGTTATAGTAACGTACTTGTATTTGACATATAGGTATATATATAAGTACATATTCCCCTCTCTATTAGACTATTCCTCTGTATCTTACTAAGGCTTGTATGTAGATATACGAGAAAGAGGATATGGAGGCAGGAAACGGAAGTGGAAATCTGGGTAGAGGAAGCACCACAACCAACGGAAATGCTCGACCTAATACTCGGAGGAACCAAGGTCGACAGGCTAATGCTAACCAAAATACTGAGGCCAACGTAGGTGCTGGAAATCCACCAGTAGATGCAGGGATGGTGTATCAGTTGTTTGCTAATCTTTTGCAAGCAGAAGCTTCCGGTAACGTTGGAGGAGTTAATCATGTAGTTCCAGTTGGATATAACTATGCAAAGCTGAGCAGGGACTGTACCAGTCTTGGTGGGAAGCCGTTTGTTGGAACGGAAGATGCAGATGAAGTGGAGAATTGGCTGTTGAACTATGAAAGGATCTTTACAGATTTAGGCTTGAATAATGGAGAGAAGAGAAGGCTAGCCTCTAGACAGTTACAAGAGGTAGCGCTTCATTGGTGGAACAGTGTGACAGATGGAGTTCCGGAAGAAGAGCTTACATGGGTTGATTTAAAGAGAAGGTTTGAATAGAGGCTCTTGTTTGAGGTTGCCAAATCAGCGTTAATAAGGAAGTTTATGGATCTGGTCCAAGGAGATATCTCTGTGATTGAGTATGCTGCTAAGTTTAACGAGCTATCTTGATATGGTTATGCTTTGCTTGACACCGATGTTAGAAGAAATGAGAGATTCATTAGAGGTTTGAGAATAGAGCTAGGCAAAATGGCTATGACTCATATTACAGAACCTTATCATGTGATAGTGGAGATGGTTGTCCGCCATAAGGAGATACTTGTTGTTTCAGCTAGGGAGAAGCCAGTTGAGTCCCAGGGTCCTCGGGGAAGGAAAAGGAAATTCTTTAAGAAGAAAGAAGCCAGAAAAAGGAGGCCGCTAAGAAGGCAAAGGCTGATTTGGTATGTTATAAGTGTGATAAGAAGGGCCATTATGCCCACGAGTGTAGAACTGGTAAAGGAAAGAAGCCTGTAGAGAAGAAGAATGTGAAATGCTTCAACTATGACCAAGTTGGGCATTATAAGAACCAGTGTCCAGAGCTAGTCGGGGCGGATAGAGGGAAGGTGTTTGCTATTGGACCACCATCTTCTTCTAGACCTACTACATTAGAGAAAGGGAAAACTATGATGCAAGGTACGCTTTTGATTCAGAGTATACCAGTTTGGGTACTTTTTGATACCGGTGCATCACATTCATTTATATCTCAGTATTGGTGATAGGTTATGTATAGAACCCACATACCTTGTTACTTCCTTAAGGGTTGTGAATCCAATATGAGGGTATGCAACTCTTGGGATGAGATGTGACCATTTAGAACTCGATTTGTTAGGACATATGTTTGCATGTAGTTTGTATGTTTGTGATTTCATAGATTTTGGGATTATTTTAGGAATGGATTGGTTAGGTAAGTATGAGGCTAGGATATTTTGCTAGGAGTAGGAAATATCATTGAGGCACCTAGATAGTCATAACCGAATCATCTTCTCGGGGGAGAATTCAAGTAAGAGTGTTTGTGCTTTGTTAAGTGCCATGGAGGTTGGATATGAGCTTTGTCAGGTTCGTGTAGCGAGAGAATTTAAAGATTTATTTGAGCTGGTCACTGGATTACCCCCGAAACGAGCTATTGAGTTTCGGATAGACCTTGTACCGAAAGATGAACCTGTCAGCAAACCACCTAGTAGGATGACACAAACGGAGATGAAAGAATTAAGGGTGCAGTTAGTGGATCTAGAAGGAAGGAATTTTATCAGACCAAGAAGTTCGCCTTGGGGAGCAGCTATGGTGTTTGTGAAGAAACCAGATTGGTCATTATGGATGAGCATTTATTACCGTAAGTTAAACGAAAGGACGATCAAGAATAGGTACCCTCTGCCAAGGATAGATGATATGTTCGATCAGTTGAGTGGAGCCAGAGCATTTTCTCAGTTGGATTTAGCGACAAGGTTCCATCAGTTGAGAGTGGTAGAGGATAGCATTCCTTTGACGGTATTTTGAACTAGATATGGTTCGTATGAGTGGTTGGTGATGCCATTTGGATTGACAAATGCACCAGCTTTCTTTGTTGATATGATGAACAGGGTTTTCCGAGAGCACTTAGATTGGTTCGTATTAGTATTTATAGATGACATTTTGGTGTACTCTAAAGATGAAAGAGAGCATGAGGTTCATCTTAGAGTGGTGTTGGAGATGCTGAGGCAGAATCAGCAGAAGGTGAAATTTTCCAAGTATCACTTTTGGAAGAAAGAGGTTTAGTTTCTTGGTCATGTGGTTTTAGACAAGGGACTGTCAGTCGATCCAGATAAGATCAAAGCTGTCAATAATTGGAAAAGGCCAGAGACGGTAATCGAGATAAGGAGTTTTCTTGGACTTGCTGGCTATTACCAAGGATACATTAAGGATTTCTCGCGGATAGCAGTGCCTTCGACTAAGTTAACGATGAAAGATGTGAAGTTTGTTTAGTCCGACAAATGTGAGGAAGCATTCTTTAAGTTAAAGCATTTGTTGAACAATGCACCAGTATTAGTAGTCCCGAATGGTAACCAAGGGTTAGTAGTATACACCGATGCATGTGGCACTGGATTGGGAGCAGTATTGATGCAGAAGGGCAAGGTTATTGCTTATGCATCTAGGCAGCTTAAACCACACGAAGTTAGGTATCCAATGCATGATTTGGACTTAGCTGTCGTAATATTTTCTTTAAAGGTGTGGAGGCATTATCTGTTGGGAGAGCGATCTGAGCTTTATACAGATCATAAGTCGTTGAAGTACATGTTCTCTCTGAAGGAGCTGAACATGAGACAACCGAAATGATTGGAGTTTTTGGCTGCTTATGATTTCGATATAGAGTATACTCTTAGAAAGGGAAATAAAGTGATAGATTCTCTCAGTAGAAAATGGCAGAATGTGGTGTTAGCGATGTTGGCGGAATGGAAGGATCTAGAAGCTTTAGCCAGTTGTGGTGTGTAGTTGAGATCTACTGCTAGTTCTAGTCAGGAGACTGCCATATTATCTTGTTTACAAGTACGACCAGTGCTGATCGAGAGGATAGCTTCTAAGCAAAGAGAAGATCTAGTTTTAGCTGAGAGGATTAGAAGTCTTGAGGAAGGATCAAAGGTTGATGACCTAAAGGATTTTAGTCTTGACCAAAGAGGATGGTTGAGAAAGAATGGACGATTATGCGTTCCAAATGTAGAGAACTTAAGGAAGAAAGTTCTAGAGGAATGTTATCGATCCAAGTTTACGATTCATCCTGGAGGGACCAAGATGTATCGAGATATGAAAGGGAGCTTTTATTAGGAAAACATGAAGAGGGATGTTGGCTAGTGGATTAGGAAGTGTGCAAACTGTCAACAAGTGAAGGCCAAACGTCAGCAACCGAGTGGGTTACTTCAACCTTTAGATATTCCAGTATGTAAATGGGATTCGATATCAATGGATTTTATAGACGGGTTACCAAGGTCAAGGAGAGGAAACGAAAGCATATAGGTTATTATGGACATGCTGACCAAGAGTGCCCATTTCATTTCGGTAAAGTCAACCAGAACGACATCTGTTTTGGCTAAGTTGTTCATGAAGAACATAATTGGGCTTCATGGGATTCCTAGTAGTATAGTCAGCGACAGAGAAGCATTATTCACTAGCGAATTTTGGTGGAATCTACAAGAGGTATTAGGTACCAAGCTCAAGATGAGTATAGCATATCACCCACAGATGGATGGGCAAACAAAGAGAGTCAATAAGGTACCCGAAGATTTATTGAGAGCTTGTGTATTGGACTTTAGTGTGGGAAGATCACCTACATTTGATTGAGTTTTCCTATAATAATAGTTATCAGACTAGTATAGGAATGGCGCCTTCATAAGCTTTGTATGGAAGGCCATGCAAATCGCCAGCATGTTGGTTGGCGACAGGAGATCGATTGGTCTTAGGTCCAGATTTGGTTAAAGAGGCATCAGAAAAGGTTGAGTTAATCCGAGGACGGATGATAGAAGCTCAATCTAGGCAGAAGAGTTACACAGATAAGAGGCATAAAGACCTAGAGTTCTCAGTGGGAGATAGAGTTTTCGTTAAAGTATCACCGATGAAGCGTGTAGTACGTTTTGGAAAGTCGGGAAAGCTGGCCCCAAGATATGTTAGATCATTTCAGGTCGTATAAAGGATTGGAAAGCTCGCATACAGAGTAGAATTGCCGAGCAGTTTGGCAGGTGTCCATAATGTATTCCATGTGTCTCATCTTCACAAGTTTGTCCACGATCCAGAGCTACTATTCCTCAGACAAAGTTGGAGGATTTGGTAGTGGAGCCTGATTTGACTTTTGTTAGACATCCAATTCGGATTATAGCAAGAGATGAGAAGAGATTAAGGACCAAGATAGTCAAGTTGGTGAAAGTTCAGTGGAGCGACAATGAGAAAGACTGTACTTGGGAGACAAAGGATGGGATTCGAGAGGCTTATCCTAATCTAATTTGATGGTATGTCGATATTAGATTTATATAGATTATTGCTAGATTGGTAGGCTAGTAGGGTTGTTAGTAAATGTTATAGATGATTGATATGTTTGCTAGTTAGTTCTTGTTGAATTTCGAGGAAGAAATTCTTTAAGGAGGGGAGCCTGTAACACCCCTAATTTTATTAACATTATTCAGGAGATTTGATTAGAATAAATTAAGTAGAATAATGTAGATAAGGAGATTGAGGTTGATTAATGAATTAAGTGGTCGTGCTTATCTAACCAAATGAACTTATAAATGGTTAAGATACTAAACATAAGGGCATTAAGGAAAATAGCCACCCATATTCCCACCCTTATACTATCTCATACACGTTCATTTTATCAAAACAAAAATTTATAACCGTAAGGAAGCAAGGTCGGCCATTAGGAAGAAAGAAGAGAAGAGAAAATCAACTTAAAGCTTAGGATTCAAGCTAGAAGAAATCAATCTCCAACAAACTTCAATTTCTTTATCTAATCTAAGGTGAATAATAATTTTTACATCTCTATTTTGGTTTTACAATCATGTGGTTTCGGATTTAAGAGTAAATCTGTTTTTGATATATTGAATGATGATATGCTTGATTTATGATTTATATGGATTAAACAAGGTTTTTAAAAAGGAGACATACACGGTCTTAGGGTAAAACCGAGATGAAATGATTTTTAAATGCCATGGGAAAATTATATGGTGTAGGAAACATGATTTTGGAGATGGGTTTCAATTTCATATTTTTCTGAATTAATATGGATTTTATATTAATTTTCTAGTGAAGATAATGATTTATTGGATTATAAATTATTTACGACTAAAATAATTATTATTTGGGTTTGAAATTTTTATATGTTGTAAAACGTATTAAAATAGATTTTCTGGAATTTTTCCAGATTTTTCCTAAGTGATTTGATGAATATATATAATTATTTAAGGTATGCGACTTTAATGTTTTAATTTATTTAATTAAGGAGAAGGGGCGTTTTATAAAAAATAAAATTATTATTTAATTCTGAAATTAGTGGCAGCATTTTTTTGAAAAATATTTGTTAACCAATAGGAATTTGACAAACAAATGCAGCTTATTTGAAAAAGTTATCTTTTTAAGTTAAAATAAGAAAATTATGCTTTTAGCATGTTTCAGCCATTTTAGGCATCAAACCTTCCAACCCAAACCTTCCGACAAAGTCGAAAGGTTATAGCTTTCGACAAGGTCAAAGTTCAATGTATATGGTATCAAGTTAATTAGTACGTAATGAATTGAACAAGGTTGATGAGTACTTAGTCGAAAGGTTGGTTGCCAAAGAGGTTGGGGTATGTTTGTTTTACAAACCAAAAGTTTACACCCGCTTGCTTTCAAAAAGGAGCTTTCGACTTGGTCGCTTTCGACCAGGTTAATTATCTAAAATAAAGTTTTGAAACTTTACTACCGCTTTATCATTATTTTGTTTTGAACCTTCCGACACAGTCGAGAGGTTATTGCCGCTTTTTTCAACCTTTCAGAGTCGTTGCTTTCGACAAAGTCGAAAGGTTTACTTGTTATAAAACCAGCTGCTTCTCCAATGCTTTCGAAATGTATCAAAGCTTTTGACTTAGATGATTTACCCTTGTTTTATAATTGTTTAAGTATAACCCAAAGCATTCGAAGGAGTTGTTTTAAAGGCAGAGGCCTATTGTTCTAAATGATATGTTTTAAAGCTTTCGAAGCAGAGCTTTCGACAAAGTCAAAAGGTTGCTTCCAATGAAGTCGAAAGGTTTTCAAAGAAGGTTCTCCACGTGTTTTAAAGTTGAACGCAGAGAGTTTTTGAAAGGTTTGAGTTTTATTGGGGTCGAAGGGTTTGGAAAGAAGTGTTTTAAAGTATAAAAAGGGCTGGAGCCTATTATTTTAAAAAGATATAATTAAAACACTTCGAAGTGGTTGAAAATAGTAGCTTTCGACATTGTCAAAAGGTTTTAAGACCCATACTCTAAATTTTTAAGGAAAACCCACAGCTTATATAAAGGCGATTTGTAATGACTTTAAGTATGTGATTTTGAAGGAGTAATGCCTTGATAAAAATATAAGTTAAAGTAGTTAGCTATGTTTTATGAAATGTATTTCGATGACTTTATATCCACGGGAGTGGTATTGTTAAATTGTTGTTTTGCTACTTCAAATATGAATATATTCACATGATAACCCACTACCGTATTTTTGGAAAAAGGGGTAGGAGAACAAACTAGGTTAACTCAGTAGTGAATATAAATTACTTAAACTCCTGAATGAGTAGAATTGCATCCAAGGAGTTAGGGTGACTAAAAATATAGAATGCCTAAACTTTATAGCTATTGGTGTAAACCAAAAGGTTCATAGTAAATCCATGAAAACTATGATTAAGTAGTTGTTGGTGTAAACCAAAAGGTCTATAGTAAAACCATGAAAACTATGATTAAGTAGTTTTTGGTGTAAACCAAAAGGTTCATAGTTAACCCATGAAAACTATATATTAAGGATAGTTAGTAGGGGCTAAACTGTTTATAGTGAACCCATGAAAACTATATCCGACTTAAGAATTGACATCGGTCAATAGGTTCCTAGTAAACCCATGAAAACTAGGATAAAAAGTGGCTAATGGAAGTATCAGTAGATTCCTAGTCAACCCATGAAAAATAGGATGTGAAGTGAGTTACTGGATAAATCCAAAGGTTCCTAGTCAACCCATGAAAACTAGGATAAGATAAGGTGATTTTTAGTGAAATGACTAATAGGTTCGGAGGAATCCATGAATTAATTAAGTTAACTGGTAGGAGCCTATAGGTTCTTAGTGATCCCATGAAAATTATGGATAGGTCAGGGTGTCATATTAAACGAGGGTTGGGAAATCCTAACTATTTTCAAGTATCCATATCATCATAATATTTTAAAACTGTATGTTTTAACCATTGTGGATGCAGGAGCACAGCATATGATTCTAAAAAGGTTTTAGGATACTAGTGAAGTGAAAACCCATTCTGCTAAATGGCGTGGTCTCACTAGATATCTAAAATGGATTGAGATGTTAGATTATTATTCATATCAGGCTTTATGTTTGACTCGAAGTTTTTGTTTTCCCCTTAAACTCTCGGGTACTCAATTGATTTTGAGTAGTTAGAGATTTAAGGTTTACAGGTTTACTTCTTAGACGAATAAAGCTTCTGGAGGCATGCAAGAGGCAGATAGTTATTCAGAGTTTTCTTTTTTCCGCTGTGTACTTGTTTGTAAAGGTAGATTTATTAGCCTTACTATATACTCTGATCAACCAAGGGGGCATCTTCATATGTCGCTCTTGCCATAGTTGTAATAATTATATTTTGCTGAACATGGTTAACGTATTTTGGGATTATGTAATGAACATGAAATGTTTTAATCTGAACGAGGAAATGTATATTTTTGAATTGTTAAATTTTTTCCATATTTATGTGATCAGTGTATCAATGTATCTAGCACCATCGTATTTGGTCACCGAAGATTAATAACTATGGATGACTGCAGCATCCGTAGCCATTAGTTTTTGGCCTCCAAGTAAGGGGATGTTACACACTTCATCAGAACCATGAGCTTGTAATGGATAGAGATGCTGCTAGAAGGACCGCGGTTGAATTGCAAACCAAGCTCGAGTGCAAGTCCAAGGGAAAAGATAAAGCACAAAAAATTTCTCATGAAGCATGCGACGAATTGGTCTCCGTAAAAATTGAGATGGTTGAAGCGCTTGAAATGGCCAGGGACATTGACGCCATCATTAAAAGAGAGGTCGAAGCCATGGTTAAAAGAGAAGTTGAAGTCATTGAACAGCGGGTTGAAGAGCAGACGATGTAGAGATTTGAGCCACTAATCACTCAATACAACACCAATATGCTCTAGTTTAGAAATCTGGAGTGGTTTAGAGAAGATTACCCTTTAATGCTCGCCCACGACGGGGAATGGGTTGTTGAGGAAGTGAAAGAATTTCTTAAAAGTGATAATATTGATATGGAGCAGTCGGAAAAATAGTTTTTGAAGGGAAATGAGCCCAAAATCCTTCATGATAACTGGCATCTTATTCATCCGGAACTTGATGCAACCGGTGATAAAGAATTAGGCGTATGTTTTGGCTCTACGCATCATGATGCAACATCTGGTCAAACTCCTGGGACTCAAGATGCTCCTAGTTCTGCCTTTAATTCCTCTACCAACGTTGTTATGACATAGAAAAGCCACAGCTCAAGAAATCTACGTTATCGCCCATATTCCTGAGGGAACTCCCGGCAGCACTCCAGCTCAGGTGGAAGTTCAAACTAAAGAAGGTATCTCGTTGAGTTCTCATATTTTCCAAAGAGTTGACGTGTCGCCGATTAGTGTCACTAATCTCCCTCATTGTGTTTCTTTAGCTACAGGGCAGCCTGTAATTGCTCCGCTTCCTCCCAAGGACTCTCAACTGCGGCAACAAATATCGGTGACAGAGTCCATAACCGTCAAGACTTCAACAACAATTCCCAGCAACCCGGTTGACAAGATCCCGAGCCTTGATGAGCGCATGATAGATGCTTTGCTAGAAGAAGTAAACGATGATAATTAGGGGACTCAAGTTGATAAGGATGTCATTATGACTGGGGTCTCCCAGTCCCTGTCGGGTCCCTCTATGCATGAGCTTGAGCAAAAGCTTGAGACCGATAATCTCCTTGCTAGTCAAATCAAGCAGGAGCAAATAGAAGTTTTCCCTCATTTGTTGTCAATTACTTTTCCCGGGAAAACCATTTTCGCTCCAGTTTACATTCCTCCATCCGGAAGTGCTCAAAGTACATCGACAATATCTTCACAAAGCATTCCATCCTCTATTCCCATACCTGGGAGTGGCTAGAGTGCGCCTGCTGGATCTTCGCTATGCACTTCTCCTAAAGGCCTAGAGGGTAGAGGAAGAGGTGGAAAGAGGCAAGGAGAGAGCTCGAGTGAAGTATCCCCTAGTTCTAAGAAGAAGAAGAAGAAGAAGAAGTCAAAGAAGAAATAGTTACTACTTTGTTTCTTTGTAGATAGACTCCTTTCATTTGTTGGCCGGCTTTGTGCATGTTTGGCCCCCCGTTAATGCTTTTTGCTTTTAGCGTAAACCACTCGTACTTTGCTTTCCCTGTATGATGTTAATAACAAAGACTTTTTGTTTTCTAAAATCTTCGTTCAAATTTTTTTAAGTACTAGAGAAATACGTTCTCCATCCAATGTACTTGCGATTAATTTCTTTTAGTGATCGTTTTTGGATTAAGTCCTTAATCCACTTTGCGATTTACTAGCTCACATTGTCCTGGTGAATGTTATGCAATCCTTAAGGTAAACCACTTATAATAGTGGCTTAAGTATCCTTTTTTAAGATAATAAGTTCCAACTGCACCAAACTCCGGGCGTGAGTTTAAGTTAACTACTTCGAATCGAGTCTGCACATTCTTATCTAGGATGTTAGCATTCGATCACGCCTAACTCTTGGCATTGACTGAAGGCTTAAAAATTGGATCCCACTTTACATCGAGTATGGACCTTCTGTTCTATCTACTCCGAGCAAGATGTTAAGGATCATATAGATTTGACACGCCTATTTCCATTTATACTTCTACCCATAGTCTGGGGACGAGAGTTGAGTGAGCGATCATTTATATCATGCTATTTTTGATTTATACTCCTATACTCCATCCAAGTGTAAGAGTTAATGCACAAACGGTTGTGTCTCATTCGGTTTTTAAGTTTATGCTCTTGCCCCCAATCCAAAGGCAAGAGTCAGTTTGTGGATGGTCGTGTTTCATTTGGCTTAATTTTCTACTTCGGCTCTTACTTTGGCAAGAGAGTTAGGGTACGTATGTTTGTATCACATCCGGTTTAAGTTTATACTCCAGCTCCTACTTTGGAAACGAGAGTTGGGATGCGAACAACTGTATTGTGTCCGGCTTATGTTTATACTTCTACCCCCAATATGAAGGCATGAGTTAGCTAATGTCGATCTTCGGACACGAAGGGGGACTTCATAGGCCTGATCGTGAGCCACCAAAGTTTGGTCGACGCCTATCTCCGGGTACCTCCACACCCCCATTAATCATATGATGATTCATTCCAGTTGATCAAGTCACAACTCTTAAGAAACGATAAGACATAATTTCTTGATTTAAAGGCCAATTTATTTGATTAAAGATGAGAAGTGATATAATTCTATCTTATTACACGGCTCTAATGAGTTATTTAAAAATTTATTCTCTCACTTCACGTCAGTAGTTGCCAGCTTGAAAGTGTCGTCTCCAAGCTTTTACATAATTGCGTACGGACCTTTCCAAACCGGGACCAAGCTCTTAGGGCCAGGGAAGATTCGTTTGAGGACCAAATCAAGGATTTCAAAGGTTCGACTCCTGACTTTGGTGTTATAATATTAAGGAACTCGGTGTCTGTGCGCAGCTGCTCTCAACTAAGCTTCAGTCTGTTTCTCATCGATCATATCAAGAGACTCCAGGAGAAGTTGCTCGTTTTTCCATAGATCATAGTGAGTAACCCGATGAGAGGGCACTTTCAATTCGATCGGGATCATGTCCTCGGACCCATATGTCAAGACAAATGGAGAATGGCCAGTCGCTGACTTGTGGGTGGTCCGATAAAACCAAAGTGTCAACGGAAGATCACTGACCCACTTGCCTTTGGCCATATCCAATCACTCCTTAAGAATGGACTTGATAATTTTATTTGCGGCCTCAACATGTCCATTCACCTAAGGATGTGCCACCGCTGCAAATCTTTTCTCCATGTAGTGCTAGCGGTAGAAAATTTTAAACTCCGTACTATTGAATCGGGTCCCATAATCGATATCGCTTGCGGAACATCAAAACAACATATGATATTCCGAATAACAAAGTTGATTACTTTCTTCATGGTAATCATGTCCCAAGGCTCCACTTCATCTCATTTAGTAAAGTAATCAACCACCATAATTACGTACTTCGCACCACCTTTAGATATCAGCAATACATCGATGATATCAATACCCAAAATTGCAAACGACTAAGGACTGACCGTTTGGGTAATTTCCATCGGCGGTGCCCTCGGAATTTTAGCAGATCTCTAGCATTTGTCACATCTTCAGGTGTAGTCAGCTGCCACTCGATTGACGGTCGGCCAGAAATACCCATAACGATGAATCTTTTTTCCAAGGATTGTGTAACATCCCCTATCTAGAGGCCCAAAGCTAAGCGCTACAAATGTTGTAGTCAACTATAGTATTAACTTCCGGTGACCAAATACGGTAATGTTAATGGTATCCATAATATCAGAAGCACATGAATATGAAACAAAATCACATATTTCCAAAAAAAAAATTCTGATTACATTTCACAAAACATGATTTATATCCAATTACATAATCCCAATCGTTTCCCAGGTTCAGATTAAACAAAATTATTACAAAATACGCCAAGAGAGACATATGAAGATGCCCCCTTGGATGACCACAGTACTAAATAGTTATAACTGACTTAGTACAACACAGCATAAATAAAACTAAACAACTCCTAAATAGCTAACTTCAGCCTCCTGCTCGTCTTCGAAAGCTTTATTCGTCCACCCACTAAAACTTGTAAATCCTTAACCCTCAGCCTACTCAAATCAATTTTGAGCACCCGAGAATTTAAGGGAAAAAACATAAACTTCGAGTCGGACATAAAGCCTGGTGTGAATAAAACTATACATCTCGGTTATTTGATATTAAATGAGACCACGCCGCTTAGCTGAATGGGTTTCCCCTCACTAATATCCTTTTAAAACATATCTTTTGCAAATCTTAATCATGCAGCCAAAACTGGTTAAAACAATAAAGCAATATCATGTAAGCATATAATTCAGGTAACAAATGGACTATCTGTCCAAACACTATAATTTTGTTTAGCTAACTAATAACCTTTGGCTGACTCGGGCCTACCAGACAAACTAAACAATAATTGAACTTCTGTTAGATAATCCTCTTCTGGACGGTCTGTTCCTAACTTACTTCTCCAGGGTCAACTGATCCTAATGGTTTTGTGAGCTCACCAATAACTTTTCCTCTCTCTGTATATTTGTTTCTGTGTGTAACATCATTTTAGTCTTACTTGTGACAAACCCCTACACACTGGAATTTTGAACTAAATTAGCTAGGGGCTAATAGCTAATGTATAGGGCGCGACCCTATACCAGTCCCATCTGTTATTCTAATATCTGAGTCATTTTACTTAGGGTCATCTACCCATAAATTTTCCTTGAAAACCTTTTCTTTCAAAATGATTTAATCCTTTAAATCATACTTTAAAATAGGAAGATATTCTCTATGCTTTACTCAAATCACCTTGCCATGTTATATATTCCTTACGCAAAACTTTGTTGATGAAAACATTTAAACCTTTGGAAGTACTTCTTTCGAATCCATTGAAAGTACCCCTTTCGTAACCAAGTAAAACATTAGGCTGAAAGGCCAAAACATACCCTTTGAAACCATTCTTAATAAATATTTCGAAAACCTTGAAAAAACCTTTCTTTTGAAAGTTTTAAAACCTTAGACATCCCCTTATCAAAATACTATAACATACCTTTCGCAACCTTTCGCACTTAAACCTTTCGAAAACATTGGGGAACCTCCCCTTCGAAACCTTCTTTTAAAACCTTTCGAAAGCATTCAAATCCTTTTCTATAAAAAAACCTTTTGAAAGCATTTGGGTTCAAGTAAAACATGTGGAATAACCTTTCGAAACCATTTAAAACCTTTTCCTTCGAAACCTTTGGGTTTTACCTTCAGTAGAACAAAGGGCCGTAAAACATCTAAGTCGAAAGCACTCTTTCGAAAGCTATTTCTTAAGTAATGAAGTGATGGTGTCGAAACCAACCCTTCAAAAGCTTTGGAGAAGTATCTTGGGTTTTAAAACAAGGAAACCCTTTTGAACGCATAGCTTCGAAAGGTAAGATGCAGCAGCAAGGGGTTTCGGCCTCTTTGAAAGCATCTACTTAAAAAAATGGTGCAACCTCTTTCAAAACAATTCCTTTAAAACAATTTGAGTTGGTCGGAAGCTAACCAAGTCGAAAGTAAAAAAAAGCAGGCGCATTTTTATTTAAAAACAAAGTAAAGCTTCGACCGCTTCGAAACCCCTCGTTTCGACTGCATTTCGCCTTTGTCCAATTCGTTATGCACCTAGTCTTTAATGCCATAAGCATTGGTTTCGATGGTGATGGAGGCGGGAGTACTTAGTCGAAAGCTAGGTGCCGAAAGTGGTGAAACATGTAAAAAGCATGTTTAAGTTTATTTTTAACCTTTTAAAGTAATTCTTTTCGACTAACTTGCCTTGTTTGTCAAAACATGATTGGTTGCTAATTTCTTTTCTAAAAGCACTGCCAAAATTTCAGAAATAGCTAATTAAATTATTTACAATATACCCCTTCTCCTTTTATAAATATATAACACATTTAAGTCCCATACCTTAAATAATTTTATATATCTATTAAAACTCTTATCAAAAATCTATAAAAATTCCCATAAATCATTTTTAATATGTTTTCTAACATATATTAATTTCAAACCCAAAACATACATATATTATCCGTAATTAATTTTAAATCCAAATAACCATTTTCTTTACTAGAAAATTAATATTAAATCCAAATTAATTCAGAAAATTATGAAAATTGAAACCCATCTCTAAATTATTATTTCTGACCTTATTTTAAAATCGCAAGGAATTTGGATGTCATTTGATAGGGTTTTCAAAATAAAACATATTATAAAATCTATATGAATTTGCATAAATCATCAACACGCATATTTTTTTAACAATAAAAAACATGGCAAAACATTACAAAATAGATTAGATCTAATCTAAAACCGAAATCATTTAAAAACATGAGATATAGTAATTATTCACCTTTAGCATGGGATTAAGGAGTTGAGATTTGATCTTTGATTAAGTTGCTTAAGTTCTTTCCCTTGATTTTAGCTTTATCTTCTTCTTGCTTTCCTAATGGTGGCCAGCCTTTTATGTTTTGATTTGTGACAATGAATATTCCTTAAAGGTTTAGGGTATTATAACATATCTTATTCCTACTTTGCCCTTATCCTATTTTCCTTTCCTCCTTTACTCTAATTCTCTTTAGTTCATTAATTAAATGTGCAGCTACCCTTCTATTAATCACAAATCTCATCCCCTAATCATTACAATTTTTTAATTTAACTAATTAAATATCCTAAATTACATTACTCAAAATTAGGGTGGTTACAGACTGCCCCCAACGTGGTCACTATAGGCCTCTTCATGAACTTCTCTTTGAACTCGTTTCGTTGTGAGCAACACACTGTAGCATAGGGACAGAGAAACCATTCCTATAAAATATTCCTTGCATAATATATCTCAAAGCTTGTTGAAGGATTTTTCTTCATTCCTTCTCTCTAGAAGGATTTTTCTTTGCAAATAACATGAATTGGAGCCATCCATGATTCCCGTTCAGGCTCAGTCTCCAAGACCCAATTAACATATATCTGGTTGATGCTCGGAGCCGAAAATTTCCATTGGACCAGGCCCATGAGCTGCACATCTCCAAAACAGCTAACTTAGCAAGCGAGTCGGCTTTCTCATTTTTCCTCTCTAGGAATATGAGTAATCGTGTAATATTCAAAGTCTTCCAGAAGCTAAAGAACCCAGTTTAGATAGGGAGCTAGCCTTGCTCCTTTCGCCTAATACTCTTTCCGAACTAGGCATACCACTAGCCGAGAGTAGCAGAAAATGTGTAAAGTCTTTATTTCCAGCTTCTTAGCAATCTTAAGTCTTTCAATGAAGGATTCAGCTTCATTGTTCCTTGTCGGAAAATCGATTTTTAAGGCATTGATGATCGGGTGTTCTTTGAGAGTGACAAGCGTGACTCCAGCACTGAAACATCAATCGTTATAAGCTCCATCCATGTACATCTTCCATCCAACTTCTTTTTCTCCACTGCTCTCCAGAGAACCATCTCGTGCAGTGGATTGATCAATGAAATCCGTCAAAGCCTAACCCTTGATTGCTCTCCGAGGGTGACAGGTGATATCATATTGACTCAGTTCAATGTTCCATTTCAACGGACTTCCAGAAGTCTCAGGTCATTGCAAGACTTGTCGTAAAGGCAGGTCAGTAAGGATATTGATCGGATGAGCTTGGAAATAGTGGTGGAGCTTTATCGAAGCGATCAACAGACAGTATGCGAACTTTTCCGGTCTCGGGTATTTTCTTTCTACTCCTGTCAACCACTTGCTAATGCAGGAGACTGGTTGTTGGATGCAAGATTCCTCACGTACAAGTGCAAAACTTAGAGCATGCACTCACACCGCCAGATATGAGAACAAATCCTCGTCATCCACCAGTTTTGAGATAATGGGAGGTCTCTCCAAGTGATCCACCAGAGCCTGGAATGCATCTTTGCAGTTTTGATTCCACTTGAAATTTCACTTTCCCTTCTTGATCACCTTGAAGGAAGGGTTGCATTTGTCAGTAGCTCTAGAGATAAATTAACTCAATCTGGCGACCTTCCCATTTAATCTTTGGACCTCCTTAATCATCTTTAGGGCTTCTATCTCTCTTAAACCTTTGATTTTTTCTGAATTGGCTTCAAGCCCATGGGAGTTGACAATGAAATCCAAGAATTTTCCAGACGCGACACCAAAAGTGCATTTCAAAGGATTAAGCTTCATCCCGTATTATCGGAGGACACAAAACATCTTCACCAGATCATCAACGTGATTTCTCGAACGTTGTGACTTCACAAGCATATCGTCCATATAAACTTCCATTGGTTGTCCAACCTAATCTTTGAACAATCGGTTCACAAGTCTCTGGTAATTCGCCCTGGCATTCTTTAACCCAAAGGGTATGATCAGATAGCAGTAGATTCCATGGTCGGTGATGAAACTGGTGTGTTCCTGATCTGGGATGTGCATAGGGAATTGATTGTATCTAAAGCATGCGTCTATAAGGAGAGTAGCTCGTGTCCTGTAGTCCAATCCACCAAATGATTTATCCTCGGCAGCGGGAAGCTATCCTTCGGGAATGCCTTATTTAAGTCTGGATAGTTGATGCATGTCCTTCACTTCCCGTTTGCTTTCCTCACCAAAACAGAGTTAGATACCCAATCCGGGAATAAAGCATCACGGATGAAGCCTTTATCCTTCAACTTGTCCACTTGTTCTTTCAGTGCAGCGAATCTCTCCAGACCTAGGCTGTGGCGTTTCTATTTCATAGGAACACATTTAGGATATATGTTTAATGCATGGCTCACTATCCCGAGTAAGATCCCACACATACCCGAGTGTGTCCAAGCAAATATATCCATTTTTACCTAGAGAAAACCAACTAACTCCCTCATCACACCAGTACTGAGCTAAGATCCAACCTTCAGGATTTTACTTGGATCGTCCCTACTGACTAGAACAGCGATTATTAACTCAACAGGAATTGGTTGTCCACCCTCTGGCTCTTTTCGTCGGTCCATGTCAACATATAGACAACTAGTTTACCGGAGCCAAGGCTCAAGCGGTAGCTGCTATGAGTCTAAAGCCCCTATGCAGAGGACCCTTTCTATATACTTTCATTTCTCCTTATGCTTTGCTTCCTTTAGTTCAGCGACATAGCACTAGCGGCCAGCCACTTGATCTCCATGGCCGCTCTAAATTTAGCTAGGGCCGGTCGGCCCAAGAATGCATTATAAAAAGAATAAATATCCAACGCAAAAAATTGCATGACGCACACTCACCTACGGTCGTCCTCACCAACTTCCACTGGTAATTCGACAAATCTAATGGCTTCAGTAGCTATCCCATTGAACCCCTTTATATGAGATCCACAAGGCTTCAAATCTCTCTCCTCTAACTTCATTTGATCATATGCTTTTTCGAATAGAATATTGACTGAACTCCCACAGTCAATAAGCACCTTTCGTACAATAGCAGGGCCAATTGCGGCTGAAATCACAAGTGGGTCAATCATCGGAGCCTTCACTCCGTTAGCATCCCTATTTTGGAAATCAATATCATCTGTCATGGTTCAAGATTTTTTTTTCCGAGCTCCATCCTCAACAACATAGCAAGTTTCATTCTCAGAATTCTTTAAGGCACCAATGTATCTATCCATTTCCATAAAACTCTTATCAGTAGGCTGAGGCCTACAAATAATTGTGTTAATCACTAACCATTTTTCTAGGTGCCTAAATGCATCAGCACCGGAGTCAACTTGCCCCCGCTGGGAAGATGGCCCAGGGGTGCTACCCGCCATCCTGTGGGGCTTTCACATACTGTTGCAATTTATTTCCTTATTAATTATTCAATCATATCGTGCAAGTGCCTACACTCATTAGTATTATGACTGTGAGTCTCATGGAATCTATAGAACTTGCCTGATAGCCTCTCTTTCTCAATCGACTCCCTAGGAGCCGGCTACCTATATGGTTCGGTATTTTGAGTAGCCAGATAGATAATCTCCATCGAGTTGTTCAATTCAATGTAATTATCATACCAGGGACCTCTGAAACCACTCATGTTATCCGACTTTCCCTCTTTTGCCCCATCGTTGTTTTGTTTTCCTCCTTTGTTCTAATTACCAACTTTCACATTAACATCCCAAAAGCTTCCTCCGAATTGCTTTACAACAATATTATTCTAAATCGGCTCATTTGAATTTCCAGTACCAGTCCTCCATGGATGCTTACGCGAATCCTCCTGATGCAAATACTCATTAGCTTTCCTATAGAAAGCTTCCATTGTCGATGGTTGCTTTATTTTTATCCAATCCCTAAAATCTGAGTCGGGATGAACTCCTCTCCAAAGTTCCATCAACACCATATCTTCCTTTGGATCCATTATTTCCATTACAATGATGTGGAAACAATTTAAATATTCCCTTAATGACTCTCCTTCAGTTTGATATACATTAGACAATGACATCACATGTTTCGAATGTGAGGTGTGCAAATAGAATTGTTCCATGAATTTTCGTGACAAATTCAGCAAAAGATTATATGGACCTCGGCGGAAGCCAAGTGAACCACTTCATAGCCACCCCTTATAAAAAAATTAGGAAACAACATCACTTCACAACATCCGAAGACCTGGCTGAATCCATGTGCCATTCATATCTCAAAAAGTGTTGCTTAGAATCCATCATTCCTCCATACAAAAGCATCGTTAGCATGTTGAATCTCGGAGGGTATCTCGCATGAAGGATATCCTCTGTAAACGGGTTCCGACTAGCTTAAGTTTCTCAATCGTCATTAGTTTTGGACCTGTTTTCGCTAACCAATCTCCTAACCATATCTTTTTAATAATCTGAATCAATAGGTTCGAATGAACGGTGGTGATCAAGTCTTGCCCCAAGTGTTTGGTTCTGTAGGTGCTCCCAGGAAGGTGCTCGATACCTAGGTTCCCTAAACTTTGGGGGACGCATTCATCCAGCATTCCCCTCTGTTTGATCCACATGAGCGGCCTTATCGGTAATATTGTAATTTTCTAGATTCAGACCTTCAACGGCATGTCCATGGACGACATCCACACTGCCTTCCAAAGGATGGGCCCTGGGCCCACCATTTTGGGGGTCGGTACCAAGTCCCAAGTGAGGTCAGTAACGAGTCCCAAGTGAGGTCAGTACCGAGTCCCAAGTGGGGGTTGGTACCGATCCCTGAACTCGAGCTTGGGTTCGTCCTCTTTCTTGTACTGAAGTTCCCACAGCGTATTGAGTTTTCTTCCATCTTCCTTCCCTCCGTCTTTGCTTGGATGAAGAAGAACTCTCTGATTCTGAGTTGGAATCCTTTCAACTCCGTCTACGGCTATTTTTAGTCAGCTCATTCAGCAGCCTCAAGCTTTGTTGCATCGTGTTGTTCAGCTCCTGTTGGCTAACCTGAAATTTGACTTTCATCTGCTTCATCATCATATCCATCTTCATTTGGGTTACGATGTAACTTGGAGTCTGGATCTCGGGTTGAGTTGGTTGGACAACTCATCTACTTGTTGAGGATTCTGATTCTCAGCTTCAGTAGTAGCTCTGGAATTGGTAGAACAATTCTTCCTTAAAGAGCCATGGCAGAAAGTTTTTCATAGATTTTTTGGAAATCCGAGTAATAGAATTAAAAGATAGAGAAATTGTATTTATCTCTTGGATTTAGAAAATCTAGTAGTAGATGATGGTCCAATTGGCCTAAGAATATCGATTCTCAGTGAAAGCACTAATATGTTTAAACCAAAAATGACACAAACACATAGAAGTTTATGTAATAGAGTTTAAATGAAGAAAAGTAAATGAAATTGAGGAAATAAACAAGACATAATTGTTTATAGTGGTTCGGGAAAGTAATGCTACGTCCACTTTGAAGTTTTATAGCTTATTTCTGAATTGGAGGCAAATGTTCTTAGGGGTCGGTACAAGTCCAATATTAGAATTTCACAGTTACAAGAATATAAGATATAATGGAACTAAAATCAAAAGATCCTTAAAAATGAGCCATACCCTCATATTTATAGAGGCAGGGGCCTAAATCTCGTCTAAAATATCTCCAAGTTGTTGTGCACGAATTTGACCAATTCCCCCAAAATAGTAGGCACCTCCTTGGCAATATCTAGGAGTCAGTACTAATCCCCAAATTCACCATATTTGGTGTCCTCGACTTCATGCTCGGATCATCCTATGGTTAGCTTAGATATTCTATTAGTTGTTTGTTCCAATATTAACATGTTTCTGAGCCTAAATGATGGAGTTAAAGGAGAACAAAGTTGTAGTTACATGCATTCATGGAGTTCGTTTGAGAAATGCATTGAATCAACAAACTAACTTCGGAAATAGGCTTTTGGCATCAAGATAAGTGTGTAGGCAGAAGATGGGGTCCACCTAAGTTGTATTTGAGAGTCGGTACCGTCCCCAGTGGTAGTCGGTACCGATCCCCAACCTTGGGAATCCCATTATTTTGTTAACTTGGATGGTTTTGGCTTTGACCTTGCGACTTTTTCTATGCTAGGTTTTTGGACTCCTGGACTATCTCTTTGGGCTTTCCGCATTGATAACTCCAAGTTCTATCTATCCAGTTTGTCCGGATTTTGTCTAGTAAATCGGTAGGATAACAAAGATAGCTTTTGTTAATCATCATCTTATTTCAAATATAACTTTCAAATTGGGAAAATGAAGGTCTTTTTACGTGTTGGTAAATTGGATGAACTAGATGCACTTAAAAGTAAAGTATTAGTAAGATCTGCCACCAAAATTCAAAGTAAAGTTCGCTCTTATTTTGCCAAAAAGGGCTTCATTGTTCCTAAATCATATGTTTTGCTCCTTTAAGCTGCATGCAGAGGTACTTATGTCAATTTTTAACTGGACACATTTCTTTACTGACATTTCAAGCTGATTATATAATTTCAATATTAGGGCAAAAATGCATGCCTCAAACATGAAAACATGCGTTTAGAAGCTGCTTCTTTAACAATTCAAGCATGCATACTAATATATCTTGCAAGAAAATCAAATAGACGATTGATACATGCATCTATATACATTCAATCATGCATTCGTGGTAGGGCTGCTCATGGAGTATTGCTATTAGAAGACAAATAAAAGCGTTAGTTTTCATTCTAGTAAATAATGTGGATATCAAATGGCATCGTGTATATTCCTTTGATTTCATAGAGCCAATTAAATGTTTCTTCTCTGCATTTATAGTATATCCATACCTAACCTCATTATAACCGGAGTCCAGAATATAAGCTCGTACGAAGTATAAGTTATGAATTTTGTTTGTACAAATATGTAGTGAACATATTATAGTTTCATACTATAAGTGTATACTATTTGTGCTTCCTTTTTTTTCTATATAGTAAACATGAACTACGTTGATAAATAATATAATTATACTGTTTTTTCGACAAGATTCTTAGTGATAATGTATTTATTAATCTCTTAAGTGCAATTTGATATTGTTTCTGGTTTTAAAACCATAAACGATATCAATTTTTTTGTTTCAGCTAACACGTCATTTGCTTCGGTTCAATAACCAAAGCAAGAGACATTGCACTTTTGCATCATCTTCGTTTGCTTCAGTCGTTGAACTGAAGCAATATGGGCTAAATGACTGAAGCAAATGACTTGTTTTATACTAGTGTAGCGCCTCATATATGTATCCATTATTTAAAACAATTTTGAAAATATGGTGCAAACAACTTCTATATACTGATTTCTTTATGTATACAAGTTTTTTTCACACATCAATTCCTATACTTCTATAAATAGAAGTATGGTCATCCAATTTTGCATCCAATCCCAACCATCCAATACCTAACGTACAATTTCAAACATCAAGAATTTTGAAAATCCAGTTTTCATAAATCTATATTCCTATGCCGGAAAAATAATTTTAGGTAGAGAATTTTATATCCCGCCCTTCTTTTGTATACCAATTCCATTGTATCTTAGAACGTTCTCTTTTGCCTCCAAATCATTTCCAAGTATAATTCGTAAAAGGCGGTCTATTTTTAAATTTTTAAATAGAAATATTTTTGAAAACCAGTTTTGTTTATTGTTGACAAAGTACAAAAATAGAAATTCCAAAGCTAAAAAAACTTTTTCCTCTGTTCTTATTTGTGTTTTGTCTACTATCACACTTATTGTACTGTAAAATTCATATTCACTAACACATCGGTCCTCCTACGCTAAGCCTGTGGCATTCTAAAATCAGAGGTTTTATCATTTTTCATTCAAAATCTTTCCCTTTTCAATTAAATTTGTAAAATAGTTTGAAATTTTTTTTAACACAATTTTTCAAAAGCACTTGCCTTTATACCCTTAAAACAAAAAATGTCACATCTTAACATAATCAGGATTCAATCAATATGTTAATGCATATGACTGACCCTAACATAATATACAGTTAATATTAAATTTTTGAATACTTTTTCTTCTATTTCAGAACAACTAACAACACTTATGTTTATTTACAAATTTTAACTTTTAAGACATAGGGATAGTGACCCATGGGTTTCGCAACAACTCTTCCCCGTCCTTCGCTTGTTAAAATTTATTTTTCCTAAAATTCTGAAGTTTTTGGGATTTAAGCATTATTTATTTTTAGTTACTAATCTAATTCATTTCCTAATTTATTTTATAAACTTCCAGCCTTACTTTACATTCATCATTAGTTGATTGTCCTTATGAGATTTCCATGTTTATATTGTTTTCCAATATATATAGCGGTCAAAGCTCATTTAGAAAATCCACACGGTAATAAAATAAGAACTTATTTCATATCATATCTTATGCATTTTCAGTACTCGAAAAGATACAAATAGCGATTACAATCCAAATAATCTAAAAGAAACAAATCTTATAAGTTTCCCTTCAACATCAACGGGTATTAGTGATGTTGTGGTCCAATCACTTCTTACTCGCATAAAATAGGCACTTTTAGTATACCATTCTAAAAACCTACAGATCTTCACTTAACTTTTTGCTTCTAATAAATAAGGTCTATCCATTATTTCAATTATTACTACCAATTATAAGATATACTACAGTTTGTAGGAAATATAAATTATGCACAAAAAGAATAACCCGTCGAAAAATTGGCATGGCAGAATAACTTTCCCACCACCTATCTTGCCTTCTTAAATCTAAGTCAACCAACTCCTTTTATGTGTGTTTGTTTTCTTATCACCCTCTTTTCTAATTATATTATTATCTTTCTTTCAACCAAAATCTCTTAATGGTATTGTCAAATTTCTGTATTTATTTTCTTTATCTTTGACCTTTCATATGAGTATACTCTATAACTCGCAGAAGTGTACTTTGATACCATTCCTCATTCCTTTGTGTGATCTTCTTATTGCTTTTGCACATGTCTAATAAAACATTCTGATGTTCATACCAATATTCCTTATATTCAACTGGGGTTCCTTGTTGCTACTCTACGAGTGTTCATAGCTACTTTATTCATAGCCTTAATTTTTACTCCATCTTACCTAGATAGTCATCCTTATCCACTCCATATCAAAGTTGGTTTGGTTTTCACCATTCTTTATAAAATTATTAAACATTACAGTAATGAAGTATTTAACCCAAATTTTTATCTTTGAAAATTTAAACTTAGAAACATTTTATTAAATTCAACAATTGCCAAATTTACTTGTAGGTGTAATAACTTTAAAAACTATAATTTAGGATTTACAAAATAAGTTTATTTATTAAGTTTAAAAGTCAATGTTAGCAATTTAATTTAAAATATCATTTCCTTTAAACAACAAAGATTTACTTCTTTAAAGTAGTATTTTTAATTCAAACCGTTTATTAAGTTTTGCACTCAAAAACTCAATCGTTATACCAAACTGTTTTTCAAAAATGCATGTTGCAGTTTTTCTACAACATCTTTTATAACTTTTAAAAAGAATAAAAACTGGAGTAGACATGGACTACTTTCATTGTATTATTTTCCTACACTCATGTTATTTCCACTTTCAAACTTAGTGGAGACTCTAATAGTATATGAGAGTGACTTTTAAAAATATTTCAATTACTACACATGTTTATGAAAGCATTCCATTTTTCTTTTATTTTTCCTTTAATTCCCTATATTGTTTCTAATTAGATTACTAACATTATTTTAATATAAATTCCTAACGTTTTTTCCGTTTAAATTTCCTAAATTACTACTATTTAAATTTCTTCTACCAAAATTGCTCTTTTTTAAATGGCTTCTCCTTATATAGCTCTTTTTCTCTTTTATTTGATCATTTTCTTCATTTTATAATTGTAGTGTATTTGCCTACTGCTTTAACCATTGGGCTTTTCTCAATTAACATGAAATTGTTCACTTTTACATACAAATCTATTTCGTTTAATTTCCTTCATATTTTCTGTATATTGGAATATTCTTTCTATTTTCACCATCAGGTGTTCATATCCCTCCATTCTCTTTACCGCATTTAAATCAAGTACCATTTCCATTTATCCACCCCTTAAATATAATTTTAAAACTTTTAAATTTGTAAAAGTAGAAAACACATTGAGCAAAACATACGCTTTATTTTCCATTTATTTCAAAAATCAGAGGTCTTTTTATCAAAAATCTTTTAATTGGAATTTTTAGTTTAGTCGGTTTTAATTTCAACTTGGAATTTATAAATAATTATTTTTTATATTTGAAATTTCTAAATTTTCATGTATTTGCAAAAATATATTTTTAAAGGATATTTTATATGGTGAAATATTTAAAAGTCACTTACTTTTTATAATTAACAACTTTTTAGTGATAGGATTTGTTTATTTTCAGATAAATTCTTTGAAATCCATTTCAAATATTAAGAGAATATAAAATCTTTTATCAAATTCTTTCATATGAGGTCTGTAACGACCGCCCTATACCTACGGTGCAGAATGGTAGTCAAAGGAAAGAAGAAAAAAGATAAGATGAAGAAATTGAAGTGAAAAGAATGGAAAACGAAGAAAATGGAAGGACCAACTAACCAAATTACCTGTCGCATGTCTCACAACCCATCAGAGTAAATATAATAATCAACATAGATATAAAACAATAAAGATAGTAATAACAATGTGAAATAATCATCCGAATAAAGATTCACAAAGTTATACAACACCATAATAGAGTTTATACAGCGTGAAAGTAAACTCAACTGGTACACTGTCTCATAATAGCAAATCAATACCATCAACGCTTCACAGTGTCACATAGCAGAAATATAATAACAAATGCATATATAAGTATAAATAACTGTCACCTCATGTTGGTCCACCTATAGAACTCCATAATCATCTACCTGCTCTTAATTTACCCATTTAAGAGTACCCAAGATAATAAGAAGCAAAGCATAAAAATTTGAGTTAGCAATAGTCTGGTGTGAGCGATATCAAATCTAAAAATACTATAAAAAGTCGATGATATACGGAAGAAAGGTATATAAACCATACCTGACCCATCTCTGCAAGCATAGAGTCAGCACATAAACATAAGTAATATGGTACTCTATAATATCGTAAAAAGGGTACACCATACTCAGTATTTGTCAAGGTGCCTAGGTTCTTCACCTATAGTCCATACTCCATACTAAGTAAACTCTAGATGTCTAGGTATCTCCATTTATACCTACTCCACACTAATTCAAGTCAGGGAGCCTAGGTATCCCTAACACAATACCTACATAGTGTGACATCCCTAGGGTGACAGGTTACTAGTGAGCAACTACAACAAACATAGCATCCATCAAACAATACTAAATGTCACCTAATGTACCATATATATGATGACCCATATGACCCTCTACAACTATCAAGGACTAGTGGAAATCCTGATTCTCTGACGTACTCACGTACAGACGAGTTTGTTTCGACCTCAACACGCTACCACGGCCCAGTACTCTCCCACACCTGCTTGACACTGGACCCCCTCGGGGCGCTCCACGGTATACGACCATTGCTACCAGCCCTCGGGCATCACCCGCATATTACCCCTGCTCCGAGCACGATAGAAAACACTCCGAGTGATCAATGATCCCTAGGCATAAAAACATCCATCGAGCCTTACTCACTCGATACATATTTAAACCCTGTTGGCTCACCACAGTTTCTAGGAACGAGCCCTAACACTCAACCCAGTCCATTATCCACAGTCTCACTCCAATCTGAGCTGCCATCTTCGATCTTGCTCTCCGCCTGAGCCCTCGATAGAAGAACCCTACTATCATGCCATTTGAAGCCAGAGGTCCAGCAAGATCCATACAGTCCTGATACTATCATCCCGGAGCCTACCCCATACATCATCGAGTCACTATCCGCAATACTAGACTAACAAATCGAAGCACCACATCTCTGCTTCACCATCAAAATTACCAGGTCGAAACACCACATCACTGCCTCACCATCAATTTCACTCATCACAGGTTAATAACATCCAACCTCTAAATCGGTCGCACGAACTTAACATCACGTCGTGCACCATTATATCTCATCAACGTCCAAGCCACATATCCGCCAAATCGCCAATCGACAACAGTAATTATAATTTAATATTGATAGGTAATCTCCAAACCAGGGTTGTTACAAACTCTCGCCTAAAATGGAAAACATAAAAACATTTTCAAATAGGATAATCAAATATATAAGGATCTCAATAAACAAAAATTCATTTTCCACTTATTATCAACCCAAACAAAATAAAATAAGGTTCTAAACTTTATTTTCACAATTTAATTCCAATTTCATTGTTTATTCCAAATAAACAATATAAAATTTCCAATTTAATTTTTATCACAATATTAAATTATAATTATCTCTAGGAAGAAACTCTAATGATAAAACTCAATTAAACATCATATTTGCCTCATATCATTGGCAAAATCTTTAAAATAAAATTAATGGTTTTGATAAACCATATCTCCTGAATAGAAGAAATATCAATACAAACTCTCACCTAGGTGATGGCAAACATAAAAACATTCTCAAATAGGATAATCCCAAAACTCAAATATGATGTTTAATTGAGTTTTATCATTAGAGTTTCTTCCTAGAGATTTCATATTCTTAAGGGGTTATGCCGATGAGATGAGGCATATTTGAGTTTTGGGATTATCCTATTTGAGAATGTTTTTATGTTTGCCATTTTAGGCGAGAGTTTGTATTGATATTTCTTCTAGTCAGGAGATATGGTCCATCAAAACCGTTAATGTTATTTTAGAGATTTCGTCAATGATATGAGACAAATATGATGTTTAATTGAGTTTTATCGTTAGAGTTTCTTCCTAGAGATTTCATATTCTTTAGTGTATTTAGTCCACTTGAGATATGAACTCTTACATCGTGTTATTTCTTCTTATTCAAGAAGAATGATCATCCCTTTCTTAAATAAAGGGGTACCATGCTCTTGGTGGGGCTTCCTCTTGTACGAGAGGATACTTTACCCTTCCTTATGCTTCACCTTATCTATTAACCTTATTAAACTAATGTTTTAGCTAGACTTACCCATGTATTTTATACTCGTCAGACCGAGTTTGTTTCAGGTTAAGCTTTTACCTTTGGACTTAGTATGGCTTGAAGCTTCCGCATGACTTCTTCTTAACACTATTTGTGACTCTAGTCTTTGTAGAGTTGTATCTTGAGTTGTTTATTCTTTTGACTCGTGCTGGTATTGTGGTCATCATACCACATATGTGATGTATCATTTTGTATACTCTGTGATGTATCGGTATATGTGTGTATATATATGATTATATGTTGTTTTGTGATGTGTTTTGCATTTTAGTTGCTGTATTTTGTTCTGATAGATCCTATAGCCACCTATGGCTTTGTATTAAGTATTTAATGGATATGTCGATCCATTTGAGCTAAAACAATGGGGCATTTATCGACGTATTCAATAGATATTTAAGACAAGGCTATAGATGGTCACTCCTAAACAGCCTTATTCTCTGCATTAGCAGACGGTATTTCCCGGTAATACTCTTTGTTAATGTGGGTCTCGGGGTGGGGCGTCACTGATGAACATTGACCGCTCTGCTATGGTCAATACCATCCACCTTGGTCTTATACTTAGCTGAACATTAAGTACAGACCAAACAAAAATGTCTGGCATCCACTCTGAAATCCAGATCCAAAGGAACGTATCCTAAAGCCTCTTCTATAACTCATCTTGTTCATTAGATTTTCGCATGTGGGAAACTCCAACTAAAAGATGCTACCTAAAATCAAATCGCCATTAATCGGCATTTTTAACCAAAACAGCCAAATAAGACACAAGCCAAACAATCAAACATATATCCAAACATATATACATCCAAACAACCATAAATCCACTTAAAACAACATACATACAACATAAACGATCCATCCATATCAATTGATATGGGAAATAACATCAACAATAGATCTGATCTAATAATTCACTAACTATGGCACGACGATAGAAAATACGCGATATTCTTTATAAATCATTTTTATAATAATTGTACATTCTTTTATAAAAATATAGCTATTGTATAATAATAATAATACCATGTTTAAAAACCAAAAATCATTCTCGAACGTCAATATAACACTAAATAATCAACCATAGTAAAGTGAGAGACAATATCACTCACTTTAGCCAAATCTATCCAAACCTATGCCAAAATGTAGATCTCACCATCACGAGTGCAATGCAAGAAACCGCATCCAAAACGGACCTCATATGCAAAAGGTATGATCGATATAAGAATCGTGATTAACGAGATAATTAATTAATCAAATAAAATACCAATCACCTTAATTAAGTCATTAACCTTTCTTCCACTTTTCTCTAACTTGCCTGTACATGAACAAAGCATCAGGTCGTGCATGAATTAGTGTGATACGCTGCTATACTCCATGAAATCGATCGCCATCTATGCCATCGTTCTTCTCTTTACTTGCTCGTATCGTCCATATCAACATCGGCAAGATCGGCGCCTTCTCCTAGATCGCGACTCCCTGGCTTAGGCTTCAGCCTCTTACGAACTAAAATCACCGATGGTGATCGGACACGACCAATTTCAGCAAGGAGATGCACCCCGATAAGAGAACCACCGCGGTAATGTCCAAATCACCAATCGTGGCTCCAAGATCCCAAAATCCCAAACCCTATTCATCGAAAAATAGGTGAATCTCGGTCAATGACGATCGATCCAAAATCCGCCACGGTCATCACGTAGCCTTTGTCGATACGATCTCATCAAATTCGACCTCATATTTTACCGTCAATCGGACATGGAGATATTAATTTTTGAATGGAGGAAAAGGGGTTTCATCCATGATTTGTTTTCTCAAGATGCTATAGTGATTTGGGGAATGAGAAATGGAGGGATTTGATTTGGGTATTTATAATATAATATTATATTCCATTTATATAATTCTTAATTAAATGAATGCACGCTTTGAGTCTGCACGATGACTCGACGCTTCTGATCGTCACGAAACTCGTATGCGTACATCACCTTATTTTTCCAGATCCAACGGCACTAACCGTGTCTCCATCAGAGACTGCTCCCCGATAGGCTAATTTCGTGTATTTTAAGACCGTTTCGGCCATCGGATCGTCCGATCTTGAAATATAGTGATCCTTATTCTTATCTTAATTCGCAACGTAAATTCGAACTCAACGGAAGTGGTCTCGAGTCCTGATTCGGTCGTATGCGAAAAATCATATTATTGGGCCTTCATTTAATTAACGATTAAATATTTATATAAACTATTTAAATATCTGATCGTTAAAAATACAAGTCGTTACATTCTCTCCTTCTTAAAACATTTTGTCCTCGAAATCAAAAAGCAAAGATAACATCTCTTTACCCCTAAGCCCTCAAAAGTTTCTCAGATTCTGGAAAAATTTGGCAAACCTCCTTTGTATGGCTAAGTCCGGGAAAAATCCCAATACAACAAAGATATATATACAGCTCATATCTTTAAATATACTAGATCATATATAACAATCGTCTCACATAAGTATGTTATAACAAACCATAACTACCCCTCATGCCTAATAACCATACAAACATAGGCTATTATCTCAAATATAAACAATCCAATCAAACGTGCATATATGAGACCTATCGTCCAAGAAGTAACATCCATGCATATCCTAGCAAGTGTAATACTAAACCGTCTAGTATAAACATCCAATATGATATCCATAATGAAAGCTGACGATAAAAACAAAGTCCCTCCATCTAAAGAGCTCCGAAATACTGGTCTGCATGCTTCCCACGATCTACCTTACCCTATCCTCTTCGCTTTCATTCCACAAAACCCTATGACTCCTTCGACCTCCTCCTAACCTGATTCATATCAAATATACAGGCATGAATAGGCTTATAAGGTCTCCAAGTCTATGGTTCAGTCTCGATATCATTTAATCCATCTAGTGCCAAATAAAACGCCTATTGTAAGTTCTCCCAAAACCCATTATCGAACAAGGGTCTTGTCCACTTACAATGCCCTTGGCACACAATGGAATCACACCAACTACCCTTCAAACAACACAACAAAAATGGATGCCTTACTACTGGACTTAAGGAATACAATCTAGCATCATTTGTCAACCAATCGTCTGTGACTCAAATGCTATCTCTCTATCCTTAGTCAACGGCAATCCTCTAATGCAGTCCCAAAACAATTATTCTCACTACTCGAGAAAAAATAATCTCTACAGAACCTACAGTCTCCATCGAGTCCACATTGCGTCATCTCATCAGACACTACTCGCTCTTCTAACATAGTCACGATCTCCACTAGTCAAGCTTAACGCCTTTGACTAGTACCAATCAATTAAATCAAAGTAGGTCTGACAGTCAAACTAGCCATTACACCCGGCCAATGCTAATCAAGTCTTGGAGTCAAAACCAGTGATAAGCTCGGGCAGTACACACTATAGGAATATCGCTCCCAAACTGGTACGTCTCCCACTTGAAAACCAACCCCCACATTTCCCTTCAAACATATAGGAAATGTCAAAACCATATGAGGTTGAGAACTCCAACCATTGCTACAGGCGAAGGTCGAGATCCTCTCAGAGAAGAGATACTACAAGGATGTGGAATCATTGAACAGCTCGAGCTCCTCTCCTAACAAACAGTGCCTCCATATCCCTAAAGCGAACTCTATCGCCTCCAACTCCGAACCAAGAGTTGGATATTACCTCTTGACATCACTACTTGCTTAGTTAAGTACCATAGGCAAGTGCATACTAACGTCTCTTCATTCTCGCTCGAAATGAGTACCATCAATGTACTCATCAACCTCTCGGTCAGACTCATTAACACGTGTCTGCACCTCATGTATCAAAGAAAAGTCTGATCCGCTCCCATACAATAGGTCAACGATACTGTTATCTTGGGTCTATCCAAATATCAGACTACCGTTACTAAAGTATCTACAGCAACATCCTACTCTGAAAATACATGACCCAAGCATCTCACTCCCTTCCTTAGGAAGTGATACCATCAAAATTTAATCACTAATCTTGTCTTGTGCTCCTCTTCCATCCATGGGTAGACGAAAGTATCATCAACGAACACAAGCACAACCTACTCAAGTGACCACTCTAATCACGACCCATAAGATCCACAACTTATGCTGGCACATTGATTAGCTTGAACGACATAACCAACTTAAAATGAGGGTAGTGTGTAAAACACTATAATCGGCACACTCACCAAAATTACTCTAAGTTGGTGCAACCTCACCGCAGGGTCCAACTAAGAGAACATGCTCACGTTATAGAGCTGATCGAACAAGTCATCAACAATTGGGAGTATGAACATGATTGTCATCTCATCCAGCTCACAACAACCAACAAACAACTCCAAAGAGCCATCCGTCCTACTGATGAACACAACAGGTACATCCTTCCCAAATATACACTCATGGATGAACCATTACCTAAACAGGTCATCCGCTTGCACCTCTAATATCCTAAGCTCTTTGGACACCCTATGCCTTAAAGGCATATCGTTTGGTCCAAATCCTCTGACTAGATCGATATTGAACTCTATCTCTATATGGTGTTAATTCGGTTACCTCCTCGAGTATGTTCGGACACTCTCCAGCTACAGATGCAGATGGCATCCTATCATGTGTAATATCGAGTGAATATATAAGCCTCCTCTACTGGTAGTCAATCACTACCATTCACTCCTCTGCAACCATATTCGTCATCAACGGCCTTTCTCAGTCCACCACTATTCTATATCCCCTTTAGCCAATCCATTCTTAAACTATAATACCAATCCAACTAAACCCCAAACAATCAATGTCAAAAAAAAAACAACCATGACTCGATAAGGCAAGTTCTCAACAAACCACATATAGGCTGGCTAAGCCCCTAACTAGGTCTGTCACGATCAAAGATCGGTAATTATCTCGGGTCTCTATCCCAATATCTAACCATCGTATCTAGTTATAAAGGAATACGAAACCTCGACGTCAAATAAAACATGTATGAAACCACCATATGCAGAAAACATATCTCAAACGGTGACACCATTTCCCTTCTCTTTCATTGATGGAGAAATTGATGAAACCGGAATGACGATCAATATATATGCTTCCCGATCTATCCCTACACAATTGGTACAGGATAACTCTTCAGTATTAGGTACTTCTCGATCATCCTCTCTAAGTCCTCGTTAATGTGACGAATCAATCGACCCCCAAGATGATCTCTCTACCCAATGATAAACTTTAATCCTTTCTGTGTGGAATATCAACGGGAATAGACAGTACCTCAATATCATATCTAATCCGACCACATACTCCAACATAGACATATCATCGTACTTCAAATCGGCAAACTCTCTAACCATCCCTGACTTTAGAAAAGTTGAGACAAATCTTCTTCGAAGCGAACTATGAACTAGTCCCAAGGAAATCGGTCCTCGGGAATTATAGCTACAGAAACACTCCACTAGTTCATCGTCCATCCTTGGAGTCATTAAGAGGTTGACTTCTACCTTATTCATCATCTAACTCCAAGTCATCGAAGATCCTTCTGCAAGCAAGCAACCAAACTTGCCTCCCAATAGCAGACTTCATTCTAGGGAATGACCTACCTTAGACTCTCATGGTCTATGTACAGCTCGGCAAAGTCGACTCTAGCCAATTGCACTTGAGCACCATATCCATCCAGAACAAACTAGGCATCCAGAAAATGATCCACAACAACTCTATGAACATATCCTATCAATCATGAATAGCGGCCTTGATCCTTTCCAATACTCAACTCTAAAGATAGAGTCAATAGCAGTTTTTCTTCCATGCCAGGTCACTCCTATTCTATAATAAGGATGATCCATCTCTCACAAAGAAAACTGCATCAAAAGTGCTTATGTATGCACCCAACTCATATACTATATATACTGTCATATAGTTTTGAAAACCAAAATATATAACAAATACGAACTCTCTCATATATACACACTCTCTAGATCTAGTCTAAGGTGACAACTCCTACCCTTTCTCTACTAGATCGCGGTATCAGCTAAGGTTAATCAGGTAACCATTGCTCTGATACCAAATGTAACGACCACCCTACACCTACGGTGCAAAACGATAGTCAAAGGAAAGAAAAAGATAAAGAAGTAGAAGAGAAAAGAATGGAAAAAGAAGAAAAAGGAACCATCAACTAACCGAATTACATGTCGCATATCTCACATCACATCAGAGTAAATATAATAATCAATAGAGGTACAAAACAATAGAGACAGTAATAACAATGTGAAATAATCATTTGAATAAAGATCCATAAAGTTATATAACACCATAATAGAGTTTATACAACGGGAAAGTAAACTCAACTGGTACACTGTCTCATAATAGCAAATCAACACCGTTAAAGCTCCACAGTATCACCTAGTGAAAATATAATAATAAATACACATATAAGTATAGATAACCGCCACCTCCTGTCGATCTACCTGTAGAACTCCATAATCATCCTCCTGCTCTTAATCTACTCATTTAAGAGTACCCGAGAAAATAATAAGCAAAGCATAAAACCTCAAGTCCGACAATGATCTAGTGTGAGCGATGTCAAATTTTAAAATACTATAAAATTCAATGATATACGGAATAAAGGATATATAAACCATACATGGCCTATCCCTGCAACCATAGAGTCAGCACATAAACATAAGTAATATGCTACTCTATAATATCGTAAAAAGGGTACACCATACTCAGTATCTATTAGGGTGCCTAGGTATCTCTACCTATAGTCTCTACTCTATACTAAGAAAACTCCAGGTGTCTAGGTATCTCCATCCATATCTACTCCATGCTAAGTCAAGTCAGGGTGTCTAGGTGTTCCTAACATAAGACCTACATAGTGTGACATCCCTAGGGTGACAGGTGACAAGTGAGAAAATATAACGAGCATAGCATCCATCAAATAATACTAACTATCACCCAATGTGCCAGATATATGATGACTCATATAACCCTTTGCAACTGTCAATGACTAGTGGAAATCCCAATTCTCTGTCGTACTTATGTACAAACAGGTCTGTTTCAACCCCAATACGCTGCCATAGCCCAGTACTCTCCATACCTGCTCGACACTAGACCCCCTCGGGGCGGTCCAGGGTACACCACGATCGCTACCAGCACTTAGGTATCACCCACATATAGTACCCTTGCTCCAAGCATGACAGAAAACACTCTGAGTCATCAACGTTTCCTAGGCACAAACACATCCATCAAGCCCTACTCACTCGATATGGATTCAAACCCTACTGGCTCACTATAGTTTCTGGGCGCAATCCCTAACACTCAACCCGGTCCATTATCCATAGCATGATCCATACAGTCCTGATACTATCATCCCAGAGCCTACTCCATACATAAACAAGTCACTATCCACAGTACCAGACTACCAAATCGAAGCACCACATCTCTACCTCCCCATCAAAGTCACCAGGTCGAAGCACCACATCACTGCCTCACCATCAATATCACTTGTTGTAGGTTAATAACATCCAATCTCTAAACCGGTCGCACGAACATACCATCACGTCGTGCACCATGATATCTCATCAACATCCCAACCACATATCGGCCAAATCGCCAATCGACGACAGTGATGAACATTGACTGCTCTACCATGGTCAATACCATCCACCTTTATCTTGTACTTAACCGAACGTTAAGTACAGACCAAACAGAAACGTTCAGCATCCACTCTGAAACTCGGATCCATCAGCATGTATCCCAAACCCTCTTCTACAGCTCATCTTGTTCAATAGATTTCCGCCTGTGCCAAACTCCAACATACAAGATGCTACCTAACATCAAACACCGCTAATCGGCGTTTTCAACCAAAACAGCCAAATAACACATAAGCCAAACAATCAAACATACATCCATATATCTAAAATCCGTACATCCGAACAACCGTACATCCATCCAAAACAACATACATACAACATAAACGATCCATCCATATCAATTAATATAGGAAATAACATTAATAATAGATCTATTCTAATAATTCACTAACTCTGGCATGACAATGGAAAATATGCGATATTCTTTATAAATCATTTAAAAATAATTATATATTCTTTTATAAAAAAATATAGCTACTGTATAATAATAATATCACGTTTAAAAAGCAAAAAATCATTCCCGAACATCAATATAACACTAAATAATCAACCATAGTAAAGTGAGAGGAAATATCACTCACCTCAGCCAAATTTGTCCATACCCATGCCAAAATGTATATCTTGCCATCACAAGCGCAACGTAAGAAACCACATCCAAAACGGACCTCATATGCAAAAGATATGATCGATATAAGATTCGTGATTAACGAGATAATTAATTAATCAAATAAAATACCAATCAGCTTAATTAATTCATTAACCTTTCTTCCACCTTTCTCTAAATTCCCTATGCATGAACAAAGCATCAGGTCGTGCATGAATTAGTGTGATACGAGGCTATACTCCATGAAATCGATCACCGTCTGCGCCATTGTTCTTCTCTTCACTTGCTCGTCTCGTCTATATCAACATCGGCAAGATCAGTGCCTCCTCCTAGATCGTGACTCCCTGGCCTAGACTTCGACCTCTCATGAACGAAAATCATGAACGGTGATCGAACATGATCAATTTCGACGAGGATATGCACTCCAATAAGTGAAACAATTCAGCAATGTCCAATTCACTAATGTTGCTCCAAGATCCTAAAATCCCAAACCCTAGTTCATCGACAAAAAAGTGAATCTCAATCAACGATGATCGATCCAAAATATGCCACGGTCATCGCGAAGCCTTCATTGATACGATCTCAATAGATCCAACCTCGTATTTTATCATCAATTGAATACGAAGATATTAATTTTTAAATGGTGGAAAAGGGGTTTCGGCCATGATTTATTTTCTCAAGATGCTACAGTGATTGGGAAATGAGAAATGAAGGGAAGGATTTTGATTTGGGTATTTACAATATTATATTATATTCCATTTATTTAATTCTCAAATAAATGGATGTATGTTTCGAGTCCGTACGATCACACGACGTGTCTGATCATCACGAAACTCGTCTTCGTACATCACCTCATTTTTCCAGATCCAACATCAATAACCGCATCTCCATCTAAGACTGCACCCTGGAAGGCTAATTTCACATATTTCGAGACTATTTTGGCCATCGGATCGTCCGATCTTGAAATATAGCTGTCCTTATACTCATTTTAATTTGCAATGTAAATCCGAACTCAACGGAAGTTGTCTCGAGTCGATTCAGTCGTATGTGAAAAATCCCATTTTCGGGCATTCGTTTAATTAACGATTAAATATTTAATTAAACTATTTAAATATCCAATTGTTAAATATATGGGTAGTTATAGGGTTGGACTCAGAAATGGATTTTATCTGTTATTTCTTTTGGATTTTTCTTCTTTACTAATTATTCCTAGCTTACCTTCATCAAGAATATATTAAAATCTGGTTATCATTATGTAGTGGTAAATGCACACCTTCCTACAGGAACATGCTCATTCCTATATATACCTTACCTCTAAATATTTGCAACATATAAATTCTTACATCCCATATGTCTAGATGAAATATACATCATCAATCGGCAATCCAGCGAAATCTACAATCATAGGTAGTCTAGCCCCAACAAAAGGAGTAAAGTAATATCCAGCATTAGGGACTACTCTATATGTCATACTCCTACTCTTCTTCAGTTAACACCTCACAATACGTCCTACATCCCATGGAGTAATCCGGATAGGTGTATAAATTTAACTTAATTCATGTTCCAACTTATAGTTGCCCTATCCATCTTTTCAGAATATGGTCACAACTACTTCTATAGTCAAAATTTGTAGAGTTTGGCATGTAATATATATGATTCTAGAAAAAAATGCAAATACTTTCACTCAGCGCATCCTTATTCTTACAAATCGACCAACCTAGGCTCTGATACCAAATATAACAACCCGCACCTTAATGGATCCGATTTTCCGACTAAATCAAAAACCTGAGTCCATTAGGACATGGATCGTTGGTGTTGGTAACCTATAATGACATATTTATATTAGAGAGCTTTCTATATGAACACATAGCAGAATCTGTGCAGTTAAAGCGCTCGGTGGATTAATGCGACGAAGGTGCAAAAAGTCATCGCGGGGATATAACGGATGAGTCTAAAATAACATATAAAACTCATACTTAATGTTTTTACAAATGTATAAATGGTAATTAAATGAAAAATTAACATTCAATTTAACTATAATTAATACATATTTAATTTTAAATAAAAACATGTGTAAATATATTGTAAATCAACATAAACTGTTATTTAACATAATTAAATTTAATAGAGTATTAGAATATTTTTGTTTCTAAAAATCTGTTAAAAAATTCAATTTCAAATTTTGTATAATGTATAAATGATATTTTTCAGTTCATTTCTTTTAAAGAAGATATAGGGGAATAGCGAAATATAGCAGGAATAACGGGATATAGCGGAAATAACGGGACTTAAAGCGGAAAGGCTATTTTTAAGGCTATTTGGGAAAATCATAGCGGTAGAAATCCTCTATGGGAAATAGCGGGGTTATAGCAGGGAAATAGCAAGGCAGTAACTACACAGAGCGGAATAGTATAATATATATATATATATACTGACTAAGACTACTAACTTGGAACCAATATTATTCATTAGATATCTAGTTGCCTTATCAGTGCAGAGCATGAATGAGAAGACCTATCCATCTACTATTTCTGTCTTGTACTAGTATTATGTTTCTCTAAATTTATCATGTGGTTTGTAATGAGGAGGGGGTCAGAACTACGTTCTGGAGATTGGTAAATTATATACTTTATCCATAACACTAGTTTATGTCGTTTGATGTCCAGTTAAGTGTTGTGTCTATTATTAAGGATTCTAGATTTAATTTCAGCTACGCATACGATATGTCTAACGTGCTTTGAGGTATAAGTATATGTGTGTGTAAGCGTCTCTTTCTCCCAAAAAGGAAACCTCTTCGAAATGTAATCAATAATCAACTGGGCCAAAGGCCTATGACTCCTAAACACGGCTTTATAATTTAAAGAGTCGTACTACAACCGCATTTCAAATACTTATCTAAGGGTTAACTAGCTAACCTCCAAGCAAACAAATAACCAACTTTGAGATCAGTGTATATCCTATACAAACTCTATACTAGCAGGAAGTGTAATTCGTACAAGCCTAACCCAAGTCTTTGCTAACGACCGCTCGAGACCGACGGTGGTCTTGTCCTATGCCTTACTCCACAAATACCGGTTTACCAAACAATGCTCACATAGCATCGAACACCACCTAAAAATGCTATTTACATTTGCCAAATGCAAATCAAAGAAAATGCCTATTGCTGGTTACTTAATACCTATAGTTTTGGAATTAAAGCGGACCCTTCGGCCATTTAATACTTTAAATCTGAGGCGAACCCCTTGGTGTATTTTCCCAAACCTACACATGAACTTATATTCCCCCACGGGCCCTATAATTAGAGATATCCCACATCTGTAGTACATATACACAACTGTTGGTAGCCCCTTGCGGAGGCTATACTTTTGTTATTTAACTCAACTGACCTCACATCCCAACTCATACTAAACCAAGTCTTTATAACTAATCTAAATATTAGGCTAGGCCCATTAATTCACACCCATCGTAAATGTGTTATTGAGGCCATATAATTTCAACGATGGAAATTATCACATCCCTTAAGTTTGTTATTTATTCATATTCACGTGTTTACTTGCTATTACTTCTTCTTATTTTATACTTTACTGCCATTATTTCTTCCTTCCAAAATTGCTATTAATGACATTTATTTATCATGCCTATTTAGTTTTTCTTTATCCGTGCTATATTATGTCTCTGTAATTAAATACATTAAATGGTTTATTACCCATATTGACTTGATTACAGTAACTTCCATTTTTACTCCTTATTTTATTACCCTATTCGCGTTTAGCGTTTTATTTATAATTATACAATCAATTGCATGTTACTATACCTATATGTATTTATGATGTAATTGGCGTTTGTTTATTTATTTCTAAACTTGTACATTACTTTAAATATACAATTCAATTGGTAAAAGGAATTATTTATATTTCTATTTAAAACTTTTTAGTTTCAACATTTAGGGATTTCTGGATATAAAATTATGTGTAATTTCCATAAAAATATTTATTTCCATAATTTAATGCATAGGAACCGCATCTTTTCCAAGAATGAAATGTTATCATTGTAATTTTCCATATACTTCCAAAAAGTGGAATTGTGATGCATTTGATATTTCAAGGAGTTATCATTTTTTCCTATTTTTATTGAAATAGACAGTATAAACTACGAAAGACATCCCTACTTTGCATATCTCTTTCTTTTTGGGCAATTCCTTGTTATTTCAAATGACATACTTTTCTTATATAATTGTGCGTTGGACAATTTATGGGAACTCCCATGTAGATTTTATAATTAAAATGGATTAAAATATAGAAATTTAAACCCTAAATCAAAGTATATCCAATTAATGATTATCAAGTTTAACAATTTATAGCCCAAATAACAAAAATATAGAAATAACCACACAATTCTATTCATATTATATTTCATAAATTTTAAGGATTATTCTTCTAACTTCTAGATCTAGGTTGTATATATATTATTTCATTAAAGTTAAACAATATCTGAAAATGTAGGTAAGAGTTTCAAGTTAGATTTGTTTATTTAAGTCTACGTTTCAATGGTTTTCATATAAGCATGATAGCAAAATTAGAATTTCAACGAAATAAATTTACTATTATATAAATTATATAATTTTTCATTCACCTTATAACTTTTGAATCTTAGATCCAAATTCATTCTTCAAACTTGACTCCTTTTCTTTTCAACTAAAAATATGTTTATATACCATTAGAATTACAGATCTAAGAGGAGATTTGAGTTAAATGAAGTTTAAATTTATAATTTTATAATTTACCTTTTTCATAGAATTGATTCACCCCTTCTCTTCTTCTCTTTTATTTTCTGTCCTCCAATATATATGTATATAATATTTTATAATTTCTAGAAATAGTGGAGAAAGAAATATGGTATAGCTTCGCTGCTTGGTTCAGGAAATATAAGAAGAAAAGTGAGGGGTTGGGCCTGCACTTATAGGCACTTGAATTAGTTCCATTTATTAGATTAAAATCTATTAAATCCGAGCTATGTAGGCCGAGGTTCAACTCTAGCCTCCACATAGTGATCGGTCGACCGGGCCATCAAAGGTTTTCGACCGCCAATGGTCAACTGGCCCATTGAAGCGGATCGACCAGTGATGGTCCAGATGGTTATCAACATTAACGTATCTTATTTATTTTTATTACCTTAATTTGTAAATATTAATGATTAGTTTGACAATAAGTATATTATTAATATTAACTTATTTAACTTATTATTACCGTTAACTTAAATGTTAAGTTATTAATATTTATTACCTTAACTGGTTTTGAATTATTTTTGATTTGGAAACTTCAAATGCTAATAGCTTCTTTGTTTGAACTCCAATCATAAAACTTTATATATGGAAGGCTCTTAGAAAATCACAATGAATACAATGGTACAAGTTTTATGGTTAAATTATGATATTTGCTCAAATTACATTTTTGAGTCTTATAAATTTATTTATTAATTATTTTAATTAATTATTATTTATTTCATGGGGTGTTACATAGGGTTTCTTTCTCCTTAGCCCTAGCCTTCTTATTTTCCTCTACTTCACTATGTGAATTATCTATTTCCTTTTTTAAGGAATTAATCATCACTTGGCCCTTAACCATGGCCTTCACCTTTTCTGTCAAAAAATCCAGCATCATAGAGGTTACTTGGCCGAGGTATTTCACAATCCTCTGAAAGCCTCATATTGATTGTGGAGAGCACCAAAGGTTTTATGAGATCTTTTATTTTCTCCACTGTGATTTCACCCAAGTTATATGAAAGCTTGAGCATGGTAATGTTTGAGTCCGGATATTATATTAGCATTTATTTAGGAGCAGAAGTGGTGGATAAAGAGCTAGAAGAAGTCACTTGAGGAGCAGCTCATTTGCTCGGTCGCTACTGGTAGGAAGTAGAGTATAACGACCCGTAGTTTTAACTATTTCAAATTATTAAATTAATAGAACTTTTGAATTAAAATGGTTAAAAATAAAGTTTAATGATTTACTAATGTAACATATTGATATGAACTTAGATAAAATTTTAAATAACAAAATTCGATAAGAAAAAAAAATGATTAACTAATTTTAATTATTGGAATATTAATTTTTATAAGCCGAATAGATAAATTTTCTGATATTTAAAATATCAGAATCTATAAATTAATTTAAACTATATTTTAAGATATAAATTTCTGGATATGATAAATTTTATAGATATATGTACATAAACTCCACCATTAAAATGTAAGATAGAATATCCATATATGTATATATATAAATATATACAAGCTTTATGATGTTTAAAATATATATGTGTGTATATGTTGGAAGAATAGTGTGTAGATATATATGCATATAGGTGTAAACTTTATGATGACAAAAATATATGTGTGTAATTATATATAAAAAACAAATGAATACATAAATATGCAAGCATATAAACATATGCATGGTAAACATATGCATATGAGAACATATATATCTATATATGTGTGTGTGTGTACACAAGAAAACATCATGATGGCAAACTTCATTTCAAGCACGTATATGAATTCTAATAAAATCACAAAACATAAAATCAAGTCACATGAATAATCAAATTAGTCAAAAATCAAATCAAAAAGAAAATAAAAGAATAAAATAAAATAAAAATATATAAAAAAGGAGAAGCATGTACATAGCTACCCTTTACTTCACCATTTCACTTCCATTCCCACAATATATTTACACGGCCACCCTTGATTCATTTGTTCACTCATATATAAAAAAAGAAAGAAACAAAGTGATGCCATTAAAACATAGCGGATCAAGTTGTTCAAAAAGAAGCATGAAGCGGGAAAATACAAGCAGCAGTTGTTCATTCATTTTGATTACAGTGAGTAAACATTTCCCTTCTTGTTTACAAGTTATTTTTCATATGTATAAATAACTATAGACATGGATGAATCTTTTTGTTGTGTTTAGTACATATATCTGTGAGTGTATATGGCTTTGTATATGTATGATAAATATAAGTAGATCAACATGTAACCAAGAAGGAGAATATTGTGCTTCTTCTTCCTCTTCTCTGTTTATTTGTTTTGGGTATAACAATTAAGCTTATGTAACTCTAAAAATCTATATCTCAAAATCCTTTCAGTTTTAAAACATGATACCAAAACAAAAAATGTTTGTTTTTGAATGAAGATCATTTTAAAATTTATTTCGTCCATTTTCATCAAATAGAGAGAGAGAGAGAAAGGCCCATATAACAGTAAGGGGTTCATTTTAGCCAAAAATCAAATATCATAATTTAGTGAAAAGATTATTGGTTGCAATCATTATTGAAAAATACGATTTTAAAAAGAGTTTTGGGAATTTTTAATGGCGCGTGGAAGGAGAATTTTGAAGTTGATCAAATTTGGGCGTTTTGTCAAATTCCGAAGATCTGGCCAATTTCGTGACTTGCCGTTCGGCATGGAGGAGGTTAGGGGATGCGGCACCTAGGAAAAATAGCGCGGCATTTTATAATGGGTTGTGGTGGTTTGTCGGGGTCAAACAAGGGTTTAGAGTGTTTGTTTTTTTGGTTTCGGTTAGGTGGCAATGGCGAAGGAAAGAGGGAGGTAGAGGCGTGCGGTAGAGGGGAAAAGGAGGAGGAAGATGTGGCGAACCGGGTGGCAAGGCCTGGTAGTCGATGGTGGTGGTGGTTGATGATGCGAGGTGTTTGATGGGTTCGGCTTTAGTTCCAGTTTTGGGTTGAGGAGTTTGTTTTCGAACAGTAGTCGTTGCCGTGGTTTTAGGTGGTCAGGCGTGATGTGGGGACATAGGCGGACTCGTAAGGATGGTCGGCAGCGAAGGTAGGTTGGTCGACGACGTGTGTATGTGCATGCGTATGGGTTAGAAATAAAGAGAAGAGGGGCGAAAGGGAAGCAGGTGAAAGAAGGAAAGGGGAAAAGATTTTGGGTTTGGGCTTTGTCTTCGTGGGCCGGCGTGTGGGCTAGGCATTGTTTTCAAATTAAAAAAATGAAGATAAAGTAAATGGATAAGATTTTATGTTTAATAATCTTTCAGTTTTAAAAACATTATTTCTCTTTCTTTTAAATTCTAACCGACATGATAATTTTTGGCATTGTAATCCTATCACCTAATATTTTAATCTGAATTAATTTTGTTAATTCCCTATAATATAAAACTAAATTATTTATAATAATTGAAGTGAAATATTAATTAAAGTCTTATTTGATTTAATCTTATGTTAAATAAATAAATTAGTTATTAAGTGGATTGTTTAATTTTAATTAACTAATAATAAATCATTTTTATAATTTATTTATTTTATAAGTAATTGGGATTAAAATATAAATGGATTCAATTAATTGAAACGAATTATATTCTGATTTGTGAATTGTTTTAATATTAGTTATTAATCGTTAAATTAGTTAATGATTTATGCTTTGGCTTTATTGCTCTTGAATATTTATTTCAATTGTTCTTTGTCTGTGCCATTAAGTAGCCAAACGAATTAAAATGGTTAGAATAAAATGTTGACACGTTTTATTGGAAGCAAACATATGTAATAAATTCTCATATGTGAATGTTGACACCTTGAACATTAATTGTTTATTTAGAAACAACTTGCCCTTTTAAAAATTATTGTTTGGATTCGATGAGACCGGGGTCGGATATCTGCATTATCCGGAACCACTTCGATCCAATAACCACCACGAACCTTTACGGTTTTGCTTATAGAGTCTAATATGCTAGAATTTAATTAATTTAACAAACTCCACTGTTTTAAATAAGTATTTATACTTAGACACTATTATAATATCAAGGGATTTTTATAAAAGTGTTTTTTTGGTTATCGTAAGGTAAAAACCCATCGTGTTTATGTGTGACGCGGTCTTACGAGATTCCCTTGTTTCGAAGGATTTTGATAACTTAAGTATTTTAAATTAAGTGTGTTTACTCACGCTGGTTTCCAGCCTGACTTGGGTGTTACTTTATTGTAATACTCGGGTCAGACCGAGTATTACAGATTCAGATTAGGATGCTTTGGAGCTCAGGAGATGAGCTGGACGACAGAAGCGTATTCCACGTACTTGATTATATTCCACTGTGTATTGTAGGCTGTATATTCAGCATTTTGAGGACAAGTTATTATAACTGTCCAGATTTATATGTTGATGATTGTACTTTGATAATTTGTATGTATATTAACTGATAAATATTCTTTTGTATAAAAATCGTTTATTGTATATTATATTTTATTCCGCTGCAATTGTGAAATTCTGTGTTGCTATTTCGGTTTCCTCTTTTATCTTTTTCTTCTTAAACCTTAATGATATGGTATTTCTAACAATCGATTGCTCGGCATTCTATACAGTGAACGTATTAGTATCAATTTTCTAGGGTCGAAAATCTGGTTGGTTACATTTGGTATCAGAGCTGAAGGTTAAGCGAGAACCTTGGCTTTGGTAGGGATTACTCATTAGAGATAGGGTCAGTTGTACCCTAGAATGAGTCTGAGTGTATATATGTATAAGACAGAGCGTATTTGTTAGTGATATAAAATATTTTGATATTAATAAATGAAATGATTATAACTTAGTTTTTATATAGAATATAAAAGAATGAATTCTATAAACTGATAAAATCATTTGTGACTGTTGATGATGATTGGATGTTTTCCCTTTGTTGATTGATTGTTTGATTAATATGGATGTGCATATTATTGCTTATTGATAGATGAGCCATGCTCGGCCAGTTTATGAGCATCGACTATGGACTGTTGATTTGAGCATTTGACTATGGTTGGAAAATTTTGGGATTTCAAAAATATTTAATCAATTGAGAAACTGCATGTTTAACATGGATTTTGAAGTGAATATATATTTGAATTTCCCCTGTATCATTTTAAAGAGTGATTGATACCATTTGAAAGTGTTATATGAAATATGGTTTATCTAGACATGGTTAATAAATAAATAAAAAGTTATTCAACTAAAAATTTGTGAGTTTGGACTCCGGGAGTTTTTGAAATTTGTTTAAGAATATAATAGTATAATTTGAAATTATTTTCCGAATAGAACTGTTATAAATGGTTTCAAAGTGATTTCGAAAAAGGGATTTTCAAAACATTTAAAAGAAATGTCTTCAAAACAATTTTCAAAATGATTTCAAAGAAAATAAACTTTAGTAGCTTTGCTACTCGATTGTTTAATGAAATTGATTTGATTCAAATCCCAAAAGTATGATTTGATATTCGAAAGAAATACGTATATATCTATTTGAAATGAACCCGGTGATCAATTCTCGAGTTTCGGATTGAATTATATTATGAACGCTTGTACCCTATGCATTAGGATTAATTGACTGATTGTGCATCTTTTTGAGATGATTGATCGCCGATTCAAATTTTGAATTGGAATTTGATTTTTCCAACTATTCTAAATAGTCGAACACTTCCAAATTGAGGATTAATTTTCAATGCTAAGAATTTTGGAAAGTATATAAAGTTAGTTTTGAAAATTTTAAAATAAAAACTAATGGAAGCTAAACAAGTTTTAAAAAGCTAAATATTTTGATAAATAAATTGTATAAGCCTAATCTGTATTATTTAAGTATGAAATTTATTTTGGAATGTTTTAAAATGAAATTTTGTTTAAAGAAATATTCCTGAATAATGAAGAGATAAAAAAATAAAAAAAATAAAAAACTTATTTTTTTACAAATTTATTTTAAAAGTAATTTTGATTTATATACTCTTATTTATTTGCAAAATGATTTTGAAGACAAATTTTAATTATGTACAAACATGAAATCTAGTTTTGAAAAGTTTTATAAATTTGTTTGAAAAATGTTTATGAAGAAAAAATAATTTATAATAATAATAATAAAAAATTGTAAAGTCAGTTATGTATAAAGGATTTTGTAAAGTATTTGATTTTGAAAAGAAATTGTGGTTTTAAAACTTAGTTACTTACAAAGTGATTTAGAAAGAAAGTTGATTTTATATAAATATGACTTTATGTAAATATGAAATTGAAGTAAATTTTGAAAACTGATGATTGGAATTTTAAAATATATGGATATTGAATAATATTCAATTTTAAAAATGATTGTTGAAATCATATATGAATTTGAAGCCGGACCGATATTTGAAAGTGATTGATTTCGAGAACCTTTGACTATACAAAAATGTTGATTTGGAAGTTTTCGAACTTATATAAAATGAATTGTATAAGTATGAAGTAATTTCGAAAACTATTAATTTTGAAAGGTACTCGATTTGAAAAGCGATGATCTTATATATAACGAAATTATATAAGAATGATATATTCGAAATTGATGATTTGAAAAGGTACCATATATAGTATGATATACATTTTGAAATTGAAGATATGGGAAGTACCTTCTGCTTGATTATCCGCTTTGTGGCCACATTGGGGATACATTCTATAGATTGATTTAGGTCGTCCGGATACAAACCATGAGTTCCTTCGAATTCCATAGCGTAATCTATGGTCTTAGGATGCGGCTGGATAGCGAAGTTCGCAGGGCTGTGAAGGTTTACGGTTACGGATGTTTCCTGGGGGACCCAGGCGAAACCATTGTGTAACTGCGATCTATGGTCGTTTTCGGCGTAATCCGCCTTGGTAGAGCGATTTCCCTGAGGTACGGATGTTTCCTGGGGGAACTAGGCGAAACCATTGTGTATCTGCAGTCCACATGGCGTAATTCGAGGGGTAGATGATTGCCTTGAGTCTATGGGTGATAGCGACGTAACCACCAATGTTACTATTAAGTAGACTATGATCCATGCAAGTGTTTGGCATAGCGTAATTCGTAGAGCAGTGATTTCTCATGGGTACGGATGTTTCCTAGGGGACCCAGGCGAAACCATTGTGTATATATGATCTATGGTTGTTTTGGATGTCATGGCGTAAGACGTAGGGCAGTGGCAGCCTAAAGTCACCTGAGGCCGCGTCGGTCTGTCCTCTCAACTTAGCGAGAGAGCGACCTTAGGGACTGCGTTCCATGATGATTCCGTTCGTTTGATTTCGGTGAATGGATTGTACTTTCCACATCTGTTTAAAGTTTTCCAAGTATTTCCACTGGGTTTTGAAACGAGTTTACTAAGTACTTAGAGATTTCTAGCCTTACGTTTGATCGGCGTATTGCCAGATTCTGTAAGAACGAGGATAAACTTGTGGAAATATCAAGTTATTAAAAGTATTTTCAATATAAAAGTATTTCATTATAAAAGAATTTTTAACAAAGAAAAATTTCAAGCATTTAAAATTTAAAACTAAAAACCTCTCAAATTATCTATTGGTGCCAATAGAATAAATACGTAAGTTGTATATAGACCATTCTAATTGCATTTACAGTTTTGATTCAAATTTGAATACACGATTTTAGGGTAATTCATACCTGTCCGATTTAGGATTGTTAACTCAATTCTCGACGACGAACACTAATACGAATTTTAAATACGAATCTAAAGTTCTCTATCATAGTTTATTACTATGCAAGGAGAATGGAAGTTTCTAATCAAGAAGTCGGATTAGAGTCCGCACTAGAGTGGTCAAGTTACCAATACTAGTTCTGAAAATAAAGTTGCGTATTCAAATAAGAGATCGAAATTGTTATTCGTACGAATGGTATATATATCGTACGAATTCTAATAAGATGATTATATGCTATATTGCTAGCTATGATTGTTTCTTGCTTAGGATTGCTATGATTTTTGGTTGCATGTAGTTTGACATCATCCCTATTAGTTGCATTATATTTATGTGTTGCACATAGTTGTATTAATGATTTTTATGTTTTATAAGTTTATTATTGTGAGTAAAATATATCGTATGTTAAATTTCTTACTTCGTTCCTTTTCGAGGATGAAAAGTTTTGAGTAGGGGAGATTGTAACGACCCGTAGTTTTAACTATTTTAAATTATTAAATTTAATATAAGTTTTGAATTAAAATGGTTAAAAATAAAGTTTAATGACTTATTAATGTAATATATTGATATGTACTTAGATAAAAATTTAAATAACAAAATTCGATATGAAAAAAAATGATTAACTAATTTTAATTATTGGAATATTAATTTTTATAAACCGAATAGATAAATTTTCTGATATTTAAAATATCTGAATCTATAAATTGATTTAAACTATATTTTAAGATATAAATTTTTGGATATGATAAATTTTATAGATATATGTATATAAACTCCACCATTAAAATTTAAGATAGAATATCCATATATGTATGTATATATATAAATATATACAAGCTTTATGATGTTTAAAATATATATGTGTATATGTTGGAAGAATAGTGCATGTGTAGATATATATGCATATAAGTGTGAACTTTATGATGAAAAAAATATATGTGTAATTATATATGAAAAACAAGTGAATATGTAAATATGCAAGCATGTAAACATATACATGGTTAACATATGCATATGAGAACATATATATCTATATATGTGTGTATATATACACAAGAAAACATCATGATGGCAAACTTCATTTCAATCACACATATGAAATCTAATCAAATCACAAAACATAAAATCAAGTCACCTGAAATATCAAATCAAAAAGAAAATAAAAGAATAAAATAAAAGAATAAAATAAAATAAAAATATAAAAAAAGGAGAAGCCTGTACATAGCTACCCTTCACTTCACCATTTCACTTACATTCCCTCTATATATTTACACGGTCATCCTTGATTCATTTGTTCACTCATATATATAAAAAAAAAAAAGAAAGAAACAAAGTGCTGCCATCAAAACATAGAGGATCAAGTTGTTCAAAAAGAAGCATGAAGCGGGAAAATACAAGCAGCAGTTGTTCATTCATTTTGATTATAGTAAGTAAACATTTCCCCTTTTGTTTACAGGTTATTTTTCATATGTATAAATAACCGTAGATATGGATGAATCTTTATGTTGTGATTAGTATATATATATGTGTGTGTATATGGCTTTGTATATGTATGATAAATATAAATAGATCAACCTATAACTAAAAAGGAGAATACTGTGCTTCTTCTTCCTCTTCTCTGTTTATTTGTTTTAGGTATAACAGTTAAGCTTGTGTAACTCTAAAAATCTATATATCAAAATCCTTTCAGTTTTAAAACATGATCCCAAAACAAAACGTGTTTGTTTTTGAATGAAGATCATTTTAAAATTTAATTCGTCCATTTTCATCAAGCAGAGAGAGAGAAAGGCCTATATAATAGTAAGGGGTTCATTTTAGCCGAAAATCAAATATCATAATTTAGTAAGAAGATTATATGGTTGCGATCGTTATTAAAAAATACGATTTTTAAAAGAGGTTTGGGAATTTTTAGTGGCATGTGGAAGGAGAATTTTCTAGTTGATCAAATTTGGGCGTTTTGTCAAATTCCGGCGATCTGGCCAATTTCGTGACTTGCCGTTCAACATGGAGGGGGGTTGTAACGACCCGATATTTTGCACCATTCGCATCCATTATAAGTGTATAGGTAGACACTCATGCCGGAGTTGAATTGCTCAAAATACCACGTTGTTAATTTAAATTTGGCAAAACTGAACATATACAGTAAATAAATAATCACAGACACAGAGTAATAAATGCAGCGGAAATAAAGAGATAGTAGTTCATGAAGCTACTATATAAATGTATAAGTTACATCAGAGTTAAACCAGATACAACAGAAGAGTAATACGATACATCAGATACAAATCAGAATACATCACTGAAATCATCGAATACTGAAAGCAGAATAGATGGCTGGATCTTCAAGCAAAGCTCCAACTCCAAAGGTGAGTCTCGAATACTGGTACACTCAGTCTGACCCGAGCGTAAAGCAAAATACAAAACACTCGAGTCAGGATTAACATTCTTATATTAATAAATCCAACTCAAGTGAAATAGCAATTGAAATACAAGTAACTCAAAGGATGTTTGGAATAACCATCCTTTAAGGATCCGTTAAACTATCTACTAGGTAGTAATGTACGCTAAGTAGATAATGTCTATCAGTAATATAAAGATATCAAAATAGTGTTAAGTCATGGCCCATTCCACCCATAACACATTTTTATTCCCAAAAGCATATACAAGACCGTAGTTTCGCCAAAACCGGAAGTCACCAAAGGGCAATCCATATACTAAAGGTACAAAACAAATTCGTAGTGGTCGCGAATAGGGAATACAAGTATGACAAGGCACATGAGGCAATACCCAAGGTAGTGATACTACCGTTTGCCTGATCCGGACTGGTGAGAACGCATCGCCGCAGCGACCACAACACCGTGAAACAACACTCCCAAAATCAAGGGTGCACCAATCGACAACAAGTAATGAGTAGTTCGAAGAAGTGTGTTCACTTGAGGTAGCTGACCTCCATTGGCCCGGCACGGCTCCTGTTTTAGTCATTTCCAATTTGACACAAGTGTCAAGGCTATCCATTATCGTTCTCTTTCTTCAGTCATCACGAACATCATTCCAACCACTTCATTCTGGATCATCACTCCACGTATAGTTATTAAAGTGGTTTCGGTTTAGACAAAGAGTATGTCCATAACCGATTCCGGTCTCTTTAATAACTTTCGTAATTATTACACCGATTGGTCGTTTATATATTTCAAAACCAAATCAATTTCAATTTCAAATAGAATTCGTAAATCAACATTTCATTTGTCTTTCAAAACCAATTTCCATACTTTACGTTTCAAAACTTCCAAATTCATAATTTCAAAATCTTATAATTCAATTTCAATCTTTATTTTAAAACAATTCAGATATCAATTTAAATTCGTATATAAGGTTCATTCCGAAATCATTTAAATCAATTTAATTTAACATTCAAATCAGTTTAACTTCATTTATCGATTTTATTCAATATTCGTTAAGTAAATTTGCCATTCAAAACAATTTCTATTAAATTTCCAATTCATTAAATCCATTATTTAAATTCAACTTCCTTATTTCAAAACTTACAATTTGAATTAAATTAAATTCATCAAATCAAATTCTTTAAATTTCAAGTCTTACATTAATTTCAATAAATCACATTTTATTTCTGGATAAAGAAATTCAATTTCACTTATTTATTTACTTAAATGATTTTCCAAACTTAATTAATAAAGAAACTCAATTTCAATTATTTACGAAGTAAAATTCACTTATTCAAAAATTCAATTTAATTTAATCATTAAATAATTCAATCTTATTTAATTATTAAATAATTCAAAAGTTAATTATTAAATAATTTCAAAGTTTAATTATTAAATAATTTCAAAGTTTAATAATTTCAAACTTAATTTTAATTTCAAACTTAATTATTAAATCATTTCAAACTTAATTCAATCATTTCTCAAATTAAACAACATTCTTTCATCAATTTCATTTTTAATATTTTGTTTCAGATTTTTTTTTATTAACATTTTCCTTTCATTAAAAATTCAAATTTCAACTTCATTTCAAAACCATATTATTTATTCAAATAAAATCTTCGTTTTATTTTAAATCAAATTATTGACCAATCGGGTTTTATTTAATTCTCTATCCTAGGTCAAAGTTCAATTTGGGTATTTATCATTTCAACCCGATTCCAATTAAATTCAAAATCATAGCATAGCAAAGGGAACTTGCAGTGTGATAACTGGGATGGTGTCAAAGTAAATAAACAAGCAATAACAACAAACAATATCAATCCAAAAATCAAATCAATAATCTCGAAATAATCGTATTAATCCGCATTGTTATTTGTACGAATTAATATAATTATTTCTAGAATCTACACTATCATTTCATGTAGATTAAAGATTATTACATTACGGTTTTCACTTGTCATTCAATTACAATTTTATACTACAACAATTAATCCAATATACGTCGATGGTTCAAAGTGTAATTATCACTATTCTACATGTCAATTAGTTAACAATTAAAAGGGGTCATATTCAACTAATCAAATTCAACATATATGTCGGTTCAAATTTTAATTATCCTACGTCAAATTTACTTGCATAATATTTATCACTTTATACATTTCAATTTAACATCCAATATAAACAACAAACAATCAATCAATTATCAATCAAACAGGATTATCATCGTATAATTAACAAATAATGGTGTCAGATGTCGCAGGTGAACTGATACAGGTAATAGCATACAAATAACAGTGTAAATAACTGACAGCAGCATATTTCAATTGTCGTTTCAATTGAAATCAAATTTAATAAATAAAAGAACGTTAATCGTGAGTGAGTGCTCACCTTTCGAGGCAAGAGAGAATAGACAATTAAAGGAGTTACAGATCCAAGCATGAATTCCAAAGCAAAACAGAATTGGCACGAATTGGGCGGACAAAGCTGAAAATGAGGAAATGAAAAAACAATTCAAATCAGAACTGAGTCGATGCAGATATATGGTATAAGCGAACTTATGTATATAACTAAATATAACTATTTTTATATATAAACATATTCTAAATACAAACACATTTTAAATTGAATGTATATAAATATTTCAAAATCACTGTTTTAAATTAAATACATACATCAAAAATCAACCTTATACTTAAGATAATATATATATATAAGCTAACATACAAATATATATAACTTTTATAACACGTGCACACATACAGTATTTTATATAACTTATTATACATATAACAGAGCTTAGAGTATGTATATACATTTTTATTTGAAATCAATGCGTATAACAATCATCATATATGCAACTTTATACATGAGTAGGCTATTAAATAACTAAACATAACTGTATATATACCCCACTGAAATAAGAGAAAAGTATGGAGCTATAAACCCGTAACAGATTTTCTAACTTAAGTATATATATACTAATACACTAATATATATAACTCATGTGCAATTTGTATTTTAAAATCAGTTTAAAACATATCTATGAGAACTGACAAAATATATATAACTTTAAAATAACAACACGCGAATATAGGCTGCAGGTTATATATATATACACATATACTTTAAAAATGAACTTCCCAGACTATATATAAAGTAATATATATAAATATCATATATTATATCTATATGTATATACCTTTAGAACCGAATGCAAAATTTAGAAGTACGAAACAATGGCAACCAAGCTAATTATAAACCCTTTATATACACGTATTTCGAAACAACTTAAATTTACAACTATACGAACTGACAAATACCATTCCTATATATACAACTAATAACGTACTGCTTTTTAACATAAAGTGAAACCAGAACTGGTATACAAAAATCTATCCTTGAAAATACTTTAAACAGGGCATGCGTATGACAAGCTTTAAGTATATAAAGGTTAACAAAGCATATTTTAATAATTATGTATATACCAGACTACTGACATCCTATATACTATAATATGTAGCTTGAATAGATCAAAATATGTATATATTAGCTTGAATATAACTTGAATATATACCTTTATATATACTATAACGTGTGCAGCAACCTATATATATTATAAATAACAAAACATATGTACATATTCTATGTTCCATTCGAAATATATACGTCGACCACATAGACAAAACTTGATATATCAAATATATATATGTATATACAAACGAAATTGGTTTTAAATATACAAAGAAAATATAGCTCTGAACATAGAAAATTAATATAAAACTTACATATATAAATATAACTTATATAAATTATAAACTGTTGAAAATACATATATACTGCTAACTTATATTTTACTTACCTGTTATACTAGAAGAAGAGGAGGAGGAAGGCCGTCATGGGCGGAGGTGATGGAGGCGATGTGTAACAAGGGGAAAGAAGTAGGGCAGCGGGCTGTTTGGTGGAAGGGAGGCACATCTGGGTAGGAAATGAGAAGAAGGGAGGTCATTGGCTCGCGTGCTGCTGTTCATGAGGGGGAAATGGATATTGTCAGGCACGGGAAGGAGGCTTGCTTGGCTTTGGGTTGGGCTTGGTTATGGTGCTGGCGGACGTTTGACAGGCAGGGGAAAGTTGCGAAGAGCACGTCATGGGGATGAGGTTGCAGATCTCCAGGAAGAAGCCGATAATAAAAAATTTATATAAATATCAGTGGGAAGTTTGTTTATTTGCAAATGTAAATGACAGAATGGAAGTAAACAAAGTGACAGAGAACTTTTAAAAGGAAAGGCAGAAGAACGTGAAAAGCTACATTTGTTTTGTTCGTGAAAGGCTACATTTACTTTGTTTGCAGAGTGCATTTATTTTTATTTATTTTTTTGAACGGATGTATAAAATTTTTTGAAACTAGAGAGTATAAAATTCTGCTTGCATTCAAGGCAACAATTAAAGCTGATGACCGTTCAATTTTGGAACGGTGGAATATAAAGAAATAGAAAATCAAAAGGTTTAAAACCGGTACGAAATCCATTTTCGCTGATTTCGCTACGTATCATATCTCGAAACACAGAATTGAATATACCGCAGAGATTAGCACGGCGGGACGATCAAAACGGTATACAGATATCAGTGGTATGATTGAATTTCAAAAATTCGAATTTTCTACTGGCGGAAAATGCAAGAAAAACACTAAAAAATAAGATCGACGGAGCCAAAGATGTCCGAATTTGAAAAAACGACAAACTAACATCTTGCTCAGAAGATGGTTTAGAATTTTTCTATGTGAAAATATTTAGGTTTCGGAAACATTTTATTTTCATCGCTTTTTAACTGATTAAATTGAAGTGAATTTTCGCACGAAATAAACTTTCATATTTTCGGACGAAAATTTACCAGTCGCTATGTTTAACTAGACGTATTCCAAATATTAAATTTATATTTCAAAATTTTATCGTTCAAAATTTCACAAAATTTCAACTAATTACGTTATTAAAACAGTTGAAATTTACGGGTCGTTACACTCTCCCCCACTCAAAACTTTTCGTCCCCGAAAAGGAACGAGGTAGGAGAATAGAAACAACCAGAAAGAAAAACAAATTTGAAATACAAAATAACAATTAATTTAAATCATATAAATTCAAATTTAAATTAATTAATATTCAATAATTGATTTGATCCATTTAATTTCACTAAAATCAATCTCAACTATTTCTAAATTCATTATCTTATTATCCCATTTCTTCAATTTACAATTCTTAAAACCATAAATTTGAATAGTCTTTTATTATAATCATATTTTCTTCAACAATTTTAAATTCTTCTTTATTCCAAATTACTGTTAAATTATTCTACTTAATATATCTACTCACATATATTTAACCCATATAAATTAATTTAAAACATAAAAGTTTCGATTTAAATTAGTTTACATCTATTAATTTCTTTTTAATTCAAGGTATTTTCATATGTTGATCAAATTTCAATTTATTAATTCTTCTTCAAAACAAAATTTATTTTTCAATTATCTTATTATTCTATTTATCTCTATTAACATTTTATAATTAAAATTTAAGTGTATAACATTTATTATAACCACTCAAATTTTATTTATAAATTCAATTTATATTATATATTATCAAATTACATATTCAACTTCTGAATGATTTAGGTAAGTTGTATTAGAATGTAGTTGAACAATATACAAATAAAATTTTCCCAATTCAATTATTCAAGTTTAAATATTTATTCCAAATTTTTGGTTTTATTTATAATTAAAATCATCCTTTAACAAAATTTAAGAATTAGATTTTCGATTAACTTTAAACAATTTAGAGATATATATAATATATTTATATCAAATCAAATTAAATTTTAAAATAAGATACCCATATATATATATAAATCAAATTATACTGAAGAAATTCAAATCAAAATATTTTTCAAAACAAAACCATAGCAATGCTACAGAATAGTATCTCCACTTCGAAACTCGAAAATGAATGTCGATGATGCGGCCGCCATCACCGAGATTATTTTCCAGCGACAAAGAGAAGAGCACCGATTCAAACATTTAAAATTCTTTGAAATGATTTTAATTTGAAAATAGTTTAAAACTATACACCTAAAACTTTCAAATCAAAGTTGGAAATCACCGGAAATTAAATTCTCAAATTCTGATTTAAATCCATTTGAATTCCAAATTAAAATTTTAAACCATGTTCTATAATTTCATTTATTTATCATATTAGAATAATCAATGGTTTTCCAAACAATAAATGAAAATCAAATATTATCATTTTTGACAACAGATTCATTAACAATTTAATTTCATAATATAATCATACAAACTTTATTTTATTTACCAAAGTTGAAAACGAAATTGTGTCAGTTTGCTCTGCTTAAGTGTTTTGGAAATCCTATCGATAGCGTTGATCAGACGAATCGATCGGAAACCCAAATCAACATCAACAACTCAAACAACACAGCATATATTAAAACATTTATATGTATTAGTTTACAAATACATTTCTTTGCTCGACGATACAGGAATGAATATTCAAAATAAGGATAGGGTTTCAAATTTGATGGATTCAAATAAAAGAGAAATTTGATTCGAAGATAAGTTTGAAACAAAGATATGACGATTAAATAACAAAGTAGGGAGATTGATAAGTTTATATAAATTATGGGCAACCTTAACCGGGTCGACCGTGACTTCAAGAATGAGATCGGTGTAGAATTCCGAGGTAAATCGACATTCGATCTCAAGATATAGAATTCAGGTATAGCATGAGATAGATAGCATCGTAAACCGAGGATACAGAAATCTCCGGTAAATCAATGCCTATTGTAAAGGAGTTTTTGCTCCTTTATGAATCATTCGAAGATTGGCGAGACTGCCGATCTATTATAGATATCATTCAAAATGGAGTTATGAGGTGCTCCAGAATTGAAAGAAGACGAATAGTGAGGGACACGGATGAAATTTGGAACCGCAGGGAACATTCCAAAAAAATTCAAAGGAATCGAGTCAAAAGGAAGAGATTGAAACTCGAATGAGAGTGATTCTGTAAATACATTTACCCTATATGCTAAGTTTTGCCTAGAGCTACCAAAGCTCTGATACCAACTGTAACGACCCGATATTTTGCACCATTCGCATCCATTATAAGTGTATAGGTAGACACTCATGCCGGAGTTGAATTGCTCAAAATACCGCGTTGTTAATTTAAATTTGGCAAAACTGAACATATATAGTAAATAAATAATCATAGATCACATACACAGAGTAATAAATGCAGCGGAAATAAAGAGATAGTAGTTCATGAAGCTACTATATAAATGTATAAGTTACATCAGAGTTAAACCAGATACAACGGAAGAGTAATACGATACATCAGATACAAATCAGAATACATCACTGAAATCATCGAATACTGAAAGCAGAATAGATGGCTGGATCTTCAAGCAAAGCTCCAACTCCAAAGGTGAGTCTCGAATACTGGTACACTCAGTCTGACCCGAGCGTAAAGCAAAATACAAAACACTCGAGTCAGGATTAACATTCTTATATTAATAAATCCAACTCAAGTGAAATAGCAATTGAAATACAAGTAACTCAAAGGATGTTTGGAATAACCATCCTTTAAGGATCCGTTAAACTATCTACTAGGTAGTAATGTACGCTAAGTAGATAATGTCTATCAGTAATATAAAGATATCAAAATAGTGTTAAGTCATGGCCCATTCCACCCTTAACACATTTTTATTCCCAAAAGCATATACAAGACCGTAGTTTCCCCAAAACCGGAAGTCACCAGAGGGCAATCCATATACTAAAGGTACAAAACAAATTCGTAGTGGTCGCGAATAGGGAATACAAGTATGACAAGGCACATGAGGCAATACCCAAGGTAGTGATACTACCGTTTGCCTGATCCGGACTGGTGAGAACGCATCGCCGCAGCGACCGCAACACTGTGAAACAACACTCCCAAAATCAAGGGTGCACCAATCGACAACAAGTAATGAGTAGTTCGAAGAAGTGTGTTCACTTGAGGTAGCTGACCTCCATTGGCCCGGCACGGCTCCTGTTTTAGTCATTTCCAATTTGACACAAGTGTCAAGGCTATCCATTATCGTTCTCTTTCTTCAGTCATCACGAACATCATTCCAACCACTTCATTCTAGATCATCACTCCGCGTATAGTTATTAAAGTGGTTTCGGTTTAGACAGAGAGTATGTCCTTAACCGATTCCGGTCTCTTTAATAACTTTCGTAATTATTACACCGATTGGTCGTTTATATATTTCAAAACCAAATCAATTTCAATTTCAAATAGAATTCGTAAATCAACATTTCATTTGTCTTTCAAAACCAATTTCCATACTTTACGTTTCAAAACTTCCAAATTCATAATTTCAAAATCTTATAATTCAATTTCAATCTTTATTTTAAAACAATTTAGATATCAATTTAAATTCGTATATAAGGTTCATTCCGAAATCATTTAAATCAATTTAATTTAACATTCAAATCAGTTTAACTTCATTTATCGATTTTATTCAATATTCGTTAAGTAAATTTGCCATTCAAAACAATTTCTATTAAATTTCCAATTCATTAAATCCATTATTTAAATTCAACTTCCTTATTTCAAAACTTACAATTTGAATTAAATTAAATTCATCAAATCAAATTCTTTAAATTTCAAGTCTTACATTAATTTCAATAAATCACATTTTATTTTTGGATAAAGAAATTCAATTTCACTTATTTACTTACTTAAATGATTTTCCAAACTTAATTAATAAAGAAACTCAATTTCAATTATTTACGAAGTAAAATTCACTTATTCAAAAATTCAATTTAATTTAATCATTAAATAATTCAATCTTATTTAATTATTAAATAATTCAAAACTTAATTATTAAATAATTTCAAAGTTTAATTATTAAATAATTTCAAAGTTTAATAATTTCAAACTTAATTTTAATTTCAAACTTAATTATTAAATCATTTCAAACTTAATTCAATCATTTCTCAAATTAAACAACATTCTTTCATCAATTTCATTTTTAATATTTTGTTTCAGATTTTTTTTATTAACATTTTCCTTTCATTAAAAATTCAAATTTCAACTTCATTTCAAAACCATATTATTTATTCAAATAAAATCTTCGTTTTATTTTAAATCAAATTATTAACCAATCGGGTTTTATTTAATTCTCTATCCTAGGTCAAAGTTCAATTTGGGTATTTATCATTTCAACCTGATTCCAATTAAATTCAAAATCATAGCATAGCAAAGGGAACTTGCAGTGTGATAACTGGGATGGTGTCAAAGTAAATAAACAAGCAATAACAACAAACAATATCAATCCAAAAATCAAATCAATAATCCCGAAATAATCGTATTAATCCGCATTGTTATTTGTACGAATTAATATAATTATTTCTAGAATCTACACTATCATTTCATGTAGATTAAAGATTATTACATTACGGTTTTCACTTGTCATTCAATTACAATTTTATACTACAACAATTAATCCAATATACGTCGATGGTTCAAAGTGTAATTATCACTATTCTACATGTCAATTAGTTAACAATTAAAAGGGGTCATATTCAACTAATCAAATTCAACATATATGTCGGTTCAAATTTTAATTATCCTACATCAAATTTACTTGCATAATATTTATCACTTTATACATTTCAATTTAACATCCAATATAAACAACAAACAATCAATCAATTATCAATCAAACAGGATTATCATCGTATAATTAACAAATAATGGTGTCAGATGTCGCAGGTGAACTGATACAGGTAATAGCATACATATAAAAGTGTAAATAACTGACAGCAGCATATTTCAATTGTCGTTTCAATTGAAATCAAATTTAATAAATAAAAGAACGTTAATCATGAGTGAGTGCTCACCTTTCGAGGCAAGAGAGAATAGACAATTAAAGGAGTTACGGATCCAAGCATGAATTCCAAAGCAAAACAGAATTGGCACGAATTGGGCGGACAAAGCTGAAAATGAGGAAATGATAAAACAATTCAAATCAGAACTGAGTCGATGCAGATATATGGTATAAGCGAACTTATGTATATAACTAAATATAACTATTTTTATATATAAACATATTCTAAATACAAACACATTTTAAATTGAATGTATATAAATATTTCAAAATCACTGTTTTAAATTAAATACATACATCAAAAATCAACCTTATACTTAAGATAATATATATATATATAAGCTAACATACAAATATATATAACTTTTATAACATGTGCACACATACAGTATTTTATATAACTTATTATACATATAACAGAGCTTAGAGTATGTATATACATTTTTATTTGAAATCAATGCATATAACAATCATCATATATGCAACTTTATACATGAGTAGGCTATTAAATAACTAAACATAACTGTATATATACCCCACTGAAATAAGAGAAAAGTATGGAGCTATAAACCCGTAACAGATTTTCTAACTTAAGTATATATATACTGATACACTAATATATATAACTCATGTGCAATTTGTATTTTAAAATCAGTTTAAAACATATCTATGAGAACTGACAAAATATATATAACTTTAAAATAACAACACGCGAATATAGGCTGCAGGTTATATATATATATATATACACATATACTTTAAAAATGAACTTCCCAGACTATATATAAAGTAATATATATAAATATCATATATTATATCTATATGTATATACCTTTAGAACCGAATGCAAAATTTAGAAGTACGAAACAATGGCAACCAAGCTAACTTATAAACCCTTTATATACACGTATTTCGAAACAACTTAAATTTACAACTATACGAACTGACAAATACCATTCCTATATATACAACTAATAACGTACTGCTTTTTAACATAAAGTGAAACCAGAACTGGTATACAAAAATCTATCCTTGAAAATACTTTAAACAGGGCATGCGTATGACAAGCTGTAAGTATATAAAGGTTAACAAAGCATATTTTAATAATTATGTATATACCAGACTACTGACATCCTATATACTATAATATGTAGCTTGAATAGATCAAAATATGTATATATTAGCTTGAATATAACTTGAATATATACCTTTATATATATTATAACGTGTGCAGCAACCTATATATATTATAAATAACAAAACATATGTACATATTCTATGTTCCATTCGAAATATATACGTCGACCACATAGACAAAACTTGATATATCAAATATATATATATATATATGTATATACAAACGAAATCGGTTTTAAATATACAAAGAAAATATAGCTCTGAACATAGAAAATTAATATAAAACTTACATATATAAATATAACTTATATAAATTATAAACTGTTGAAAATACATATATACTGATAACTTATATTTTACTTACCTGTTATACTAGAAGAAGAGGAGGAGGAAGGCCGTCATGGGCGGAGGTGATGGGGGCGATGTGTAACAAGGGGAAAGAAGTAGGGCAGCGGGCTGTTTGGTGGAGAGGAGGCACATCTGGGTAGGAAATGAGAAGAAGGGAGGTCATTGGCTCGCGTGCTGCTGTTCATGAGGGGGAAATGGATATTGTCAGGCATGGGAAAGAGGCTTGCTTGGCTTTGGGTTGGGCTTGGTTATGGTGCTGGCGGACGTTTGACAGGCAGGGGAAAGTTGCGAAGAGCACGTCATGGGGATGAGGTTGCAGATCTCCAGGAAGAAGCCGATAATAAAAATTTTATATAAATATCAGTGGGAAGTTTGTTTATTTGCAAATGAAAACGACAGAATGGAAGTAAACAAAGTGACAGAGAACTTTTAAAAGGAAAGGCAGAAGAACGTGAAAAGCTACATTTGTTTTGTTCGTGAAAGGCTACATTTACTTTGTTTGTAGAGTGCATTTATTTTTATTTATTTTTTTGAACGGATGTATAAAAATTTTTGAAACTAGAGAGTATAAAATTCTGCTTGCATTCAAGGCAACAATTAAAGCTGATGACCGTTCAATTTTGGAACGGTGGAATATAAAGAAATAGAAAATCAAAAGGTTTAAAACCGGTACGAAATCCATTTTCGCTGATTTCGCTACGTATCATATCTCGAAACACAGAATTGAATATACCGCAGAGATTAGCATGGCGGGACGATCAAAACGGTATACAGATATCAGTGGTATGATTGAATTTCAAAATTCGAATTTTCTACTGGCGGAAAATGCAAGAAAAACACTGAAAAATAAGATCGACGGAGCCAAAGATGTCCGAATTTGGAAAAACGACAAACTGACATCTTGCTCAGAAGATGGTTTAGAATTTTTCTATGTGAAAATATTTAGGTTTCGGAAACATTTTATTTTCATCGCTTTTTAACTGATTAAATTGAAGTGAATTTTGCGCGAAATAAACTTTCATATTTTCGGACGAAAATTTACCAGTCGCTATGTTTAACTAGACGTATTCCAAATATTAAATTTATATTTCAAAATTTTATCGTTCAAAATTTCATAAAATTTCAACTAATTACGTTATTAAAACAGTTGAAATTTACGGGTCGTTACAGGGGTTAGGGGCTGTGCCACCTAGGAAAAATAGCGTGGAATTTTATAATGGGTTGTGATGGTTTGTCGAGGTCAAACTAGGGTTTAGAGTGTTTGTTTATTTGGTTTCGGTTAGGTGGCAATGGCGAAAGAAAGAGGGAGGCAGAGGCGTTCGGTAAGGGGGAAAAGGAGGAGGAGGATGTGGCGAAACGGGTGGCAAGGTCTGGTGGTCAATGGTGGTGGTGGTTGATGAGGCGAGGTGTTTGATGGGTTCAGCTTTAGTTCCAGTTTTGGGTTGAGGAGTTCGTTTTCGAACAGTAGTCGTTGCCGTGGTTTTAGGTAGTCAGGCGTGATGTGGGGACGTGGGCGGACTCGTGAGGATGGTCGGCGGCGAAGGTAGGTTGGTCGACGACGTGTGTATGTGCATGCGTATGGGTTAGAAAAAAAGGGAAGAGGGGCGAAAGGGAAGCAGGTGGAAGAAGGAAGGGGGGAAAGGTTTTGGGTTTGGGCTTTGTCTTCGTGGGTCGGCGTGTGGGCTGGGCATTGTTTTCAAATATAAAAAAAATGAAGATAAAGTAAATGAATAAGTTTTTATGTTTAATAATCTTTCAGTTTTAAAAACATTGTTTCTCTTTCTTTTAAAATCTAACCGAAATGATAATTTTTGGCATTGTAATCCTGTCACCTAATATTTTAATCTGAATTAATTTTGTTGATTCTCTGTAATATAAAACCAAATTATTTATAATAATTGAAGTGAAATAGTAATTAAAGTCTTATTTGATTTAATCTTATGTTAAATAAATAAATTAGTTATTAAGTGGAATGTTTAATTTTAATTAACTAATAATAAATCATTTTTATAATTTCTTTATTTTATAAGTAATTGGGATTAAAATGTAAATGGATTCAGTTAATTGAAACGAATTATATTCTGATTTGTGAATTTTTTTAATATTAGTTATTAATCGTTAAATTAGTTAATGATCTATGCTTTGGCTTTATTGCTCTTGAATATTTATTTCAATTGTTCTTTGTCTGTGCCATTAAGTAGTGAATTAAAATGGTTAGAATAAAACATTGACACGTTTTATTGGAAGCAAACATATGTAATAAATTCCCATATGTGAATGTTGACACCGTGAACATGAATTGTTTATTTAAAAAAAACTTGCCCTTTTAAAAATTATTATTTGGATTCGATCAGACCAGGGTTGGATATCTGCATTATCCGGAACCTCTTCGATCCAATAACCACCACGAACCTTTACGGTTTTGCTTATAGAGTCTAATATGTTGGAATTTAATCAATTTAACAAACTCGGTTGTTTTAAATAAGTATTTATACTTAGACGCTATTATAATACCTTGGGATTTTTATAAAAGTGTTTTTTTGGTTATCGTAAGGTAAAAACCCATCGTGTTTATGTGTGACGCGGTCTTATGAGATTCCCTTGTTTCGAAGGATTTTGATAACTTAAGTATTTCAAATTAAGTGTGTTTACTCACGCTGGTTTCCAGCCTGACTCGGGTGTTACTTTATTGTAATGCTTGGGTCAGGCCGAGTATTACAGATTCAGGTTAGGATGCTTTGGAGCTCAAGAGACGAGCTAGACAATAGAGACGTATTACACTTACTTGATTATATTCCACTGTGTATTGTAGGCTGTATATTCAGCATTTTGAGGACCAGTTATTATAACTGTCCAGATTTATATGTTGATGATTGTACTTTGATAATTTGTATGTATATTATCTGATATAGATTCTTTTGTATAAACATCTATTATTGTATATTATATTTTGTTCCGCTGCGATTGTGAGATTCTGTGTTGTTGTTATTTCGGTTTCCTCTTCTATCTTTTTCTTCTTAAACCTTAATGATCTAGTATTTCTGACACTGGATTGCTTGGCATTCTATCTAGTGAACGTATTAGTATCGATTTTCGAGGGTCGAAAATCTGGTTTGTTACATAGAGGAAGCAGTCAAGGGAGTGAGTGTGTTTTTTCCTGTAAAGATGGCACTGAGGAGCTAGGAAGTTGCTTGCCCCTTCGAGTAAGGACAAGTGAAGCATAAGCAATAGGAGCATAACCCACCATGGAGGTGCGGTGATGATCATATAGGCATGGAGGAGTGCGCCTTGAGGAAGAGCGATGAGATGAAGAGTGACCTCCTTGGAATGGGAGTCATGAGAGTGGTGATACAGAGATGGATGCTTCGGATGTTGGGAGCTAGAGCCATGTGGCGAGCGTGGACGCTTATGGGGGTCACAACTATATTGGCCATCCCTTATCTCCATCTCTACGGTAATCATCGTGGTTGTTTCCTAAGCAATGGCTTTTGTGGGGGTGGTGATACGTAGGCAGGGATATAGATTCATCTTTAGGTGACTTCTTTTTTAGACCACCGTAGTAGTTAGAGCAACCCATTGTACCTACGAAAAGGAAAGAAAATCATGTCTGGATTAAAGAGCATAAAAGAAGCTACATCATAGTTGAGTGTGCTCCTAAGTTGCATGAGTGAAGTATAGCCTTATCTAGCCTATAAACCATGCTCGGTTGGAAATGCAGAGGGAGCAGATATGCCACTAAAACATGATACGTAAATGTGATCTTAGACTCATTCAACTAAAGGGAGATTCTACCATTATCTCAAATTGGGCTTAGATTTCATGATTTAGATTGTAACTTCCTATAGATATTAGTGGAAAACATGATAAAATTACAAATGTATGTTATGTTGAGAAATCGTTACTAAATTATAAACTTCTCTAGCTACACAATCATATAGGGTTCCTCACTAATTTAAACTGTCAAATTTATATAAACTACATGAGATGTTGCATCCCTTGTAAATCCCCGAAGAAAGAAAGAATACGATAATAATTTCTTCTCATTTAGCCTTATCTCATCAAAAGCATATTTGAATGGAACGTTCACTGGGTTCTATTGTCAATCAACACTCGATAAACAATGGAAGACCCAATATTGGTCTATATGACTATAAAGTCAAATGTTGGAATTTTGATGCATTCGCATCTCTGTTTGTGAAAACAATCCTGTCATCCAACCTATGAGATTGCTTCATTAAGAACCATCCTCCATCGCATAATGTGTTACTACCAATTCGTGCTTTAATGAATTTCCATACTTCTCCATTATGTACCAGCTTTTATTTATAGGGTACAGACCTCCTAAAATAGTATTAATCACCAAATCATCTTCGGGTGAATGCGAACCATCTCTACTCATTCCTTCTCCATTACCTCGAGGTGGCTACTTTGGAGACTGATCATTTGCTTATCCACCAACACTCAGATTCTTCATGTACCGAAATAGTTGTTTTTTTCTTAATTAACTTGTAACATCCCGTATATTTGGACCATTTAAATTGACAATAATCCACACTTGTCAACTTAAATAATACAAAACACAGAACATTATGGGATTATAAGTACATAAATGTAAATGAGAATCAATACAACATCACAGACTCAGAACAGTCACAGAATAATGCAGCGGAAAAATACATCGTCATAATAGTAGTTCATGAAGCTACTACAGAGAATACAACAATGTCTCAACATAAAGCGACTGAAAAAGATACAAGATGTCCAATACATAAGTACATCAAATACTGAAAATAAAATGATATAGATAAAAGCTAAGCCTTCAGCATCTTCGACCAACCTTGACCAGCAACGGAGTAGCTTCAGACTGACCCGAGCATATGCAAAGGAAACACTCGAGTCAGGACTCAAAATCTTATACAGGATAATCAATGCATATAATAAAGTCCATAACTCAAAGGTGAATATAAACATCATTTAGGGATCGATAAACTACCTACAGAATACGCTAAATAGATAATGTCTAATCCATAAAGTAAGATATCAAAGTAGGGTTAAGCAGGGCCCATACACCTCTTAACCTGTTTATTCCCAAAAGCATATACATGACCGTAGTTTCCCCAAAACCGGAAGTCACCAGAGGGCAATCCATATACTAAAGGTACAAATCAAAATCGTAGTGGTCGCGAATAGGATAATCAGTATGACAAGGTACATGAGGCGATACCAACTAGGATACTAGTAGTTGCGTGATCCGGACTGATGTTGGGCATAGCAGCTACTATCCCAACACCGCGAAACAACACTCCCAAATCAAGGGGTGCACCCAAATCGAATCACAAAAGTAATAGATAAGGTATCGAAGAAGTGTGTCCGCTAGAGGTAGCGAACCTCAATGGCCCGGCGCGGCTCCTGTTTTAGTCATGTCAGGGGTCATCCAAAATCGTTCTCTTTCTTCAGTCAACGCGTTCATCAAAACCATCCACTTCATTCTGGATCAACACTTCGCGTATATTAGTTATTAAAGTGGTTTTCGGTATCGACAGAGAGTATGTCCATAATCCGATCCCGGACTCTTTAATAACTACGTATTAATTACCCAACAGTCAACTTTTTATTAAAGTTAAAACAAATCAAATCCAAAGGTCAAGTTGCAAATTTGACTTCCAAATTTGATATTTCACAATTCAATTTGTTTTAATTACTAAAATCATATTTCGAAAGGAAATTCTAGTTCAAGCCCTTTAGTTATCAAAATTTTAAGTATTCACGTTAAATCAACATTTTACTTATTAAATCAAATTCAAATTCATGGATTACATGAAATAGTCTATCTTAGTTCAACTTATTAAATCAAGTTTTATTCTTTAAATCCGTATTTACATTCCTAGGTTCATTACTATATCAATTTCATTTACTACGTCCACGTTGTCAAAACACTTTGTTTAACTAATAAATTTACAAATCCATTTCAATTCATTACAGTAATTCGTTCTCATTTATTTTAATTAAATTCATTTCTTTATTCCAACGAATCTAATTTATTTAATTCGATAAAATCCATTTTATTTATTTCAAACAAGTTCATTTATTTCATTCAATAAAATCATCTTATTTATTTCAAAGCACATTCATTTATTCAATTCAATAAAATCATTTTATTTATTTCAAAACAAATTCACTTATTCAATTCAATAAATTCATTTTATTTATTTCAAAACAAATTCACTTATTCAATTCAATAAAATCATTTTACTTATTTCAAATGAGTCTCAATTTCAAAACGTTCTTTGTTGACCGTTCGGTTTCTTATTTTAATTATCTATATCTAGGCCAATTCATTCAATTGGGTATTTATCATTTCAACCCGATTCTATTTAAATTCAAAATCAAACATACAAAGGGAACTTGCAGTGTGATAGCTGGGACGGTGTCAAAGTAAATAAACAAGCAATAACATCTATTTGCAACAATTCAACAATTTCAAATAATCCCGAAATAATTGTATTAATTCGCGTTTGTTATTTACGCCAATTAATATAATTATTTCTAGATTCTACACTATCATTTCATGTAGATTAAAGATTATAACATTTCAGTTTCACTTGGTCGTTCAATTTCAATTACAACGGTTAATTCAATACGTTCAATAGTCCAAAGTGACATCTATCAATTCTATGTGTCAAGCAACTTAAAGGGTCAATTTAATTATTCAATATTCATCATATAAGAGGTCAAGTTTAACATATATCATTCGGGTTTTTATATCTATTCTATATCAAATTCAGCTTCAAATTTATTATTCATTACAATAACAACAATTTTAATATCACATAGCAAATTGGCGTCATAACTATTTAACATACTAACTTCAATTCAATTTTTAACATCAATCAATTTAACGTTCAAATTACATTCATAACATCCAACATCTAATTATCCTAGTATAATAGATTTCGAGTCGTGAATAGAAATTATTCACCTTGCGTGGTTAGAGATTTGACGACGAAGCACGAAGACGAATTGATAAGAGACACTAACAAGCTCGATGCAGAATGAACGCAACTGTAATCAAACAGAAAATTTAATTAACAATTGATTCAATATAATATATATAGATTGTATATATATATATAATCATACCAACGATGAAGCAAGATAGATCTGACAAGCTGAAGGTAACTTAGGACTCCGAAGCAGTAGCTGGAAATAAAACATAGCAGCAACGTGAGCAACTAGAATGCTAAGAATTTCATTGCTATGTAATATACAGTTTCCCATATAAACTCATATATGAACAAAAGGCAAAATCAGTTATGGCCAAGTCGAAGTGGATGGAAGTGGTGGTGCTGGTTGGCGGCGGAGGCTGTCAGAGGAGTAGGCGAACTGGTGGTGGACTGGCGGGTGTAGGCTGTCGGTATGTGAACTGGGCTGGCGGGTTTGGAGGTTGCTGGTTGGACTGGTGGACGGCAGTGGGGCAGTGGCAGAACTGGGCAGGGTAGGGGAGGCGGGGTGGGGTCTGGCGGAACTGGGCAGGGTAGGGGAGGCGGGGTGGGGTTTGGCGGAACTGGGCAGGGTAGGGGGAGGCGGGTGGGGTCTGGGTGCTGGTAGGCGAAGGAGTGGGCTCGGAGGGTCTGGGCACGGAGGTCTGGGGCGGGGTCTGGACTGGCAGGTGGGACGGAAGGCAGGTGGAGGAACTGGGCAGGGACGGAGGGCGACTGGGACTGGCGGTTCGGGTGGCAGGGGTTCGGGTGGGTCTGGGGTTGGCAGGGAACTGGGACGGCGGGCGAAGGCGGGTGTGGGCGAAGGTTGGGCAGGGCTGGCGGCGGAGGTAGGCTGGGCGCGGGTCTGGCGGAGGGCGGAGGGCAGACGGGCCAGGTGGGGAGCTGGATTGGTGGGCTGGGTGGGATACGTGCAGGCGGGGCGCTGGGGACGGGAAGGACGGCGGAGGCTGGGTGGAGGGTAGCGTGTCAGGCGGAGGGCAGGCGGTGACGTGGCAGGGGCTGGAGTTTCATTTGTTTGTGGAGGGAAGAAATACAACAGAGAGAAGAGAAACAAAATATGCAGAGGAGGAAGAACGAACCAGAAATTAGATTTGGAAACAAATGAATTTTTTTTGAAAAGCTAGTTTATAAGATAGTACAGAAATTCAAAAGGTCCCCAATTGATTGTCTCAGAAACCGAGATGGCTGTTGGCTTTCCAAGACAGCTGAATAGTCAAAAGCTGTTAGGATGCTGAACGTTGGAGAGAATGGGTACCGTTTTATGCTGCGTAACGGACCCGTTTGTAATCTGTTAAACAATTATAATTCATAGCGTCGAACTCCGATTGACACAAACAAATATACCATTTTGATCAGCGCGACGAGGCGAACGCAATGGTATAAAGATATCAGCGTTACGATTTATTTATAAAATTTGCATTTACACCGCTTAAATTGTGCGTTTTGCAAAATAATATAAACGGAGCAGGCGATGACAGTTTTAGACGAAACGAATCATGAAATCTTGATCAGAATAATTTTTACAAGCGGACTGTGTAAAAATATTTGGATTTGGAAGATAAATTTTACGCAGCTTTATATGGACTGATATACAGTAAAACGCGAACGGACTTACTGTAATATTTTTCAACGAAACCTTTTCTATGTCCATAACTAACTAGACGTATGTCACAAATAAAGTTTGGATGTAAATTTAGATCGTTTAAAATTTCAAAATTTTTATTGAAACGATGAATTTAAAATTTTAAATTGGGTTGAAAATTAGGGTCGTTAAAATCTCCCCCACTCAAAACTTTTCGTCCCCGAAAAGGAACGAGACGAGTGAAGTAGAAATGGAATAAGTAGAAAAGTCACGATAGATTTCAAGAAATTTGAAGAATACCTGAAATTAATAGTTCGGGGTTTGAATCTCGAATGCTATCCTCAGTTTCCCATGTGCAATCCCGCTCATCTGCACTCCACTGTACTTTGACGAGATTTACCGATTTCCTTCTGAGTTGCTTTGTCTCACGATCAACTATCCGAAGTGGCTTTCGCTCAATAGTCAAGTCAGGCTCAATAACTATTTCATCCAACTGAGCAGTAGGGATGGTCATAGATGGATCGTGTACAACCTTGCGAAGGTGTGAGACGTGGAATACGTTGTGAACACCAGCGAACTTTTCTGGTAATGCAACTCTATATGCCAATGTTCCTACTCTTTCTGTAATCTCAAACGGACCAACGAATCTGGGAGCTAATTTCCCTTTCCTTCCAAATCGAACAATATTCCTCAAAGGCGACACCTTCAGAAATACTTTGTCTCCTATACCGAATTCGAGATCTCTTCTCCTTTTGTCGGCATAGCTTTTCTGTCTATCCTGTGCCGTCTTTATCTTCTTCCTGATTTCTTCGACCTTTTCAGAAGCTTCCATAATCATTTCTGGTCCAAGCACTAATCGATCTCCCGATTCAATCCAACAAGCTGGCGATTTGCATGGCCGTCCATATAAGGCTTCGAACGGTGCCATACCAGTGCTTGCCTGGTTTTTAAAGGATAATTAATTCAAATTCAAATATACTTATTCAAATTTGAAATGCAAATTCTTTACCTGGTAACTATTATTATAAGTGAATTCAACCAAGTGAAGATGGTCTTCCCAGGATCCACCAAAGTCGATAATGCAAGCTCGGAGAAGATCTTCCAAAATCTGATTTACCCTCTCAGTTTGGCCATCTGTCTGAGGATGATAAGCTGTACTCAAATTCAGTTTGGTGCCCAAAGTATCCTGGAATGCTTTCCAGAATTTACTGGTGAAAATTGGATCGCGATCGCATACAATACTAGATGGTACACCATGAAGTTTAACAACTTCCCTCATGTATATTTCGGCCAAACTCGAAGCTGTACGAGTGGTCTTGACTGGAATAAAGTGAACGGACTTTGTCAGTCTGTCGACAATCACCCATATGCTTTCGTTACCCTTTCTAGTCTTTGGTAACCCATCAATAAAATCCATAGAAATTTGCTCCCATTTCCAACCTGGAATCTCTAGCGGTTGGAGCAATCCTGCTGTCTTTCTGTGATCAGCTTTAACTTGTTGGCAAGTGGTGCACCTGCTAACATAGATAGAAATATCGCGCTTCATTCCACTCCACCAATATAGTTTCTTCATATTCTGGTACATTTTGGTAGCACCGGGATGAAATGAAAGCGAAGACTTATGATTTTCTCGCAGCACTTCCTGTCTAAGACCATCGACATTAGGAACACAAATACGATTGTCGATCCTCAAAACTCCATCACTATCAACTTGTGCACCCACTTTGTTGTCGGCATTACTTACTCTACCCATAACTAATTCCTTCATACGATAGAGCAAAGTGTCTTCATATTGCTTAGCTTTGATGCGATCCATAAGAGATGGAGAGATACTAAGCTGGAATAACATGCCTTCGATAAGATTGCAACAAGTCAATGCTTTGCTGCGGCTCAAAGCATCTGCTACAACATTTGCCTTCCCCGGTGTATAAGTGATGCCGAGGTCGTATGCAGCTAAGAATTCAAGCCATCGGACTTGCCTCTGGTTCAAATCCCTCTGAGAAAAGATATACCTCAAGGACTTATGATCAGTGAATAGTTCGAACTTTGTTCCCAAAAGATGATGCCTCCAAAGTTTCAAAGCAAATACAACAGCAAGAAGCTCAAGATCATGAGTGGCATAGTTCAATTCATGGGTCTTCAACTGACGACCAGCATAAGCAATAACCTTTCCATTTTGCATAAGAACAGCGCCTAAACCTTCTCGGCAAGCATCTGTATAAACAGTCAATCCTTCACTTCCATCGATGACTGCAAGAACTGGGGCTGAAGTTAACTTGTGCTTCAACTCATTAAAAGCTGATTCACACTTCTCACTCCAAATGAACTTAACGTCCTTCCGAGTTAAAGCAGTAAGGGGGGCAGAAATCCGGGCAAAATGCTCAATAAATCTGCGATAATATCCGGCTAGGCCCAAGAAACTACGAATATCTGTAGGAGTTTTAGGAGTCTCCCAATCCTGTAGAAAAATTTCAAATTAGAAGTGATAAGAGGAATTGAATAGAAATAGCGAATAGGTTGGAACTTACATTGATTACGGCGATCTTAGCTGGATCGACCGAAATTCCATTTTCAGAAACTATGTGGCCCAGGAATCTCACTTCATCTCGCCAGAAGTGGCATTTAGAGAATTTGGCCTTAAGTTGATGATTTCGGAGAGTTTCCAGAACATAAGCAAGGTGTGTCTCATGCTCCTTCTTGTCTTTGGAGAAGACGAGAATATCATCAATGAAAACAAGAACAAACTTGTTTAGCACATCACGGAAAACTCGATTCATCAAGTCAACGAAATAAGCAGGTGCGTTGGTCAAACCGAATGGCATAACCAACCATTCATAGAATCCATTCTCAGTACGGAAAGCTGTCTTATGGATACTATCTTCAGCAACTCTGAGTTGGTGGAACCCAGTGGCTAGATCAAGCTGTGAGAAAACTTTAGCACCATGAAGCTGGTCGAATAAATCGTTGATGCGGGGCATCGGATAACGATTCTTGAGAGTGCGTTTGTTCAGTTCCCGGTAATCAACACACATGCGAAGAGATCCATCTGATTTTGTGACAAATACAACTGCGGCGCCCCATTCAGAGCAACTTCTTCTAATCAAACCTTTAGCAAATAGATCATCAATTTGGGTTTTTAGTTCAGCTTTTTCTTTAGGAGCCATCCTTCGGTGTGGGAGAACTACGGGCGTAGCTCCAGGAATAAGATCAATACGAAAATCGATTTCCCGTTTGGGCGGTAGAGAGTTAACCTCTCCAAATACATCGGGAAATTTCTGAACAATAGGTGTAGTACTAAGATCATCCGGATGAGCATCAAGAGAGAATATGAAGCTTCCGGCATATTTCTGAGGTGATTTACATTCAATGACAAGCGGTAGGCCCTGGTCATTGACTAGAGAAACGGAACGAGCTTTGCAAGAAATAACAGCATCGAATTTTCTTAACCAATCAGCACCTAACAAGATGTCAAATGCTGCGAAGCCAAGCACATAAAAATCCCAAGTGAATCGATATCTTCCATATAAGAGCACGACCTCTTTACAAATTCTACTGAGGTTGGCAAGTCCTCCAATAGGGTTGGAGACGCATAGGGAAGTAGTAGCAAGAGTAGGTTCTAATTTGAGCTTATTACCGAGATCGATAGATATGAAGCTATGAGAAGCACCAGTATCGAATAATACCCTAATAGGTAAATCATGTAAAGAAAAAGTACTACGCAAGGTACCTTGGTCATCCTGAGCAGGTGGTGGAGGTGGTGTAGGAGTGGTGATAGCAAATACTCCAGATGGTGTGCCACGCTTATACATGGGGCATTCTTTCTTGAAATGACCCGGCTGGAGGCAGACATAGCATAAATCTTTCCTAGTCGTAGAAGGTGGTGGAATAGCAGCTCCGGTAGATGGACAACTATTAGCATAATGGCCCTTTTTATCGCACTTGAAGCATGTGATATTAGCAAGATCGATAGGGCTTTTCTGAGCATATCCCAATCCTGTAGTCTTCTGCCAAGCTTTCTTTTGTTGATCAAAGTTCATCTTCCTCTTCCCGGGCTGGCTAGAAGAGGGCTGAGTAGGGGCGGCCTTGGCAGTGGATCCCTTAGGCTTCGACTCATATCTAAGAGCAAAATCAATAAGCTCTATGAAAGTGGAGCGAATGTGTCCGGTAAGCAAGTCATAATATTCTGGTCTAGCTCCCAAAATGAATTTCTCGTTCTTCAAAAGTGGTGTGTCAATCAAACCCGGTCCAAACTTGGAGAGTTCATTAAATTTCCTCTCATACTCAGAAATAGTCATACTGCCTTGCTTAAGATCCATGAAAGCTCTATAAAGTTGGGTTTTCCTAGCAGCTGGCATCCATTGTGCCGAGAAGGTATCCCTAATCAAAGATAGACAAGATGAATAACATTTCAAAGATAGAAGGAAGAATTTAAACCACTAGAATCCAAACTATTCATACCTAAACTAGGCCCAAGTGATGGTGTCCTCCTCGATACGAGAAGTAACGGATTCCCACCAATCTTGTGCGGCATCTTGGAGTTGCCAAGCAGCAAGCTGACGCTTCTGAGCATCAGTAATTTCCAATCCAGAAAATATCTTCTCCAAACTCTTAAGCCATTGCTGAGCCTCTATGATGTTCTCGGATCCAGAAAATTTAGTACCTCCCAGTTGCGAATACTCCTTGCTAAGAGTAGTGAATTTGACAGGAGCTGGAGCGGCAGGTGCAGCCTGGGCAGGACCATTGCCTCTTCCACCTCTAACATTTCTTCTGGTACTCATCCTGAAATACCAAAAGAGATTTAGAACCAAAGATAAGATAATAGAATGCTAAGAAAACTAATCAACGAATCAAAGGAGCTTGAATTTTTGAAAGGATTTGGATATTGAATCGATTCTCCTCATTCTAGAGTATTGCTACTCTATCTCTAATGAGTTTCTTTATAATCCCGAACTAAGGTTTTTGGGAAAACCTTGCTCCGATACCAACTGTAACATCCCGTATATTTGGACCATTTAAATTGACAATAATCCACACTTGTCAACTTAAATAATACAAAACACAGAACATTATGGGATTATAAGTACATAAATGTAAATGAGAATCAATACAACATCACAGACTCAGAACAGTCACAGAATAATGCAGCGGAAAAATACATCGTCATAATAGTAGTTCATGAAGCTACTACAGAGAATACAACAATGTCTCAACATAAAGCGACTGAAAAAGATACAAGATGTCCAATACATAAGTACATCAAATACTGAAAATAAAATGATATAGATAAAAGCTAAGCCTTCAGCATCTTCGACCAACCTTGACCAGCAACGGAGTAGCTTCAGACTGACCCGAGCATATGCAAAGGAAACACTCGAGTCAGGACTCAAAATCTTATACAGGATAATCAATGCATATAATAAAGTCCATAACTCAAAGGTGAATATAAACATCATTTAGGGATCGATAAACTACCTACAGAATACGCTAAATAGATAATGTCTAATCCATAAAGTAAGATATCAAAGTAGGGTTAAGCAGGGCCCATACACCTCTTAACCTGTTTATTCCCAAAAGCATATACAAGACCGTAGTTTCCCCAAAACCGGAAGTCACCAGAGGGCAATCCATATACTAAAGGTACAAATCAAAATCGTAGTGGTCGCGAATAGGATAATCAGTATGACAAGGTACATGAGGCGATACCAACTAGGATACTAGTAGTTGCGTGATCCGGACTGATGTTGGGCATAGCAGCTACTATCCCAACACCGCGAAACAACACTCCCAAATCAAGGGGTGCACCCAAATCGAATCACAAAAGTAATAGATAAGGTATCGAAGAAGTGTGTCCGCTAGAGGTAGCGAACCTCAATGGCCCGGCGCGGCTCCTGTTTTAGTCATGTCAGGGGTCATCCAAAATCGTTCTCTTTCTTCAGTCAACGCGTTCATCAAAACCATCCACTTCATTCTGGATCAACACTTCGCGTATATTAGTTATTAAAGTGGTTTTCGGTATCGACAGAGAGTATGTCCATAATCCGATCCCGGACTCTTTAATAACTACGTATTAATTACCCAACAGTCAACTTTTTATTAAAGTTAAAACAAATCAAATCCAAAGGTCAAGTTGCAAATTTGACTTCCAAATTTGATATTTCACAATTCAATTTGTTTTAATTACTAAAATCATATTTCGAAAGGAAATTCTAGTTCAAGCCCTTTAGTTATCAAAATTTTAAGTATTCACGTTAAATCAACATTTTACTTATTAAATCAAATTCAAATTCATGGATTACATGAAATAGTCTATCTTAGTTCAACTTATTAAATCAAGTTTTATTCTTTAAATCCGTATTTACATTCCTAGGTTCATTACTATATCAATTTCATTTACTACGTCCACGTTGTCAAAACACTTTGTTTAACTAATAAATTTACAAATCCATTTCAATTCATTACAGTAATTCGTTCTCATTTATTTTAATTAAATTCATTTCTTTATTCCAACGAATCTAATTTATTTAATTCGATAAAATCCATTTTATTTATTTCAAACAAGTTCATTTATTTCATTCAATAAAATCATCTTATTTATTTCAAAGCACATTCATTTATTCAATTCAATAAAATCATTTTATTTATTTCAAAACAAATTCACTTATTCAATTCAATAAAATCATTTTATTTATTTCAAAACAAATTCACTTATTCAATTCAATAAAATCATTTTACTTATTTCAAATGAGTCTCAATTTCAAAACGTTCTTTGTTGACCGTTCGGTTTCTTATTTTAATTATCTATATCTAGGCCAATTCATTCAATTGGGTATTTATCATTTCAACCCGATTCTATTTAAATTCAAAATCAAACATACAAAGGGAACTTGCAGTGTGATAGCTGGGACGGTGTCAAAGTAAATAAACAAGCAATAACATCTATTTGCAACAATTCAACAATTTCAAATAATCCCGAAATAATTGTATTAATTCGCGTTTGTTATTTACGCCAATTAATATAATTATTTCTAGATTCTACACTATCATTTCATGTAGATTAAAGATTATAACATTTCAGTTTCACTTGGTCGTTCAATTTCAATTACAACGGTTAATTCAATACGTTCAATAGTCCAAAGTGACATCTATCAATTCTATGTGTCAAGCAACTTAAAGGGTCAATTTAATTATTCAATATTCATCATATAAGAGGTCAAGTTTAACATATGTCATTCGGGTTTTTATATCTATTCTATATCAAATTCAGCTTCAAATTTATTATTCATTACAATAACAACAATTTTAATATCACATAGCAAATTGGCGTCATAACTATTTAACATACTAACTTCAATTCAATTTTTAACATCAATCAATTTAACGTTCAAATTACATTCATAACATCCAACATCTAATTATCCTAGTATAATAGATTTCGAGTCGTGAATAGAAATTATTCACCTTGCGTGGTTAGAGATTTGACGACGAAGCACGAAGACGAATTGATAAGAGACACTAACAAGCTCGATGCAGAATGAACGCAACTGTAATCAAACAGAAAATTTAATTAACAATTGATTCAATATAATATATATAGATTGTATATATATATATATAATCATACCAACGATGAAGCAAGATAGATCTGACAAGCTGAAGGTAACTTAGGACTCCGAAGCAGTAGCTGGAAATAAAACATAGCAGCAACGTGAGCAACTAGAATGCTAAGAATTTCATTGCTATGTAATATACAGTTTCCCATATAAACTCATATATGAACAAAAGGCAAAATCAGTTATGGCCAAGTCGAAGTGGATGGAAGTGGTGGTGCTGGTTGGCGGCGGAGGCTGTCAGAGGAGTAGGCGAACTGGTGGTGGACTGGCGGGTGTAGGCTGTCGGTATGTGAACTGGGCTGGCGGGTTTGGAGGTTGCTGGTTGGACTGGTGGACGGCAGTGGGGCAGTGGCAGAACTGGGCAGGGTAGGGGAGGCGGGGTGGGGTCTGGCGGAACTGGGCAGGGTAGGGGAGGCGGGGTGGGGTCTGGCGGAACTGGGCAGGGTAGGGGGAGGCGGGTGGGGTCTGGGTGCTGGTAGGCGAAGGAGTGGGCTCGGAGGGTCTGGGCACGGAGGTCTGGGGCGGGGTCTGGACTGGCAGGTGGGACGGAAGGCAGGTGTAGGAACTGGGCAGGGACGGAGGGCGACTGGGACTGGCGGTTCGGGTGGCAGGGGTTCGGGTGGGTCTGGGGTTGGCAGGGAACTGGGACGGCGGGCGAAGGCGGGTGTGGGCGAAGGTTGGGCAGGGCTGGCGGCGGAGGTAGGCTGGGCGCGGGTCTGGCGGAGGGCGGAGGGCAGACGGGCCAGGTGGGGAGCTGGATTGGTGGGCTGGGTGGGATACGTGCAGACGGGGCGCTGGGGACGGGAAGGACGGCGGAGGCTGGGTGGAGGGTAGCGTGTCAGGCGGAGGGCAGGCGGTGACGTGGCAGGGGCTGGAGTTTCATTTGTTTGTGGAGGGAAGAAATACAACAGAGAGAAGAGAAACAAAATATGCAGAGGAGGAAGAACGAACCAGAAATTAGATTTGGAAACAAATGAATTTTTTTTGAAAAGCTAGTTTATAAGATAGTACAGAAATTCAAAAGGTCCCCAATTGATTGTCTCAGAAACCGAGATGGCTGTTGGCTTTCCAAGACAGCTGAATAGTCAAAAGCTGTTAGGATGCTGAACGTTGGAGAGAATGGGTACCGTTTTATGCTGCGTAACGGACCCGTTTGTAATCTGTTAAACAATTATAATTCGTAGCGTCGAACCCCGATTGACACAAACAAATATACCATTTTGATCAGCGCGACGAGGCGAACGCAATGGTATAAAGATATCAGCGTTACGATTTATTTATAAAATTTGCATTTACACCGCTTAAATTGTGCGTTTTGCAAAATAATATAAACGGAGCAGGCGATGACAGTTTTAGACGAAACGAATCATGAAATCTTGATCAGAATAATTTTTACAAGCGGACTGTGTAAAAATATTTGGATTTGGAAGATAAATTTTACGCAGCTTTATATGGACTGATATACAGTAAAACGCGAACGGACTTACTGTAATATTTTTCAACGAAACCTTTTCTATGTCCATATCTAACTAGACGTATGTCACAAATAAAGTTTGGATGTAAATTTAGATCGTTTAAAATTTCAAAATTTTTATTGAAACGATGAATTTAAAATTTTAAATTGGGTTGAAAATTAGGGTCGTTACATAACTCTTCAGTGTTGTCTCTAATATCTCGATAACCAATACGTTTTGGACCTTTCCTTTTCCATGGTTGCCTATCATGGGGAAAGCTTCTGATATTTAACCATGTTTTGTGTGGCAAAGTAAATAGTGCCCAGGGAGTCGGTTAACCCCATATATTCTGCATTTCACGAAGTGTAACGACGAGCCTTTTTAGACATTTTAAGCAGACACACATGTCAAACTCAACCATTCAAAAGGGCAGATTGTTATGGGGTAAATAAGAAAAAGAGAAAGAAATAAAACAAATACAGAATCTCGCAGCGGAATGACAAAATATAATAATCAAATAACAGTTCATGAAGCTGTCTTATAAATACATTTGACTATTCTTCTACAACACAAAATCAGAGTTACAGAAACAGGAATAAATAAATAATAAATGCAGCGGATCAACATGATGTAGTGTAATAAATAAAATAAAATAAATAATAAAATACAAATCTTCGTCTTCGTCCTCCAGAAATAAGGTCTTCAATCCTGAAATGCTCAGGCTGACCCGAGCGAATTGAAAAGACAAAAAACTCGAGTCATAACTAAAAGATCTTATGCAAGTTAAATCAACGTTAAATAAATATGAGTGGAATGGCGTCAGAGATGTTTACGGGGTTTGACATCTCCTATCCAGTGTCTAACGTGAGTGCAATAACTTAAGAGATGTTCAGGATTACCATCTCCTAAGGATCCATTAAACTATCTACTATGTAGTACAATACACTATTATAATACTTTACTTTACTGTAGACACTATTATAATAGCGTATTTTACTACATAGTAGATAGTTTAACGGATCCTTAGGAGATGGGAATCCCGAACATCTCTTAAGTTATTGCACTCACGTTAGACACTGGATAGGAGATGTCAAACCTCGTAAACATCTCCGACGCCATTACACTTATATTTATTTACTATTGATTTAACTTACATAAGGTCTTTTAGTTCTGACTCGAGTGTTTTGTATTTTCAATTTGCTCGGGTCAGCCTGAGCTTTCAGTTTATCGAAGACTGATTTTTGGAGGATGAAGACGAAGATTTTGTACTATTATTATTTATTATATTTATTCCACTGCATCATGTTGTTCCGCTGCATTTATTTATTTATTTATTCCGGTTGTATTATAATCTGATCTATATTTTAAAAGTATAATCAAATGTTAATTGTAAACAGCTTCATGAACTGTTTATTTGATTATTATATTTTGTCATTCTGCTGTGAGATTCTGTGTTTGTTTTTCTTTCTTTCTATGCTTTTTCTTATTTACCCCATAACAATCCTCCCTTTTGAATGGTTTAAGTTTGACATGTGTGGTTTATTGTCGATTTAAACCGTCTAAAAAGGCAGGTCGTTACATTTGGTATCAGAGCTTTGGTTTAGTGATAACCTTAGCTTTGTGGAGTCTGACTCATATTAAATAGGGTAGTAATACTCTAGAATGAGTCGTTGAGTGTATATATATGAGAGAGCATATTTGTTAGTGTTATAAAAGGTTTTTATATTGTGTTAATTTGTTCTGTTTAGTATTTATAAATTTCGGTTGGTACATAGGACGCTATGACATCGATAGGGATTTCTAAACACTTAATAGGGCAGACCGACACAATATTTGTTTTGAAATATAGGTAAATGAAATAATTTTTCCTATTATATATTTGTGTATATAAAATAATAAATTTTATAAATGATATAGTTAGATGTAATATGTTGTTCGTTAGGTAGAGAAATTTTATAAATATTGATTGAAAAATAGGATTTACAAATAAAATAAATATAAATTGGAAGTTTAGAACTGAAGTTTCGGGATTTTTGAAAAAAAAATTCGAAAGATTTTGGAATATAATACTAGTAGTATTTAGAAGTATTTTCTAATATAAATATATCAAGATGATTTGAAAAAAAAATGTTTTAAAATTTTTTATTTAAAGGAAATAAGTTATGTCTTCCCACTTTGAAACTCGAAAATGAATGTCGATGATGCGTGCACTCATCACCGAAATAATTTTCCAGCGTTTCCTTTAAATGAAATTAATTGAGGTAGCACACGTTTTGAAATTTTATACCAAAAGTATTGCTTGCTTTATAAACATATATTTTGAAAATCAAATGTGTGTTTTTCATTCTTTATTTAATACCAGCCTCATTTCTTTCCTCATTTTTGTTTGTTTCTTCATTTTGGTTGTTCCTTCTTCTTTTTCCTAAAGCTGCATCTTCTCAAACGTGAGTTTCATTTTATATGTATACATATATTTTTTTATTTAACATTTCTTCACCTCTTTACACCATGTCCTACCTCCAATTCTTTAAAAAAAAATGTGAGTTTGTTGTTTTCTCCATCTCATTTCATATTTCTACAACCACTTCAATTCTTTTCATTTTGTTTTCCTATAGCCTTCTTCCACAACCTCATATTTTTGTTTTTATTTTGGTAGCCTATATTTCCTAAAGCCTTCATTTTAGAAACGTGACAATCATTTTTGTCCCTCCACCTTCATTTCTTTATTATTAAATAACCTGTCACTTTATTTCTTCTTTTATGTTTTGTTTCTCCTGGCACCTCATATATATTTAGTTCAAATTATTCTTTGTTGAAGCAATAATCTCATCAACAAATTGTTCATGTTTTTTTTAATTGTTTCTTCATTTTTTTGTCACCACTTCATTTCCTATGTTTAGACCTCCATTTCAAATCTTCCTTCCCCTGAATCATTTTAATGTGAACTTGAAAATTCACAAGCTCTCATTTTTGCAAATTCAAAAGCTTTCTTTTATGAAACATGAGTTTTATTTTTTTTTCATTTTTCCTACATGTCCTGCCTACATCTTAGTTTGTTCTTCAATCTTTGCCTGAAGCCTTATCTTGAGAAAAATGTAAGTATTAAGCTTTGTTTATTTTTTAAAAAACATGCACCAATTATTATTTTAATAATATTTATTATAACATGAATATCTTTTGCATATAAACTTCGATTCATGCGCGATTTCTTCTATTGGAATTTTGGGCTTTTATTTGGATTTCGAATCGATTTAAAATCAAAGGTGAGTGTTTTAACTCACTCACAACTACTAAATTTTCTTATGTTAGTTAAATTACATTTAGGATGTGATTAGAAATTAATTGATTGATGTTTGGTATGTTTAAATTATCATTCTAGTTAAATTTGACTTTTACTGCATTTAATCTTCGTTAAATTTAATATGGAATTTAAATTGTCAATTTAATACCTGTTATTAATTATCAGTTATCTATTGATGTTTATTGATTGATTTGGATGATGATTGTGATGGATGTTTGATTGTTGATATTGGATGACTGGATGTTGTATTTTATATTGTTATAATACTGCAAGTCCTTCATGGGTTGAAATGATACATACCCGAATGATCTATAGATTAGGGAAAAATCGTTATGGGTTGAAATGATATACTCGAGCGATTTTATGGATATTTATTTAATTCGGGATTGCGGTTTGAAATGATATATAACCATAAAATTTTAAATTGCGGATTGAAATGATAAATATCCGTATCACTTGACCCTATGGTAGAGAATTATATACGGACACCGGATTGGTTAAATTAAATGATTTGTAATTCCTTAAAATTTGTATTCCGTTAACTGGTATTTTGAAATAGAAATTGATTTATATAAACTAAATTATTTTCGATAATCCAAGTGTTAATGCTGAAATTGAAATTGGTTTAAAATGAATTATTCAAAGGATTTAAATTGGAATTTCAAGGTTGAAGTGTCAAATATGAATGAATTTATCAGAATTAAGTTATTGAAAATGTTTGGATATAACTTTGAAATTTGTTTTAAACTAATTTAAACTATTTCCATTAAAATTAACTATTTTAATCAATTTAACTATTTTAATTTATATTAATCTATTATAACCTATATAATCCAATTTAATCTATTTTACCAATTTTAGACAAATTAAATTTATAAAATCTATTTTAAATCTATTTAATCTATTTTAAATCTATTTAAACTATTTTAAATCTATTTAATATCATTTAAATCTATTTAAATTATTTTTGATTCTAATTAAATTAAATTTAAATCTATTTAAACTATTATCACCATTCAAATTATTTTAATCTATTCAAACTATTTTTACTCTTAGTAAAAAAACTATTCATGACTATCTAAACTAATTCCTAAAATTTCAGACTCTGTAAAGTTGAAGTATTCATATTTAAATCCTTAATGATAACACAACTTAAGTTGTAATTTGGAATTGATACCTTTTGAAAATTTACATATTGAGTAAATATGATTTTTGAAAGTGAAATATGATTTGAAAATGAATATGATTTGAAAGTGAATATGATTTGAGAGTGAATATGATTTTGAAAGTGAATATAGTTGGAAAGTAAATATGATTTCGAAAGTAATATGGCTTTGAGAATATATATTTTGACTACTAATTATGAATTGACTTTTGAAATGTAAAAGAACCATCTGGTGTGAAATAAGCGTTTGGTTGTTAAAGAGACCGGGTTCGGATATTGTCATACTCACTGCCAATACCGAAAACCACTTTAACAACTGTGTACGTGGTGGAGATTCCAGAAATGATGTATGATGGTTTGGCGAAGGATTTCTGTATAAGGTATGACGTGACCCTGACTCCCATGAGTCAGCTTAGATGTGACTAAAACAAGAGCCATGCCGGGCCAAGTGAGGTCATTCCTTCTACCGAGAACACTTCTTCGATACTATATTCCGACTTTGTGATTGATTTGGTGGCCAACCTTGATTTTGATTTGGGAGTGTATCCGAGGTGGGTGGTAGTAGCTGTTATGCGTTACCACCAGTCCGGATCCGCAATTGGTATATCTACCCTGACATTGCCTCGAGTGCCGTGTTCACATGCCCTAGAGCGCCTTCTACGAGTTTGTTTTGTACCATATCTATGGAGTGCCCTCTGATAGCCTCCATTTTACGGAGGAGTCACGGTACTGTATAGACTATGGGAATATATAAAATGTGTTAAGGGGGATATGGGTAACGCCTTAACGCTATTTTAATACTTTACTGTAGACACTATTATAATAGCGTATTTTACTACATAGTAGATAGTTTAACGGATCCTTAGGAGATGGAAATCCCGAACATCTCTTAAGTTATTGCACTCACGTTAGACACTGGATAGGAGATGTCAAACCTCGTAAACATCTCTGACGCCATTACACTCATATTTATTTACTGTTGATTTAACTCACGTACTATTATTATTTATTATATTTATTCCACTGCATCATGTTGTTCCGCTACATTTATTTATTTATTCCTGTTGTATTATAATCTGATCTGTATTTTAAAAGTATAATCAAACCTTAATTATAAACAGCTTCATGAACTATTTATTTGATTATTATATTTTGTCATTCCGCTGCGAAATTCTGTGTTTGTTTTTCTTTCTTTCTCTGCTTTTTCTTATTTACCCTATAACAATCCTCCCTTTTGAATGGTTTAAGTTTGACATGTGTGGTTTATTGTCGATTTAAACCGTCCAAAAAGGCAAGTCATTACACGAAGCCTAGAAGCTTTTCCTGGTGTGTTCTCTCATTCCCCTTAGCTGATTATCTTTTCTTATATTATTATTATCATTGCCACCACCAATACCTCCATCACCCATCTTTATCACCGAACTAGATGGCTCTCCTAATGTAACTACATTTAATTTTTTCTCATTTTCTATCTCTTCCATGCGTAGAAATTGATTTTACTTTTTGTGAAAGACCATTAATTTGACATGATTCTTCATCATTAACTACAACCCAAAGTTTGTGTCCTTACTTACGCCTCAACCAAGGCCGTCAACACTAGAAATCATGCAGATTTCTCACTTTAGTAATGATATTAGACATTTTCAAAAGGTTCTTTAGATATTCTCCTCTCTGATATTTAAATTTTCCAATGAAATTGCATCCTTGGAAGCATAGCATGCACCCTAAATTGACTTAGAAATTTGTTCAACATATGTTCATAAGAATTAATGGATCTCGGCCCAAGCTAACATAACCACCTCATCATTAATCCTTCTAGGAAAAGCGGAAAACGAATACATTTTACTTGCTTAGATGCTAGAGTGTCATCCATTTTCCAATCATACCTCAGCAAATTCTACATCGGATACATCAATTCATTGTATAACAACAATTTTGACATTGTAAATCTATGAGAATATTGAGTTTCTTTGATCTTCGCAGTAAAGGGAATCTAACTCGCTGCATTCTCCTACTCATCATCATGGTTCTCCCTTTAGAGAAACCACCTAATCAGTTCATTTATAGTTTCTTCAACTCCATCTTTATGTCCTCGGTGGCTATTGTCAACCACATCCTGACCGTGTGCCCGGTTCCACAAGCGACCATGATGGTTATTGCCTGAGCATTCACGACTTACAACATGATGCCTAGATCTCTCAATCTTTAAGGAGTCCATTCATCAGTGCCTTCTCTCTCACTTTGTCTTTCATGACCACATTCTCGCTGGTGCTCTCACCCATGAACATCTCTTACAGTAGAAATTATTCCATGCTAATTTCTTTGCTTAACACCATCCTTAAAACAATTATCTTAGTCAATCGATCGATCAGTATCAATCAATGAGGATTGAACAGTACTGATCAATGCCTCTGGAGAAATAACTATGGTTACACCATCCCCTTATATAATATCTCCTATAACTCTATTTTGCTTCAATCTTCTTCATGCAACTATGCTTCCTTATTCACATCAAGCTAATGAGTTTATCCTTCCATCAACATCTCTTACATGAGATCCATCTCCTTGAGCACTCGTCACTGAGGGGCTTACCACAACAAATTAAATTGTTGCCTCATCTCCTCCATGTGTGCTCATTGCATCACAACAATTGTTTGGTTAACTCTAGCATGAATTCCTTTTAACTCCTTTCCAGTAATGATATCAAGTAGTGGTTAGGTGTGAGATCCACCACCACTATTATACTCCTTATCGTTATCTTTCTCGTAGCCTACACCTCGACTAACTTGCTTTCCGAGGTTCTTATTTGGACCAATCTGAATTGATCTCTAAGTAGGTGTAAATAGAATCCAAGTATCTAGTAACATCAAGCTAGGGATCCAAGTTCTCAGTGAAAGCATCAAAAAATATTATCTAAAAAATAAGTCTAACGCCCTCGTAGAAGTTATAAAGAACCAACGATGCAAAATGTAATCGATGCATGTTATTATTATGCTAATTTAGCTCCTGATTGACGTTTTTTTAGAGTTTAATCTATAAATTTTTAGAAATTAATATGGCAAGATATATAAAAATGCAATATGAAAGCAAGTAAATGACATAAGCATTAGTAGTTCGGCGTTGCCTACGTCCACTTCATTCTGATTATGTAGTGTGTTTCGACTAATTTATAGAAAGAATTACAATCAATAACTCAAAACGAGGACTTATTTTGAGTTGTAAATCGGTAGTCTCGCCTTAGGATTCCCTTTTTGGATGACGTTACTCTGTTTTCATAGGCATAAAGTTAGAACAAAAATGGCTGATCCAATAGCGTATTCTACAACTAGCGGTGATACCTTTGATTGAATAGTTTTTTCACAAGCCTGTAGGGTTGCTTCTGTAACTGGATAACCAGCACTGAAAACCATCTTTAAATTGGATGGTTCGGTGTTTTTATGATCGCTACCATATTGACTGCAACTTCTGTATTTATTATCGCCTTTAATGCTACTCCTCCAATAGATATTGATCATCTATTAGAAGTTTGAGAACCTGTGCTCCTAGAGAATGAAATAAATTATTTCAAATCAATAGTCATAGTCAAGGCTAAAAAAATAGATTTAACAAATATGTGCTTTAACTTTAAAAGTGCTTTGCCGTAACTATTCTCTACCTTAGAAATTGAAAAGAAGCTACGGGCTAATTATCTATCCCACAAAGGGTAATAACTTAGATTTGATACCATCAAATTAGTTAGTTAGAGTCTTATTGGATTCCAAATCAAAGCAGATGGTTCTATTTCTCAATCTTTCTTACTTGTGCTCCTATGGAATTGAGTTCAAAAGATTGAAAAAGTCGGTCATTAACAACGACCGATGAAGGATTCTTCAAAAAGTTAAGGGTTGGTAATTCTTTTTAGAAATCAGACTTGTTAAGGGTACCTATTGATGGAATATGGGATCTAAGTAATCACGAACGAAGACTTATAGAAGTGAAAGCCATAGGGATTATTGAGTGTAAATCTGTGCACGAACCCATGTAGTCATGGTTAAAAATAGTTAATAGTTTGGTTCTTATATGATATGGTCAACGGTGTGTGGTTAAAGGACTTAGATGTTGTATAGTGGTGGAGGTCTAAAAAGTTATAGCAGAGATAAAGAGGGATATAGCAGAAAACATCGGAGGTGCAAAAACTTTATTAAAAACAAAATATCTAAAGTTAATTTATTCTCATTCTCGCATCATTTGGGTAAGAAAAAGAAATATTGTTTAATCATATATAACAAAACCGAAAAATATCAAGATTTGTGCAGTTCTGGTGTCTACAAAATTTTTGTAACTTATATTGAGTACTTACGCCTCAAGATTAGGTCTTTTCCCTAACTTTGTTGATTTCGTTTAAAAGAGAACTAGCGAAATCAACCTTTTTATATTAATTTTGCTAAAGCGGCTGCTAAAAGCCTTGGTTTAGCGGGTGTAGCGGAAAATAGTGGGACTTAAAGCGGTTCTTCTTTTTAATAACGCTAAACCGAAATAGCATAGCGGTGGAAGAGTGCTATGCGGTATAGCGGATATTTTGTGGGGCTTTAACTGCACAAAGTCAATGCAAACTTATAATTAGGGGAAGACAAACTGAAAAAAAAGCTATTGTTTATGCTATTTTCAAAGATTCATCTAAGTGACATGCGTCGTACAAAGTGCAGAACTTTTTTTTATTTATCTATTATATTGTTTCTGCTCAAATGAAATTCATAATATCTTCAAAATTGGGTAATACCAATTAAGTCTATTTTAGCTTAGCCTTAATATAAATTAGAATCCAGTTATCTCTTTCATCTAGAAAAAAAATGAAAAATATTCTTTGACTTTCCAAAGCTTCGTGATCCACCAATGTTTATACTGGCCGAGGATACAGTTCCAATAAGGTCTGGATGGGAATCTTCTTAAACATCTTTAGCTACGCATTCTCCACTTTTTTTGGGTCGAATAGTCAAAACAAATTTTTTTCTTCAATTTTTGATATATTTAAATTTAGGAATTTGTTAGGGAGAGCTTATACTACTGTCTTGTATTTGTCACCATACCGTAGATCAATAAAAAATTAGTGGATCAAATTAATTGCTCTTTGTTGTTCAAAATGGAGGGTTTCATATCATAATTTTCTAATTATTCCAAACTCTCAAAACTCGCATTACTCAAATTTAGTTTTTCTTCTTCAATCTCAGAGTATCCATTTATTCGATATTCCTTTGCTTCCATTTCCACTTTCCATATATGAGCCTGAGCTCATTCAAGTTGCTCAATGGCCCCTTTACACAAGTCATTATGGTATTATTCAGGAATGTTTTTCTTGAAATATTTTTTCTTCTCACTCTGGACAATTAGCAAGAAGATTTGTGTGTATCCTTAAATTTGTTATATGTAGAAAGCGACCAACCAAAAAAAAGAAAGAAGGTATTCCACTTGTTCTGGTTATTTCTATTCTCTTTGTTGGAGGTAACCTGATTAGGCCAGGGCATCCCAAATCAAACACGCTACCAAACTGCGCTACATCCCTTTTAAAATTATTGTATAATGTCATTGTACAAAATTTATGTCTTGTTACCTTTTTGACTCATTTCATGTTTTATTTAAACATGAAAAATGGCCAGGTTTACTCTAACCCTTTCTCGTACCTCCTACGAAAAATCTTGAATTGGATCCAAAATTGACAGTTAGTATTAGTTTAAGGAAATATTCCTAACGTGGGTCAACCCATGGCCGTTAACTCGTAATTCAAAGCATGGTTCAGTAGGCTTGTTGGTAATAAGATTCTCAGGTGGTCGAAGTAGGTTAGGTGGTTCCAGGGCTACGTGCCTACCTACACTAAGTTGAGATTTCATTCAATGGGAAAGATAGCAAATATCTGGAGTTTCTTTTTTTATCATATACGGATGATCCAACCCACAAGGACCATGATTGGGAATTATTTGATCGTCTTTTTCTTAGGAAGAAGCAAAACATAATCAACTTGAGGTATCTAATCCTATTTTCTCCCACAGCTTTAGTCTCTCAGTGTCAGTGTCGGCCCAATATAGTACTTTCACCGTTGGTGTTCTTCCCGATCTCTATGCATTTCATGGCTCCACCGGAAATTCCATGAAACTGACCTATAGCAAAGCGCCCGTTCGCTTCGCGCACTGGAAGGCAACGAAGTGCAGTTCAAGAGACTGTAGTGGAGTGGAGTAATCGCAACATGAAGTTCCTTACCTTAGCTGGATCATGCTGGTGCCACCTAAATGGTAGGCGGTGGATGTATGACATTTGGAGTTGTCGCATGTGCACCTATCTTAATAGAAGAATGAGTGATCCATTCCTTTATAGGTCGTATGTAACATCCCCTATCTTGATGTCCGAAGCTAAACGCTACAGATGATGCAGTCATCCATAGTATTAATTTCCAGTGACAAAATATGGTATTGTTAATGGTATCCACAATATCAGAAGCACATGAATGAAGTAAAATCAACATTGATTTAAAACAACTTTTCTAATTACATTTAAATCAATATTTCATATTCAGATACATGATCCCAAACGATTCCCAGGTTTTGATCAAATATAATTATTACAAATTACGCCAAGAGCGATATATAAAGATGCACCTTGGATGATCATAGTACTAAATAGAAATATCAATCTTAATACATCACAGTGGAAGTAAAACTAAATAGCTCCTATATAGCTAGCTTTGCCTCCTGCACGTCTTCGGAAGCTTATTCGTCTAACCTACTAAACCTGAAAAACCTTAACTCTCAATCTACTCAAAATGAATTTTGAACACCTAGAATTTAAGGGGAAAATAAACTTCAAGTCATACATAAAGCCTGGTGTGAATAATACTATACATCTCGGTTTATTGTATATTAAGTGACAACGCTTAGCGGAACGGGTTTCCCCTCACTAATATCCATTTTTAAAACATATCTTTTGCAAATCAGAATCCTACTATCAAACTGATTAAAGCAGTAATAGAAAATCATATATGCATATAAATCAGGTAATCAATGGACTATCTGTCCCAATATAGTTTTGTTTCGCTAACTATTAACCATTAGCTGACTCGGGCCGACCAGATACAATCAATTATCTAACATCTGTTAGACACACTTCTAGGCTAACTTCCCTTTAATATCTTCTTCTAGGGTCAACTAAACCTAGTGGTTTTACGGGCTCATCAATGACCTATCTTCTCTCTGTATATTCCTCTCTATGTGTAACCTCATTTTCGTCTTACTTGTGACAAATCCGTATATATTGGAATTTTGGACTTATTTTAGCTAGGGACTTATTAGCTAAAGTATAGGGCATGACCCTATACTAGTCCCATCCGGTATTCTAACATCTGAGTCATTTATTTAGGGTTAACTACCCCATCAAATTTTTCTTGAAAACATTTCTTGCAAATTGATTTAACTCTTTAAATCATACTTAAACAAGAAAAATATACTCTTTGCTTTACTCGAATCTCTTTTCCATGTTATATATATTACACAAAACAATGTTGATGAAATATAATGGGGTTATCTATCCCTCCAAAGTAATTTAAAACCCTTTTTATTAACTTAAGAGCTCTTAGGCCATGAAACCAAGGTAAACCATGTGAAACCTTTGCTTAAAAACTTTAAACAATACCTTTCGAATCCATTGAAAGTACCCCTTTCAAAATATGTTAACTACTATACCTTGAAACATTAGGCCGAAGGTCAAAACATACCTTTCGAAACCTTTCGAAATAGACCTTTCGAAATCATTGAAAGAATCCCTTCGAAAGCTTTATGAAACCTAAGACATCCTCTTTCACGACACTTTATACTTGCCTTTCGAAAGTTTTGGAAATCTTTTGCTTAAATACTCAAAGTAAACCTTTAAAAAACATTGGGGAATCTCCCCTTTGAAATCTTCATCATATACCTTTTGAAAGCATTAAAGTTCTTTACTTAAAACAAACCTTTTAAAAGCATTGGGTTTAAGTAAAAGTTTGTGGAACATAGCTTTGAAACCTTTTTAAACCATTTCTTTTGAAACCTTTGGGTTTAACTTTCAATAAACAAAGGGCCTTAAAAGAACTAGGAAGAAAGCAACTCTTTCGAAAGCATTATTCCTAAGTAAAAGAAAGTGGATGGTTTCGAAACTAACCCCTTTTAAAAGCATGGAGAGACGGCTTCAAAGTTTAAGACAAAAGAACACTTTTGAAGGCATTGATTCAAAAGGTTGAATGCGGTAGCAAGGGTTTCGACTCCTTCGAATGCTTATTTTAAAACAAACTGAGGCAACCTCTTTCAAAAGCCCTTCTCTAAAACAAAGGCATATTTGACTAAGTCGAAAGCTATTTCCTTTGAAAGCCTCATTTTATAACCAAAATAGTTCAAAGACTACTCCTACCCCTTCAAAAGCACGTTTTGACTCTATACCTTTCGTCTATCTCCAATCCACTACGTAACAAGGCATCGATACCACGTGTATTGGTTTTGACTAGGTTAGAGGTGGTAGTATGGGGTCGAAAGGTGGCTGTCGAAAGTGGTGAAACAACAATCTTTTACAAAACCGTTTTTTAACTTTTTAAAGTAATATCTTTCAAACTAACTTGCCTTATTTGTCAACATATGATTGGTTGCCAATTTCTTTTCAAAATTCTTTTCTAAAAGTTATGCCAAATCCAGTAATTAATAATTTAAAATATTTAGCAAATTGTCCATTCTCCTTTTATAAACATATAAAACATTAAGTCTCATACCTTAAATAATTTTATATCTTTAATAAAATACGTAGAAAAATTCTTCAAAAATTCCCATAAATCACTTTTAATATGTTTCCTAACATATTTAAATTTATGACCCAAAGCTAATATATAATAGCCGAAATTAATTAAAACCTAATTTACCCATTTTCTTTACTAGAAAATTCATAATAAATCCACAATAACTCAAAAAATTATGAAACTTGAAACCCATCTCTAAAATAATATTTCTGACCTTATATCAAAAATCCAGCCATTTGGATGTCATTTAGTAGGTTTTTCAAATCAAATTTTATCATATAATCTATATGAAATAACATAAAAAATCATCAACAAGCATATATCTATTTAAATAATCAAATCATGGCAATATTCTTGCAAAATAAATTCGGGTCTTATCTAGAAACTGAAAATCATGAAAATGAGATGTAATCTATTATTCATCTTAGCTTGTTGTTAAGGAGGTTGAGATTTGCTCTTTGATTAATTATCTGAAGCTTCCTTCTTGAAATCTTGCTTATCTTCTAATGGTGGCCGGCTAAGCTTATTGGTTTAGTTTTTAATTTATGAATATTGCAAATGAGAGTGGGCTAAGGGTTTAGGGTATAAGAATAAAACTTATTCCTATTTTGCCCTTATCTTATTACTTTTTCTTATTTCATTTGTTTATTCAATAAGGCACGACTACCTTTTAATTATACAAATCTCAATCTCTTAACCACTTTAATCTTTATATTATTCTATTTAATTTATCTAATTAAATCTCCTGAATAATGTTATTTAAAAATTAGGGGTGTTACATCGTATCACATTCTATTTTACGATATTCGAGAATCATAGTCAATACCTCAGCGTAGATACGAGATAATCCCTTGTAAATAGCCCTTTGTTTATTTAGGGTGACTCATTATTTCAATGCATCATTTCTTCGAACAAAAGAAGATTCTGTAAACACTTATTCGAAATCTCACGTCTTAGAAATCTTTTTTATTTTGGAAGATACAAGAGCAAAACAATCAATCTATTGATATTGGAAGACTAAAAAGATTCTTCCAACGTCTCATTTTTAGGTCCAATGGAATTCATAGGTATAAGAAGCTCCATCAAATAGAGATTTTTCTTTCAACCATCTTTCGATTGGTAATTGGGGCTGTCAAGCATGCTTTCCTCGATGGAAGCCCAAGGCCAAAACACAACAAGCCTACCCATCATCAAAGCAAGCCCATGCAAGAAGGACCTCATTGTCATGGACGTATTTTTGCTCCACATCTCAATATAGTCTATGACAATGCTGACCAACTCTTGAACCCTAGTTCTTTCCTTCTTTTGGATTTTCTCCTAAAATCCAACTATGGTCGACCTTTCGGATGAATGAAGTTCAAAGCTAAGTTCATTGGTCGAGTGCTTTGCCAATCATTCTTTTATGTATGATAGTCATAAGGCAGGGGACCGATCCAAATTATTCTGACAAGCTAATCCGAAAGGGCTAGTTCGAGCCGTTTGAACCATATACAAAATCGAAAGCGCCCCTTGTTTCAAAGAGAGGAGGACCGTAAGAAAAAATCAATTGAAAAAAAATAGTTTAGCCGAAAGTTCTTAATTCTTTAGTCTTTATAAATAGCAAAAAAATAGAAAGTTAGGAAGAACCTTTATTTTCATTTTTTATTTCGGAGACAACTCGATTCGAAGAAAAGCAAAATCACTTATCTTTTTATTTTAGTTTTTATTCTACATACGGGCCATTAATAGTACAAGCTCCCATAGCAATGACATATTTTGATCTAAGCATTTGTTCATATAATCGTACAAAAGACGGAACCATTTTCATTGTTATTGTATCGGCTATTAAAATTTGGTTTGCTTGCATTAGGCTCGATCTTGGTACTAATCCATTACATTTAAAGTCAAATAGCGAGTCAATATTTGGTGTCTCGGAGTTGTCATATCCCTATTAATGAGTGTGACAGCTTTTATAGGATACTTACCACTTGTTTTAACTTCGCCTTAAATAACATTGAGTTTAACCCTAAGAATGAGTTAAGGCTTTGAATTCCACCACTTTCATCTGGAAAGCCGACTAGAAAAAATATGCATTGTACCCACGAATTCAAGTAAGAGAATAAGACTAAGTTAACTCATCCCGTAAGAATATCGTATCGATTGGTATCATCGATAGATTTAGAGAAAATTTTCTAATTTACTCTAATTTATAATGTATTATCCATCGATCCATCATTTCTTCATGCTTTAGCTTCAAAACTCGATCCAAGGCAATAATCCATTGATTATTCACTAAGAATAGAATAATTTATTGATCGGTACTGATCCATGTCATCGACTGGTATCAACCAATGGTATTTAGTCATTTTCTCAACTTTTTCCTCCTGTCATCTTGCACTTTATCATCTATGAGCCCTGCATTAGTTTCCTCGTCATTCTAAAGTTGAATCTTTGAGTGTGAAAAATCATGGATAACTAAATATATATAATATAATATAAAATTTATCTATTTGTTGGTTTTAAAGGTATAACCTATCCGAGTTTTAGAAATTGAGACAAATATCTAATCAAGTTTCTATAACTTGGGTAAGTCTTTGGTACCGGATATCTAATGGTAGTTCGTTAGCTAAAATTTGAGTGATAATACTCAAATTTTCCGGTAGAGCAAATGATATTAATGTTCCTCTGTTTCAATGTTCCAATGTGTTTGGGCAATGACCACAGAGTAAATGGGGACAAGTGATATATTCCCCTTACAGCCATACATATAAATAATAATTTTCATGCTTTTTTTGGAGTACCATAATTCGCACACATTATACTGCTGCAGTGCTACTAATCAGTGGCACCATAAATTCACAAAAAAGCAAGGGCAGTTTGGTAAAGATAGCTCATGCGACTGGAGCGCTACTATACCCCATTTTACTCACAAGCACCAACTCCCATCATATCATTGCTACTTTTCTTGTTTTAAAATATCCTCCATCCCCAATCTTGTATCACATCAACCACATCTATGCCTTCCAGTACTGGTTTTACTATGATGAGGAGCAATCCGGATCTCCCAGCTCAGCGTACATCGCATGGCGCCAGAATCGTTAACTGGCTCACCACCGTCGTCACCGATGCCTTTTTTGCCTCTTTAGAAAGTTGCTCCTGCGTTAATATCCCCACCACCGACGATCTTTATGACGACATGGGCAATCGTCTGCCCTTAATTCATAGCGACGGCAATGCTGTCAGAAAGAGCAAGGGGAAGAAAAGTAGCATTGATCGGATTTGTCAACATTCTTGTAAATGTTAATATTTGTTCTTTATCTTATATGTATGTTTTTGCTGATTATCAATGTTATGCCCGTCACTTGTTTGTTGTTTTGTTTACTAAACTATATATTTGTATATTTCTGTGTACCTTATCTACATAAACTAGATTATAATGCAGTGCTATTTTACATACATTCAAATAAATAAATAAACTGAACATATCGAAGCTTCTTTTTCACCTTGTCAAATCAATAATATATAACTGATCATAAAATATAACTGAAAAATCGTTTGGCAAAATAATGGTAAAAAATAACATATTCTAAAAGCAGTAAAACAATTTTACATATTTAGTACTCCAGTCTGCAGACTAAATAGCAGAATGGACATGGAAAAAAAAAAGAGAAAAAAAAAAGGGAAAAATCAACACCACTTTAAAATTACAACCTGGGTCATTGTTTGTTTTATCGCGATTTTGAGTATTAAAATCTTCTTCTCAATGCAATTGTAAAAAAAAAGTTCCTGCAATACGTACGTAACTTAAATCCATATTTTTAGATAATATATTATTTTATATGTTTATGAACGAGTGTAGTACATAGAAACCATAATTAAGTATAATGCATGGAAAGAAACAAGATTGAAAAAAAAAATGATAATTAAATATTGTGTTAAAAATAAAGTTTAACATCGAAAAAAAGAAAAATAATAATAAGAATGCATAATTATATATTATACCGAACAAAGAACAAAGAGATTTTGTATTGCTACACCGAGAATATGATTTATAAACATTTCCTCAAAAAAAACTATGCTCGTCAAAATTCAAATTGAAAACCGATTTACTTTTGTATTAGGGTTGTAAGGAGAGCTAAAGTTGAAATATCTTTTTTTTAGAGGACAAATAAATTTGCCCTCTCTGTGATCTATCGGTAGTAGATTGTCAAGTGTAAAACAACTACTTTATATAACGTCAAATCTTACTAACCTGGCACATGCTTTGATTCCGTTGGGTAAAACAAAGCGAGTAAAAGAATATAGGTGGACAAAATGAAGATCTGGCAACAATAAGGAATAATCGGAGTTTTCTTTTTATTCTCGTTATTCATTCATAAGCATTACATTTTTTAATTATTTATTTCTACATATATCGTTTAAACACATACAATAAATAACGTAATGATTCTATCAAAAGCTCTGGTTGCTATGGTAAACTAGAAAATAACTTCATATATATATAGTTTTAATATTTATTTAAAATTAGAGTGGTAATTTAAGAATCAAGACGTATATGATAAAACATTCTTTTTAAGATTTATAGCGAAACTCCATACCCTAGTTCTAGTTTGAGAGAAAAGAAGCATAAAGTGGTATAGGCCTACATCCTCTGATCATGCTCCGACTTCACATGGAGTTATCATTAAGTGCAAGCGTGGTCTTTATGACTTTATGACAGTATAGTTCCAGTTCTATGCCACTTCTCTCTCAACTACAGTTTTAAAGTAAATGTTTGTCCACGAGTTGTCTGCTGCTGTTCATGTTGCTGCATACGGCCAAAACATTTCACTGTTAATCGGCATAAAATTAGGCTATCCTCGAGTAATGTTTAATACGGTAACGGTTATACTTAAGAAAATTTAGTAACTTTAGTACACCGTATTATCATATATGATTTTTCCTTCTTTTATATTATATTTCAAAATAAAGTAAGCAAAGTCCTATTAAAACATTTAGTAACTTTAGTAAACCGTACAATCATGTATGATTTTTTCTTCTTTTATATTATATTTTAAAATAAAGTAAGCAAAGTCATACTGGTACTACAAATAAAGGCGTCAACATCAAGGAAAAACATATCGAAATTCAAGGTGTCGGGTGTGAAGAAAGAAGAGCGATCAAGCATTTAGTAAGGGATGACAAACTTCAAGCAACCCCAAGGAGATGCCTAACCTTTATAATCAAAGGTATCGAATGTATAAAAAGTAATGCCGACCCTCTACAGTAAAAGATGACGAATACTCAAGAAGATAACAAACATAGAAGAGATGTCGAGCTCCTAAGGCTCCGTTTGAAGTTTATTTTCTACCGGTTTTAACTGGTTTTGGATGACTCTGTATTTCAGATGTTATCATAAGCCTTGTTGTAAGTTTTTTTTCACGCCGACCGTTGTTGGTTATAAAACCAATGAAAACCGGTGTAATGTAATTTTCATCGCAATTCTCAACCCATCAAATTGGGATTGGGGTGTTTTGTGGGGTTATAATTTTTTTTTTCAATTATGCCCTCATTAATTATATCACAAAATATAAAGATGTATATATAATGTTACTTTAGTGGAAAACTCTCAAAACTGGTGTATGTTAAACTCTCAAACATGCATTGATCGGTTATAACAACACTTCATGTAAACTAATCAAAATCGCTATGATTATTAACGATCAAAACTAGTATTCTCAAAACCTCTTATAACCAGTACCGCAAAACTCACAAACAGAGCCTAAAAGGCATCGAGCCTCTATAATACAGAGTGTTGTAGAGCATATAACAGAGGAGAGATGCTGCATCACTATAGGGTGCCGACCTATTAAGAAAAGATGATGTGTATATACGATCTAAGAGATGGTGATTATCAATGAACTGAAGGATATCAGATATCCATACTATAGAGGATTGCAGATATCAACAATATGAAAGATGCTGATCTACTAAGGATGGCGTATGTCTATAATCTAAAGGACAGTGTATGTCTATAATTTAAAGGATATTGTATATCTACAATTTAAAGGATATTAAGTCTCAACAATCTAAAAGGTATGGTATATCTACAATATGAAGGATGACGAATATTTACAATGAGCAATGAAATAATGAATATTTTCAATATACTATGGGATGTCGAATAGCTATAACGTATAAGGAGATGACAGATATCTACAATATATAAAGGGATAACGGGTGTCGGTAATATCAAGAGTATCGAACGACTACCATAGGAAGGATGTCGAAAGCCAACAATGCAAGTAAGGATGACGTATTTCACCAGTGTACCAAACAATGCCATAAATCATCAATAAAGCAAGGATGTCGTAAATTATCAATAGGGCAGGATGCCGCATTTCAACAATGCGCAGAAGGTTACCGCATATTATCAATGTAATGGACGATGCCAAAAATCAAGGATGCCGAAGGATACGTGGCGGCCAGGCTGCCTACCTCAACCACTATGAATACAGACCCAATGTCAATTTGGGAGGGGCGAATTCTTCTCACCACTTTTCTTACATTTCAAAAGTTGTAACCCTAATTTGAATTGGGGATTTTAGAGCCATGTACATTTATGATTTTTAGCACACAAGGATTCGAATTGTGAACTTTGCTTAGCATATTACGAACGAATAAAGACATTTGACTACGATTTGCCTTATGACTTGTGTATGATTCTTGTGAATTTATATTTTTGATACGAACACGACCTCTTTTCTCAAGGACATCATGAACATGCATACTTTACCTTGGACTTGTATACTGCTTGTGGGTTATCACAAGGTTGACCAAGCTTATTGCTACCCAAGACTTATCTGCTCAACATATTTTGAGGTTGACAAAGAAATTTGTTAATATTTCGGCGTTAAAAGGAGGGCTCAACCTCCGACTCCCCACGTATTCCAGTAAAGGACTTCCCATTACCTGCATATAAGGGATATATAAGGCTTTCCCTAGCATGCATATAAAGAATATAAAGGATTTTCCAAACCTGCATATCTCCCTAAAGGACTTTCCATACCTTGCATATTCCTACAAAGAACTTTAGGGATTTTTCACTTCCTATAGAGGACTTACCACATCCAGCATAACCCATTAAGTCGCATAATGACTATCTCTAAACAAGGACCTTTCGAGCCTCGCTTGGCCAAACCAGTTAATCAAACCACCCGCGACCCTCGGTTTTATGATGAACAAGGGTTGAGGTTCTTGGCATTACAAATTATGGAAGAAAAGAGACAAGTGACTCCTTATAATCCGGATAAGTGGAGCGTAAATATATTCCATGTAGGCTCTATTCTATTCCATAGCTATTATCCTAGTATGGGAGAAAAGAATACAAAGAACGATGGTTTGTCCTTAAGAATGAGGAATGTCATACAAATCAAATCTAAGGGAACTATTTTTGAAAGAGAAATAACAAAAGACTTCAACAAGTTTTGCATAAATGGAAAGGAATAATTGATCATCCTCCCACACCAATCGAAACTCAAGAATTTTTAAGGAGGAAGCTTACAGATGATGCTTGTTATGTAGTGACGGTCGAACCAAACTCCCTATCGCAAGCAAGTGACGAACGCATATGAGTTGGCACACACTTTATCGTAACAAAAGGAATCCCTATGTTACATGCCCACCGGTCCATATTTATATACCACTTCTCCAATTTATTTAGCGATGCGGGACTATTCCAATTCCAAACCATCGTTCCTCCTTGCAACATGCAAGACAACCCTAACAGTTTCCCCCTTGACTTGCATCCCTTTGGAGTAACTTTTAAGAGCACTGATTTGTCTGCATGGTCTAGTCTGCAACCTTTGGCTCTGATACCACTTGTTATGTAACACAGTCGGACCAAACTCCCCATCTTCAGTACGTGGCGAATGCATATGAGTTGGCACACACTTTATTGTAACAAAAAGAACCCCCAATGTTACGTGCCCACCAACCCATATTTATACACCACCTCTCCAAGTTATTTAGCGATGCATGACTATTCCAATTCCAAACCGCCGTTCCACCTTGCAACATGCAAGACGACCCTGACAATGCTAATGTGCCAATCCGATGCTGTAAGAAAGTCAAGCGGGAACAAAGAGCATAATACCCTAGAAATTACCGATCTTCAAGGGTTTGTTTTCTTTCCACTTTCCACGATAACATCTATTTTCTAACTAAAAAGAGATTGAACCACTGGCCTTCAAAGAATAAGCAACCAGGAAATGAAAGAATCTCGGAGGTGCTTATTGCCAATATCATCAAAGAAATGGACACAAAACCAATCAATGTCGAGCTCTAAAAAGGAATGATTGAAAATTTCTTGGGGAAAGGAGAGCTTCAAGAATTTGTTAAAAAGATTTAAGTAAAAGGCAAATGTATCTACAAAGAACAAGTGACCAATAAAGAGGAACACTTTGTAAAAAATATTAATAAATAAAGGAAAAGCCTAAATCATTACCTATAAGGTAATAAAGGACGAAAGAAAAGTCTTTGATCTTGCCATAAGGGCATGGTGAAAGCACCTCCTGGAGGGAGGTCGGAGTAAGACTTTGGTCTCGCCTAAGATGGCCTGGCCAAAGCATTGCAAGCCTTCGTTCGCTCCTACGCAGTCTAGCCGGAGTACCTCCTAAAGGGAACATGGAGTAAGCCTTTGGTCCCGCTAAGATGGCCTGGCCAAAGAGCCGAACTAGCCTTCAATTTTGTCTATAAGGCCTGACTGGAGCGCCTTCTAGAGGGAAGACATGTAAGACTTTGGTTCTGCTTAAGATAGCTAACCAAATGCATCGACCAGCCTAAACCATTACCTATAAGGTAATAAGGTCCTTAATTATCGCAAAGAAGGTGATAAGGAGCAAAAGAGCTAAATGAAAGCCGAAATCATTACCTAAGATGGTGATAGGGGGTTCAATCGAAGCCTAAATCATTACTTAGAGATGGTAATAAGGGTTTTAATCAAAGTCTAAATCTTACCTGAGACGGTAATAACGAGAAAAAGATGCTAATCGAGCAAGTTTAAATTTACCCTAAAGATGGGTCAAAACAATCTTCTATAGGAAGAAAAGTCACACACATTTAATTCTGCACCAAAGTTAAAGCACCTTCAAAGGAAGGGTCAAAAGCTATATATTACACAGGATTGAGAATTTTGATGACATATAGTGATATCTAAGAAATTATGACTTATTACTCCAGCCTGGGACTTCATTCTTCGAAATACCAAATTAACTCTTAATCCATGATTCCTAGATTGAAATTCGAGTTATCGAATAATGAGAATCTCCGTTAATAATCAGAATTGTGATCCTTTAAATTATAAAACAACAGGAATCTCTGTTAATAATCAGAATTGTAATCCTCTAAATTATCAAACAATGGGAATCGATCCCTTAATAGTAGGATTTCTAATCCTCTTACTAGATGGAGTTCTGGACTTATTATCAGATAATTTTCTAATCTTCCTGCTAGACGGAATTATGGTCTTATCACCAAGTGGATTTCTGGTATTTCTACCAGACGGAATTCTGGTCTTATTATCAAGTGGATTTTTGATTTTTCTACCAAATGGAACTCTGGTCTTATTGTTAGGTGGATCTTTGATTTATGGTCTTCTTACTAGATGTATTTCTGATATTTAAAGCAACCATGATTACCTATGAAAGAAAGATGAAAAGCAAATTGATCCAACTTATTTAAAATTTCGCTTATAATCATTTTTAAAAATGAATTTCAAAACCAAACTTTTGGGATTTCAAATATCAACAAGGCAACTGTTTCACAAATAATATTTAGCATTTACAAAGCAAAATGATCAATTTGAAAGGAATAATTTCTTGAAATTATGAAAATCATCATCATTACTTATTCTATATTTTTCTAGAAAAAAGAAAATTGGAAAGTTCGGTCTAAAGAATTCTTCAGAGGAATAAGGAACAAGCAAATCGAAGGTTACAAATCATATGAAATCAGACTAAAGCGCTGAAGTGAGTTACAAATCTCAGACAATTCCACGAGTTCAAATACAAGATAAAAATAAAGAAAGAAAATACAAGTTCAATATAGAATATCAGTCATTCAGGTATGAATTTATTTACCATTTTACATTTGATATATTATATACAAAAGTTATAAATATCATGAAAGATTAATCGGTAAGAGAATTCAATCAAGAGTTTCTAGGCAACGTCACTTCAATTATTAAGAATCAAGGTCTTGCACCTTTTTCTTCAAATCTTCAACAGCCGAAGAGGGTTTAATAATGTGACAAAGTACCACATCTAAAAATTTCTTAAGCTTCATTTCCTTCTTGCAAATAGTATAGTTATCATCAATCGAGCTGATTTGAACCTTTAATGTGTGGTCGAGAGTTTTGTTGGCTCCTTTGAGGTTTTTAACTTTGTTCTGTAACTCTTTGACCTTTTGCTTCAGTGTGTGCTTCTCACGCCCCAATTCCTCGACTTTGGTAATTATTGAGATTTTCTAAAACATTTTCATCCCATTTTCCTTTAAGAAATTGGATACACTCATATTTGTATGCTCAACACCACTTAAAAATCTCTCCATCGTGCAAACCTGGAGGTGGATTCTCTAAGGAAGAAAATTTCTTCTTGCCAACTGAGGACTTAGATCTAATTAACTTTGCAAGAGTAGGAGTAGGAAAGCCAGATTCACCTTCGCTTGTAATGAGCTCTAAAGATTGGCATGACACTTGATCTTCAATAAATCAACTTGAAGATCTTCAATTTTCTGATGTAATCAAGCAATCCCCGCATCAGCCTCGGTTCTTTGATCTGGAAATCCAGATTGACCGATTGAAGCTATGTTCACTTTTAGCTCTTTAATTTCTTTATCCTTCTCTTTGATTTTTTCCTCAAAACTTAAGGTCATTTCCTTCGTATTACTTAGTGTTGATTTCAATTGATAATATTTATCATGCCAATTACATGCCTTCAGATGTCGGGATATGATATGACCAAAGCTCCATGGGATGAGAGCTTCTTAATATATAAGCATATCTTGGTTTTGATATTCTCTAGTCGAGAAATAAGATCTAGGTCACTGAGTGCAAGCGTCAATTGACTTTCCTATTAAAAATAAATAACAGGAAAAAGAAATTAATACATAAGAAAATGCATTCTTTATTAGCAACAAGAAGGTTTACAAGCATAAACAAATTCAAGTTACATTAACAAATACAAGCTTTATATATATTCTTAAAGTTTAAAGACGGCAGTTTGAGCCTTTTTGAGTGAAATCGTGGACATAGAAAGAGCAGAGTGAAAAGGAACATTAAACCCTAGAGGGGTATTAACTGGTAGGAATTGATGGTAGTCCCATTTCCCAGCCAGAGGATTGGCTTCTCCACATAACAATTTTGTGTAATTAGTTCGTATTTCTTTAAGAAAATTGTCCTTTTCATTGCCCAAGAAATCAAAATGAAAGTGTGGAAACCATGTGTAGACTTCTTGGAGATCCCCAACGATGCAATATTTTACTAGCCGAGAGGTTTTGAGAATTAACGATTTCTCTTTGAAGTCCCTCCTTAATTTGATAAATTTACTTAAGAGTTCCGTAGAAACAGAACTACCCGATGATTCCTTAATCTGTAAGCTTATATGTAAATGAACGAAAATACAAAATTCTTAATGTTATTTGAATTACATATTATAACAACAAGATTACTTAGGTTCGTACAATATTGACCCTTTGTAGAACTCAAAAATGAATCTCTCTTTATTGAACTTAACTTTCTCAAGGGAAAGAGTGTTAGGGGAAAGAGGAACAGTCGCAACCCTGGGAAGATTCCAGCATTACCCGGGATAGGGATCGCTCCCATGCTTATTTAAATATCTATTATGTAGACATCTAATTAAACCTCCACTCTTCTCCCTTAAGAAATAAAAGTCAACAAAAAGATTCCTAGAATAAACTTTGTAGAGAAATACCACTAAAGCGTCCCTATCTTCGATAAGCATCCAAAAGAGCGTAATCGGCTCCTCATTTTCTTTTATATTTCTTTCCCGATGAAGACATGAATTTTTCAAAAGTTTAGTTGTCCGTTTTTCGTTGAAATCCTTTAATCGATTGACATAAATATGAAGCCACCTATATTTTTTAGATAAATTTTTTTAATCTTCAACTGCCTTTTTAACCTCTCTATTTAATTGCTGCACCTTCTTCCCACTCTTCTCATAAAAAATAGCAAAGAAATACTTGTTTCTCTTCCTTAGCTAAACTAGTAAATTTATTAACTAAAGTTGACAAATAATTATAAGCACTTAGAGATGGTAAATTGTATACTTGTACCATGGGAGCTTGTGAGGTAGAAACCCAGGTTTTCTCCTTGCTCGATTATTTGCTATCAGTTTGAACATCTTTTACAGGAATGTCTTTGTGAGAAACATCATGAGGACATGGAATATCGGGAAGATCGATATCATGGATAAATGAGTCCAAGCTTTGATCGCCTAATCCTTCACCTCCGTCTCTTGATCCTTTTGGATCCTTGTATCCATTATCCCTACCTTGATCATCGTCGTCGTCATCTTCATCATCATCTTCCTCTTCGTCAAAATCTTCATCTCCTCTAAGTGGGAGGTCAACGAAAGATAATGGCTCCTTTGTATTCAGCTTCTTCTTCGGGAAATTCATCTTGATGTGATCCCTAAACTCTTCCTAGCATAAGGTCGAATTTCCTCTTGAATTTATTATTTAATTTTGGAAAGGAAGGAAAGTCCAAATCAGGGTATTTTCCAATGTTGTCATTATAAGCAACAAAAAGAGCGTCTTCATAGCATTTCTCTATGAACTTAGTAAGGTCCTGAACTAGAAAGAAGGAAACTTTCTTCTTGGCATCTTTTATAGTGTTGTTAGCATGAACCAACATGACATTTTTAGTTTCCAACCGGCTTTTCAAAGACTTTATTTAATTAGTCATTTCAGTTTTATTTTTATTCGCTTGCTCAAGCTCTGTCTTTATCCTCTCTTCTAGTAACAGTTTGGATTTTTCTCTTCATTAAGGGAAGAGGCAAGTTTGCTTTTCTTGAGAGTAGCCTCATCCCTTTTCGCTGCAATATCAATCAGTTGACTCTGTAGGGTTTCAACTTTGGATGTTGATGAAGAAACTTGCTTTTTAAGTTATGCAACTTAAGCAACGGATCCCTAAGAGGCTAGATGAAGAAAAAACATCTGCTTGGCCGCTTAAAAAATATGGCATATATAAGATAAAATGTACCAAATTAAAGTCTAGATTAGCCAAAATATTAAAAGACGGATACCAATAAAAGCTACTGATACAGAACATAAAGATGATCTCTATAGAGAAAGTTTATGGCTACAGTAGCATAAGAGAAGCCATAGTAGGAGATTGAATAGCTGAGCTAATAAGATCGTTAAAGTCCATAGAGATGGTTTAAGCTTGGGCCTCTGAAGGAAGAGATTCAATGGGAAGGGGAGTCGGACCTAACTTCTCGAACAAACGTTGGTAACCAAAAGTAGAAGTAGGAAGCGAGATGCTTAGCAAAGGATCCAAAGTATGAACATCCTCTGTGTGGTTGTGAACAATGTGATTCGGAGAGCCTGAATCAATCATGTTGGGATCTTCAGTGGTCAAGGCGACATCCACACTCAGTTCTTCAGCAATAACGATGGAATTTTGGACCTCACCGGGCTTAGCCTTTTTACTCAAGGGAGAGATTGAAACATCGGTTAGGGCACTGAAGGTCGCCTTCCTTTTTATGGCATTGGTGGCTTTAGCAATAGAACCACCAACAAGGGCGACCTGAGTTGAATCAGCAAAAGAAGAGACATGAGCTTTAGCCTTCTTGCACTTAGAAGCAACAACAATGGTAGATGAACCTAAATTAAAGGGAAATTCATAAGACACCAACATAGGAAACTTCATTAAACTATGATATGAACTTATTGGAAGTTTCACGTTGAATAGAGGAAAAAGAAGAAAACGCCTTCCGACTACCAACAACTACCGCCTGCTTTCCGTGAGAATCTCCCTTATCCATAGGAGGATCTCCAAGTACCATGTGGCTCTCTAGGATTATAGAGTATTTTCGGAGGTTTGTTTCAGTTAGAAGTGTGAGCTCAGTTCCCATACTCTTAGAAACCTCGATCAAGGTGTTAATTGTGGTAGCAATGGAAGAATCAGTCCCTTTGGATATAGATTTCGAAAGAGAGTAATTGTCGTAAGAGAACATCAGAATATAATATAAATAATAGAAAGTAGTTTACTGGAAAACAGAAAAGGACCCTTTGATTCGAGGGTATAGAACTTAACGTAAAAGAATTGGTTCTCCCAATCCCTTTCTTTATTGATCATGTTAGTAACCAAACCCTTCGGCTGAGGAAGAAGGCAATGTATAGAACCCTCCAATTTCCTTCCTACTTTTACAGGATTTTCCAATGAATGAAGAGTTTCAGCACTAAGTGAAGGGAGGTTGACTTCCCTAACATGTATCTCCAGACAACTCAAATAAGTATATGAATTAGGAGTTAGTTGAATTGGAGCATTGCCTAGATGTTCCAAGAACTATGTAAGAAATTCAGGAAAAGGAAGGTAGCCTGAGTGCCAGATGTGGATAGAAGAGAAAGCAAAGAATCCCTCTATAGGGTTATCTATCTTACCAGATAGACCAGCAGGCATAGCTTCTATGTTTATAATTTCGAACCGTTGAAGGATAGAATCTACTTCTTGCCGAGTAGTTATGAAGGACTGGTTGAGCTTATAATCTCCCTTCTCTGAAGAGGGAGAAGGCTTGGAGCTCTTATCAAACTTCTTGCTATCCATTTATCTACCAGGTGATATTACACAAAATTAGGGAAGTATTGCATATTTTATAAAAAGTTTGAAATACTCATAAATATAAATGCTAATATAAACAATCGAATGCTTAATCAATGAGTACTTAACTAAGTGAAACAATTTAATTCATAATGGTGAAATATAAAAACCAAAGCTAACTATAGGAACTTATAATAGTTTGAAAATTTCATTAAGAAGTCTATTTATAGGTATCGAACTTATAACAAGATGTCGAATTTGTAAATGTTTAAGGTATACAAAACCAATTGAAAATTCCTTAATAACTATTAGATTTATGACTATATGTCTAGCTCATAATTGATAGGTAAGGTTCAATTAAAGTATCATACTAATAGCACCTTGTAATGGGATGTCGAATCAATAATCTAATACCGAATCCATAAAAGGTCATCGAATTCAGAAATGGTGAGTGGGGCTAGACTTATTTAGAAAAGCTTTAACCTATTATTGAATTTATAAGGTGTTGAATACATAAACAATTTATAAGTCTATGATCTGATAACTACATTCTGAACTCATGATGTCATACCAAACTTAAACATGATATTGAATTTGTAGCATATATATATCAACTTTTTAAGCAGTTGTCGAATTTGTAAAGGAATAGTGGCTCACTATGAGTTATTGAGTTTATAACTAATAAACCATCCCTTAAAATAGTTGTCGAACTCCTAAACTGATATTGAACCCCTAACTGGTTGCGACATTACAAAATGGTTTTGAATTTCAAGTTAGATGTCAAATTTCAAAAGACTGGTCAACCCGAGAACCAGGCAAGGATGTCGAGTTTTTAACAATCAATCGAATTTTTAAGTGAATGTCGTCATCTTAAAGGGTACTAATTATTGTCATCAAAGCTCCAGAAAGATAACCGTCTAGAAGGATTTCAAATTTGTAGTAGCAAAACTTCAATCAACAAATGGAAGTATCATAATCTACGCTTGAATGCAAACACCAAGTTTCTAAGAATCAAAATAGAAATACTGCTTCAATTAAACTTGTCGAAGCACCCAATTAGTTAAACCCTAATTTTGAAATTGAAAACCCCCATTTTTTCTTTATCTCACGTCTAAATCAATTAAAAACGAAGGTCGAACCATAAGATTGAGCTTGAATGTTGAAGAAAGTTGAAATTTCTGAGTAAAAACTAGAAATAATTTTTTTTTCAAGTTCGATTTGCTGGTAAAAAGTAAGAAGAAGAAGAAGGACATGTATTTATAAGGAGAAAGAGGAACAATTAGAGTCGTTGATCTCAATATGAATGAATGAGCAAGATCTGGAAGGAATGCCAACAGGCGGCAATGTGGTTATCGAAGCGGCAAGCGTTAATATCGAGGTGTCAACTTGAAAAGTCAACATTTCTTCTACACTAGGTGGGTAAATGTTACTACCAGTAAAGGCGTCAAGTACCAAAAAAGAACATATCGAAATTCAAGGTGTCGGGTGTGAAGAAGGAAGAAAAATCAAGCATTCAGTAAGGGATGTCGAACTTCAAGCAACCCCAGGGACACGTCGAACTTTTATAATCAAAGGTATCAAATGTATAAGAAGGAATGCCGACCCTCTAAAGTAAAAGATGATATGTGCTCATATAGATAACAATCATAGAAGAGATGTCGAATTCCAAAAGGGTACCGAGCCTCAACAATACAGAGTGTTGTAGAGCATATAATAGTGGAGAGATACCGCATCACTATAGGGTGCCGACCTATTAAGAAAAGATGATGTGTATATACGATCTAAGAGATGGGGCTTATCAATGATCTGAAGGATATCAGATATCTACACTATAGAGGATTGCAGATATCAACAATATGATAGATGTCGATCTACTAAGGATGAAGTATGTCTATAATCTAAAGGACGGCGAATGTCTACAATTTAAAGGATATCGAGTCACAACAATCTAAAGGGGATCGTATATCTACAATATGAAGGATGACGAATATTTACAATGAACAATGAAATAATGAATATCTTTAGTATACTATAGGATGTCGAATAGCTATAATATACAAGGAGATGGCAGATATCTACAATATACATAGAGATAATGGATACCGGCAATATCAAGAGTATCGAACAATCACCATATGAAGGATGTCGAAAGCCAGTAATGTAAGTAAGAATGCCGTTTTTCACCAGTGTAACAAACAATGCCGTAAATCATCAATACCTTAATGGGCCTAAATTTCGACAAAAATTGAAACCCAAGTCCATCCGAGCACAGATCGTTGGATTTGGTACCTACAAATAAGCATGAGCATTATTGGAGATTGATAGAAATCTAAACTCACAGCAGAAATAGTAATAGGATAAGAATACTGACTATGACTACTACCTTGGAATTAATGGTATTCCTTCGATAGTAGACTGTCACATCAGCATCGAGCATGAGAGAAAAGAAGACTTCTCCAACAACAAAGCACATCCAGCTCTAGTGGCATGTTCCTCTAAATCTATCATGTGGGTTGTAATATGGAAGGGGTCAGAACAACATTTTAGTGACTGGAAAATCCATAAATTGTTTATAGCATAAATACCGATTGGTTTCCATTTAATAGTTATTTCCATTAGGGTTAACAACTCTAATCTAACATTGCATTGAACACACGATTACTTACTTACCACTTCCCAAAGTACAAAATACTGATGAAGCCTTATCAACCACCTAATATTTCCAAACCCATTTTCCACTTAATACTTCTAAATATGAAGCGGGCTTCTATAATACTTTTAAAAGAGAAATAGGCAGACTTTGCCATTTTAGGCCTTAATCAAGGTAGACCGCATCATTTAAGACCTAAATCAAGGTAGACCTCGTCATTCAAGACCTATTCCCAAGGTGGTTTCCTAATAATGTTGTCAATGGTCGGTGGGTCCTAGCTACAAAGGCTTGTGACCACTATTTAAGGCTTCAGACATTTAATGTCCAACTATTACCGCATCCATCGCCGATAAAATCGTAGTCATGTAATAAATAGTACCCAAGTGACTTAATATCTTTAAAACGGACCGGGCGGACTTCTAACCATTTAATACCAATATTCTAGGCAGGTCCCCATCACTTAATACCTATCCCTAGGTGGATTCCTCACTGGTATTATCGTTATTACGACCTTAGCAATATAAGAGACTACACCCAAGCCTCTTAATACCTCATTAATGAGGACTAGGCAGACCTTTGACCATTTAATACATAATTATAGGAAGGCTTTGTCATTTAATATCTAACCGCAAGGCGGACTCTGTAGGATCGATTTCACCCTAGAGGGGGGGGGGGTGAATAGGGTGAAACTAATAATAATAAAAATTAATGCTGAAAAAATAAAATAATTGCAGCACAGATAATAGCATAATAATAAAAGCAGAAATAGAACAACACAGATTTACCCAGCTTCAGCAAAACCCTACCTACGTGTTGCCCCCAAGGTTTCTACTTGAAATTAAGTAGTCAGACACTTACACACGTAAAACTTGCGACACCCTCTAATGACTAACTTAACTTTACGCTCAAAACCCTGCCACAACTCAGCCACTAAGTTGCAAATTCTCGAACTACACCACCGTAGTTCGTAACCTAGTCACACGACTAGAAAGTTACACAAGTTTAAAGAAAATTACAAACTAAACTAAACAAAACAAAAAACAAAACCCTATTTAATATTTTAAGCCCACTATAAAATATATAAAGGTCGGCCCAATAAAAATATAAAGGCGTCTCCCTTTATTCTCTTTTACTTTACTTCGGCCGACTTTCCTATTTGCTTTGTAATGTCTGCTTCGTTCCTCTTCCAAAAACTAGGGCTTTGTTCGATTGAAGCTCCGATTCAAAAATTGATCGATTGAACTGTGTTTCTACTTCGAGTTGCTTCATCAATCGATTTTCTGGCTTTGATTGATATGCGGCTGCTCCAATTCAGTCGAGTTCAATTTGTGCTCTGAGTTGGTACATGAATTTTGCTCCTTTTAATTCTCGACTTCGATTCGAGTTACAAAATTGTTTTTGATTTAAGAGTATACTCTGGATTTTTGTCCTAAACTCGAATATCTTTTGCCGATGATGTTAATGGGTATTTATAGGGATTGAATCCCTAAAATTACGTTCGTATATTTCAGTTTGAATGATTCGTAATTTTGGCACTTGCGTTGATTTTTGATCGAAAGGTTAAGATGATTATGACATGTTCATATATTTGTGATATATTGTTGCTACTACCTTGGTGACCACCGCTTTGATTATGGCATGACATGATCATTGACTTTGTTTGAAAACCCTTTATCACAGTTTCAATTGATAATATCCTTTTTGAAACTGCTTCTGTTAATATTGATATAATCCACGGCTTTGTTACTTTGGCATTTTGAATTTTTGTTAACATCTATTACATTCTCTTTCGAACCATGACTTTGTTACTCAAACTGCTACCGTGTATACTTGTAACAACTTGATCTTTCGACGCTTGAAAGTCGACATTAATACGTCCACTGTATCAAATGCCGTGCAATCGAATGCCGGAAAAACGAATCATTAGGGTTAAAAAGAAGAGGTAGAAGAAGACAGAAGAAAAAGAAACAGAAACAACAACAGAATCTCACATTCGCAGCGGAACAATATATAATAGATGAATGAATAATCTTTATCACAAAGAACTATATCAGTTTATACATACATCATCAGAGTTTACCACAACAACAACATCACTGGACAATTATATAAACTTGTCCACATAACAGTATACACAGCGGAATAATACTAGTATAAGTGATACGTCTCGCCATCCAACTTGCCTCCAGATCTCCACAGCAATTTCTGAATTCCAGAATGACCTGTTAACCCGACTCTAGGCTGCCCGTGTGGAAAATTATAGTCACCTAGAGTTTAGAAAGGGAACAATAAACTCCAGGCCAGTCATGGGACTGGTGTGAGATCTTAAAAACAGTTATTTTCATAAAGAAAATAAAAATTGTTCGCAATGCTTTTGGAAAATGAAACTACCATAAGGCCTCCCGCCAAACACACAATGCAAACGCAGAATTAGAGGAGATTTCTCCTTATGATACTCAAATATGCTTAATACACAAAATCCTTTTTAATATTATTATTAGCGCCTAGTGTGGAAACCATTTCGAAGGTATAATATAAATCTTAGCCAACATACAACCATTATTGTATGCCTACTATAGCTACTAAGTTCAATAGCAGGTTACCACCACATTCCATAGCAGGTTATACAACTAAAACCGTACAAGGTTCATATTGTTTCTTTGGATTTTCCAACAAATGGTCAGGCTAAGGAACTTCCTATGCCACATGGAAACGCCTCTGGAGGGACGTCCCGAGAACTAACTAGCTCTCTGCCAACACAAGGCCGGGTTACCTCTTACTAGGTAACTACTACACGAGTATGCCACCCCCTGGTTGTTTGCGACCTTTATCTGAGGGCCCTCGATCACAAAGCAACAATCACACAGTAAATGAGATTGGAGCAACCACACAGTTAAAATATCTGGCCTCCAGACCATGATACCACCTTTTTCCAAAAGGAAATGACATACCCTAAAGGGAGCGACCCTCATAACCTTGCCGCATTTTCCTGTTTTGACCATTTTCGGGGTGTGAGGTCCGATGAGGTCTCGTCCACAAAGCTACGCTTTACACGAAAGCCATGCTTTGATCAACAAATGATCAGCAACACACAGCAACACTTAGCATGCCACACTACCAAATTGGGAGTATATCACTGATAACCTTCAACTACATAACCTCTGAGCTCGTACGTCTCAGAGAAGGGTGTTAAGCTAAGAGATTAAATTCTCCGCCACCAAACAGAAATGTATTTGAAAGAAATCAGCTTTATATCTCAAAGTGTAGTGTCAGACATACGTCCACACAAATCTATTCTGGGTTCGAACAGAATCGAAGGCACTTCCAAAGAAGCCCTTGCAATCTGGGTATTTACAATCTCTATCGGACTTCCCATCACATAGGGAATCTCTATACCAGAGCAACTCAGTGCAGAGACAATCGATAGGTTATCCTATCGTTTTAGAAAACACCCGGTCTTCAACACCGGTCTTCAATTGCAATCCATAACGTCGTATCATTATTCGGAATGGGTTATATAACACAAAGTCCTCTCCCGACTAAACCGAATAATGAGCGCTTGTTTTTAAAAGCAAATTCAAATGTCATTTCAAAGGCAAATATTGATAGTCGGTTATTTAACTATCAAACTACATTCACAACAATCAACCAATTTGAAAAAATTTCCCAAATTATTAAATTTCAAAATATCTTTGCAAGATATATATTTTCCACACTTCATCACTTTGAAAACCAATTTCAAATCACATTTTTCCACACTTCATCACTTTGAAAACCAATTTCAAATCACATTTTTCCACACTTCATCACTTTGAAAACCAATTTCAAATCACATTTTCACTCGTGGAATAAAATTCCCGATATTATTTATTTCCACTGTGAATTTAAATTTTCAAATATCCACTTTCAAACACCAAATCAAATTCCAAATTGATTTCTAATTTATTTCAACACCAAATCAAATTTCAAATTGATTCTTCCATTTATTTCAAATACTAAATCAATTTTACAAATTGATTCCCAAGTCTATTTTCAATAGAATAGAACATTTGCAAATTGATTTCTAAGTTTATTTCCAAATAACAAACCATTTGCAAATTTATTTCCAAATACCAAATCATTTTACAAATCGATTTCCAAATTTATTTCAACACAAAATCCATTTTCATTCAACACCAAATAAATTTTCATATCGATTTTCCAAAGATTTATTTTCAAATACCAAATCAATTATCAAATTGATTTCTAGAAATTTATCACCTTTTAAATAAATCCCTTTATCCTTTCCAAATTATTAAAAATTCCATCTTCAATAAATTCTTCAACTTTAAACAATATTATTTAAAACCCATTTATTAATATCTTTTCCCATATTTTGGAAATAAATTCGATAAGATTTCAAAATTCAACTTTATGCTTTTAAATTCCTTCTTTTAAATTCACCCAATTCTTTCAAAAGGAATTCACTTAAATTTCCCTACTTAAATTTCAAAAATCCAATTTTATTTATTTTTGGTATCCAACGATACCAAAAATACATTCGGCTAAATTTTAGCCTTCAACAAATTCAATCGTCAATATAATTATTCACAGATTATCAATAAATCATCACACAACATATGAAACAAATTCATACAATTTGAGGAATCCAGTTGGATCCCTCCAACCTGTTTCCCTGCATCCACAGATGTTAGCACAACAATTAAATACCCATTCCACTTCGAGGTGGAATATCGCGGTATATGGGATTATAAAATATCATCCGCTATTATGCGGCACATAGGGTCTCATCCGCTATATAATGCGGGAAATCAATCACCAATATATATATATATATATATATATACTACTATATATACTATCGCATCCAAACAATCAATCAATCAATAATTGAAATTCCAATTTTTGATTTGAGTGAGAAGATCTCACCTTTGCTTTTAATTTTGCAATCCATTTCCAATCCAGCTTGTTTTCATGATTTTAACCTTGTATAAACAATTTTATACAGTTGATTAATATTCGAATTTACCAAACAATCAATCAATAAATTTTGGTTTCAAATTAATGACTTAATTAATTAACTATTTAATTAAAAATCAAATTCCCTTTAATATTCAAAATTCCTTTTTAACCCTATATATTTTTCTTTAAACCTTGTAACAAACATTATAAACTTTTAAAAATATTCAAATTAGTTGAACAAATTAAATTTTCATTTTATAATTTGACTTAACTAAAAATTAGTTTAAACTAATAATTTGTTTTTTAATAAATATTCCCTTAAATAAAATATTTTCTAGTTACCAAAATAACTACATAAGTTAACTAATAAATTAATCACTAAAATAAATTAGTAAATTTAATTTACGTATATTTATTTTTTTTTCTTCCAAAATCTTATATAAATTTTAAAATATGTATATAACCGAACGGTGATTTTTTTAACTGTAAAACTTTTCCATCTCTAATATATGTATATTTGTATTTATATTTTTTCCCTTTACTGCAGATTAAAACTTATATATATATATATTTTTCTGTCTGTTCTTTTTCTTTTTCAATCTATAAATATATATATATATATATTGAATTAAATTAAAGATAAAATTAATATACCTCGCTGCCTGATAACTCGTCGCAACTACCATCACAACATCAACGCCGCGCTCGAGTACATCGCCTTCACCATCGCGAAAACTCCCCACCGTGCTCTACCTTCACGCGCACGCGCGTGGTCACGAATCACCTGCCGCCGACCGATCTCGAGCTCTGCCCTATCTCGCCTTGAACACGGCTGCACCCTCGGCGACACCACAACCAAGCTCAGAACAACCCATCAACACTCAAATGCCTCGCGACCCAGCCCACTTGAGACCATCGCGAAGACGAACCACTGCTTTGATTCGCCTCGATATTTTTCGTTCGATCGATTCGATTTCCCAGGCTTCGACCATTTCTTTGAATCGATTTTGAGTGAAGACAGTGGCAGCCATTAATTTCAAACGAGATTAAGTTGTTTATTTTTTTTTTAATTTTGAACAAAAGGGATTTCGTTTTCTTCGATCTGCTACGTGAATTATGAAGGAAGGGGAATGGAAGACATGATGGAATAGTTGCGTGACCGAGTAGGGGACAGTGATTTGAAAGCAAAAACGTTGTGAGGTGAAAGAAATACAACTGAAGTTGATAAATATATAAATATATATTTAATTTAAAGTCCAATTATCTCGATAAACACAACTTGAAATCTCGACCTCCTGTCAAGACGTGCCGCTAGGCGTTCGTAATGTTATACCCTTATTTCGAATGCACTAGAAAAGGATTCGAGTCCAAATTCGATCGTATGGAGAAGATAGCTTTTTGGATCCAGTTATTAAATTAAATTTCGATATAAATTTCAGCGCGTTTATATCTCGTATGCTCACACAACAACTCCAATCACTTACAAAAATTGAAATCCGATAATAATACAATATTACGGATCCAATGGAACTGGTTTCGTCAAATTCTGAGACTGTGCCTCAGAAGGCTATTTTTAAATATCGATTTAAACAATGAAAATTCAAAACTGAACAAATCACTTCAAATTTAAATTTTTAACACTTCCATTATCTTCAGTATAATCAATATAAATTTTCCAAGCCTTCAAATTATTTTTAATCAGCTTAAAACTGAAGATTTAAATATTTACCCAACTTCAATAAATTAAATAAAAAAAATTAATTGCCAAATTCATTCTGATATTTGAATTTCAAATTAAACTAACTTCCAGATATTTAAAATCAATTAAATATTCTGATTTCCAATGTCAAAAATTCAGGGTCGTTACAATACTTGAACTTGGTAGCCTTGCATTTCACTCCATTTCATATGTATATACATGTTGCTTCACTGTTCCATATGAATGTAGTTTTCGTTGGTCTTGTCTTCATGTTGCCTTGAGTCTGCTCTCTGGATGTTCATGCCTCTGCCCTGAACTTGATTCTGGTCTGTCATTGCTACGAGTTCTTTCATGATGTTTGTTGTACATTCTTGTTTGCTGGTCAGTTACATTTGGATATAACCTTGACTTGTTCACTTCTTGTTATTTTGCTCGATACTTGAATTTGAGATATTTCATTTAAGTCTGATTTGGTTCACTCGAGTTGAATTTTCTTGTTAGACTTAAAGTCTGTATTCATGTTGTCTTTGTTCATGCATCCAATTGCCTACGTACTTGTTCTATTATGTGTATGTATATAATTGCATATATGCATACATATAAGTTTGTAGCTCTAGCCAGTTAGTCCACTACTTCATTGAGTTCATGCCTGAATGTTGTCTTTTCTGGTTGTGGTTATCTCCTCTGTTCTGTTCTGAATCATGTTGTCCCCGCTTTGACATATGCGGTTTGGAGTCTGAATTGTTGCATCATGGAGTTTTCATGTGTGTCGACCTTTTCACTTGTGTCCACTATTCTATTGCATTGCATCATGTGCTGCCTTGTATCTGACCATATGCATATGTTGTGTGTCACTGCATATATATGTATACATGTGTGTATACATATGTATACATGTGTGTATACATATGTATACATATGTATGGTAGTTTGATATTGAGTCTGGGCTTGTGTTCATTTGTATTGTGTTCATCACTGCATATTTGTACATGCCCATATATGCATGCTGGTCTAAATCATCTTGAAGTCTGGTTCTTGCCTTTGTGTTTGTAGTCTTGTCTATGTTGAAGCTTAACTTGCATGTGATTGTTGCAGCCACTTGAGTCTGGTTCCTTTGATTGTTCATAGCTTCACTGTCGAGTTTGTTCTCATGTCTTTGTTTCATGGGCTTGTACAGTTTGTTGACCTGGTGGTCTGTCCTTGTGTACTTATTGTAGATGTTTTCATATGATTGTGGTCTTGTATTTGAAACTGTCTTTGTTCTGATCTGGTCTGCATATCATTGTGAAATAGATATATATTTCCATGAAGTAAATGGCTGTTTTGAAAGACTTAGGGAGAAGTACGCTAAAATTGAATCACAAAGAGATCGTTTGATAGAATTAAATAAACAGCTTGATCAATTGGTTAAAAACTATCGAAATAAGAGCCCTAAGTGTGATAAGTGTCCATCACTTGAAGAAGAAATTTAGAAATCAGAAATTAAAATTAAATCACTTGAAAATGAAATTCTGATTTTGAAAGAAAGTGAAAACACTAGGAGAGAAAATTATAATAAAAAGTGCACTCTGTTAATGAATGAAAATGAATCACTCAAAACACAAGTCCATCAATTGTCTACAACCTTAGGAAAATTCCCCAAAGGAGAAAATTCACTAAATATGCTAATAGGGAAACAAACTGTCAATACGGTTAGACAAGGACTTGGGTATAATCAATCTGAACATGTTAGAAGCGAAATTAATCAAATCAATTCCAAGTGCACGATTTGTGGAAAAACTGGACACAATCATAATGATTGCTAGTATAGACCCAAAAACATGAAAACCATACCAATTTGGGTTCCAAAAGGCAAGAATATAAAATCACTTAAAGTCAACCAAAACGTTGGATCGAAATATATTAAATCTAGGCCGTTATGGCGTAGGATTATTAAGCCCGCAGTTGCCCAACTGTTCGACCGCCTTATATGCATCGATCGACTGCTACATGTCGACCGGTCGCTGTGAACGGACGGCCTATGGGCCTGTGCGAATAATTATAAACGTTAATTTTTCTTATTTATTTTCACTTCGATTTCGTTTTTCGTCCATAACTTCTTCATTTGGACTCTGATCGTAAAACTCCAAATATGAAGTTGCTCAGAAATTTCACCATAAACACAATGTTACAAATTCTGTATTTCATCATTTGCACAAATTTAATTTTGGAGCCCAATTAATTAACCAACTAACTAATTAAATAATTAATGCCAAATTACGGGGTGTTACATCTATCTTATAAATACGAACCCAACGGCAATTTAGGAGGGGAGAATTCTTCTCACCACTTTTCTTACATTTCAAAAGTTGTAACCCTAAATTGAGTTTGGGATTTCAGAGCCTATTGTACATTTATGATTATTAGCACACAAGGACTCGAATTGTGAACTTTGCTTATCATATTACAAGCGAATAAAGACATTTGACTATGACTTGCCTTATGACATGTACATGATTCTTGTGAATTTATATTTTTGATACGAAAATAGCCTCTTTTTTCAAGGACCGAAATCATGAACATCCATACTTCACCTTGGACTTGCATACTCCTTGTGGGTTAACACAAGATTGACCAAGCTTATTACTAGCCAAAACTTATCTGCTCAACATATTTTAGGGTTGACAAAGAAATTTGTTAACGCCTACTAGTTTGTATGAGAATCCACCACCATACAATCACATGATCACTGTATATTATATTTCAAAAAATTAGGGTTGTGTTTCATGAAGCTAAAAGAATGTTATCTCCTATCTTATCTTATAGTGGACATAAAAATCTTCATTAAAAATATTTGTCATATGTTTTCATCTTATATTTGTAACGGTCGCAAAAACATCGGGTACAGAAAGATGATGTCAAGAGGCATGAAGTTGGTTGAAAATCTCATAACAAGGTTACCATCACATGATCGAGTGGGTGGAGCTGAGAACTTAAATGATCAAAAGCTAACTTGAGAAAGATCAAAAAATGAGAGGGAGTTTGGACAAGTATAATCTATTCGGAACAAACGGTCCGCTACTTAACAACACAAACAGTCCGACATCGAACAACAATGACAACTTGGTAGTTGATACCTAGCAGACAACGAAAATAGTTTGCTAGAGTGTGAGTGCCGAATAAGAAAAATGTTCGATGGTAATCTTATAGATCGATTTGCTAACGAACCAAATAACATCGGGCAGAATGAACCAAATATGGAAGCCTGTCTATAAGAAATACCAAACTGATTTCTTTGCAACCTCTATTGTCACTACAAGAAAAATGTTCTTTTATGATGCATATAAATGCCATAAAGATGATATTTACATTGCAAAAGGCTTTTAGCATAACAAAATTTTGTGTCACGCATATGTCGCAAATAAAACAAACATGAATAATACTTTTCATATGCTTGTAGAAGGTGATCTATTTACAATGCATTTTTTGTTGCAATAGATTAATATGCATCATCAAAGTCTTCTATCACTAATGAACTGCACTTTTAGCATTAATATCAATGGCATAGCCAAGCGTTGTAATTTATAGACAACCGCGACATTTATTTGTATCGTTGGTATTTGTATTTCTAGTAACACATATTTATGTTGAAAATATATCCTTTGTTCGCAACTCATAGTTATGTCGTTGGAACATACAAAAATTAGCAACATTAACTTTGCGCCCTAAGTAGTTTTTCATTTGTGAAACTTCCTTTTGTAGTTGCAAATTTCTATATAGCAACATTTATGTTGTTGCAAATAAATAGCCGTGACACATTAACTATCATTGAAAATGTTAGATATCAAAATTATTTTTAAAAAGTTCAATATCAACATTATTTTCAACACATTGTAATTGTTGCGATTCATTTAGTTATAACACAACAAAATATACTGAACTCGGTCTAATATATAAACACAATATATTCAAGTAGTATATAGAATGTATTTGATGCATAAATTGAAGCTATAGATCTTTTGAATGATTTACAACATCAATATTATTTTTCTTTCAATGATTAGTAACAATATCAACCAACGTTGTATAAGCATACTAAATTGGAGCTATTGATCTTTTGTATCACATTTGGCAATTATTAATCTTTAATAGTTAATATATTTTCCAATATTCATTTTTTAACTTATATAGCATTAGAGATCCAAAGCCTATAATATTAAATAAAGCTGATTGCACATATTAATTTGAAACAAAAAAAGGAATATATTGATTCATAAAAAGAGAGTTCATCAAATAATCGACCGATATTCAAATTAATAAAATACATAGATAAATGCTAAACTATAAGAAGAATTGATACTTTTAATTGCTAAGTATAAACAATTAACGGTACAACACTAATCTATAAATTAGCCAATTAAGATTATACAAATTATGAATTTTTCCTAACAAATCCTAAATTACTCATTTTGACAAAAGTAACAACCAAATAAATTGAACAAGTATCCAAATGTAAGATGAACCGAACTACTAAGAGCAAACATGTAAAAATCATGAGTGAGACCACTATGAATTGTTTTCCAGCCCATATTAGTCTTTTCCAGTTGAGTAACATTCAGTTCCTTACAAACTAAACTAACCTGCAATCAATGTCAATATTTTGATTGCGTTTTTTCTATAAAAGAAATAAAGATCACCTGATATTGTAACCCAGTATCCTCGCTGATATTTTTTTAGATTGGCAACTACTTTACTTCCTTTTAGCAACTACTTTACTTCACTTTAACATCTTCACGGATTAGAGACCAACATCTTTTTTCTCTAAATATGATCTAGATGCCTTTGAAAATGAATATGTTGAATATGATAAACAAATAAATATTTATGAACTATGCTTTAAATTTCCAATTTCTTATTGGTAATCCAACCATGAAACTAAGTAAAGAGATGGTGTTCATTCCCTTCTTTAGTGACACTGGATCTATAACTATTGGACCTAACTTATCTTTTAGACTCCCATGACTGCTTCCTAAATTGATTTATACTCAATAAGTACTTACTCTCTTAAAGCTAAGTAACATTTGTTTCTTGGTTGTTAGATTTTATGTACTACTTACCAATGAATGCATCATTCACAAATGCGTGTATGACATGAGCTTTTGATTGAACATGAAGTACATTCTCATCATTGTGTGTTTCATGGTTGTAGCTGCATTTGTTAAGTTACCTACATTAGCTACTATAGACTACTAGTAAGCAAATTTAAATTCTAGTAGATGAGAAATCCAATATATGACCTAACAGTATACCAAAGATAACCAGTTTTATCTTTGGTTGTACTCATCTATTCCATCAACATATTTTTCTTTACTGAAACCTGATCCAATTTTGCACTCGCATACGTTACTTCTACCATCATATTTACTCACTGAATTTTTTGATCTCACATCATAAGGGGACTTTACCCGAACACAAAATATTATCTTCATCATTTTACATTATGATGTCTCTGAATGATGCATATACTTTTTTTTAAACCCAGGAGAACCCGGCGGGCCGGTAAGCTCCTGAGGAGGGTACAGTAAAGCCGTCCGATGATCCAAGCCCCCATACCCCCGAGTAAATTTATATAGGATAGGGAAGCGCATGGTAGGAATCGAACCTGGGTCTTTTTACCAGAACCCAGACCTCCTTTCCACTGAGCCGCACCCGCAGACAATGGTGCATATACTTAAAAGTGAGATATATAAAAATCACAATTGCAGTATTGAAGGACATATGTTTGTAGTTTGGTAGAATGCTTATAGACTTTTATGGTAGATTATATGTAAAATTCTAGAATTGCAAAGTCACATAGTGATTTGGATCATTGTTTACAGAAAATGCTACACATTTCTCCGCTTCTTGATAAACATGTGCATGTAACCAAATCCTCAACATTAATTATTATTATTATTTAAAAAAGGAAAAAAAGATAATAAGTAGAACAAGAAAAACGGAAAGTAAAAAATAAAAAAAACGGAGAATTTATATATGCTTACATCTTGTTGTTGAAAGATTTTGTAACTTGTATGTTTTCCATTAAGTATTGTATTTGAAGATGCTTTTATTGTAGCATGTAATTCCTTTAGGTGTCCCATTTTGGTTACCCAATCAAATCTATGTAAAAAATCATCATATTAAGTTGTAACAAGAAACGGGAATAAAGTAAAGTTGTATATACTATTACGTACTATATTCATCAACAGGTTTTTCATCGTAATAGCTTGTAATTACATACGAAGAAGCAATTCTTCCTAAATTTGCTCCTCCATGAAACTGAAAATACAAGACATAAATAATTATTTGAAATTATGTTATTTTATACTCGGATCATTAGAAAATGGTAGAAAATACATACACCATGTAATAGTTCACTACTTCCTTCTTTTGCTATATTTAATAGAGCAACATCAAATGCAATGTCTCTGTCGATCTTATGTATTTTCCTCACCATTGGCTTGGTAGCTTCATCCAAATAAATAATATTCATTCCTTTTATTTCTTGGAGAACTGTATTGTGTAATCTTTATCTTGCAAATAACATAAACCCTAAGATCTAGAATTACATGATTATCACATATGTAATGAATCAATAAAACATACCTCCAAACATCTTGTATATGAATCAGCAATGGTTGTTGTCGAAAGTTATTTCAATGGAGAAAGGAAATGGTTTCTCTCTCTTTTCCTATATCTTTCTTTATGTGTTTTTTTATATATCCTTTGTGACGGGCAAAGGTTAATATTTATAGGTAGAGAGAGGACCAAATTTCCAGATTTGTAGACTTGGACTTGATCGTCCATCAAGATCAAGATGAGGGAAATTAACGCTCTAGATTATAACCGTTTTATTGATTAGCATATTAATAGGAAAACCCTTTAGATTCTATTTACCACAAAATGAGGAAGGGAACGTTTGAGAAAGGAAACAGTCAAATTTCCTTACAAAATAAGGAAGGAAATCCATTAATGTTTCTGTATTAATTTCCTTACAAAACGGTCAAATTTCCTTACAGTCTCCCACTTGGTCAATAGTAAAATCCATTAATGTTTTCGTATTAAGGTCATAAGGCGCGCATGATATGCTAAACTTTGCTTTAATCAGTTATCATAAGTGTCTTGGCTAATCCAGTGGTCAATGGAAGTCATGATGTGTACATGTTATTTTGCAACATGCTTACTTCCATGTACTATGACATTGACAACTTTCATAACTAGACCGTAGATGAGCATAACTTAATGGTCACATAATGTCTTGAAGCAAAAGACTGTTTCTGTTATCATTTATCTAAATATAAATGTGTACACATTATAAAACAGAAATAAAAGATGTCCAAATTATTAAGAGCTCAATAATTGTTATGTCTGGCTAAGTAAAAAATAAATGGCATAATAAGGAGATAATTAGGAACTATCTACAAGACCCATGCTATCAGTATGTCTCTGAAAGGTCTTTGGAGGTAGTCCTTTCGTGAATATGTCTGCCACTTGTAAGTCTGTACTTATCGATTCAACAACAATTTTCTTTAGTTTAACATCTTGCTTCAGTAGTAGGTATTTCAGGTCCATGTGTTTGGAACCTTTGGTTATCTTATCATGCTTGGAGAAAAAGGTTGCAGCTTCATTGTCGGAGTAGACAGTTAGTGGCTTAGAGATAAAACTTAAAGTGCCAAATTGTGAGACAAAATTACGCAGCCATGTTCCCTCTCATAACATGCTACATATTCAGCCATCATGGTGGATCCGAAAAGCATCTCAGATTCTGGCTTCTCCATGATATTTCACCTCCACATAAGAGGTACACATAACCAAGAGTGCAGATCCTAGTGTCAGGACATCCAGCAAGGTCTGAATCAGAATAACCAGTTACCTATAGGTAACTTAAATTTCTATAGGTGAACATGTAATTCCTTGTTCCCTTTAGGTATCTCAGTACCTTCTTTGTAGCTTTCCAATGAGCGATTCCTGTGTTACTTTGAAATCTACCCAGCATACCAACTGCATGACTGATATCAGGTCTTGTACAGACCTGTGAATACAACAAACTCCCTACAAGAGATGCATAAGGATATTTGGTCATTTCTTCTCGTTCCATAGGAGTCTTTGGGCACTGCTCAAGAACAAGTTTGTCTCCTTTCTGCAGTGGGACAGGACTAGAGGAACAATTCGTCATGCCAAATCTCTCAAGAATTTTGTCAATATATGCTTTTTGAGATAATCCTATAATTCCTTGTGATCTATCACAGAATATTTCTATTCCTATCACATAGGAAGCCTCACCCATATCTTTCATTTCAAAATTCGTTGAGAGATAATCCTTAGTTTCACGTAATAAACCAAGGTCGCCGCTAGCTAATAATATGTCATCAACATACAGAATCAAAAATATGAACTTGCTCCCACTGAACTTGAGGTATATACAAGGGTCAACTATGTTTTCTGTGAAATCGAAAGTGGTAATGATTTCATGAAACTTTAGATACCATTGTTTAGAAGCTTGTTTCAGTCCATATATTGATTTCTTAAGTTTGCAGACCATGTCTTCCTGTCCTTCAATTATGAAGCCTTCAGGTTGACGCATGTAGACTTCTTCTTCCAAGTCTCCATTTAGAAAGGCTGTTTTCACATCCATTTGATGTAACTCGAGATCATAATGAGCTACTAATGCCATGATAATTCTAAGAGAATCTTTTCTGGAAACATGAGCAAAAGTTTCATTATAGTCAATGCCTTCTTTTTGATTAAAATCTTTGAAAACAAGTCTGGCTTTATATCGCAATTTTACCATTGCAGTCACGTTTGGTCTTGAAGACCCACTTACAACCGACTGCTTTATGTCCTTGCGGCAATTGAAAGATTTCCCAAACTTGATTATTATCCATAGATTTCAGTTCATCTTTCATGGCATCAATCCATTTAAGAGAGTTAACATCCTTAATGGCTTGTGAATAAGAAATCGGGTCCGTAGTTCCTTCAGATTCTATTAGATAAAGCATATAATCATCCGGAATAGTTGATCTTTTTTGTCTTTGAGATCTTCTTAATACTAGTTCCTGTGGTACTTCATCAACATTATGATTGGTGATAATTTCATTATGGAGTTGTTGATCATTTATTGGGTTTCCCTCATTGTGAACAGGTTCCACAATGAGATGATTCCCAATATCTTTCGAAATAGAGAGTAAGATAATGGGTACCCTTATTTCATGAATGACCACTTCTTGTTGTTTTGTACTCCCACTGATTTCACCATTTTCATAGAATTTGGCATTGTCAGTTTCAACAATTCTTGTACTATGGTTAGGACAATAAAATCTATATCCTTTAGATTTTTCTGGGTAACCTATAAAGTAACCAATGACTGTCTTAAAATCCAATTTCTTTTCATTTGGATTGTACAGTCTAGCTTCAGCTGGGCAACCCCAAATTTTGAGATGTTTTAAACTAGGTGTCCATCCTTTCCAAAGTTCAAAAGGAGTCTTTGGAACGGCCTTACTTGGAACTCTATTTAAGATGTAGACAGCTGTTCGTAATGCATCCATCCATAATGATATAGGTAAATTTGCATGACTCATCATGGATCTAACCATTTCCATGTATGTACGATTTCGCCTTTCAGCTACACCATTCTGCCATGGAGATCCAGGTGTTGTGTATTGTGCAACAATTCCAAGTTTTTGAAGAAGTCTAGCAAAAGGTCCAGGATGTTGTCCTGTTTCATCATACCTTCCATAGAATTCACCACCCCTATTTGACCTAATGATTTTCACTTTTCTTTCTAATTGCCTTTTGACTTCAGTAATGAACACTTGTACAACATCCACTGACTGAGATTTTTCATGCAACAGATAAAGATAGCAATAACGTGAAAAATCATCGATAAAAGTGATGAAATATTTCTCTCTTCCAAAAGTTGGAACATCAAAAGGTCCACAAATATCTGTATGTATTATTTCAAGAAGTTGTGTACTTCTTGTGGCTCCTTTCTTTGTGTTTTTTGTTGTTTTTCCTTTAATACAATCAACACATGCTGTAATGTTAGCGAAGTCTAGGTCTAGTAGGACACCATTTTTCACTAACCTCTTAATTCTTTCACTGGATATATGACCCAGTTTTTTATGCCACAAGAAGTAAGAATCATTCTTGGATGACTTTCCTTTAGTTTCTTTTCCATGCAAGGTGAGTTGGATTTCAGCATTTTGTTTAAGATGAAGTTTATAAAATCCATCAATTAATATTCCAGAACCAATAAGGCTAGAGTTTTTAAATAAACTAAAATTTCCATTTCCAACTTCAAAAGAATATCCAAATTTATCAAGTTCACTTATAGAAATCAAATTATGGAAAATAGACGGAACATAAAGAGTTTGACATAAATTTAACTTATAACCGCTATCTAAAATGAGACGAAAAGTTCCAATAGCTTCAACTGGAGCTTTATCTTTATTCCCCATGAAAATGGAATTCTCACTTGGGTTTGTGGTTTGGATCGTAATGAATCCATGCATAGAATTCGAAACATGAACATTAGCAGCAGTATCAATCCACCAAGTAGAAGAAGGTACATTAGTAAGATTTGATTCGAAATGACTTACGAAACCCATTGGGTTACCTTTCTTTTCGAACCATGCTTTGCGCTTAATGCAATCTGCCTAGAAATGTCCAGGTTTCTTGCAGAATTTGCAGACATCATCCTTCCTTTTCTTCTTGGATGGTTGAGTGGCGTCATGAGATTTGGGTGGTGCTCTTTTATGCTGTGAGTTGTTCCTTTTGCCAGCTTGTTTTCCAACCCCTTGAGTGAAATAAGCAACTTTAATGCCTTGCGAGCCCTGCCTAGACTCCTCTTGAACCAGTTTGTTAGTCAATTCATTTAGACTCCACTTTTCCGTAATAGTGTTGTAATGAATTTTGAATGGTTCATACTGAGGAGGTAAGCTAGTGAGAATGAATTGGATGAGAAAAGCATCGTCCATAACCAATCCCAAGTTCTTAAGTTTGGCAGCAAGGTTAATCATTTCAATGACATGAGCCCTCATTGAGCGAAAACCATCAAACTTCATGGTTACAAGATCTGCCATAAGTTTCCCAGCAAGGGATTTGTCTACAGTCTTGAACCGATTTTCAATGGATTGCAAATATTCTTTTGCGCTTTCAGTTTTGGGTAGGAAGGTTTTGATGTTGGTATCAATCACCATTCGCATAAACATCATGCTGAGCCTATTAGATCGTTCTTAATCATCATGGAGTTTGTTTTCCTAAGGCGTACTTGTGTCAGTAAGTGGGATTGGCTTTTCCTTAAGGAGAGCCATGTCCAGTTCAAGTACGCCCAAAGAAAACTCAACTTGCTCTCTCCATTCTGAGTAGTTGGTTCCATTGAGTATGATGATAGACATAGCGTGCGAATTAAGGTTTGAGGGTATTGCAACTGCAGATATAAAAGAAATGTAGGCTTCTTTATTAGAATAAAACACATGTCATAATAAGAGGTTAGGTTTAGCGCCTCCTGTGGGTAGGCAGTATACTCATGGAAGAATGATAAACGTTAATGTTTCATGCGTTATTGTGCAAGCAGCAGCCGCCTGTGGACGGGACTACATGCATCAGACCAGAGAAAACAAGGAAATTAAGCGCGGAAGTTTTTTTTTTCCGCATAAACATTTGTCATTTTTTCAAGTAATCCACAGCAAGGATAATAAATGTCTAGTAACTCCAAATAAATTTCATATATGAATTTAACATATAAACAATTATTTTGCAAGTTCCAGATCATGAATTTAATGTCAAACTAGGAAACAATTGTTTTCAATATGTATACTTTCTGAAAAGTATTCGCATACAATAAGTTGTTCCATATTATACAGTAGGTCAAACATTAAGGTAGAAAAATTAACTTTTGCGGAAACATAAACTTTCCAGATCCAGATATAAGCATATAGTAAATAGAATAATATTGATGATCATGATTACTATAGAAACTTAAATAATATGAATATTAAACTTGAATCACATTAACAGTAATAATCATCATCATTATTATAGTAAAATTACAAACATCATATTATAAATCTATGCTAGTTTCGTTTTATATATATTGATGGATAATCATGAATTCTAAAACCTTGCTCTCATACCACATGTAATCTTTATCTTTCAAATAACATAAACCCTAAGATCTAGAATTACATGATTATCACATATGTAATGAATCAATAAAACATACCTTCAGACATCTTGTATATGAATCAGCAATGGTTGTTATCGAAAGTTATTTCAATGGAGAAAAGAAATTGTTTCTCTCTTTTCCTATATCTTTCTTTATGTGTTTTTTTATATATCCTTTGTGATGGGCAAAGGTTAATATATATAGGTAGAGAGATCAAATTTACCTATTAGTATAGTATCTAATCGGCTGTGTAGTATCACGCTACACAACCGTTTTGCTCAAAAAAAAAATATAGGTAGAGAGAGGATCAAATTTCCAGATTTGTAGACTTAGACTTGATCGTCCATCAAGATCAAGATGAGGAAAATTAACGCTCTAAATTATAACCGTTTTATTGATTAGCATATTAATAGGAAAACTCTTTAGATTCTATTGACCACAAAATGAGGAATGAAACGTTTGAAGAAGGAAACGGTTAAATTTCCTTACAGAATAAGGAAGGAAATCCATTAATGTTTTCGTATTAATTTCCTTACAAAACGGCCAAATTTCCTTACATGTTGATCTTACTTGAGTAAATAAAATACATACAAAGAAGTCCAGTTCTCTGTCCACATTGATGGCTTGTTTGGGGAATTCAGGCAAGAAAAGTTTTCTCACATTTCATAATGTATTTATCTACCACACAAAATAAGTTTTCTCAATATTTTGTTTCAAAATTAGAACTACCAAAATGAATTTGTAGTATACATGGATATTTCATGCACTATAAACTACCTAAAATGATAATATTTGTGGTCTATGTTAATTTTCCTATTCACATATAAGATAAAATACACAGAGAAGATTCATCATTTAGTTTTAGAACCAATTGTGGCATGCAAATTAAAATATAAATAACTAAAACTGACAACATCATTGGGTGCACCTTGTTGCTTGCAGATCATCCGTCGAATGCCAGTTTCCTAGCTAACTGCCAATGATGCTGCCCATTTAACTGAGCGTAGTCCTAATTCGTGAGATGCAGCCTCCATCATTTCATATTCATTTTTGATATACAATGAAATATGCACATGATTCATACTTAGTTTCTCATATTACACCACTATTATACTTCTAGTAACTTCAGAAGTTCCTGAAACTTTTACCTGAACTGGTATAATTGGTCCTCCTTGAGAAGCAAACTACTCTTATTTCATCATATTGCAAACCATTGTAACATACCGTTTCATATAGAACTGTACCTACACATTATAATTAGAAATATTAAGCGAATTATTGAATTAGTTGGCATATTATAATTTGGGAAATTTATACCTTAAATCTTTTGTGATCAGAGGGGAAGACAGTGCCTTCAATTTCACGCAACCACTATGGGAAGCCTTTGCATCACCAAACTCAAACTTGAAGCATCACTCAAGATTATTATAGTACTATTATTTTCAAAACAATTAGTATATGAAATAAATGAATAAACTAATTACCCATAATCCCATTCTGATTCAATGAATGGACCTACTCTTAGGTTGACATACAACCTTTATCTTTGATGAATTTTTAAAATTATACCAAGTCATATCTTCCCTCAAAATTATGCTGACAGTAAAATAGAAAAGAACCATAATTAAACATATTTTTCACGTTGTGATTAATTTGGATATAAAAAATCAGCAGGCAAAATCAATGTACTTGTTCTTCAGTAAACGGAAAACTGTTGAAATAACAAAATAGCCTAGATAGATATGTAGACACATACAGTTGGAAACTAAAGGTGAACAAATTTTGCAACCTATGCACTTTAATATAAACTATCTAACTAATATAAATTATTTCACATAAATTATATAGCTAGTTAACGTAGTAGATTTGTAGGTAATTAATACAAACTATAGCATGCACGCACACGCATGTGTAAATTATTTTAAATTTCTTTATTTATAAATGATTTAATATTAATAAGATTATAGTCATTTTCCAAAAAGGAAGCATTGCATTATTAAATCCTATTAACTTTTCTATTAATTGCCACTTTATAACCTTGTATTTGATGTCAAAGTGATGGAGGTACACATAAGAAACAACATGAAATGGATAATAAACACCTGGCTAAGGGATTTTTAAGAGCAGACAATCTTTTCTCAAGCTCATCAATCTAAGAACCACTCAAAGTTTTTCCTGCCTTTTATAAAAGACTCCCTTTGTATACTAAGTGGAAACAAATTTGATTCTTTAAATTGTTCTGCTAAAAAATTGTATTATTGACTAGAAGTCCTTAAAAAATTATAAGAGCGACAAAATATGCAGAAATTAATGAGCATTTTCAAGTTTAGTGTATAAATGATTCAACATATAATTTTTTTTTCAGCTATGTGAGTGTAATAATACTTCTTCTATGGCACTGTATGTCATATAACTTACCATGTTAATTTTGTATTCGATGTTTCAAAGCTCTTTAGATATCATAGTTTTGTCACTGTAAATAACAATCAACATAATTGTTATAAAGAATCGCAGAATGATCAGAATTTTTTATTCTAGTTTGTGTTGTTGTAAACTTATAATAACATTAATATTTCACCCACTAAAATAAAAAGGAACTTAGTATCATCAAAGTATGAAAAAAATTACCATAATGCATTATAAAGAAGTTAAAACCGTTTGCAAGTGACAGCACTTTCGAATACATACATCCCTTAAAAAGAAAAATTAGAGAAAATATTAATGGTAGAAAAATGTAAGTCTACTTAGAAATTTAAATGGTGTTAAACTATCATTTATGCATGTTTTAGACCATTCATAAAAAAATGAATCTATCAAATGATTGCTGACCAACCTAATTCAATAGAATGCTTCTGCAGATGCTACCGAATAGGAATCTCACGTAGATTATTATGAACTTTGAGCACCTTATGAACCTCAACGTATTAATTATTAAATAACCTCATAAGCTATCACATAAATTTCGATAGAAAACTAATCTTTTTTTTTTGAAAATTGGTAAATGGGCCAAGCCCATAAAGAAGAAAAAATACAAACGGGTATACTGAACCCAATACCACACAACTCATACAAACGGGTAAACATACCTAATACCGCACAACACAAACACACCAACCCTAATCGAGTTAGGGCATACTCTCGCCTCCTTCTTCTAAAAAGAAAAACTAAAAAAATGGCAGAACAACGAGGGCGAATCAACAGCGAAAGCAAAAGTAACTCGCTGAAGTTAATTTAGAGACTTAAGGAGGCTTCTAGTATTTCGATTCAGTCCCTTTCATCCTATGATGCTCTGAAATGAAGTGAAAATCATTCATTTGGGTGGTTTTCACTTCCTTTTCGACACGCGAGCACGAGTTTGCACTTGAATCTTTATTACTCCTTAAATCCGGTATCTGCTTGGCGGAACTTGATGAATTCGCAAGCTCAGACATCCAGCTGCTTTCCCCTCTCTCCAAATAAGATAAGTGAAATATTTGATTGTTGATGTTGCTTCTGTAGTGACTGTACCCTAATCTTATATCATTTACAGCCGCTTGAAGCTTTATTTCATGCTCACGAAGGCTATCCTCCATGCAGTATCTTCCAGAACTGTCAGGTAAGGATATATTAAAGTTTGAAATATTGAAATTAAAGTTTATGTTATTAAAATTTGCCTTGTCACTTCCCTTGCAGTTATCAGTTGCGGATATACTGTTCTGGAGGAAGTTGATTGAGCAGTTGCTAGATCTAACTCTGTTATCCCCTTTAGATAAGTGTATGTTGATATTATCTCTTGAACGTGAATTATAGACATCATTTTCGATATTAACTGTTGGTTGCCGATTATTGTCTATGTTCAGATAATTGCCTATTTGATCATGAATACCGTGTGCGCGGTAGCTTCCGCCCCTATCAGGTAAAGTATTACAATTGTTAAAGCTCAATAAATGCTTGTTTGTTAGGAAAAGATAGATTATTTTTAATTATTCTTCCCTTGTTTATGCAGGAGCTAATCCTGTCGTGTTGGTAGAAGCGGCCGCCACCAGTATTGACGGAATTGGGAGTGAAAACAACATTATTCAAAGGCTTTTCCATCCAATGATTGCCATTGTGGTGGAGATGCCTCGCATTGGGATAATTAATCCCATTCTGTAAGAAAGATTCTAAACTCTCTTCATATTTATCCATGTGCCAGCTTTTATGATTTGGATTTTCTGAGAAGTGGTTTTGATTTCTGTTTTTACTGGGGAGGATTTGGGAATCCAAATCTATTTTCTTCCAAAGTTGTATGCTTTATGTTTCTGATTGAGAATGAAGTCTTTGATTTCTCTCTTTCCAAATATGAAATATTGTTGCAGTAAGCACAATGCTAGCTTTTTTGAAATCTTTGCTATTTCCTTTGAAATTTTGTTGAATATAGTTGATGCTTTCTCTGATGTTTTGAACTACCTGATTTTGTCTAATATTGAGCTTTGTTTTGGCAATAAACCATATATGTTTTGAATAAGACCAAATTATTGCATCAGCTAATATATTTGCAACCATAAAAGAATAAGACTACCACACATAAGAATCAAAAGGTAGTCATACTAAAATCAATGCAGATGACATACTCTTTTGATATATGTAAATTGTATACTCTTTAGCTTCGAGAAAATAGCTTGCTAATAGATGAAATTAGAGAAAAAAAATCAAAGGATGAGAGTATATGTTGGTGGACCTCGTAGAAAGACTAATGTTAAAAATGTACGTTCATTCTGTACAGTAATGTTTTGGTTAGATTATTTTTAAGCTGTAAAATGAAACTATATACAACTTTAACCAATTGAAATTACTTATGAAATAATGTAAAATCACATAGAGTGTACTGCCAAGATCACTAACTTAAATCTACTAGACTCAAATTGATTTGGAAATTGTTGACAGGCAACTCCATATGGATTCAGCTAATGAGGACTACCTACAAACTTAATTTATACTTAAAAAATATCATAATATCAATAACGAACACATTTTGATTTTGCTTTGAGATTAATTACGCAGATATTGTTGAAAATAACCACGCACCATAAAAGTTATAAATTAAAATGTAAATAAGTAATAAAGAATCAACTCTTCACGATCAATTGGTTTTGTGACAAATAGTGGTTTTCAAAATTCAAAAAAAAAACCTATACCAATATGTATTGAATTATATAACCATAGTGAATTTAATTTGTCCAATCCATGTGTTAAAGAAAGGAATAACTATTTTTCAGGTTCATCTTCATTGTTATATCAAGTGTGAAATGGATATCTATGCATATCATTACTTTTCTTTTACAAAGTATGCATGTTTTATTTTCTAGTTAATTAGCATGTAGCATAAACATGGCAGTCAAAAGAACTAAAAAAACATTTCATTCACTTTTTCAACTAAAAATTCTATAAATACAACTGTAACATAGAAATAACATTGTAATGTACAACAAGAACAATTCATTTGTCTGCAATTTGATTTTTCCAAAATATGTACTTAACATGATAGCAAAATATGGATAAAAATTAGCAAAATCAAAAAAGCAAGGCTTCTAATGAATTTTTTTTAAATTGGGTACTTAGATGGTAGTTGTAACAACCCGCACCTTAATAGAGCTGAAATTTGACAAAAATCGAAACTCAAATCCATTAGAGTGCAGATCGTTAGTTTTGGTAACATGTAATAAACATAAATATATCAAAGATCGATCAAGCTAAACTCACAGCGAAATAGAAAAATCTGATAGTATATAAATACTAACCTTCTATTACCTCGGAATCAATTGTATTCCTTGGACATCCAATCTCCTTGTCAATACCGAGCATGAATAAGAAGACTTCCCCATCAACCATTCCAGCTCGCTCCAGTGATCTATTCCTCTAAATCTATCATGTGGGTTGTGATGAGGAGGGGGTCAGAACAACGTTCTATTGATCGGAAAATTACATAATTTATCCATAACATAAATTTAGACCGTTTGGTTTTCATTTAAATGTTATGTCTGCTATTAACGGCTAACCCATTTAATTAAATATATGTGCGTACGATATATCAATCCTAACCTTCTCCAAGGTATACTATACGTATATATACCGATGTGTGTGTGTGTGTACACACACACTTTCTAACCATTCTCTACCCAAAACGCCGGCCACTGAATACTTCTTAATTATAAAGCAGGCCTTGCGCATCGTCATCGCTAGTCTATCGGTCCTAACTAAAGAGAACGATGACTCCTATATACGGCTTTACTAATAATATATAATTTATTTGTCGTACTATTACCGCAACTCAAAGACTTATCTAAGGGTTAACTAGCCTACCACCACTAGACTAATCTTCAACTATCTATACCCGAGGTCCATGTGTATCCCATACGGATTCTACACTAGTAGGAAGAAAAATCCATCAGGGCGTAACCCAAATTTTTACTACCGCTTGTTTGGGATCGCTGGGCGTCTAAGCCTATATTCCAGACCTACTACTAAATATTAGCACCAACTACTGACATAGCCTGCCGACCCTTGACAACTGACATCCCTAATTAAACTAATATAAGTAGTTAAGTAAAATGCCTCATTTGGTTATTTACAACCTTTTATTGGATAGGAAATAGAAAAAAATTCCCAAAAGGTACCGGGTCATTTAATACTTCAAATCTGATATGAACCCCCGAGCATACTTTCCCCTAATATATCTGCAACGTAAATCCCTCTCCCATGAGTCATATATTGGAGATGTCCTAATCAGTAGTAAGTATACAAAATTGTTGGTAGCCTTTGAGTGAAGGACAGACTTCTGTTGTGTAACTCTACCGACCTTGCAACCCAACCGACCTTGCAACCCAACCCACTAAATCAAATTAACCACTCTAAACTTTAATATTGGGCAAAGCCCGCATATTTAAGGGTATATAATTTACTCTAATGATAATTATACTACCTTGAAATATTCAATTACTAACTAACATTTTTATTTACTTTTCTATAAATGTCATATTTTCCGAAATAAATGATTATTATCTTAATGGACATTTCCTAAAGATATTTATTTACTTATTCAAATTTTGCCTAGTATTCCTTCTTTATCTCTCCATATTTATCATTCTAACAATCTCATTAATCAGTCCCATCACCCTATTTATACCCTATTTAAACTCCTGTAACTCCCAAATTAATTTCACATATATTACCTATTTTTTTGAAGTTACAATATTTCCATCTCAATTTCCTAATTCTATTATTCAAGGCACGATTTATTCAAATGTTCTAATTATAACTAATGTGAATATTACGCGTAAATAGTCATATTGGTTAAATTTCATTAATTTTAATTGATTGGCTCGGTTAAATACGTATATATATTTTTACTAGTTATATTTCTAGTTATCAATCCCAAACTAGAATATTCTTTTCCATGTTTTTATTTGTTGTAACTATATTTCTAAAAAGGTTTTCCATTATATTTTCATACATTTGCGCAAATTAAGAGATTTTCTTCATTAGAAATTACAAGGAATGATTTATTTTCTTTTTATTGAAATGTAAAGTGTAAACTACGAAAGATAAATCCATACTTTATACATCTCTTTCATCCGTTTATGCACATTCCTTATTAAATCAAATGCTGCACTTTTCTATGCAACTAAGAATATTAGGCAAATTTATAAAAATTAAATGAATAATATTCCCAACAAATAAAATACAGAAAGTCCACATTCCAACTAAATTAGGGTATAAATCTAGATTATACTAACATTTTTAAAATCCAATTGTAGATCTAGAATAAATTCTACATCTTATCAACATTCAACTCTTAATATCTTAGGAACTGATTTTCAGATTTGGATGTAAACGATATTTCTAATCAAATTTCCTATGCTGTAGAAGATACAGGCAATGTTTTATACATTTAATTTGAGCCTACAACTCTTAGATCTTTATTTATGCATAATAATAAAATAAAAATCCAATGAAATAAATTTCAATGTTATAAACAAATTATATAATTTCTCACTCACCTTTTAGAGCATTCCAAATCTCTAGATCTGAATCTGATTCTTTGACTTTACTTCATCTCTTTTTTAATTCAAGAAATATGTATAAAAAGGGTATATACATACATTAAATTTTCAGATCCGAGAAGAGATACGGGATTGAAGGGGAACATGAATGTACAATATTGAAATTTACCTTGTTGTTTGCGCAATGTTGATCCGCTCCTTCTCTTCTTCTATTTATTTTATGCTCTTCTTAAATTTATATAAATACAAACTATTTTAAAGTTAGGAGGAACAGTGGAGAAGAGGAAACGTCAGCGTTTCGTTGCCCTAGATCAGAAAATACAAGAAAAGAAGGAAGGAGTTAGGCCTGTATTTATAGGCTCTCGAATCAGTCTTAACCGTTAGATTAAAAATATTAAATCTAGGTCATTAGTCGAGCTTCAGATCACGTTGAACACCCTCGACTGGTCGACCGTACCCCTATGAGCAGTCGACCGCTACTGGTCGATCGGCCCATAGAGGGGGTGTAACAACCCGCATATTTTACGATTCGTATATTTTGAATGTTTAATTCATGAATAGTATCGTTAGTCGGATTTTAGCCTGAGAAGTCACTATTTGTAAAAGAACAGTCGAATTAGTGAAAAGTCTTTGTGGATCGAGATTCGGAGGTATCAATTTGTGAAAAACTGTCAAACAGGGATTCAGACGTCTGAAATGAAGCATTCAGATGTCTGAAATTGTTCGAATCAATCCAGAAAGGAAATAGGCTAAAATTGTCATTTTCAGACGTCTGAAATGGACGTTTCAGACGTCTGAATATTGTTCTGGACAACTTCTATTTTTCTAGATTCAGAGGTCTGAATCGTTCATTTCAGACGTCTGAATGTTGTTAGAGAACTCATATTATTCTAGATTCAGACGTCTGGTTTGGAAATTTCAGACGTCTGAATCAGGAATGAAGTTGAGAATCAACAATTTGAACTTGAGACCATTTCCATTGAGTTCAAAATGTTGTTTGCGATTTTTTGAGTATAAGCATCGATATGTTTGGAGTAAGTTGAATTTTGCTATTTTCTATTGGGTTTTTGGGTTTGGGTTTCACCCAACTCATCCTATACCCTAACTCAGCCCCTCTCCTCTCCATTCACTCATTTCATTTCCTAAACTCTCAAGCTCAACTGAAAATGGGGGAAGAGAATGGGAAATAGAAATTCCTAAGCCCTATATTCATTTGCAAACTCAAACTCAAGTCCAAAATCCAAGAGAAGCTTAGGTAAGCATCCTCTTCTTCTTCTCCATCTCAATCCCTCTTCAAATTCTCATAAATTCCTAATATCTTAACTTAGAGAAAACTTCATCGTTGTTTATAGATTGAAGCTCCTTGGGTTAAAATTGAAGAGTGGTTGTTCTTGCCTTGCTCTATAGCTTCTCTCTTGAGTTTTTGGGTTAAAAGGTGAGTTTTTGAACTCACATCTACACCTATATCTTTGATAGTGTTAGGTAGCAATTCCTAACATATAATCCTTGTCCATTTGTTGTTGAATTGAATTGGTATGATGAATATTCCAATTTTTGGCGTTTGAAGTCAAAATCTATAAAAATCCTTATATGGTTGTTTGGGCATGTTGGTCGGAGTGTATTGGTGAGTCTTTAAGGTTGGGTAGTCGTTTGGCGTAAACCCCTAGCCATCATCACTCATCTGATTACTTCCGATATGATTTGGCCATCATTGGCCTAGGCAAAGAATTGCCTGAGCTCCAGTTTCAGACGTCTGAAATATACAATTCAGACGTCTGAATCTGCTTGTCTCAGCCCAATTAGCTTATTTTGCTTGGTTTCCAATTTTGATCGATTCGTGCCGATTACAATTAGTTGTTATCGCATTTTGACTATGATGATTTCGTACACGGGTTTTTATAAAATGATCTTTTTAAATGGTATTAAAAGCTCGTTTCTCCAATTTATAATTTTTATTTAAAACACACACACAATTTTGCACTTCGAGCGAAGAGGGAGGTGAATCAAATGATTAAATAAAACGTGTGCTATGAACACGTGCGTTTATCTTTTCAGTTAATTCCTAATCAATTCGTTTGACCGTTTTGACCTCTGGGTCTGGTTTACCGATGAAATGAGGTGAACTTTGTACTGCTTTGAGTGTGAAATTGACTAACGGTTAGTAAACCGTTTAGTGCGAACGTGTGGTATGGGACTCACGTTAACATTTTTCGGGTTCCTTTCTGAGAGTTCTGACACATTCCGCCAGTTAGTGGTGTCCAGTACGGGGCCTTCGGACCTTCGCCACTACGGTTTGTTGCCCTATAGTATCACTTTTGGAGTTGGTCCATCGTCATCGCTCGAGTGATATTGGGTTTGTTGCCTTCGGGCGTTGCCTTCGGGTTTGTTGCCCGATAGTATCACTTTTCGAGTTGGTCCATCGTCACCGCTCGAGTGATATTGAGGTTTGTTGCCTTCGGGCGTTGCCTTTGGGTTTGTTGCCCAATAGTATCACTTTTGGAGTTGGTCCATCGTCACCACTCGAGTGATATTGAGGTTTGTTGCCTTCGGGCGTATGGATCCTTGTTATATAGTACTGAGCTCGAGCATCTTTTGTTTCTTTGACAATTATATTTCCCTAGTGTATCGCCTTTCGGGGTAGGTTCTTTGAACCACACGATATATAGCGATTACCTTGTGGAAACTTGTGTTACCTTTATTGGTATTTGTTATTTGCCTTTTGGCTTGTTTTGGGATATGATATCCTCGGTTTATTTGAGTTGCCTATGATATGAGGCTTGTTATGATTCATCTTATGTTAGATGATTTGGTTATCTCCTTTGGAGATAATTGTGGTACTTTATGATCTTGTATGTTCATTATCATTTAGTTTATCTAACTGATTTGTTTAGCTATACTGACCCGTGTATTTTATACTGGGGTCAGACCGAGATGTTTCAGTTTAGGTACATTGGACTTAGCCTATTTTGCTTCCGCATGGACTATTCCGCTAGCTCCTTTTTGTTATAGCTTTTTGTGTAGTCCTTTTTGGCTGTAACTCTGATATGTATTCTTTTGAATCGCCTGTATATTGTGGTTTGTTTTACCACTTGTCGAGTATCATTTTGTAAACTCTGTAATGTATCTGTATATGTGTAAATGTATGTGATGATCTATTGTTCTGTGATGTGTATTACATTTGAGTTGTTATATTTTATTCTGATAGATCCTCAGCCACCTATGGCTTTGTATTAAGTATTTATTGGACATGTCGATCCATTTAAGTAAGAAGTGGCAATTGTCGGCGTATTCAATAGATAATTAAGGCAAGGTTATAGATGGTCGCTCCTATCCAGCTCTATTCTCCGCATTAGCAGACGGTGTTACCAAGTAATACTCTTTGCTAATGTGGGTCTCGGAGTGGGACGTCACAACTTGGTATCGGAGCTGAGTTCAGAATAAAATATGATAAACATAGAACAGAGACACATATTACGGTACATCAAAGGGTAGTACGAATGTTACGAATCTTTGTATCATCGTGCCTTTATTCTTTCCGTGCCTTTGGGGTAGATAGAATTTTTGGGAATACGTCTAGGAATGCATTTCTTCCGTAGTATTCCATATTTGAATTAATGATATCTACCTTGTGAATAATTTTTATCTTATCTTATCTTTCGGCTAATGGCCGGAAGAGGCCGAGGACGACGCTCGGATGCTGGGCAATCCAGTGGCTCGCATTCGGACGGCGTTTATATGTCTGCCGATCAATTTTTGGAGTTGTTTAGGAGCACTCAGCCTCCAGCTCCTATTCGAGCTTCTCCTCCACGCAAGTCTGCCTTTGCACGCTTGTGCAGTGATTTTTCTCATCTTGGAGGAAAGCCATTCAAAGGCTTCGAGTCCGTTCTTAAGGTCCAAGCTTGGATTCACACATGCGAACGTATCTTCTCTCGCATGGATCTTTCTGACCACGATCGAGTTCTTGTAACTTCTAGCTTATTGCAAGAGCGTGTCCTTGATTGGTACGAGCTTCTTATAGCCGAACTTGATGAGTCTGTTCTTTCTTGGACTCAGATTCGGGAACGATTCGAACTCAAATTCGTTCCTGAATCTGAGAAAGTTTTATTGGCCCGTCGCTTTCTTGAATTGAAGCAAGGGAAGTCCTCCGTCTCTAAATATGTTGCATCATTCGAGGCCTTATCTAAGTATGGTCTTGAATTCATTAGCACTTCTTATAAGAAGAATCTGAAGTTTGTCTCTAGTCTTAAGAAATATCTTAAGAAGTCCTTAATGCTTCAGCTTTCTTTTGAGGAGTTGGTTGATTTGGCACTTCATCTCGAAGCCGTCGAGAAGGAGTGTGATAGTGGTGATGATATTAAGGTTCGCGAGAACCCCAATAAGAAGAAGTTTCCATTTCATAAGCAGGAATTTTTCCCTTCTAAGAAGAAAAAGCCTGTTGAATCTGGTTCTAACTTTCAATCTGCTGGAACACCTTCCATTCAGAAGTGTTTCAATTGTGGTTCTCCTGATCATATGATCCGAGATTGTCCTGAGCCTCTCTTCTGCCGTTATTGCAAGAAGGAAGGTCATCGTATTTCCACCTGCCCTACTGCTCTTGCTAGTGCCAAGTCTGGCAAGCTTTTTGTTGCTAAGGCTTCTGGGGGTTCCTCTCAGCCCAGAGGTAATTCTCCTCTTATCCTTGATGGCATTATTTTATTTCGTGATCTTCCTATTTGGTTTCTTTTGATACGGGTGCGTCCCACTCATTTATATCAAAATAACTTGTTGATTCTTTCTCTTTAAATATTATGGGTTTGATGACTTCACTGAGAATTGCGAATCTGGTTGATGCATCCGCAGCACTCAGTTTCTTTGTGAAAAATGTCAAGATTATTTTTGTGATTACTCTTTTCGAGCCGATTTGCATGTTATTCGTTACTTAGGCTTCGAAATTGATTTTTGGGTAAGGATTGGCTTAATTATTATGAAGCCCATATCCTATGTCCAATGTGGACTATTCATCTTCGACATCTTCAATCTGTTAAGTAGATTTTTTTTGTTCTTAATGATTTTGATTTCCAAATTCGGTGATATCATTTTAATTCTTTAAACCTACGGGATGAGGAGAATATTATTTCTCTCATTCAGGTAGTTTGTGAATTTTCCGGTATGTTTGAGCTTGTCTTAGGATTATCACCTAAGCAATCTATTGAATGGTGCTAAGGTCTATTCAGCTCGACCTTCCCATCGGTTTTCATCAGCTACGAGTTGCGGAAGGTAGCATCCTCTTACCGCATTCCGCACTCGTTGTGATTTTTGTGTTTGGATCGTTATGTCATTCGGTATGACGAACCTTCTACCTTATTTCATCCATTTTGTGAATCGAGTATTCTATGAATATCTCGATTAGTTTATCCTTATATTTATTGATTATGGATGAAAATAACAAATTTAAAGTTTGCAAATCTTTTTAATAAGATATTTATAAGTATAATTGGGTTTTGTTCTTAAACGAGCAAAGAATCTTTGTAAATTTTATAAGAGACATGGTTATCATATATAAGATAATTTTGTGTTGTTTTGCCATTGAGTGCTTTAAGAATTCTGGTCGATGCGCTTGATCAAGGTTATCGATAGCAATCTCCTAAATGCTGTGATGAGATAGTCAAACACAGTAAATTCTTGTAAAAAGTTAATTTTTCTAAAAAGATGAATATATATATAAAGTTAATTATAATTTTGAAAGTTTTAGCTTTTCGGGAAAGAGAATCGATTAAAGGAACTCTTTTCCAATGCTTTTATTCTTGCGGTTTCTGAAGGGAACCAAGACTTTATTGTTTGTACCGATACTAATAGTATTGGTTTTGGTGTCATTCTCTTGTAAAGGGAATGTGTTATCGCAATTGCTTCTTGACAATTAAAGCTTATCGAGACTAGATATGCCATTCATGATCTGGTGCTCGCGGCTATTGTTTTCGTTCTTAGATTTTGGCGTCATTATCTTTTGGGAGAGAAATTTATTCTCTACACCGATCATAAATCTTTGAAGTATTATTTTTTCTCAAAAGGAACTCAATTTGCGTCAACAACATTGGCTCGAGTTCCTTGCATCTTATGATCTTGTTATTCTTTGTAGTTCGGAAAAGGGCAATCGTGTTGCCGATGCCCTTAAGCCGAGAGCAACAAGTGGATGTTTCCATGATGATACCCGAATGAAATGATCTCGAGACTTTATCCACTTGTGAGATTCAAGATCGTGAATCCAATTCATGTTCATCTCTTGTTTTGTGTAGCCTTAAGGCCCGTCCTTCTCTTTTTGACTATACCTCTTTTGGCTGAACTCTATGTCCTGTTATATTGCATGGAGTTCCTACTTCTATTGTTAGCAATCGTGATCCATTATTTTGCTAGTGGATTTTTGTAAGGTCTTCAGCAAGCTTTGGGAACAAAGCTTAATTTCAGCACAGCTTATCATCCACAGTCTGATGGACAGACTGAACGGGTGAATCGTATCTTAGAGGATCTCCTCCGTATTTGTATTCTCGATTTCGGAGGTGGTTGGGAGGATCATCTACCCCTTGTGGAGTTCTCCTACAACAATAATTTTCAGTCCAGTATCGGTATGACTCCTTTCGAAGCCTTATACGGAAGGACATGTCGATCACCCTCATGTTGGTTGGAATCTGCGGAGAAGCTTGTTCTTGGCCCAGATTTTATTCATGATTCTTCTAAGAAGATTGATCTTATTCGTCAGAGAATGAAAGAGGCATAGAGCCACTAGAAATCCTACATGGACAACCGTAGAAAGCCTCTCGAGTTCTCGGTTGATGATCTCGTCTTTATTCGTGTTTCTCCTTTGAAAGGGGTTATGCGCTTCAGTGTGACAGGGAAATTAGCTCCTCGCTTTGTAGGACCATTTCCTATTACTGAACGTATTGGCCCTGTGGCTTATAAAATTTCACTTCCAGCTCATCTATCCGGAGTTCACAACGTGTTTCACATCTCTCAGCTTCGGAAATGTCATCGAGAATCAGATTCTGTTATCGACTCTCCTGATTTGCAAGGGCTTGAGATCTCACCAGACTTATCTATTGTACAACACCCTATTCGCGTACTTGCCTCGAAGGTGAGACACCTTCGAAACAAGGACGTGCCGCTTATTAAAGTTCAATGGTCCGCTAATCCCAATGACTGTACTTGGGAAACCAAAGAGTTTATAGAGCGATCCTATTCGGGTTTTCTATCTTTGCTTAGCAATGGTGAGAATATCTTTTTATCTCAAGCTTATTCTCTTTTCTTTTTTGGGTAATGTAAGTATGTAGTTGTTACCAATTTCTTCTCTAGGAATTGCGCGGACGCAATTTTGTTAAGGAGGGGAGATCTGTAACAACCCGCATATTTTACGATTCATATATTTTGAATGTTTAATTTATGAATAGCATCGTTAGTCGGATTTTAACCCGAGAAGTCACTATTCGTAAAAGAACAGTCGAATTAGTGAAAAGTCTTTATGGATTGAGATTCGGAGGTGCCAATTTGTGAAAAACTGTCAACAGGGATTCAGACGTCTGAATTGAAGCATTCAAACATCTGAAATTGTTCAAATCAATCCAAAAAGGAAATAGGCTAAAATTGCCATTTTCAGACGTCTGAAATGGACGTTTCAGACGTCTGAATATTGTTCTGGACAACTTCTATTTTTCCAGATTCAAAGGTCTGAATCGTTCATTTCAGACGTCTGAATGCTGTTAGAGAACTCATATTATTCCAGATTCAAACGTCTGGTTTGGAAATTTCAGAAGTTTGAATCAGGAATGAAGTTGAGAATCAACAATTCTAACTTGAGACCATTTCCATTGAGTTCAAAATGTTGTTTGCGACTTTTTTGAGTATAAGCATCGATATGTTTGGAGTAAGTTGAATTTTGCTATTTTCTATTGGGTTTTTGGGTTTGGGTTTCACCCAACTCATCCTATACCCTAACTCAGCCCCTCTCCTCTCCATTCACTCATTTCATTTCCTAAACTCTCAAGCTCAACTGAAAATGGGGGAAGAGAATGGGAAATAGAAATTCCTAAGCCCTAGATTCATTTGCAAACTCAAACTCAAGTCCAAAATCCAAGAGAAGCTTAGGTAAGCATCCTCTTCTTCTTCTCCATCTCAATCCCTCTTCAAATTCTCATAAATTCCTAATATCTTAACTTAGAGAAAACTTCATCGTTGTTTATAGATTGAAGCTCCTTGGGTTAAAATTGAAGAGTGGTTGTTCTTGCCTTGCTCTATAGCTTCTCTCTTGAGTTTTTGGGTTAAAAGGTGAGTTTTTGAACTCACATCTACACCTATATCTTTGATAGTGTTAGGTAGCAATTCCTAACATATAATCCTTGTCCATTTGTTGTTGAATTGAATTGGTATGATGAATATTCCAATTTTTGGCGTTTGAAGTCAAAATCTATAAAAATCCTTATATGGTTGTTTGGGCATGTTGGTCGGAGTGTATTGGTGAGTCTTTAAGGTTGGGTAGTCGTTTGGCGTAAACCCCTAGCCATCATCACTCATCTGATTACTTCCGATATGATTTGGCCATCATTGGCCTAGGCAAAGAATTGCCTGAGCTCCAGTTTCAGACGTCTGAAATATACAATTCAGACGTCTGAATCTGCTTGTCTCAGCCCAATTAGCCTATTTTGCTTGGTTTCCAATTTTGATCGATTCGTGCCGATTACAATCAGTTGTTATCGCATTTTGACTATGATGATTTCGTACACGGGTTTTTATAAAATGATCTTTTTAAATGGTATTAAAAGCTCGTTTCTCCAATTTATAATTTTTATTTAAAACACACACACAATTTTGCACTTCGAGCGAAGAGGGAGGTGAATCAAATGATTAAATAAAACGCGTGCTATGAACACGTGCGTATATCTTTTCAGTTAATTCCTAATCAATTCGTTTGACCGTTTTGACCTCTGGGTCTGGTTTACCGATGAAATGAGGTGAACTTTGTACTGCTTTGAGTGTGAAATTGACTAACGGTTAGTAAACCGTTTAGTGCGAACGTGTGGTATGGGACTCACGTTAACATTTTTTAGGTTCCTTTCTGAGAGTTGTGACACATTCCGCCAGTTAGTGGTGTCCAGTACGGGGCCTTTGGACCTTTGCCACTATGGTTTGTTGCCTTATAGTATCACTTTTGGAGTTTGTCCATCGTCACCGCTCGAGTGATATTGGGTTTGTTGCCTTCGGGTTTGTTGCCCGATAGTATAACTTTTGGAGTTGGTCCATCGTCACCGCTCGAGTGATATTGAGGTTTGTTGCCTTCGGGCGTTGCCTTTGGGTTTGTTGCCCGATAGTATCACTTTTGGAGTTGGTCCATCATCACCACTCGAGTGATACTGAGGTTTGTTGCCTTCGGGCGTATGGATCCTTATTATACAGTACTGAGCTCGAGCATCTTTTGTTTCTTTGACAATTATATTTTCCTAGTGTATCGCCTTTCGGGGTAGGTTCTTTGAACCACACGATATATAGCGATTACCTTGTGGAAACTTGTGTTACCTTTATTGGTATTTGTTATTTGCCTTTTGGCTTGTTTTGGGATATGATATCCTCGGTTTATTTGAGTTGCCTATAATATGGGGCTTGTTATGATTCATCTTATGTTAGATGATTTGGTTATCTCCTTTGGAGATAATTGTGGTACTTTATGATCTTGTATGTTCATTATCATTTAGTTTATCTAACTGATTTGTTTAGCTAGACTAACCCGTGTATTTTATACTCGGGTCAGACCGAGATATTTCAAGTTAGGTACATTGGACTTAGCCTATTTTGCTTCCGTATGGACTATTCCGCTAGCTCCTTTTTGTTATAGCTTTTTGTGTAGTCCTTTTTGGCTGTAACTCTGATATGTATTCTTTTGACTCGCCTGTATATTGTGGTTTGTTTTACCACTTGTCGAGTATCATTTTGTAAACTCTGTAATGTATCTTTATATGTGTAAATGTATGTGATGATCTACTCTTCTGTGATGTGTATTACATTTGAGTTGTTATATTTTATTCTGATAGATCCTCAGCCACCTATGGCTTTGTATTGAGTATTTATTGGACATGTCGATCCATTTAAGTAAGAAGTGGCAATTGTCGGTGTATTCAATAGATAATTAAGACAAGGTTATAGATGGTCGCTCCTTTCCAGCTCTATTCTCCGTATTAGCAGACGGTGTTACCTAATAATACTCTTTGCTAATGTGGGTCTCGGAGTGGGGTGTCACAGGAGGGGTCGACTAGTGGGTCCCAATTAATTGATTATGAATGTTAATTAGTTGTTGTTTAATTATTTTCGTTCCGTATTCTTTAAACGCTCGTAACTTCTTCGTTTGAACTCTGTTTGCACAAAAAATGGACAAACACCTCCAAGTCGTATGATTTAATTGATTTTAGGTTGTTCTTAGTGATTTGGGTGATTTATGCAAATATATGAAAAGCAGGGACTAAACTGTAAAAGACATGCAGATTTATAGTGGTTCGGCCAGAATGTGCCTACGTCCACTTTATATGTTATTCTCCTTTTCTATTCAAATTACAAGTACAAAGCTTTGATATAAGTATATGAAAGTTGTTTGAAAGTTCTATCCGTGCTTGAGCTCTCAAACTTGTCTGCCATTGTTGTACCCCTGCCCCTCTATTTATAGAGTGAGGCTGGGGGTAGGGGTCTTGGATGTATATAGCTGCTGGTGGGCCTGGGCTGATGCAATCTGGTCAGGCAAGGTTGGTCCGGTACGTCTTGGTCCGAGGGAACTTGGTTTGGCGATGGGTGGTGTATGTTGGTTTGGTCGGAGGTGGTATGTTGTTTGGATCGGTAGTAGGTGGAGTGTGGGTTGGTTCGGTAGTATGTGGTATGTTGTTTGGACCGGTAGTAGGTGGAGTGTGGGTTGGTTCGGTAGTATGTGGTTCGGTAGTTAGGGGATTTGGACTGGTGGTAGCTTGGGAGAGAGCTGGTTCGGTGGGCATGGGATGGAGCCGGTCCAGTGAGGCGTTGATTTGGTGGTAGGGATGGAGCCGGTCCAGTGAGACGTTGATTCGGTGGTAGGGAAGGAGCCGGTCGAAACACACCCAACATTTGCCCCCCAAAGTAGGGCATATGCCTGTATATGGCGTGCTTTGTTTTAAGCCATTCATGCTATCATCCGGTCTCTAGTGCCGAACCAACTGGTCCGGTCATTGATATTTGCTTATAAGTAGGGGCCTAACGCTTCCGTTTTTTTTATCAGCCGAACCGAACCCCTGTCTTTGCCGAATCAAACTCTCATCTCCGCCGAATCAAACGTGTTAGCCGAACCAGAATCTTTCTTTTGCCGAACCAGGTGAGATTTTTTTCTGCTGAATGTGCTTTCGTTCTGGACTACCGAATGGTTTTGGGGACTCGACTCACCGAATGAACTTCGTGGGGTATAAGTGCCGAATGAACTTATATACTTGGATTACCGGATGAACTCAAATCTTGGGTTTTTTTATATGTCTACATCCTTTGTTCTAACAACGTGCTTTTTTGTGTTTGCAGATAAATGTCTCATAAGGTGGAAACTCGATCAGAAAAGAAGAAATCACAGTACAGAGAAGAGCCTTCCACAGTGCCCCCAGCTCAGTCTGGATCTGTCCGTCATGGGCCCGCCCTGAGATCACTAGTGGATGGGTACGGCCCTTAGGAGCTCCTGAACTCACCTCCTGATTGTTTCCCTAGCTCACTCAAAGGCGAGCAGCTTGATGTCATTTCTCGCTCCTTTGGGATTGACAGAGAACGCATGCTATTGCCGGGGGAAGGAGTGATGCCATATGACCCCCCTGAAGGTTACTTTGCTTACAGCAGGTATCACTGTATGTGTGGCGCCATCCCGCCTCTCAATGCCTGGATAATCAGCTTCGTCACATACCTGAAGGTGGCTCCACTTCAGCTTCAGCCTAACTCCTATGCCATTCTGGTGAGCCTTTTTGTCATCTTTCAAAGGAGATACGGGCGTCCTCCTTTCAACCGGGAGATTCGGTATTTGTACAACTTAAGGGGCTATAAGAAGGGATCTCCATACATCAGCTTGGAATCGGCCGTATCCTTCAGGCCAGTCCTGGACTTGTACTCGAAGTACAACATGTTTAAAAAGGAATGGTTTTTTGTTAGGGACGACTCTGTTTCTATCCGTCGCTTCACCTCCGGATGTAAGTCCAAGCTTATTTACAATTTCCGCTCTGGTTGCAATGCTTCTTCTTATGTGTTTCTATTTCTTGCTAGCGACAGGTGGTTTTGCGGTCGTGGAGAAAGATCGCCTGGTTCAGATGGCAGCGGAGATAGAAGCTATTTCAGGAAGAGATAGGTCGGCTGCTTACTTGATCAGGAACGCTACACTTCTAGGGCATAACCTGATCTTACCACATCAGTCCATGGTCAAGCAGAGGGATACGACGGAAGAGAAGGCTGCCCAAGCTAAAGGAGGGGCTGCGTCGAAGAGTAGCAAAAGGAGACCCTTTTCGATACCTCCAGCTGACGGGGGAAAGAAACTTAAGAAGTCTGATGGTCCCTCTCCCAATACATGTCCCGACATTCCGGAGGAGGGAGATGTGGATGAGGGGAAAGGAAGAGATGAAGGAGGTGAGAGCGGAAGTAAAGGAGGAGGTGATGGTGGTGGTGATGGCACCGGGGCTTTGTCTTCTGGGCAAGTAGGCGAGATGCAAGAGTGGACGGATGATGCTTTTCGCCAAGCCTTTGAAGGTTTAGAGGAAGAACCGGCTTTGGCGGAGAATCCCGAGAAAGTCGACAAGGCTGGGACTGGTGCCGATTTACCTTCCGGGAGTGCTTCGGCTGAGGCGACTTCTACGACTCCAGGTGAATTCTTATTCTCCCTAACTCGATACATTTCCTGAGTTATGGTTCAACGTATGCTTGTGACACTTAGTTTTTATTCCAGGAGCGGGCAAAACTGCCAAGACTTCAGATCTTCGGCACAGGCTTGAACAATATAGACTTCATAAAGCTTCTGCCAAACCGAAACCCCCTACTACCCGCCCTGGAGACGTAGTCGGTTATCGTCCTCTTCTCGGAGTTATTGAAGAAGACATTCAAAAGAGGAAGAGGCACCGATCTGCTTTCGAATCTTTGCCTGGCCCTCAACCCCCACTCCAGCCTGTTCATGATATTACGGAGGAGGATACTGAGTTTAGGCCTTCCCCCCATCCGTCTGAGAATCCAACCGTCATCTCGATAGATCACCCTGGCTTAGCTCGTAATCCGTTTGCGGGTCATCCAGATCTGGACTTGGCCTCTCATGACATTTCCTTCGATGAGGTTACTGGTGAGCATCTTCTCCCTCGCAATCCTATGGTTCGGGTGCTTGATGAGGCTAAGTCCCTGGACCTCGATTTGCTTACTAACCGGGTTGTGACTCTGGGGGATGAGGCTAAGGCGAACATCGACCGGGTCGCCGAGGAGATCAGGAAATTGATGGGGCACCACGCCCGACTGGTCCAGGCTGGGGAAGAGATAGGGAGCACCAACATTCGACTACGGTTGATGGTTTCCGACCAGGCTAAACAACTTGCCGACCATGCCATCCAAATCTCTCAGCATGAGGCCGCATCCAGACAATTGAGGAAGACTATGGAAGAGGCCGGTAGGGCAGAGTTGCGGAAGATGGAGGCCGCCTGTAAGGAGCGGATTGACATGGCCATTGCCACGGTGGATGAGGTTCGGCAAGCGGACCTCGAGCGGGTAGAGGAACTATCGGGGAGACTTGAGGCCGCGGAGCTTGCTCAGGCCAAGTTGAAGGAGGAGACGGAGGCGATGAGGAGGTCCCTTCAGGCTGACCGTTTACGATATCGATCGAAGAGGGATGCTGTCATTGCAAAGCTACGGGTTTCTGAGGTCCGAATGAGGGAGTTGGAGGAGAACGAGGGGATGATGGATGAGATGCTCCAGGATATGTACTTCCGCACTTGGAGGCAGGGTAACTTGTCCTGGATGGATGATTACCCCCGGGTTATGGCCATGATCTATCTCAGGGCTCTAGAGGAGGCCAAGGCTGAGGCGGATAAGGAGGGTGGCGTGGCCTTCAGGATGGATGTGGTTACTGCCCAGTTTACCGAGGAGGAGAAGGTGGCGGTGAAGGAGGGTATGCGGCTGCTTGCTGCTGAGGAGGCAGGTGTGCAAGTAGAGGATGATGACCAGGATGGTCAGGAAGCAGGTGCTGGTAAGTCTTCCTTTCTAGTCTTTCCGTTAACTTGGTTGCTTATCATTAATGAATTCTTTCTTTGACCGGATAGGTGGGCAACAGGACAAGGATAAAACTCCGACGCAGCCGACTCCTTGATTTGACCTGGATATCTTTTTGTGAACTTGACATTGTTGTTTATGTTAGTCTCAGAACAGTAACGTAACTCTTAGGCTGTAATTATGCTACTTGTAATAAGCGACATTATTCTTGACGTGTAATCTTTTAACTTAAGTTGATTCTGTCATATTTGAATACTTTTATTATTTTGACATGTTATATAAGAAATATAGCTATGCATATGCTTGTGATTCAATAGTGTTTGATGTCAAGTTCTTGCTTAAAACATAATTTCATGTCTTGCAATGTTAGTGTGATGTGTGAATAAGTTATAGCCACATGTTTATACATGAAAGAAGAGAATACCGCCCTTCATATTTCACTTGTAGATGGCAGCTTTGTTTGTCTTACGTGACTGAGTGTGGAATGCGGTCTAGTGTCTTGCTGTGAGTATCCGCTTCCATTAGCGAATGTCTCTTATTCTGTGTCCTGTACTTTAGGGATTGTTACAGAGGATAGGAGAAAAGTTTTTTAAATAAAATTGAAATATGAGAAACAGTAAAACTTCCAATCACGGAAGGCCTTCGATGTGCTTAAGTTCGTGGCAAACGGGCTTTGTAGTCACTTTCCCTAGCTGTGGGTCTTGGAGACATTTGTCACCCATCTTACGCCTCCGAGGGGAGTTAATCTTTTTTACCACAGTCGTACTTAAGACACATCGGAGCCGAGATCGCGCACAGTAACTACCCGGGCCATTATGGCCCGTAATCATGGGTATTATTCGATTTATTATGGCCGGCTAGCGTGGGTGCCGATCGTCAACCGTGAACTACCCCTGGCTGGCCACACCTTATGTTGGGGCTTAAAGTAGGTTCACAGTTGCCGGCGAGCCGAACGCCGTAATGAGCTGCCTTGGCTATAGTCGACCTTCTCGGTGGCTTATAATCGGCTCATTACAGTTGGCTTTAAGGGCCGTCGCGAGCAATGAGTTAACCCGCAACAGAGGGATGCCGGAGCAAAAGTGTCTCATTGGTGAGGGCATAGATTCGCATAGTACCTATTAGGTCTTGTCCAGGTGAAGTCGCGCAGTGGAGTGCTTGAATGGAAATGCTACATGCACAGGATTTTGTTCAACAGAAAAGGATAAAGTTAACAAACAGCCAAGATATAAAGGAACAGTTAAAAAAGAGACAAGGTTTTTTAAAGTGGTTCGGCACGAAAATGCCTACGTCCACTGATTCTCTTTGTTAATTCACTTCATATGGGTAGTACAAGTTAAGAAAAGTATCGACGGAGGTGTTGAATGTTCCATGCCCTCTGGAACACCTCTCCGTCCACTGTTGACAAAATATAAGCTCCATTGTGGAGATCTTTATGAATTACATATGGTCCATCCCAGATTAGATCTAGTGCCCCAGGGAGAGGGAAGATTCGCTTGAGGACAAGATCTCCTTCTTGTAAGGTACGATGCTTGACTTTGGAGTTGTATTGTGCTGCCACTTTTTGCTTGTGGGCTGCTGCTTTGAGGGCTGCATCATTTCTTCTCTCCTCAATTAGATCCAAAGACATGTGAAGGAGTTCTTCGTTCTCTTCTGGGTTATAGTGGATCCTACGGTGGGAAGGCACGATGGTTTCAACTGGGAGCATAGCCTCCGATCTGTATGCCAAAGAGAAAGGAGTATGCCCTGTTGATGTTCTGAAAGATGTGCGATAGGCCCACAGGGCCGTAGGGAGTTCATCCACCCAAGCGCCCTTTGACTTTTCGAGTTTCTTTTTTATTAGAGTTTTCAGAATTTTGCTAACGGCTTCGACTTGTCTGTTTGCCTGGGGATACGCTACGGATGAGAAGCTTTTATGAATTCCGTGCTCTTGGCACCAGTTGGCGAACTCTTCGCTGTCAAACTGAAGTTCGTTGTCCGATATAATTTTGAATGGGACTCCGTACCTGCATAGAACATTTTTGATCAAGAAGTTAATAACTTTTGCTGAAGATACTTTATTCAGGGGTTCTGTGTCCACCCATTTGGTGAAATAGTCGACTGGCACGATAGCATATTTGGCCCCGCCTCGGCCCATTGGCAGTTCGCCGATCAAGTCAATTCCCCATACTGCAAAGGGCCAAGGACTGGTCATTTGAGTAATCTCAGTTGTTGGTAGTCGCGGAATCTTAGCAAACTTCTGGCATTTGTCGCATTTTCTGATGAAATCTAAGGCGTCCCTGCTCAAGGTGGGCCAGAAATATCCATATCGGAGTATCTTTTTTGCCAAAGTCTGCCCTCTAGTGTGATCTCCACAGCTTCCTTGATGAATGTTGGATAAGATTTCCTTGGCTTCCCTTCCAGCGACACACCTTAATAAAGGGTTAGAGAAGCCGCGCCGATAGAGGGTGCCCTCTTGTATTGTGTAGCGGGAAGCTTTCCTCAAGATTTTCTTGACTTCGTTACGCCCGTTGGGTAGTGTACCACTTTGTAAGTAGTCTCGGGTGGGAGTCATCCAAGTTGCTTCTTCGGTTGCAGCTATCAGATTCACTTGCTCAAAACTTGGGGTTAGTTGCTTTGAGATTGCTACTGCTCCGGAAATAGCGCCGTCTCTCATGCTAGCTTGCTTCGCCAATTCGTCGGCCTCTTGGTTCTCTTCCCGAGGGATGTGTTTGACTAAGTAGTGGTCCAATCGACTGAGAAGTAACTTGGTCTTCTTTAAATATGCTATGAGTCGTTCTTCTCGAGCCTGGAATTCTCCTAGTATTTGATTAACAATAAGTTGAGAATCGCTATGAAGACACAAAGAATTGGCTCCGATTTCTAAGGCAAGTTCTAATCCAACTATCACCGCTTCATACTCTGCATCGTTGTTGGTGGCAGCGAATTCCAACCTTACAGAATAGTGCAGCTTATTTCCCCTGGGAGTGATTATTACCACACCTGCCCCTGAGCCTTGTTCGTTTGATGCACCATCCACAAAGAGGTTCTACTTGATGTCTTCTGCTATTTCTGATTGCTCCTTACCTTCGTTGGTAGTGAATTCGACAATGAAATCGGCCATGGCTTACCCCTTGATGGTGGTGCGAGGATGGTAGGTAATATCATATTGACTTAGTTCAATGCACCATTTAAGTAGTCGCCCAGAAGTGTCGGGACGATGGAGTACCTGCCTTAGTGGTTGATTGGTCAGAACTCTGATGGAATGGGATTGAAAATAGTGTCGCAGTTTTCGTGATGCGATTAGTAGACAGTATGCTAGCTTCTCAAGTTTAGGATATCTAACTTCTGCCCCTGTAAACCTCTTACTTACAAAGTATACTGGCCGCTGCGTGCGGTTGTCTTCTCTTACCAAAGCAGCGCTTAGATCATGAGATGATACAGCAAGGTATAGGTATAACTCTTCGCCTTCGTTTGGAGTCGAGAGTACCGGCGGTTTCTAGAGGTGTTCGATTAAGTTAAGGAAAGCTGTTAAGCATTCGTCAGTCCATTCGAACTTTCCTTTGTCTTTCTTTAGAGATTCGAAGAAGGGGACATACTTGTCCGTTGCTTTGGAGATGAATCGGCTTAGGGCAGCCACTTTCCCATTCAGGCTTTGCATTTCCTTTCGAGTGGAGGGTATTTTGATATCTTTTAGAGCTCGGACCTGTTCAGGGTTTGCTTCAATCCCTCTGGCATGGACAATGAATCCCAAAAACTTTCCTGATGATACTCCGAAGGAGCATTTTAGAGGATTAAGTTTCATTCCATATTGGCGAAGGACTCGAAACATCTCGCCCAGGTGGTTCACGTGATCGTCGGCTTTCCTTGACTTAATCAGCATGTCATCCACATACACTTCCATAGTTTGTCCTATTAGCCCTGCAAACATCTTGTTGACAAGGCACTGGTAGGTGGCTCCTGCGTTTTTAAGTCCAAAAGGCATTACCTTGTAGTAGTACAATCCTCGGTCAGTGATGAAACTAGTGTGGTCTTGATCGGGAGCATGCATGGGAATTTGGTTGTATCCTGAGTAAGCGTCCATAAAAGATAAGAGTTCGTGCCCGGCTGTGCTGTCTACAAGTTGGTCGATTCGAAGAAGTGGGAAGCAATCCTTCGGGCAGGCGTCATTTAAGTTGGAGAAGTCAATGCATGTTCGCCACTTCCCATTAGCCTTCTTTACCAGCACCGGGTTGGCGATCCACTCTGGGTAGATGGCTTCTCGTATGAAGTCATTGGCAAGTAGATTCTTTACTTCTTCATCGAGGGCTGCTGATCGTTCTGCCCCCATGCTTCTCTTTCTTTATTTTACAGGCGCCTTGGTAGGATCAATGTTTAGTACGTGGCATGCTATGTCAGGGGAGATTCCGGTCATGTCAGCATGTGACCATGTAAATACATCCAAGTTGTGACGGAGAAAGTCAATGAGTTGTTCCTTCAACTGTGCTTTTAGTTGGGACCCGATTTTCAATAGTCTACTCGATTCATGTTTGTCTACAGATACAAATTCCATAGTCTCTGCAGGCTCGGCGGTGGCCTGCTCCTCTTTGTCCCTGGGGTCTAATTCATTGAAATGGTCGCTGGTATATCGAAGAGGAGGGGCTTTCTTTAGTTGCTATGCTTCCAAACTTTTTATGCAGAGGGCAACCTCTACACTCTTCCTTTTATCCTTCCTGTGGTTGTTGCGAAGTTCAGTTACATAGCAGTCTCAAGCAATGTCCTGGTCTCCCTCTACTTCCCCTACTCCATTGTCCGTTGGAAATTTCAACTTTAGGCACCATGGGGCCAGGACAATTTGGAAGTCAAACAAGGCTGGCCTTCCTAAGAAGGCGTTGTAGGCCGAGTGGTTTTCTATCAGCACAAACGTTTGTTTCCGCGCAACGGAGCGGGGATGACTTCCAATCTCAACAAAGAGGTCCAGTTGCCCGAGGGGCATCTTCGCATCTCCAGTGAAACCATGTAGTGGTTTATTGCAGGGAGAAACATCCTTTATTGATAGTTTCATTTTGTCGAATGCATGCTTGAATATGATATTTACTGAGCTTCCAGTATCTACTAGAATTCGGAAAACTTCGGCTGGACCGAGCCGGGCAGAGATAACCATGGGATCCATGTGAGGGTACTGCCTTCCCTCTAGGTCACGCCTACTGAATGTGATGTCATCATTATCTTTCCGCTTCGGGTGGCGTTCTTCTATAACAGAATTAACGCAGTCTTCATTGTTTCTAAGTGACTTTCCATATCTTTCCATTTCTGCCCAGCTTCTGTCGGCGATGTGTGGTCCTCCCGAGATGGTATGGACTACTATCTTCTCTTGACTGGAGCCGCTAGTGTTGCGATTTCCTTTGCCTATCTCTGGTGAGGGTAGCCTTGGGTTCTCATTGGCAGGAGCTGGAGTCCTGTTCTGAACTTTTACATAGCGTTCCAGTTTCTTCCTTCTGATGTGTTCTTCAATCAAGTCCCGGAGATGATGGCGTTCATTGGTATCATGCCCATGAGATTCGTGGAAGCGACAGAACTTTCCAGACTTCTGTGCGTTATCTGATTCTTTCTTGTACGGTGGGCGTTTGTATCTAACTTCGTCTTGGGTGGCAAGGAAGATGTTTTCGATGGTTTCATTCAAAGGAGTGTAAGTGTCGAATCTCGATCCTGGCTGATATAGGCGCTTTTCTCCCTTCTTGCCCCCAGCATTGTCTCTAGAATCATTTCTTCGAACGTCCTTTGCTACAGTGGGCGTGTTGCTGTGAGTTGCCTTATTTTGTTGCCCTGACTACCCCTAAGTGGCAGCGTCTTCAAGCCTCATATATTTCCGGCTTCATGGAAGAAATCGGGTAAAGTAGCTGGTTTTTCTTTTGTCAATCTTCTAGCAAACTTAGTATCCGAATGCACACCACTACAGAGGGCCATTAAGACAAGCTTCTCATCGGCATCTTGGACTGCGGCCGATGCGGCATTGAATCGGGTTAAATATTGCTGCAGCTTCTCTCCAGGTTTTTGTTTGATATTGGATAAGGAATAAGCATCCTTGGGTTGTTCCACATGAATGCGGAACTGGCTGATAAACTTTTCTTTCAACATCTCCCATAAGTTGATGGATCCTTGGGGTAGATGGCAGAACCAGGAGGTAGCTAGATCTGCTAAGAATAGTGGAAAGCATTTGCACAGTACTCCCTCTGTTGCCCCGCTCATGAGCATATGCTGTGTGTATCTCTGCAAGTGTACAACGGGGTCAGAGGTTCCTTTGTAAGGTTCCATTGTTGGCATTTTCCATTCTCGGAGGGTGATAGCAATTTCGATATTGCGGGCGAAAAGGCTGGTTACCCTAGCGCCTATCCCTCGATCTCTTTGATCCCGTTGGACGCACTCTCTGAACAAGCGTGCCATCCTTTCATCAGAATTTGGAGCAGATAGAAATGAGTTCGGTTCTGTTCTGTGGGATTGATTCCGTCCAGATGACCTATAGGGATGGTATCGCATATCGTTCCTAATATTTTCCAGTGGCTGCCTTTGGTCTTCTGGGAGCATGCTAGGGTCAGCTACAGTTGGCCCTTGCCTTGATCTTCCCCTGCTGGGATCTGATCTAAGCACTTCCTCGGGTCCAACTTCGGGCTGGACTCTAGCTCGGCCCCGTTCATTGGTGTTTCCGTGGTTAGGCAGTATGATAGGCTCAGCTACAGTTGGCCTCCGTTTGGCACCTCCCCCGTTGGGTTCGGTTCCAAGCGTTTCCTCAGGCCTAACTTCGGGCTGAGCTCGGCCTCGGCTCCTACCATGGCTGCTTCTGCCGTTAGCTCCTTCGAAGAAGGAAGATCTTTGTTGTCTCTGAGATCCTCCAGACTGGGACTCACCCCATGATTCAGTGTTGCGGTTGGACTCTTCAGCATCCCTTAAGCGTGACATGAGATGGCCCACCAAGGCTTCCTGCTGGGACGTGAAGCGGTTAGTCATTTCAGTCACAACCCTGTCTAGATCTGCCCTAGTAATTGCTGCCGGCTGTTCTGCGGCAGGGGTGGTCGGATTTGCCTGACCTTCATTTGGTACTGCTGCTGGAGGGGGACGATTTACTTGATCTGTGACCACTAGGTCTGGAAGACTGCTGGTTGCGATGTTTTTTCCTTTGTTAACATCTTTCTTCTGCTTGGGAGGCATGTTTTCCAAGCAATGAACGATGTTGTTAGGAAGAAGGTAAAGTGGAAGAAGCTGAAGCTTCGAGCTTCTTGTTCTCAATGAAAGCACCAAAAATGTTTGCACAAAAAATGGACAAACACCTCCAAGTCGTATGATTTAATTGATTTTAGGTTGTTCTTAGTGATTTGGGTGATTTATGCAAATATATGAAAAGCAGGGACTAAACTGTAAAAGACACGCAGATTTATAGTGGTTCGGCCAGAATATGCCTACGTCCACTTTATATGTTATTCTCCTTTTCTATTCAAATTACAAGTACAAAGCTTTGATACAAGTATATGAAAGTTGTTTGAAAGTTCTATCCGTGCTTGAGCTCTCAAACTTGTCCGCCATTGTTGTACCCCTGCCCCTCTATTTATAGAGTGAGGCTGGGGGTAGGGGTCTTGGATGTATATAGCTGCTGGTGGGCCTGGGCTGATGCAATCTGGCCGGGCAAGGTTGGTCCGGTACGTCTTGGTCCGGGGGAACTTGGTTTGGCGATGGGTGGAGTAGGTTGGTTTGGTAGGAGGTGGTATGTTGTTTGGACCGGTAGTAGGTGGAGTGTGGGTTGGTTCGGTAGTATGTGGTATGTTGTTTGGACCGGTAGTAGGTGGAGTGTGGGTTGGTTCGGTAGTATGTGGTATGTTGTTTGGACCGGTAGTAGGTGGAGTGTGTGTTGGTTCGGTAGTATGTGGTTCGGTAGTTAGGGGATTTGGACCGGTGGTAGCTTGGGAGAGAGCTGGTTCGGTGGGCATGGGATGGAGCCGGTCCAGTGAGGCGTTGATTCGGTGGTAGGGATGGAGCCGGTCCAGTGAGACGTTGATTCGGTGGTAGGGAAGGAGCCGGTCAAAACACACCTAACAAACTCCATCGTGAAACTTCAAATATGAAAGTTGCTCGAAAAATCACCAAGAACTCAATGGAGCAAATTTTGTGGCCAAATTCCCTCGTTTGCTCAAATTTCATTTTTGAAGCCTAAATAGTTACTAAATTATTAACCTAAATTTACAGGGTGTCACATTCTTCCCCTTAAAAGAATTTACCCCCTGAAATTACTTCAATGATTATATCATGGGGTAATGCAGTAACCATCTTAAACTAATCAACCAATTAGTGTACAACCAATTTTGCAGCCAAATGTGCACATGTGCATAGTGTATCACAACGTAGAAAACATGTATGCATAATGAAATCAGGCCCTCCTACATGAATGTTTTCTTTTAAAAACATTTTTGAAATTATGATACAAACAACCTACATATATTGGCAATTCAATATGTATGTAGGTTTTGAAAAATCTTTTTCACACAAAAATTCCATACTGCTATGAATAGAAGCATGGTTCAACCAATTTTGCATCTAATTCCTACCATCTAAAAATCTAACACGTCGAATTATCGCTTTCTAAACGTCCACTCCTATGCTGGGAAAAGGAATTTACCTGAAGAATTTTACATTCTTACCACTCTATTTGGTACCAATCCCATTGTACATTGGAAATTCCCTCGCTGCTTGGGTTTTCTTTAAATTTTTACATGTACAATACGCATAAGGAGGCTTATTTTCAAACTCTAAAATGGAATTGAATCCAAAATGGACTCGTACATCACTAATAAGGTATGGAAATAGAAATTCTAAAACTAAAACAGCTTTTTCCTTGTTGTCGTCTGCACTTTATCCTAACGTCATTCTTAATGCATCGCTAAATTCATGTTTATTAACTCATCTATCTTCCCTATGCTTACTATGTGGCATTTTAAAATCAAAAATTACGATAAAAATTCTTTACATTTTTCAATCAAATTTGCACATGATTTGAAAAGTCAACTTCCAAAACATTTAAATTCCAATTCCCATAAAAAAAATTAGGCAAAAATTCCTAAAAAGTATTTGAACGTCAAAACTTTTTTTTTCAAAAATTCACCTTTTATATTTTTAATAAATCAAGCCACATTTCAAAGTAATTGGAATTCAGTTATGAGTTAACGAATATGCTCAATCTTAGCGTTCCATAATTAATCTTAGAACTTTAAAACTTATCTCCTTACCTTAATTTATTCATTTATTTAAATCGATGACAAACTAACATATTTGCATATTTTAGCATTCTAAGGAATTGGAATAATGACCCGTGATTTCAAAACAACAATTGCATGTCCTTCGCTTACTAAAAGTTACTATTTATAAACTTGTAGTCTTATATTGCATTTACCGTTGGTTAAGTGTCTTTTTGAAATTTCTATATTTATACTGTTTCTTTCAAATACATAAACAAGAGTGGTCTACATATCCAAAAGCAACAACACAATGAATAAATAAGAATATTTCTCATAATATCATAGCATCTTTTTATACAAGAAACAACCAATAGTTATAACACAAACAACCTAAAGAAAAGAAAAAACGCTGGAAGGGAAATGACAGTGACAACACTACTAGACCTAAGATACTAACTATAGACTATAAGATGGTCCAGATCCTCTACGAGAGCTCGAGCTATTGTCGTGGCCTTAGAATGAGCGTGGCATAATGGCTATGCACCCAATTTCGAGGATCTAGCGCTGCTGCTCAACACGAATCTCTCGGATCTCTACCTGGACCTGACGAATAGCAACTAGCTTGCGGCTCTAGTATCCTCCAATGCCCTGCCCGTGCTTTCCTACTACTAATGGCTCTGGGATTCCACCTCTAAGAGAGACTCTATCGAATGCAGGAGGGACCTTCTTCTAGACTGGCTTTCCAGAGAGGTTCACTCTGTACTGCCTGAAGATACAAGTGAAGAGATGATAATACGGAAAGTAGCTCCAGGGAGTACCAACTCTAGGACTAATGTAGTTGGTCATGATAGCATGAGACCAATTGACATCCATGCCACCTATGATAGCGTAGGTGACCTTCTGAACGAGCGGATAAATCTAATCAAAGCTCCCCGTCTTTGGAATGATGTTCTGTTGAACTATGCGAACGATGAAGCGGGCTGTAGGTTGCAAATTGTCTGACCCCCAGACACTGATAGCTCCAGAAAAGATCCACTGTAAAATCTCTAAATCAATCATCTCCATATCATCTAAATCCGCTCCCTTTACGGCTACCCCCAAAATGTCGTCGAAATCGTTCTTAGATAGATCAATCTCGACTCCCTTTACTTCTGACCGAAGATTGTTGATGCCTCCATCAAATTTGTATACCAGATTTGCATTAAATAGACGCATGCAGCACTGGTAGCATTCCCACTCAAAAGTGTCAGCGAAGGATAGGTGCTAATCCTACCACCATGAAAAATTCCTCTAGTCCGAAGGCAGCGAGACCTCCAAATTTGACTGGCTGCCCCTAGAGAAAGGTGAAATCTATTAAGGCTAGGTAAACGGAGATTTTCTTATTGCTCTGATCTAGCCAAGCGACCTCCTGAGGGGTAGACTGGATGGCGTGAGGAAGAGCCAGAGGGTTAAGGCAATTCAATGGATTGAGTGGAGGTCGGAGAGGGGTGATTTGGTTCAGAACTGGGGTAGCAGTGTGTAATACCCCAAGATTTTGAGGAAAATCCTTTTAAATAAATGATTAAAATTCTGGGGGAAAATCAGAATTATTATATAGGTGGGATTTTCAGTGGTGCAAGGTTGTGTGCATGTGTGCACGTGCACACTAGTTATAGCACTAAGAGAAAATCCAGAATTCCTGAATAATAAAACAAGGAGGGAAAACATTTAGATAAAATGTTTTAAATAAAGGAAATATAGGCCTAGACATGAATATTAAAATTCCTGAGGATGTGTGTGTATATATATATATATATATATATATATATATATACATGCATATGTATGACTTGTCTGAAAATTAAGACAGAAGAGAACATTGATTTATAATGAATAAGTGAAATTTTATTTGAATAATAGGTGTGTAGAAATGCACATAAGTATGCACATGTTTTCTGCAAATAAAAGAAGGTTAAAGTTAAATTAACACCCATAGTTGTATAAATGTATATATATATATCCAGATATTATTTGAGCAGAAAATTAATAAAGGAATCACTAAAATAGTAAGAACCAAAGTGCAAGAAAGCAAATGTACATAGGCAGAAAATAGAAAGTCACACCATTATCATGTTTGAGGTAAGTATAATAAAAATACTTAAAGTAATCACTTTCTGAAAAGAAAAGAAAATGGGCACAATTTAGCCTTGTTTTAAAATATTGGCCGGGACATTAAGGGTTAGGAGGGAGAGAATATGCAATGCCAAATGCATGATTCTGGTCTGGGCTAAAATAGGGATTTTGCATCACCCAAAACCCTAGGTAGAACCCTTATTTAAACCAAGAGCCTAACCAGAAAACTGCTCTCTCACTAATTAATTAACCTAAGGAAAAAGAGAAAGAAAAGGCTAAAGATTTGAGGGGTTTTCTGGATTAAGCTTGTGTAAGCATTTAGGTGAGTATCCTCACTCATATACATGGCATTAAGACCTGGGATTAGGCAGCCAAGCTTTTATATGCTATATTTTGCATGTTTTGATTTACAAACTATGTTGACTACTGATGGTTTCATGAATGCTTGATGAGATATGATCTGCTATGATGGATGTATAACTTTGTTGTTCTATTTTCATCTCTGTATGTTATAGCAAAACCTTAAAGAACATATAATAGAGTATTTGTAACTAGTCTGAATCATGGCTTAAGACAAAGAATGGAAAAAAAACTATGAGCTGCATATACAATGGTATGGTGCTGAGGCTTGAGATAATTGGTTAAGGGTGCAATGGAGTCTTTCTCTATAAGTGCTGAGCCCTAAACCAAACAGAAAATTTACAAGCCTAAAAATTATGTTTAAACAAGGTTAAAAATCTGGCTAAACATAGTTGCTTGCAAAATCAAAATGAACCCAATAGAGCCATGCATTTATTCTCAGTTGCAAACATTCTGGTATATGTTTGAATTGGGTGTTTATATGCTAAGTAATGTGAGATGGAATGACTGAGTGTTATACCTCTAGAAAGTAACCTTTAACTTGCTTGCAATATTATGTCTGCAAGGTAACTAGAATGTTTCATGTGTACAAGTGGTTTGTACACCTAGCTATCATTGATAAAAATGAACAGGAACATACCTAGTAATATAACTAAGGATTTTATGCCAAGAAGGCTGCTGGAATGCTTGTCCTATTTGAAGTAGACAAGTTGGCACATGGCTTGTTTAAGTCCTGAGATCTTTGTGCCATGATGTTAATTAGTTCATGGCAATGTGTCCCTTTGATTCCTTATAGCAGATGAGGCCAGGAATTTATAAGAAGAAAAGGCAACCTTAAATGATGATATAGGAAACTTAAGTCTTTCCTGGATTAGGGTTGGTATGAGGAACCTTAGCAGTTCCAGATAAAAATTGTTTTAATGCATATGTTTGCTCTTATGTATGTATAGGGGAATACCTGATCAATTTATACATTAACCATTTATGATAATACCTGTCAAGTTATGCAAAGTATATTTATGCTGTATCCTTAGCTTAATATCATGGATATGTTAGAAACGCTCACACCAGATCATAGATCTGACCCTTATTGCTTATGGCACATGGGGGTGTCTCATTCATAATGGGGCAGCCACTAATGCTTTTGCAGGTTGTGATGGAGCTAAGTAAGCAAGATTAAAAAGATATGGAATAGAGGATGCTAAGATAATTAGAAATAAGAGCTAGAATGTGTTAATTCATGCATGTATTCCCTGATTGATATTGATATGGCTATCTAAATGTATTAAGTAGGAAGAACTTGTAAGAGACATGTGCTATGTTGTTTCTGGTTATTTCTGATTTGGTATGTATTAAGGATATTGATGTTAAACTGATTTGAAAACCTATTTGCTAAAGTTGTTTTGATTTAGAGGGAAAAACCTGGATTTTATAAGCATAATCATTTTATGATGATTTCAGTTAATCCTGAGTCTTTTCAAAAAAAAATAGATATGTAGAAAATTATATTGGGAAAACCCAGAAAAGGATTAAACTGCTATATTTTCAATTCATGATATTGATATATGTCCAAATGCAAGAAAAAGTGTATATACTCTGAAGATGTATTTTTAAAAGAGAATTATGGTTAGGAAGAATGATATATATATCTGATCACAAGGTGTCTGATTCATACAAATATATATAAACATGCTTTTGAAAAGGAGAGGTATCAATGTTTTGTGTATATTTTGGGTTGTAAAATGCAAACAAAAGAATGATCAGATTAACCACCTGGTTAGACCATAGGTCAGGCCAAATGATTCACTTCAAATCAATGAAGCAAGGGAACATTTGAGCTCAGTTTTCTGGAAAATGAACAAAGGCACTGACATGTACATGTATATCTGTGTACATGTTGATATTGGGCAAAAATATAAATATAAATTCTTAGAACAGTTGTAGGAAAGGGTTTCAAAAATAATAAAGAAAGAAATATGGTTTTGTATGATAGATTATAAGTAAAAGTTGAGTATATATGGGCAGATATAGGTAGGTATCAGATTTCAAACCATACAGGAGAAAATAAAAAGAAAAACAAAAATTGTGTTTGAACCGACCAGCATAGTACTCGAACTCGTGACCTTTTGTGTATAAGTTAGGCGCGTTTCCATTACGCCTAGATGTTGCTTGTGTTCACTTAGGATCCACTTTCTTTTATACTGAATTTGATACTATTCAGACTTTAACACAATCATCTATATTAAAAGCTTGGTTACCACTGATTGTTGCTTGATCATTTCTTAATTATAATAACAGCCTAAAGTACATATTTCCAGGGGACACTATAGTCAAAAATCAAGATACAATAAGTAATCTTTTAAAAAGGGAATTTATCACATTTTAATAGATTTAAAAGGATTTCTACTTATTATTATGCTCTGATTCAAGTAGAATACAACATAGATATCTTCATATATGTATGTTAAGAATGATTTAGAATTAAAACAATATTTCTATATTGTGAAAGATCCTGGATATATTTTGTTTATTAGAGAAAGAAAATGACCCTGGGAAATATATTTGTAATGGATGATATATCTATATATCATCTTTTTTTTTAAAAAAAAATCACTAATGAAATTAGTGTGGAAATATGAGGGTCATTTCATTTGGTATCAGAGCTATGTTTTAATTAACATAGCAAAATGTTTGCATGCTTATGTTTATACTAGGTTTGTCTGTATATTTGACTGTTTATAAGTATTCCCTGAATGTATGTATGTGTGTGCATGTGACATACACAATGATTAAATAGGAAAGATACAACCAATTTAAAATTAAAGCTAAGTGTTATAAACTAATAAGATGAAATACATATACTTTTAGAAATATGGTAGGAAGAGGGTCTCATCATCAAGGAGGATCTAGCACACCACAAATGCTTGACATGCAGGAATTTGTGAGAGTTTTGAGAGATGGAATTGGGCACAGACCTGAGAACCCATATGAGGAGCTCTCCAAATTAGTGAAGACTTATACCAACTTGGGAGGCAAGAGCTTTGAAGGAACTGAAAGTGTAATGGAGATTCAAGCATGGCTGAGGACATTAGAGAGGATCTTCACTGATATGCAACTAGATGACAAAAGGAAGAGGCAAGTGGCCTCAAGGCAATTAAAAGGTGCAGCTTTGAGCTGGTGGGAGGTGATCATAGCTGGCCGGAATGAAAATGATATTAATTGGAATCAATTTAAGGAGATGCTAGAGGCAAGGTTTGTTCCAGCCTCAGCAAAAACCACTTTACTTGAGGAGTTCATCAAACTTAGACAGGGGACTATGAATGTCACAGAATACACCCAGAAGTTTGAGGGATTGTCAACCTATGGGGCAATGTTAGTGGCTGATGAAGCATCCAAAAATGATAGATACATCAAGGGATTGAACCCAGGGCTTAGCAGGGCTATATTACCTTATGCTGACAGAACTTTTGATCAAGTGATAGATTTGTCTCTGAAGATTGAGCAGCATGACAAGGAAAGAGATAAGTTTAGGAGCTAAAGTGTTTTCTAGGCTAGACTTGGCATCTGGGTTTCATCAGATGAAGGTTGAGGAATCAAGTGTTAAATATACAGCATTCAACACAAGATATGGTTTGTATGAGTTTCTAGTTATGCCATTTGGGCTAACAAATGCCCCTTCTTACTTTGTAGACCTAATGAATAGGATATTCAGAGATTACTTAGACAAGTTTGTTCTGATTTTTATAGATGACATTCTAATCTATTCTAAAACAATAGAGGAACATGAGAACCACTTACATTTGGTCTTATCTAGATTAAGAGAAAAAGATTTGAAAGCAAAGTTCTCTAAGTGTGTGTTCTGGCAAGAGGAAGTACATTTTCTTGGACATGTTGTCTCTGCTAGAGGGATTTCTGTAAACCCCAATAAGATAGTAGCAATCCAAGCATGGAAGAAGCCTAACAATGTTAGTGAAGTTAGGTCATTCATGGGGATGGCAGGATACTATAGGAGGTTTATACAAGGATTTTCTAAAATAGCAATGCCACTCACTAACCTGACTAGGAAGAACCAAAAGTTTATATGGACTGATAAGTGTGAACAAGCTTTCACCCAGATCAAGGAGGCTTTGGTAAAATCACCAGTGTTGAGAGTACCAGAAGGCAATGAGGGATTAGTTGTATATACAGATGCATGTGGGTCAGGGCTAGGGGCTGTGTTGATGCAGCAAGATCAGGTCATAGCCTATGCATCTAGACAACTAAAACCCCATGAAACTAGATATGCAACTCATGATCTTGAGTTGGCAGCAGTAGTGTATGCCTTGAAGCTCTGGAGGCATTATTTATTAGGTGCAAAGTTCATTTTATACACTGATCACAAGGCCTTAAAGTATCTCTTTTCGCAGAAAGATTTGAATATGAGACAACACAGATGGGTTGAATTTCTTGCTGCTTATGACTTAGATATACTTTATACACCAGGCAAGGCTAATAAAGTGGCTGATGCATTGAGTAGGCAGCATGCAAAAGTGGCCATGTTGATGATGGAGGAGTTTAGAGACTTGACCATGCTCACTGATTTGGAAATAGATGAGAGCAGTGGGATAAGTATGGAGATAATTGAGGAAGAAAGGAGTAAAGGAAGGTTAAGTTTAATTACTTTACAATCAAATTTGGCCTTGAAGGTGGCAAAGATGCAAGAAGAAGATCAAGACTTAGCAGAAAAGAGGTCTCTCCTATTAAAGAAGGAGGAAGTGAAGGATTATCACATTGATGAAAAAGGATACTTAAGGTACAAGGGAAGGATATGTGTCCCAAACATCATAGAATTGAAAGAAGAAATCCTTAATGAGTACCACAGGAGCAAATATTCCATACATCCAGGCAGCACCAAGATGTACCATAACTTAAAAAGGGACTATTGGTGGAAGGGGATGAAGTCCAATATAGCTAGATACGTTGCTAAGTGCATGGTTTGTCAACAAATAAAAGCTGAGACCCAAAGACCTTCAGGGTTGTTGCAGCCACTTAGCATACCACAGTGGAAGTGGGAAGACATATCTATGGATTTTATAGATGGTCTTCCTAGATCCAAGAGGGGAAATACAAGTATTTGGGTAATTGTAGATAGGCTGACTAAAGTAGCCCACTTCATACCAGTAAAAGCAGACAGAAATGCACCTAGGCTAGCCCAAACTTTTATGAGAGAAGTGGTAAAGTTGCATGGTGTTCCTAAAACTATAGTGAGTGATAGGGATACAATCTTCACTTCAAGATTCTGGAAGAGCTTCCAAGAAGCTATGGGGAGTGAATTGTGCCTAAGCACTGCTTATCACCCCCAATCAGATGGGCAAACAGAAGTGGTAAACAAGATTTTAGAGGATTTGCTTAGAGCATGTGTGTTAGACTTTGGAGGAAATTGGGAGGACCACCTCCATTTGGCTGAGTTCACATACAATAATAGCCACCAAAGCACAATTGGAATGGCACCCTTTGAAGCCCTATATGGGAAGCCATGTCTATCACCTATGTGTTGGGCTGAGGCAGGAGAGAAAGCTATCCTAGGGCCAGAATATGTCAAGGACATCACAGAGAAAATAGGACTGGTGAGAAAGAGGATGGCAGTAGCTCAAGATAGGCAAAAGAAGTATGCTGATGCAAAGAGAAAGTCAGTGGAATTCAAAGTAGGTGATTATGTCTTCATTAAGGTTTCACCAATGAAGAAAGTCTTGAGATTTGGCAAGCAGGGGAAACTCAGACCCAGATATGTTGGACCATACAAGATTTTGGAGAGGATAGGCTCACTAGCCTATAAGCTGGAGCTTCCAGAGAAGATGAGTGCAATGCACAATGTGTTTCATGTGTCACAACTAAGGAGATGGGTACATGACAAGGAGGAAATCTTAGAAAAGCCTACTGAAGTTCAGATTAATCCAGATCTAATCTATGAGAAAGAGCCAGTGGGAATTGTGGCAAGGGAAGAAAAGAAATTAAGAAACAAGACATTGAAGCTTGTAAAGATTCAATGGAGTACAGATCCTAGTGATTGTACTTGGGAGCTAGAGGATAAAATCAGGATGGATTACCCTAGGCTCTTTGCAAATTTAAAAGGTAAATTCTTAGATTACTAAGAAAGTTTAATATATATGATAGACAGTGACTAATTGATTTGCTCATGCATATTTGAATAATTTTTCCCTAAGAAATTAGAAGTACTCAAAGAATATGTTGCAAATTGTGAGGGCACAATTCCTAAAAGAAGGGGTGATTGTAATACCCCAAGATTTTGAGGAAAATCCTTTTAAATAAATGATTAAAATTCTGGGGGAAAATCAGAATTATTATATAGGTGGGATTTTCAGTGGTGCAAGGTTGTGTGCATGTGTGCACGTGCACACTAGTTATAGCACTAAGAGAAAATCCAGAATTCCTGAATAATAAAACAAGGAGGGAAAACATTTAGATAAAATGTTTTAAATAAAGGAAATATAGGCCTAGACATGAATATTAAAATTCCTGAGGATGTGTGTGTATATATATATATATATATCTATATATACATGCATATGTATGACTTGTCTGAAAATTAAGACAGAAGAGAACATTGATTTATAATGAATAAGTGAAATTTTATTTGAATAATAGGTGTGTAGAAATGCACATAAGTATGCACATGTTTTCTGCAAATAAAAGAAGGTTAAAGTTAAATTAACACCCATAGTTGTATAAATGTATATATATATATCCAGATATTATTTGAGCAGAAAATTAATAAAGGAATCACTAAAATAGTAAGAACCAAAGTGCAAGAAAGCAAATGTACATAGGCAGAAAATAGAAAGTCACACCATTATCATGTTTGAGGTAAGTATAATAAAAATACTTAAAGTAATCACTTTCTGAAAAGAAAAGAAAATGGGCACAATTTAGCCTTGTTTTAAAATATTGGCCGGGACATTAAGGGTTAGGAGGGAGAGAATATGCAATGCCAAATGCATGATTCTGGTCTGGGCTAAAATAGGGATTTTGCATCACCCAAAACCCTAGGTAGAACCCTTATTTAAACCAAGAGCCTAACCAGAAAACTCTCTCTCTCTCACTAATTAATTAACCTAAGGAAAAAGAGGAAGAAAAGGCTAAAGATTTGAGGGGTTTTCTGGATTAAGCTTGTGTAAGCATTTAGGTGAGTATCCTCACTCATATACATGGCATTAAGACCTGGGATTAGGCAGCCAAGCTTTTATATGCTATATTTTGCATGTTTTGATTTACAAACTATGTTGACTACTGATGGTTTCATGAATGCTTGATGAGATATGATCTGCTATGATGGATGTATAACTTTGTTGTTCTATTTTCATCTCTGTATGTTATAGCAAAACCTTAAAGAACATATAATAGAGTATTTGTAACTAGTCTGAATCATGGCTTAAGACAAAGAATGGAAAAAAAAACTATGAGCTGCATATACAATGGTATGGTGCTGAGGCTTGAGATAATTGGTTAAGGGTGCAATGGAGTCTTTCTCTATAAGTGCTGAGCCCTAAACCAAACAGAAAATTTACAAGCCTAAAAATTATGTTTAAACAAGGTTAAAAATCTGGCTAAACATAGTTGCTTGCAAAATCAAAATGAACCCAATAGAGCCATGCATTTATTCTCAGTTGCAAACATTCTGGTATATGTTTGAATTGGGTGTTTATATGCTAAGTAATGTGAGATGGAATGACTGAGTGTTATACCTCTAGAAAGTAACCTTTAACTTGCTTGCAATATTATGTCTGCAAGGTAACTAGAATGTTTCATGTGTACAAGTGGTCTGTACACCTAGCTATCATTGATAAAAATGAACAGGAACATACCTAGTAATATAACTAAGGATTTTGTGCCAAGAAGGCTGCTGGAATGCTTGTCCTATTTGAAGTAGACAAGTTGGCACATGGCTTGTTTAAGTCCTGAGATCTTTGTGCCATGATGTTAATTAGTTCATGGCAATGTGTCCCTTTGATTCCTTATAGCAGATGAGGCCAGGAATTTATAAGAAGAAAAGGCAACCTTAAATGATGATATAGGAAACTTAAGTCTTTCCTGGATTAGGGTTGGTATGAGGAACCTTAGCAGTTCCAGATAAAAATTGTTTTAATGCATATGTTTGCTCTTATGTATGTATAGTGGAATACCTGATCAATTTATACATTAACCATTTATGATAATACCTGTCAAGTTATGCAAAGTATATTTATGCTGTATCCTTAGCTTAATATCATGGATATGTTAGAAATGCTCACACCAGATCATAGATCTGACCCTTATTGCTTATGGCACATGGGGGTGTCTCATTCATAATGGGGCAGCCACTAATGCTTTTGCAGGTTGTGATGGAGCTAAGTAAGCAAGATTAAAAAGATATGGAATAGAGGATGCTAAGATAATTAGAAATAAGAGCTAGAATGTGTTAATTCATGCATGTATTCCCTGATTGATATTGATATGGCTATCTAAATGTATTAAGTAGGAAGAACTTGTAAGAGACATGTGCTATGTTGTTTCTGGTTATTTCTGATTTGGTATGTATTAAGGATATTGATGTTAAACTGATTTGAAAACCTATTTGCTAAAGTTGTTTTGATTTAGAGGGAAAAACCTGGATTTTATAAGCATAATCATTTTATGATGATTTCAGTTAATCCTGAGTCTTTTCAAAAAAAAATAGATATGTAGAAAATTATATTGGGAAAACCCAGAAAAGGATTAAACTGCTATATTTTCAATTCATGATATTGATATATGTCCAAATGCAAGAAAAAGTGTATATACTCTGAAGATGTATTTTTAAAAGAGAATTATGGTTAGGAAGAATGATATATATATCTGATCACAAGGTGTCTGATTCATACAAATATATATAAACATGCTTTTGAAAAGGAGAGGTATCAATGTTTTGTGTATATTTTGGGTTGTAAAATGCAAACAAAAGAATGATCAGATTAACCACCTGGTTAGACCATAGGTCAGGCCAAATGATTCACTTCAAATCAATGAAGCAAGGGAACATTTGAGCTCAGTTTTCTGGAAAATGAACAAAGGCACTGACATGTACATGTATATCTGTGTACATGTTGATATTGGGCAAAAATATAAATATAAATTCTTAGAACAGTTGTAGGAAAGGGTTTCAAAAATAATAAAGAAAGAAATATGGTTTTGTATGATAGATTATAAGTAAAAGTTGAGTATATATGGGCAGATATAGGTAGGTATCAGATTTCAAACCATACAGGAGAAAATAAAAAGAAAAACAAAAATTGTGTTTGAACCGACCAGCATAGTACTCGAACCCGTGACCTTTTGTGTATAAGTTAGGCGCGTTTCCATTACGCCTAGATGTTGCTTGTGTTCACTTAGGATCCACTTTCTTTTATACTGAATTTGATACTATTCAGACTTTAACACAATCATCTATATTAAAAGCTTGGTTACCACTGATTGTTGCTTGATCATTTCTAAATTATAATAACAGCCTAAAGTACATATTTCCAGGGGACACTATAGTCAAAAATCAAGATACAATAAGTAATCTTTTAAAAAGGGAATTTATCACATTTTAATAGATTTAAAAGGATTTCTACTTATTATTATGCTCTGATTCAAGTAGAATACAACATAGATATCTTCATATATGTATGTTAAGAATGATTTAGAATTAAAACAATATTTCTATATTGTGAAAGATCCTGGATATATTTTGTTTATTAGAGAAAGAAAATGACCCTGGGAAATATATTTGTAATGGATGATATATCTATATATCATCTTTTTTTTTAAAAAAAATCACTAATGAAATTAGTGTGGAAATAGGAGGGTCATTTCACAGTGGGGTTTAATTTTGTGTGCCAAAATTTGATGCGTGGATGGAGGAGCTGCTACTGTCGATGGGGGTTTCTACTGCAGGTGGAGGAAAGGAAGCACCGACTTGATTTGGAAGAGGGGGAAGGGGATTCGACAAGTGAAGAGGGGGGGCTCGACTAAATGAAGTAGCTGAAGTGAATGGACGCGACTTATAAGTTGCATTTCAGGTTCGGGTCCTGCCTCAACCGATTAACCGGTCGACCGCCTTAGTGAAAACGGTCAACTGGTAAGGGTCGACCGATCATCGAATTTTGGGCGCAGATTGAACCTGGACCCTATTCAGGCCAGCTTAAGTAATAATAATAATAATCGTTTCATGTCGTTTTCTTCGGTCCGACACGATCCGAAAAATTCTCGTCCTCTTCATGACGGTGCCCTAGCTTACCGTCTAGCTCTTTGATCTTTTCCTCAAATATTCGTTGTATTCCTAACCTCACTGCTTCTTCCATCAACAACTTTGAAAACCCAATAATATTCCAACTACTATTCTCCGTATTATTTTTATACAGGAATATTCCTCATATCCACTGGTAGGCATTCAACACACTTCCTAACTACATACCCCAACTAAGTTAAGTGTCATTTCTATTTTTCCATCCCTTTAAAAGAGAGAATTTTAAAAAAAACTTCCAATTTTTATAAATAGGAAAAATCGTCGAGCTATACATATGCTCACTTCAATTATTTTCAATAATGAGAAACTCTTTTCCACCTAAAACCCTTTTAAACCAGAATTAAGCTTTTTGGCAAAGCCGGCGTGTTTGATTGGACCCCTACTAGTTTATTGAAGCACAAAAGAGAAACACAAACCTATCTAAAACCACTTTGGATGGGAAGAAAAAGAAGACATAGAAACATGGTGCAACAACCACTTAAGGAACAAAAACAGAAAAACAAAAAGAACAAAGGGAAAACAAAAGAGGAAAAGTTACAGAAAAGCATGGATAATTCCTAGATCAAAACCAAAGCATGATCTGTTCAGGCTATCTCTAATTTCATGTTTTAGAAGTTGCATGAGCTGAACAGAAGTCCTGCTCTAATCATTGAAGTGAATACAATTCCTCTCCATCCAAATAACTCTGATGAATTTTTTTCAAAAAAATAAAATAACTCTGAGCTGAATCAAGCTTTTATTTTACTATATATATACATATATATACATACAAATATATATATATATATATATATAGGAATTTCAAGACTTGCTTTTTTAAAATCAAGACTTTTTAGCATAGTCAAATAAAATTCCAAAACTTTCTTATTTTTCAAAACAATAGTTTCTAAATAGACCATTTGGAAAAATCCTTTGAAAAAATCATTCAAGCATTTCAAGGAATTTTTTGAAATATTTTGTCAAATTATCCCTTTTAAGGGTTACACTAAGAAATGGACTTCACTATTTTTAAATAAAAATCCGGTTTGTCATCCTATGGTGATTGATGAACATTCTCTGCGAGAACTTGCTTTCAGAAGTTTGCGATATATAGACTCTTATTTCCTACTTGTCTGGATAAAATGTGCATCTTCCACTGCTAATCCATCAAAATCCACAGTCATACGGTAGCTATATCTCAACAATCAAGTCAAACACCATCCAACCTTCGGGATCCTTCCATATGTCATGCTCATGCTCTTCTAGGATAACTCCTTACATGCAACCAAATCTCTATGTGGTAATCGAAGTTGGTGCGAAAATCTTAAACTCTATAAAAAATTTCCTTACTTATAGTTGTCTCGTCCATCCTTTCATAATATGGTCGCAACTATTCCATAGTTGGAATTTATAGAGTTTGGCGTATAATATATGTTTATAGCTAAAAAATTACAAATAAGTATTCTTAGAGGATCCTAATCACTATGATCGACTAACCCAAGCTCTGACACAAAATGTAACAACCTACACCTTAATGGGCCCAAATTTCGACAAAAATCGAAAGTCAAGTCCGTTAGACTATGGATCGTTTGTTTTGGTAACCTAAAATAAACATAAGTATATCAGAGATCGATCAAACTAAACTCACAGTGGAATAGAAAAATCTAATAGGATATAAATACTAACCGAGTCTACTACCTCGGAATTAATTGCATTCCTTGGACATCCAATCTCTTTGTCAGTACCAAGCATGACACGAAGACTTCCCCATCAACTGTTCCATCTTGCTCTAGAGATATGTTGCTCTAAATCTATCATGTGGTTTATAATGAGGAGGGGGTCAGAGCAACACTCCGGTGATTGCAAAATTGTATACTTTATCTATAAAATAAATTTACACTATTTGGTTTCCATTTAAATGTTATGTCTAATATTAATGACTAACCCAATTAATTTAATATATGTGCATACGATATGTCTATCCTAACCTTCTCCAAGTTATAATATATGTATATATACCTCGACCACTCTCTACCCAAAACCACGGACGCTTAATACTTCTTAATTATGAAGCAGGTCTTGCGCATCGTCATTGTTAGTCTATCGATCCTAGCTAAAGAGACCGATGACTCCTATATACGGATTTACTAACAATATATAATTTATTTGTCATCCTAGGTCTATGCGTATCCCACACAGATTATACACTAGTAGGAAGAAAAATCAATCAGGGCATAACCCAAGTCTTTACTATCGCTCGTTTGAGATCGCCGGACGTCCAAGCCTATATGCCAGACCTACTATTGGCACTAACTACTGACATAGCTTGCCGAGCCTCCACTGTTGACATCCCTATTTAGACTAATATAAGTAGTCAAGGAAAATACCTTATTTGTTTACTTACTATCTTTTATTGGATAGGAAGTAAGCGTCATTTCCCAAAAGGTACTTGCCATTTAATACTTCAAATCCAAGGCGAACCCCTGGCATACTTTCCCCTAATCTATCGGCAACGTAAATCCCTTTCCCACAGGTCCTAAGGTTAGAGATGTCCCAATCAGGAGTAAGTGCAAACAGCTGTTTGTAGCTTCTGAGTGAAGGGCAGACTTTTGTTGTGTAACTCTACTGACCTTGCATTCCAACCCACTAAATCAAATTAATTACCCTAAACTTTAATATTGGGCAAAGCCCACTAATCTCTATTTGCATTTTTAAGGCTATATAATTATTCTAATGATAATTATACTACCTTAAAATATTTCATTACTCCTTAACATTTTTATTTACTTTTCTATAAATGTCACTTTATCCGAAATAAATGATTACTGTCTCAATGGACGTTTCCTAAAAACATTTATTTACTTATTCAAATTTTGCCTAATATTCCTTCTTTATCTCTCCATATTTGTTTTTCTAATAATCTTATTAATCAGTCCCATTACTCCATTTATACCCTATTTAAACTCTTGTAACTCCCAAATTTATTTCAGATTTATTACCTATTTATTTGGAGTTACAATATTTCCATCTCTATTTCCTAATTCTATTATTCAAGGCGCGGTTTATTCTAACGTTCTAATTATACCTAATGCGAATATTATGTGTAAATCATCGTATTAGTTAAGTTTTCATTTTAATTGATTGGCACCGTTAAATACGTAAAAATATTTTTAGTAATTATATTTCCAGTTATCAATCCCTAACTAGAAAATTCTTTTTCATATTTTAATTTGTTGGAACTATATTTCTAAAATGGTTTTTCGTTATAATTTCCATAAATTAGCCCAAATTATGAGAATTGCTTTTGAAATTACAGTGAATGATTTATTTTCTTTTTATTGAAATAAACAGTGCAGACTACTAAAGACAAATTCATACTTTACACATCTCTTTCCTCTGTTTACGCCTATTCCTTGTTAAATCGAACGCTGCAGTTTTCTACGTAATTAAGAATATTAGGCAAATTTATAAAAATTAAATGAACAATATTCCTAACAAGTAAAATATAAAAAGTCCACATAGCAAAAAAATTAGGATATAAATCTAGATTATACTAACATCTTAGAAACCCAATTGTAGATCTGAAATAAATTTTACATCTTATCAACATCCAACTCTTAATACCTTGGGGGCTGAATTTCAGATTTGGGTGTAAACGATATTTCTAATCAAATTTCCTAAGTTGTAGAATATGAAGGCAATGTTTTATACGTATAATTTGAGCCTACAACTCTTAAATCTTTATTTAGGCATAATAATCAAATAAAAATCCAATGAAATAAATTTCAATGTTATAAACAAATTACATAATTTATCACTCGCCTTTTAAAGCGTTCCAAATCTCCATATCTGAATTTGATTCTTTGATTCCACTTTATCTCTTTTTTAATCCAAGAAATATGTATAAAAAGGGTATATATATACATTAGAATTTCAGATCTGAGAGGAGATGTGGGGTTGAAGAGGAATATGTACAATATTGAAATTTACCTTGTTGTTTGCGCAACGTTGATCCGCTCCTTCTCATATTCGGTTTATTTTCTACTCTCCCCAATTTGTATAAATACAAACTATTTTAAAGTTAGGCGAAATACTAGAGAAGAGAAAATGGCAGAGCTTCGTTGCCCTAGATTAGAAAATATGAGACAAGAAGGAAGAGGTTAACTCTCGAATCAGTCGTAACTGTTAGGTTTAAAATATTAAATCTGGGACGTTGATTGAGGTTTAGATCATGCTAAAAACCCTCGACCAATCGAACGTACCCCTATGAACTGTCGACCACTGCTGGTCGACCGGTCCATAGAGGGGGGTCGACCGGTGGGTCCCGGTTAATTTATTATAAATGTTAATTAATTGTTGTTTAATTATTTTTGTTCCATATTCTTTAAACGCTTGTAACTTCTTCGTTTGAACTCCGATCGCGAAACTCCAAAAATAAAAGTCACTTAGAAAATTGTTATAAATGCAATGGTATAAGTTTACGTGATCAAATTCTATCGTTTGCTCAAATTTCATTTTTGGAGTCCTATTAATTATTAAATTATTAATTTAAATTTATGGAGTGTTACAGTAGTACATATTAGTGTAGGATCTAGATTAACCGTAGAGGGGGGTGAATAGGGTTATAGCAAATTTTCTCGAATTAAACACAAACTGCAGATAAGTAAATATGCTGAAAAGTAAATCACACACAAAATTTACCCAGCTTCGACAACCCCTGCCTACTGCTGCATTCCCAGATTTCTATTAGGATTAAACAGTCTCCCGCTTACAAACACTCTAACAGACTCGCACACCCTGCTACCGCCTATAGAGTTTTGCAAACTCGCAAACCCTGCTCACTGAACTAATCCTAACTAGACAATCTGACACAACCTAAAACCTAGGTGGTGATTTACCCTGATTTGATTTGAAAAGTACAGAAAATAAAAACAGATTAAAAACAACTCCACACCCTAATTTAAATATATCAAAGCGTCACTAAATTAAAGCCAAAATAATAAAAACTTAAAGCCCTTGTTAATTTAACAAGGCCGGCCCTGTTTAATTTTTTCTAACCCGTTCCTTCTTCTATTTGCTCTGAGAATCTTGAGAAAGAAATATGGCGACTTCGTTTTCTCTTAGCTCTGAGGTTTAGGGCTTTTGCGAAGCTCCGACTCTAAATTGATCGAATCAGTTGTTAATTGTGTGAAGTCTTGTTCGATGAATCCTCTTTGCGCTCTGGAATTAGGGCTTTCGTAAAACTCGAAGACGCCGATTGTGGTTGTTGCTCCGTCGATTGATGCCTGCTTGCCTTGAGATGATTGATTTATTCGATCGTTGCTCTTACAGCTCGGCTGGTTACTTCGACTTGATCGAATTCGACTGGTATGTTATCTGTCCCTTTTGCATTCTCGATTGATTGCTTGAATTCGATGCTTTTTATTTGCCGATGATGATTGGTATTTATAGGGATTTCGAAACCCTAATTCTTCGTCTGATTTGATTTACCTGGCCTTCAAGTCGTTGAATCTTTCCATTTTTATGTTGTGCTATTTTGGGAATGTACTTCGTGCCCACGACTTTGACTATAAATCGTTCGATTCTTTCTTTGAATTATATTCCAGAATCTTTCCTAATTTATAATTCCTGATTTTGACTTTTTGTTTTTAACTTTTTCAACTTGATTTACTTAATTAAAATATACGGCTTTGACATTGTTTGTGGCCATGTTGACTTCGACTCTGACTAGATTATGGCTTTGTGAACATCGGCCTTTCTGTTGCTTATCCCTGAGTTTGTTTATTGTTCGGTGATGATCACCTGACTTTGTCTTCTCTGCTATTTGCACACTGCTTCCACTGTTTCGACTATAGCTTGACTTGAATTGTTGTATTGGTCTAGTTACTATTCTCTGTAGCATATCTGAATGTCTTCATTTTTCACTTCTGCCTATTCTCTAACCTAATCATGTCTTACACATTCGAGTTCTTTGAGTTGTGTATTCATGTTGTATTTATTGTTGCAGTTGCCTCTGTGTTTGTCCTTCCTGTACTTGTGACTTGTGCAGAGTTCATCAGTTTATCCGTGACATGTACATGTCTGACCTTGATACATGTTTGAGCTTACTGTGTTATTTGATTACTGGTTATACTTCACTGATTTGATATTGTAGCCAGACTAATGTCACTTATGCTCTGGTCTTTGATACTTGTACTACCTGGTTAGATGCTTCATGTACAGTTCCACTTTGTAACTCCTTTTTTTCATTTGCTATTATCATTGTGCATTGATAGTTGACATACTTCAAGCAGTCTTCATGCTGCTGTTTCCTTCATTTGATATTGTTGTGCACTAGTGTACTTGAGTCAGTGGTTTGATGTGTAGTTTTCATTGATTCTGGACACTGTGATTTGTATTTCTTTGTGCTTCATGATCTTGGTTGAGTTGCTTTGTCTTACTTGACTTGACCATTTGCACTTGTGTAGACAGTTGATCATATATGTTGACTGGCCCTTGCATATACTCTCTGTAGTATGATGTACTGTTGCATGCTTTGTTTTCATATGCACTGAGTTCTTATCCTTAGCTTTCTGGATTGATTCATTTGCATTGATGTTGTTGCTGCCTTGTTGGATTAGTATACTTCATTGCACTACTTAATTCAGTGTGCCATGTCTCACTGATGTTGCTTACTTCACTGTGTTGTAGCATTGTGTACATGTGTTTTCATTTGCTTGAAATTGATTCTGGCCATTCTTTGTGCTACCATTCATGTGGGTCCAGACCTTGTTCATTCGAGTCTTTGTGTACTTGTCTTGTGCACTGTGATCAACATGGTCTTTGCAGCACTTCTCTGCACACTGTTGCATTATTTCTGATATTGATGCTTTGAGCTAGTTTGCACCGACCATGTGGTCTTTTGATATTGCACCTGTGTTGAATCCAGTTTCTAAAAACTCGGGTTTGACCTTGTGCACGTGTTATGACTCTATTTGTGTTGCACTTGAGTTGAACCCGATTTTTGGTTTGGGTTTGACCTGTGCTCACCTGTCCCTGTAACATTATCAAGTGTACATTTTGGTGTGCACGGCCTTGTGGCATGTACAGTGATACACTGTGCATGTCACAATGTTCGTGTATGATGAATTCAAATATGATGACGAACAACCCAAATAACTGAGGCAAATATTATTTTCAAAATCCATATTTTGTTTTATACTGCAAAAACGTTTTATTTTCAATTTTACTGCGTCAATGTATATTTTTTGCAGATTGCTTAGATGCTGGATTCACATTGGGATGAAGTCGAAGATAAATACGAGTGTGAGTGATATGTAGTGAGGAACTGATGTAACTATGAAATTGTGATGTAATTGTATTGTGACTGAAATTGTATAGTTATAGTGAGAGCTTGAAATTGTACTATCAAAATTGTAATAAATATTGTTTGAATAAAATATTCGTTTGAATTCCAATTCTATGATATATATTTTATTCAGCAAATATTTATTTTATCTGTGAGAAATAAAATAGTACAATATCAAATACATTTAAATGAATGTATATATGTTTATTATCATCAAACAAAAATCATATACACGCATATTTAACAATCTCCCCCTTTTGATGATAACAAACATATATTTAAGATTTTGAATATATTAAACGTATTTGATCATTCAATTTGCTCCCCCTATTTGAATGCTCTCTTTCTACATAATACTCCCCCTACATATATGCCTGAGAATAAAATATTCAATATGAATCTATATGCAAATAGAAAATATGTGAATTTTATTTGCGAATTTTATTTTCCAAAATCTTAACCTTTCTCTCCCCCTTTTGTTATCAGCAAAAGAATAATAGTAATAGAAAAATAGAGATATAGTGATAGACATTAATACAATATTAAAGCACAATCGAGTGTAATTATTAATTTCAATAAGAAAATCAAACAAAAAATCATAAATACTTTAATTGACGCATATTCCACTTTAGAATGATAGGATGATGTCATCAAATAAAACCATATAGTTGTGTCTATTTGTGGTATATTTATTTCAGGAAATTTGAATATTTACTAACCATGCATAACTGTTATGATTTTTAAATGAGATTAGTATTCTAAATTTTTTTTTTAAAAATGAATTCAAGTATCTTCTAACCACGCATAACCGTGAGGACTTTTAAATGGGATTAGAATCAACTTGTCTATTTAATCAATTAATTTTGATATGCGTTCCATACATGCATAACCGTGAGGACTTTTAAATGAGCATGGAAACACATAATCAAAAATCCAAGTAATTCACCCATGCATAACCGTGAGGACTTTTAAATGAGAGTGAATATTTTGGATATTATTATTTATTGTTAGAAATATAATAAAATTGAAGCACAAATGATTTCCCGTTTAAACTACCACATATTGACATATTATATTGTCTTTTGATGAGTGATGGTCGATAGAAAAATGATAGAAATAGAAATGATCTTGGAATATTTATCAACAAAAAGTTTTTATAACTCTTGTTTAAATTTCTAAAGAAATTTTCTAATTATACTTTCTCAAGTCATAATATATGATTAATATCAACACTCATCTTATTTTCAATCACTATCTATCTTTTTAGATAATTATTAGGGGGTCAGATCAGTTAATATAGTTATTAAAATCAATTTCAAAAATAGTTATAAAATCAAAATTTCTTAAATAACTAATCTGATACAAGGTCAACAGAAATTATTTTCTAGAAGGGGTTTTTAAGAAAAATTTTGCTAAAATAGAAATTATTTCAAGTGAAAAATATGCAGACATTTTCTTTGAAAACTGATGTAGCAAATGAATGTCTCGAAATATAAACACGTTCCACTAGTAATTTTTCTATCAACTACATTACCAGTGTGATCTGCATCTGACTTTAAATTTCACTCAATATTCACTCGTTGGATGTCATAGACCAGATTGTGAAATTTCAACAAACTATCTCAGAATTATTTTCAACAATTTTTAAACGAAATTTTCTTAACTTTGAATTGAAGTCGTGTTAACCATCAAACAAATATCATAGTGTCAGATTTAGAAACCATAGGATCAACAGTCATTAAAACATCGTCATTATTTCAAAACAATTTCTTGACGTTTCACCAATAAAGTTTCAACAGTTTCAACAATTTCTAAAAATCCTTTTTATAGCATGAGTAATCAGTAATCAATCAACATCATAATTTGACCAAACAGATTAAGTTCAATGATGAAAAAAAATGGTTGGTCAACTTTTAAGCACAAATCAAAGTCATAGATAAGAACAAGTCATGTAAGATCATATCAAGTTAGTTAGAATCTGTCAACCATCATAATTACTTCAAGTAATTCTATTTAAAGATGATTGGTTAATATAAAAAAATCAGAATTAACATCATCAATCATTTCACATAACTGGCTGATTTAATTCAGATTATGGTGCAGATTTTTACATTTTATCTATCATTTGAAAATAAGTACAATTACATGTTTTACCTGTACGATAATCTTTCGTTGTTTGCCCATTGTGAATCTGTCACCTTTATACTAGGCTAAGGAACGTTGATTTGTCGCCCATTGTGTGTCTGGAATAGCCAGAATCCAGATAACACTAATGTTGTTCCTTAGCCTGCCACCACACCTACACGGTAAAAGATTTTTGTGACCTATTTGTTTTTATAGGTCCATGGTTGTTAGTGGCAAAATAATTTGATTAATATGTTTGAGTAGATCCAAAACTATTAATATATGTTCCTTTTGGCACCCAAACTTGTTTTGTCATTTCATTTTTGTTCCAATAGACATGAAATTTGTTTGTAGAATTCTTAGGAACCCAAACTTGTATAAATTTTGTGTTCTTGTTCCTATGACTATAATTTTCAGCACGATGTCCAATTATTTCATATTTAGCAAAGACACTCTTACCTTTTGCATTATCATCAACTTGTGTTTTTCCAAAACCTAGTCCTTTTCTGTTGTTAGCAAAAAGTTGATTTCCCAATAACATGTTGAATGATTTTTCTCCTCTTGAAAAGTTATTCAGAGTTTTCTCAAGATTTTGGACTTTGGTTTTTAGTGATGTGTTTTCAGTCACAAGTGAGGTGCATCTATTTATAAAATCCTTTTTCCTAGTGTCAATGGTTTCCTTAAGACTTAAGTTTTCTTTTTCAAGATTCTCAAAGCTATTCTTAAGTTTTGATAATTCTGAATCTAAAATTTTACATTTTTTACAGTCTAGGTTTTGAATATTTTCAAGTTCAGTTTCTAACCTAAAATTTTCATGGACAAGTTCTCTCCTATCAGATTTCAGTTTTTCAATTTTAGATTCAAGAGTATCAATTGTTTTAGCAAAATCACAACACATCAAAACAAGTTCTTTATAAGAATAGTTCCTTACCTCACAAGATTCCTCTGAACTTGCTTCTGAATCTGATTTTGCCATAAGACACAAATTAGCCTCTTCTGAGCTATTATTCGAAACTTCCTCTTCTTCTTCATCGTCCCAAGTCGCTGCAAAGGCCTTCTTCTTCTTTTTCTTTCCTTTGTTGTTTTTGAGAAGTGGGCATTTTTGTTTGAAGTGGCCAATCTTATTGCAGTTATAGCAAGTCAATCCATTATCGGAATTGTCAGAATCTTTTGACCTATTACCATTTGTTTTCTTCTGGCGTGGCCCGAATCTTGACCATTTTCTAAGATTATTGACAGCCATTGCAAGCTCTTCAATTGGATCTTCTTCTTCTTCATCGCTCTCTTCTTTGCTCTTTAAGGCAATCGTCTTCTTCTTTGATTCGAAGTTGTTGCGTTTCTCCTTTGTTTTTAGTTCAAGCTCATATGTCATTAGGTTGCCGATCAACTCCTCCATGCTTAGTTTACTCAGATCTTTCGATTCTTGTATTGCAGTGACTTTTGACTCAAAGTTCATCGGTAAGACTCGTAGCACCTTCCTCACAAGCTCTACCTCAGTGAATACCTTCCCAAGCGCTCTAGCATTGTACACCAAAGTTGAAAAACATCCAAACATGTCCTTTATGCTCTCGCCTTTGTCCATCACAAAGTTCTCGTATTCATTGCTGAATAGGGCTAGACGAGACTCCTTAACTTGAGAAGTTCCTTCATGTGTCACCTCCAAGGTATGCCAAATTTCCTGCGCAGTTTTACAATGAGAAATTCTATTAAATTCATTCTTTTCAAGAGCACAGATCAAAGCATTCATGGCTTTAGCATTTGTAGTTTTTAATTTCTTATCGTTAGCGTCCCACCTATCCTTAGGTTTAGGAATCTCAGTATCACCAATAGTTATAGTGGGAGATGTATAGCCAGTTTCAATAATGTTCCAAACATCATAATCAACAGAACTAAGATAAATACCCATCCTAACTTTCCAATAAGCATAATCATTCCCATTAAACATGGGTGGCCTAGCAATAGATTGCCCCTCAGAAAAAACATTATTTGGTGGATTCATGACTCTAGAGTTAAAGAAAAATACCGGGCTCTGATACCACTTGTAGGATCTAGATTAACCCTAGAGGGGGGTGAATAGGGTTATAGCAAATTTTCTCGAATTAAACACAAACTGCAGATAAGTAAATATGCTGAAAAGTAAATCACATACAAAATTTACCCAGCTTCAGCAACCCCTGCCTACTGCTGCATTCCCAGATTTCTATTAGGATTAAACAGTCTCCCGTTTACAAACACTCTAACAGACTCGCACACCCTGCTACCACCTATAGAGTTTTGCAAACTCGCAAACCCTGCTCACTGAACTAATCCTAACTAGACAATCTGACACAACCTAAAACCTAGGTGGTGATTTACCCTGATTTGATTTGAAAAGTACAGAAAATAAAAACAGATTAAAAACAACTCCACACCCTAATTTAAATATATCAAAGCCTCATTAAATTAAAGCTAAAATAATAAAAACTTAAAGCCCTTGTTAATTTAACAAGGCCGTCCCTGTTTAATTTTTTCTAGCCCGTTCCATCTTCTATTTGCTCTGAGAATCTTGAGAAAGAAATATGGCGGCTTTGTTTTCTCTTAGCTCTGAGGTTTAGGGCTTTTGCGAAGCTCCGACTCTAAATTGATCAAATCAGTGGTTAATTGCGTGAAGTCTTGTTCGATCGAATCCTCTTTGCGCTCTGGAATTAGGGCTTTCGTAAAACTCGAAGACGCCGATTGTGGTTGTTGCTCCATCGATTGATGCCTGCTTGCCTTGAGATGATTGATTTATTCGATCGTTGCTCTTACAGCTCGGCTGGTTACTTCGACTTGATCGAATTCGACTGGTATGTTATTTGTCCCTTTTTCTTTCTCGATTGATTGCTTGAATTCGATACTTTTTATTTGCCGATGATGATTGGTATTTATAGGGATTTCGAAACCTTAATTCTTCGTCTGATTTGATTTACTTGGCCTTCAAGTCGTTGAATCTTTCCATTTTTATGTTGTGCTATTTTGGGAATGTACTTCGTGCCCACGGCTTTGATTATAAATCGTTTGATTCTTTCTTTGAATTATATTCTAGAATCTTTCCTAATTTATAATTCCTGATTTTGACTTTTTGTTTTTAACTTTTTCAACTTGATTTACTTAATTAAAATATACGTCTTTGACATTGTTTGTGGCTATGTTGACTTAGACTCTGACTAGATTATGGCTTTGTGAACATCGGCCTTTCTGTTGCTCATCCTTGAGTTTGTTTATTGTTCGGTGATGATCACCTGACTTTGTCTTCTCTGCTGTTTGCACACTGCTTCCACTGTTTCGACTATAGCTTGACTTGAATTGTTGTATTGGTCTAGTTACTGTTCTCTGTAGCATATCTGAATGTCTTCATTTTTCACTTCTGCCTATTCTCTGACCTGATCATGTCTTACACATTCAAGTTCTTTGAGTTGTGTATTCATGTTGTATTTATTGTTGCAGTTGCCTCTGTGTTTGTCCTTCCTGTACTTGTGACTTGTGCAGAGTTCATCAGTTTATCCCTGACATGTACATGTCAGACCTTGATACATGTTTGAGCTTACTGTGTTATTTGATTACTGGTTATACTTCACTGATTTGATATTGTAGCCAGACTAATGTCACTTATGCTCTGGTCTTTGATACTTGTACTACCTAGTCAGATGCTTCATGTACAGTTCCACTTTGTAACTCCTTTTTTTCATTTGCTATTATCATTGTGCATTGATAGTTGACATACTTCAAGCAGTCTTCATGCTGCTATTTCCTTCATTTGATATTGTTGTGCACTAGTGTACTTGAGTCAGTGGTTTGATGTGCAGTTTTCATTGATTCTGGACACTGTGATTTGTATTTCTTTGTGCTTCATGATCTTGGTTGAGTTGCTTTGTCTTACTTGACTTGACCATTTGCACTTGTGTAGACGGTTGATCATATATGTTGACTGGCCCTTGCATATACTCTCTGTAGTATGATGTACTGTTGCATGCTTTGTTTTCATATGCATTGAGTTCTTATCCTTAGCTTTCTGGATTGATTCATTTGCATTGATGTTGTTGCTGCCTTGTTGGATTAGTATACTTCATTGCACTACTTAATTCAGTGTGCCATGTCTCACTGATGTTTCTTACTTCACTGTGTTGTAGCATTGTGTACATGTGTTTTCATTTGCTTGAAATTGATTCTGGCCATTCTTTGTGCTACCATTCATGTGGGTCCAGACCTTGTTCATTCGAGTCTTTGTGTACTTATCTTGTGCACTGTGATCGACATGGTCTTTGCAGCACTTCTCTGCACACTGTTGCATTATTTCTGATATTGATGCTTTGAGCTAGTTTGCACCGACCATGTGGTCTTTTGATATTGCACCTGTGTTGAATCCAGTTTCTAAAAACTCGGGTTTGACCTTGTGCACGTGTTATGACTCTATTTGTGTTGCACTTGAGTTGAACCCGATTTTTGGTTTTGGTTTGACCTGTGCTCACATGTCCCTATAACATTATCAAGTGTACATTTTGGTGTGCACGGCCTTGTGGCATGTATAGTGATACACTGTGCATGCCACAATGTTCGTGTATGATGAATTCAAATATGATGACAAACAACCCAAATAACTGAGGCAAATATTATTTTCAAAATCCATATTTTGTTTTATACTGCAAAAACATTTTATTTTCAATTTTGCTGCGTCAATGTATATTTTTGCAGATTGCTCAGATGCTGGATTCACATTGGAATGAAGTCGAAGATAAATACGAGTGTGAGTGATATGTAGTGAGGAACTGATGTAACTATGAAATTGTGATGTAATTGTATTGTGACTGAAATTGTATAGTTATAGTGAGAGCTTGAAATTGTACTATCAAAATTGTAATAAATATTGTTTGAATAAAATATTCGTTTGAATTCCAATTCTGTGATATATATTTTATTCAGCAAATATTTATTTTATCTGTGAGAAATAAAATATTACAATATCAAATACATTTAAATGAATGTATATATGTTTATTATCATCAAACAAAAATCATATACACGCATATTTAACAATTAGTACTAAGTCTTAGGTAGTATATAATATACTACATTTCAATGTATGTTCGAATTATGCTACGCAAGTTTGGAACTTGTGACCTCTCGTACTAAAGTCGAAGCATCTAACCACTGGGACATAGTTTGGTCAATGAAATATTGTGTGTGTGTATGTATATACATGTTGGAACATCTAGTTTGCTGACCTTTGAGAAAACCACTTTAGAAGCTTTTCATTTATTCAAAAATAATCCATTTATCACTTCAATATTTCTATGCCAACCAATGTGTTTTTTATACTATTTTCAGATATATATTTGGTATATACTTGAGGTGATCATAAGAAAATCAACAATATTAGATAACAATACTAAGTTCTAAAGTAAATCTTTAAAGTAATATATCATGTGCATGTGGAATATTCACTTTGTAGATAAACTGATGCTAATTTGAGGCATATAAAATTCTTCAAAAACTATCAAGGGAAAAAGTAGAGAAAAACCACCTCAAATATGTAACTCCATTCAAACTATTACCCCTATATGTTATAATTCTTTATTTTGGACTTGCAAGTTATCCATAAAAAATAAGATATGTAATGGAAAGAATAGTAGATAGATAGACTGAATTAATGAGGCCTTGCACTAGGCACACACATATGTCCGTAACAGCATAACATTTGCTAAGATTACAAGGAATAATCGCCCACGTAAACAATTAATGCATCACTTGCAAATAAGCAGAAAAAATAAAAGTGAAAGAAATATGATTTATTTATGTGTTTAAACAAACATATGATATCATTTATATCTACCATAATTTATAACTCATCATAGAGAACTCGCATTTGAATGGTTACCCAGTAAATTAAAGAATGCGAGTTAGTACTAATAAGAATCACTACATTACATCTAAAAATAAAAGGAAAAAACATGTTTATGGGGAACAAGTTTTAAAATAATGTCTTCTCCAAAGCAATAAGACCCAAACATCTCTACATACAATTAATTATACCAAAATTGCAGAAAGTTTGGTACATATCAAAATAACTTTGTGAAGTCTAATAAAAAGATAACAAAGTACATTTAAAAATATTAAATGTGATGCAACTAATTAATTTGATATGTTGTTCTATGAAAATTATAGTTCTTTGTTCTATAATTGGTGGGTGTCTCAAGAATTAGGGTTTCGTATCTAGCTCTCCCTATTTACATGAGGTAATAGATCTGATAAACAAGATTGCGTTGATCGAGTTGACGACTGACAGTGAAGGTGAAGTTATAAATCCAACTTTAGAGCATAAATAGGGAGAAAAAAAATTTCGTTGGAGGAAGTAAGATAGAAGAAGAGAGTGACAACAAGTGGTGAACTTATGAACATATTAGAAAAACAATTAAATTAGGATCTGATGATTTTGAAAATGATTAATTGTGGAGGAATCGTATTTGGCTCTCTTACGAGAAACCTCTCTAATGATAAAGGAGAATTATTCATTGTTTAAAAAGGCATAAATAGTTTTGTTAGAGTATTATAATAGGTATGAAAGGGATTTTAACCAAGTTCTACATAATTTAGAGCTGAAATTTGGTGGGGAAGTGTCCAATTTAAGTTTGATATTCGATTGATGAGCCAAACATAATATAAAAAATTGTCTTCGACGGAGTACGCTGGATGTTGCACTGTAACACCCCTAATTTTCAACAACATTATTCAGGATATTTAATTAGATAAATTAAATTAAATAATGTAAATATAAGTGATAAGGGGATTGAGACTTGAATTATTTAATTAAGGCCGTGCCTAATGAACTAACAAAAGGGCTTAAGAATGAGTTTCGGTTAATTAAGTCACATAAGGGTATTATTGGAAATTGCCGCCCTAGCTTCCACCCTTATATATATTTTTTTCCCACCTTCTTACTTCTCATTCATGTCAATTTAAAACGCAAACAAAAATATAGAGAACAGCCGGCCATTAAGAGAAAGAGAAAATTCAAATTAAAGCCAGAGACTCAAGCTTAGGGGAAATCAATCTCAATCCAATCTCCTTATCAAAAGCAAGGTGAATAATAATTCCATCTCTATTTTGGTTTAAAACATATATTTTCGGAGTTAAGGAATAAATTCGTTTTTATGATATATTGGATGATGATATGCTTGATTCATAATTTATTTGATTTAAACAAGGTTGTTTAAAAGGGTTTTTGCACGGTTTTAGGTCAAAATCGAGATTTAATGTTGATTAAATGCCATGGGAATATTTTATGTTATGAGAAGCATGATTTTGGAGTTGGGTTTCAATTTTGAGAATTTTCGAAGCTATGGAAAGATTATTTCGAATTTTCAAAGGAAAATATGGTTATTTGGGTTTATTATTTATTTTGGAAAATATATTAAGAATTTGGGTTTGGAATTTTGATATGTTAGATAACATGATTAAAATGAATTTATGGAATTTTTAGGGATTTTTCCAAAGTGATTTGGTATGCAAAATAAATTGTTTTAGAAGAGGGACTTCTTTGCAAAAATTGAAAGGGCTAGTTTGATAAACTTAACCATGGTTTAGATCTGGATTAGCGACATTTATTTTTGAAAAAGAATTTGAAAAGTTAAGGCAAACAATCTAGTGTTGACACGTGGCAGGTTAGTTAGAGAAAAGTTTACTTAAACTAACTATGCCAAACCCAATACACATGGTATCACTATGATGGTATGCAATGGATTGGAGATAGGCGGAAGGTAGAGTGTCGAAAGTATAGCTTCCGAAGGGGTCGAAACCTTGGTTTGTTTTGAAAAGAAAAACGCCTGCCTATGTTTTATTTTAAGCCTTCGAAAGGGTTGAAGCGTAAGGTGTCGAAAGAGGTTTTAAAGGGTTTCGAAAGGGGTTGCCATTAACTTATAATTGCTTTTGACTAGGTTCCTTACTTATAAAAGAATGTTTTGAAAGAAGGGGTTCCGACCTAGTCGATACCATGCTGTTGTTTTATAGTCCTTTGATGGTGTTGAAGATATCAATGCTGTGGAAGATACTTTGTTTTATAAAGTCAAGCCACTTCCTAAAGCTTTCGAAAGAGGTTAGGGGTTTCGGAGGTAATGGTTTCGAAAGGGGTTTTGACTCCAACCTTCTAATGTTTTACCCAAAGGTTTATGCTTTCGAAAGAGATGGTGTCGACACCATCATGTTTCCCCAATGTTTTATAAATGATAAAGATGGTTTGAAACAGATGTTTTCGACTATAATCACTTTGAACCAAATAATGTTTTAAGTATAAACCCAATGTTTTCGAAAGGGATACTCCCAATGATTTCGGAAGAGTTACTTCCAATAGCGTCGAAAGGGGTACTTTCAACTGGTTTGAAGCTAAGCTTCTAAAGATAAAAGATAATACTTTAATGTATTCGAAAGCTTTCGAAAGGTAGCTTTTAAAGTATTATAAGGCAGGAGCCTAGTGATTTTAAGAGCTTTCGAGGGAGGTCATCCCATGAAGTTGAAAGCTCAGTTTCGAAGGTATCGAAAGGTTTTATAACCCAAACTCTATTTTCAAAGGAAAAACCCATGGCTATATTTTAAAGGAGTTTTTAAATGGTTTTAAGAAGAAACTATCTTTGTTAAATTTAAACCCACAGAAGTGGTATTGCGATGTTGTTATGTTGCTTCTTCAAATATGAATATATTCACTTTTAAATGGACCCAGAACTGCATTTTGGAGATAAAGGGTAGTAGAACCAGTTATGTTAACTAAGAAGTGAATATAAATTTAATAAACTCCTGAATGAGTAAAATTGCATCCAGGAGGTCAGGAAGAACAGAATATAGGATGTTAAAATATAAAGGAAAGATATTGGCAGGGGCCAATAGGTTCACAGTAAGCTCATGAAAACTGTATGATATTGTTAGGGGCCAATAGGTTCATAGTTAGCCTATGAGAACTATGTATAAGAAACGATGTCAGATAGACATGTTCATAGTTATCCTATGAAAACTATGTGTAAAGGAGATGTCGGATAGACAGGTTCATAGTAAGCCCATGAAAACTACGATTGGATACTGACAGGGCCAGTAGGTTTGTAGTTAGCCCATGAAAACTATATCCGGATGTAATATTGACAGATGTCAATAGGTTTCTAGTCAACCCATGAAAACTAGGGAAAGAATAAAGGATACTGGGGTTACCAATAGGTTCCTAGTCAACCCATAAAAACTAGGATAAGAGCAATATTGGAATTACTAATAGGTTCGTAGTGATCCCATGAAAACTATGTAATTGGACAGGGAGTCTATAAATGTATAATCGGTTATTAGTTAGCCCATGAAAACTGATAGGTTAATAGTAATCCTAGAAACTATAACTGAGACAGATAGCCTAAATTGAATGGGGATGGATGATCCAGAATGAATTCAATTGTTTTGCATATCATCATATTATACCGTTTTGAACTTTTTTAACCATTGTGGATGCAGGAAGCACAGTATGGTTTTATAAAGGTTTTGAGATACTAGTGAGGTGAAACCCGTTCCGCTAAGTAGCGTGTTCTCAATATATGTCTAAATGATTTGAGATGGTAGATTATTATTCATACCAGGCTTTATGTCTGACTCGAAGTTTATCTTTTCCCCTTAAACTCTCGGGTACTCAATTGATTTTGAGTAGTTTGAGAGTTGAGGTTTTCAGGTAACTCTAAGACGAATAAGCTTCTGGAGACGTGCAGGAGGCATGATAGATATTTAGAATTCTCTTTTCTTTTGATTCCGTTGTGTTGTTTTTGACGGCAAAGTTGTTATGTTGCCTATATATACTTTGATCGTCCCGAGGGCATCTTTATATATCGCTCTAGGCGTATGTTGTAATAAATATATTTTCTCTGGACGTGATTTGCGAATGTGGGATTATGTAATGAATTGGAAATGTTTTGATATGGAATGTGATTTTGTTAACGTTTAAATTTTTTCTATATTCATGTGTTTCTTTGTATCATTGAATTTAACACCGTCGTATTTGGTCGTCGAGGATTAATAACTATGGATTATTGCAGCATCCGTAGCCATTAGTTTTAGGCCTCCAAGTAGAGGGATGTTACAAGTTGGAATCAGAGCATAGGTTTATGAAACTTTATAAGAAAGTTAAACCTTAAAGATTTTCAAACATAATCCAATGAATTTGAAAATATGATCGGGGTTGGGTTAACGTTATAGTAACGTACCTATATTATATATATATAACACTACGTGTTCCCCTCTCTCTTAGACCGTTCTTCTGTATCTTACTAAGGCTCGCATGCAGATTTACGAGAAAGAAGATATGGAAGCAGGAAACGGAAGATGAAATCTAGGTGGAGGAAGCACCCAACCAATGGAAATGCTCGACCTAATACCAGGAGGAACCAAGGTCGAAATGCTAATGCTAATCCAAATGCTGAAGCCAATGTAGGTGCTGGAAATCTGCCAGTAGATGCGGGGATGGTATATTAGTTGTTGGCCAATCCTTTGCAAGATGGAGTTACCGGTAATGTTGAAGGAGCTAATCCTGTTACTCCAATTGGAAATAACTGTGCTAAGCTAAGCAGAGACTACACCGGTTTGGGTGGAAATTCATTTGTTGGAACGGAGGATGCTGTTGTAGTAGAGAATTAGCTACTGAGTTGTGAGAGGATCTGTACTGATCTAGGCTTGGATGATGGGAAAAAGAGAGGGCAAGCCTCTAGATAGTTGCAAGAGGAAGCGCTTCACTGGTGGAATGGTGTTACCGCCGGGGTACCGGAGGAAGAGCTGACATGGGCTGATTTCAGGAGAAGGTTTGAGCAGAGGTTTCTATTTGAAGTTGCTAAGTCTGCATTGATAAGAAAGTTTATGGATCTGGTTTAGGAAGAGATGTTAGTGGTCGAGTATGTTGCTAAGTTTGATGAGCTGTCTCGATATGGATATGCTTTGGTATACACTGATGTTAGAAGGAATGAAAGGTTCATTCGAGGGTTGAGACCTAAGCTTGCTAGGATGACTATGACCCATATCTGAGATCCTTTTAATGTGGTGATGGAGAGGGCCATTCGCCATGAGGAGATGTTCGCTATTTCGGCTAGAGAGAAGCCAGTTGAATCCCAGGGTCCTCGGGGAAAGAAGAAGGGAGCCCAGAAAGGGGAGGCTTCCAAGAAGGCAAAGCCTAATTTGGTGAGCTACAAATGTGATAAGAAAGGTCATTATGCCAATGAGTGCCGGTCAGGCAAGGGAAAGAAAGCTGCAGACAAGAAGAATGTGAAGTTTTTTAACTATGATCAAGTGGGGCACTACAAGAACCAATGTCCAGAGCCAGCCAGGGCGGACAAGGGAAAAGTTTTTCCTGTTGGATCATCAGCTAAGCCCACTACAGCTGATAAAGGAAAGACTGTGATGGAAGGTACGTTTTTGATTCAAAGTATAATAGTTAGGATACTTTTTGATACCGGTGCATCGCATTCATTTATATCCTAGTGTTTGGTTGATAGGTTATGTTTAGAACCAACATACCTTGTTACTTCCTTAAGGGTTGCGAATCCAATAGGAGGGTATGCAACTCTGGGGATAAGATGTGACCATTTAGAACTTGATTTGTTAGGTCATGAGTTTACATGCAGTTTCTATGTGTATGATTTCGTAGATTTCAGAATCATTTTGGGTATGGATTGGTTGAGGAGGTATGAGGCTAGGATATTCTGCCAGGATGGGGAGATATCTTTGAGACACCCAGATAGTCATAACTGAATTATATTCTCAGTAGAGAATTCCGACCGAAATAGTTGTGCTTTGTTAAGTGCAATGGAAGTGGGAGAAGAGTTAAGTCAGGTTCGGATTGCAAGAGAGTATGCAGATGTGTTTGAGCCAGTCATAGGGCTACCACCGAAACGAGCTGTTGAGTTTTGGATAGATCTTGTGCCAGGAGCAGAACCTGTGAGTAGGCTACCTAGCAGGATGACACCGACAGAGATGAAGGAACTGAAGGTGCAGCTAGTGGATCTAGAAGGAAGTAATTTTATTAGACCAAGCAGTTTACCTTGGAGAGCGGCCGCGGTATTCGTGAAGAAACAAGATGAGTCATTGAGGATGTGTATCGACTATCATAAGCTGAACAAAAGGACGATAAAGAATAAGTATCCTTTGCCGAGAATTGATGATCTGTTTGATCGGTTGAGTGGAACCAAGGTATTCTCCCAGTTGGATTTAGCGACGGGGTTCCATCAGTTGAGAGTGGCAGAGGATAGTATTCCTTTGACTGCATTTCAGACTAGATATGATTCGTATGAGTGGTTAGTGATGCCATTTCATATTGACAAATGCACTTGCTTTCTTTGTGGATTTGATGAATCGAGTCTTCTGAGAATATCTGGATAGATTCATGTTGGTATTTATAGATGACATTTTGATATACTATAAGGATGAGAAAGAATATGAAGGTCAACTTAGAGTGGTGCTAGAGGCGCTGAGGCAGAATCAGCTAAAGGCAAAATTGTCCAAGTGTCATTTTTGGAAGAAAGAGGTTAAGTTTCTTGGTCATGTGGTTTCAGAGAAAGGATTGCCAGTCGATCCACATAAGATCGAAGTTGTGAACAATTGGAAGAGACCAGAGACGGCGATTGAGATCAGAAGTTTTCTTGGACTTGTTGGCTGTTACCGAAGATTCATTAAGGATTTCTTGCGGATAGCGACGCCTTTGACTAAGCTTACCAGGAAGGAAGTGAAGTTTGTTTGGTCTGAAAAATGTGAGGAAGCATTCCTTAATTTAAAGCATTTGTTGACCAATGCTCCAGTGTTAGTAGTTCCCGATGGTAATCAAGGGTTGGTAGTATACACTATGCGTGTGGGACTGGATTGGGAGCAGTGTTGATGCAGAAAGGAAAAGTCATTGCTTACGTATCTAGGCAGCTTAGACCGCATGAAGTAAGATACCCTACTCATGATTTAGAGTTGGCAGTGGTGATTTTTTCCTTGAAGATTTGGAGGCATTATCTTTTTGGGGAGAGATTTGAGTTATATACCGATCATAAGTCTTTGAGATATATATTCTCTCAGAAGGAGTTGAATATGCGACAGCAGAGGTGGCTGGAGTTTCTAGCTGCTTATGATTTTGGTATAGAGTACACCCCAGGGAAGGGTAATAAAGTGGCAGATGCTCTCAACAGAAGATATCAGAATGTGGTGTTGGTTATATTGGTAGAGTGGAAAGATCTAGAAGCTTTGGCCAGTTGTAGTGTGCAGTTGAGATCGACTGCTGGTTCTAGTCAGAGTGCTGCTATGTTGTCCTATTTAGAAGTTCGACCAGTGTTGATTGAGAGAATTTCTTCTAAGCAGAAGGAGGATCCATTATTTGCCGAGAGGATCAAAAGGCTGGAGGTTGGAACTGAGGTCGATGATTTGAAAGATTTTTGTCTTGACCAGAAAGGATGGTTGAGAAAGAAGGAACAATTATGTGTTCTAGATGTTGAGAACTTGAGAAGAGAAGTTCTTGAGGAATGTCATCGATCCAAGTTTACGATTCAACCTGGAGGGACCAAGATGTATCAAGATATGAAGAGGAGCTTCTATTGGGAAGGCATGACGAGGGATGTTGGCTTGTGGGTTAGGCAGTGTATAAACTGTCAATAAGTGAAAGCCAAACATCAGAAGCCGAGTGGGTTACTTCAACCTCTATATATTCCAGTGTGGAAATGGGATTCGATATCCATGAATTTTATTGATGGAGTGCCAAGTTCAAGGGGAGGAAATGAGAGTATATGGGTTATTGTGGACAGGTTGACCAAGAGTGCCCATTTCAGTCTAGTAAAGTTGACCAGGACGGCACCAAACTAAGCTCAAGATGAGTACCGCATATCACCCACAGACGGATGGGCAGACAAAGAGAGTCAATAAGGTGCTCGAGGATTTGTTGAGAGCTTGTGTGTTGGATTTTGGTGGATCTTGGGAGGATCACCTGCATTTGATTGAGTTTTCTTATAATAATAGTTACCAGGCTAGTATTGAAATGGCGCCTTTTGAAGCTTTGTATGGAAGGCCATGCAAATCCCTTGCATGTTGGTTGGAGACTGGAGACAGATTGGTCTTAGGTCCAAATTTGGTAAGGGAGGTGTTAGAGAAGATTGAGTTAATCCGAGAACGGATGAAGGAAGCTCAATCCAGACAAAAGAGTTGCGCTGATAAGAGGTGTAAAGACCTAGAGTTCTCAGTGGGGGACAAATTTTTATTAATGTATCACCTATGAAGGGTGTGGTACGTTTTGGAAGGTCGGGAAAGTTGGCCCTGAGATATGTTGGTCCATTCCAGATTTTAGAAAGGATTGGAAAGCTCACATACAGAGTAGAGTTGCCGAGCAGTATGGCAGGTGTCCATAATGTATTTCATGTGTCTCATCTTCGCAAGTGTGTGTATGATCCAGAGGCTACCATTCCTTAGACAGAATTGGAGGACTTGGTAGTGGAGCCTGATTTGACTTTTGTTAGACAACCAGTTTGGGTTGTAGCTAGAGATGAGAAAAGATGAGGAACAAAACAGTCAAGTTGGTGAAAGTTCAGTGGATCAACAACGAGGACTGTACTTGGGAGACAGAAGACATGATTCGAGATACGTATCCTGATCTGCTTTGAGGGTATGTCTATACTAGATTTATATAGATATTTCCTAGTTAGGTAAACCAATATGGTTGTTAGGAGTCGTTACAAATGATTGATATGTTTGATATTTAGTCCTTACTAAATTTTGAGGACGAAATTCTTTAAGGAGGGAAGCCTGTAAAACCCCTAATTTTTTATAACATTATTCAGGAGATTTAATTAGATAAATTAAATAGAATAATGTAAATGCAAGTGATAAGGGGATAGAGACTTGAATTAATTAATTAAGGTCGTGCCTAATAAACTAACAAATGGGCTTAAGGATGGGTTTTGGTTAATTAAGTCACATAAGGGTATTATTGGGAATTGCCGCCCCTAGCTTCCACCCTTATATATATTTCATTCCCACCTTCTTACTTCCCATTCACGTTATTATAAAACACAAACAAAAATATAGAGAATGGCTGGCCATTAAGAGAAAGAGAAAATTCAAATTAAAGCTAGAGATTCAAGCTTAGGCGAAATCAATCTCAATCCAATCTCCTTATCAAGAGCAAGGTGAATAATAATTCCATCTCTATTTTGGTTTAAATCATATGTTTTATGATTTAAGGGATAAATTCGTTTTATGATATATTGGATGATGATATGTTTGATTCATGATTTATTTGATTTAAACAAGGTTGTATAAAAGGGTTTTTGCACGGTTTTAGGTCAAAACCGAGATTTAATGTTGATTAAATGCCATAGGAAAATTTTATGTTATGAGAAACATGATTTTGGAGTTGGGTTTCATTTTCGAGAATTTTCCAAGCTATGGAAAGATTATTATGAATTTTCAAAGGAAAATATGGTTATTTGGGTTTATAATTTATTTTGAAAAGATATTAAGAATTTGGGTCTGGAATTTTGATATGTTAGATAACATGATTAAAATGAATTTATGGAATTTTTAGGGATTTTTCCAAAGTGATTTGGTGTGCAAAATAAATTGTTTTAGAAGAGGGACTGCTTTGCAAAAATTGGAAGGGCTAGTTTGATAAACTTAACCATGGTTTAGATCTGGATTAGCGGTAGTTATTGTTAAAAAGGAATTTAAAAAGTTAAGGAAACCAATCTAGTGTTGACACATGGCAGGTTAGTTAGAGAAAAGTTTACTTAAACAAGAATTAAACCTTGTTTTGCTTAGAAATGTGGTTCCGCCTACTTAGGAAAGTGCCTTTCGACACAATAGCTTCAGCCTTCAGCCTTCATCCTTGTTGAAACCAACTATGCCAAATGCAATACACATGGTATCACTATAATGGTATGTAAGGATTGGAGATAGGCGGAAGGTAGAGTGTCGAAAGTATAGCTTCCGAAGGGGTCGAAACCTTGGTTTGTTTTTAAAAGAAAAGCGCCTGCCTATGTTTTGTTTTAAGCCTTCGACAGGGTTGAAGCATATAAGGTTTCGAAAGAGGTTTTAAAAGGTTTCGAAAGGGGTTGCCATTAACTTATACTTGCTTTTGACTGGGTTCCTTACTTATAAAAGAATGCTTTGAAAGAACGGGTTCCGACCTAGTCGATACCCTGTTGTCGTTTTATAGTCTTTCGATGGTGTTGAAGATATCAATATTGTTGGAAGATACTTTTTTTTATAAAGTCAAGCCACTTCCTAAAGCTTTCGAAAGGGGTTAGGGGTTTCGAAGGTAATGGTTTCGAAAGTGGTTTCAACTCCAACCTTCCAATGTTTTACCAGAGGTTTATGCTTTCGAAAGAGATGATGCCGACACCATCATGTTTCCCAAATGTTTTATCATTGATAAAGATGGTTTCGAAACAGATGTTTTCGACTATATTCACTTTGACCCAAATAATTTTTCAAGTATAAACCCAATGTTTTCAAAAGGGATACTTTCAATGATTTCGGAAGAGTTACTTCCAATAGTGTCGAAAGGGGTACTTTCAACTGGTTTTGAAACTAAGCTTCTAAAGATAAAAGATAATACTTTGATGTATTCGAAAGGTTTCGAAAGGTAGCTTTTAAAGTATTATAAGGCAGGAGTCTAGTGTTTTTAAGTTCTTTCGAGGGAGGTCATCCTATGAAGTCGAAAGCTGGGTTTTGAAGGTATCGAAAGGTTTTATAACCCAAACTCTATTTTTAAAGGAAAAACCCATGGCTATATTTTAAAGAAATTTTTATAATGGTTTTAAGGAGAAGATATCTTTGTTAAATTTAAACCCACAGAACTGGTATTGCGATGTTGTTGTGTTGCTTCTTCAAATATGAATATATTCACTTTTAAATGGACCCATAATTGCATTTTGGGAATAAAGGGTAGGAGAACTAGTTAGGTTAACCCAGAAGTGAATGAAAATTGAATAAACTCCTGAATGAGTAGAATTGCATCCAGGAGGTCAGGAAGACCAGAATATAGGATGCTAAAATATAGAGAAAAGATATTAGCAGGGGCCAATAGGTTCACAGTAAGCCCATGAAAATTGTATGATATTGGCAGGGGCCAATAGGTTCATAGTTAGCCCATGAAAACTATGTATAAGAAAAGATGTCAGATAGACGGGTTCAAAGTTAGCCCATAAAAACTTTATAAAGGAAGATGTCAAATAGAGAGGTTTATAGTAAGCCCATGAAAACTACGATTGGACACTGGTAGGGCCAGTAGGTTTGTAATTAGCCCATGAAAACTATATCCGGATGTAATATTGACAGATGTAAATAGGTTCCTAGTCATCCCATGAAAACTAAGGCAAGAATAAAGGATATTGGGGTTACTAATAGGTTCCTAGTCAACCCATGAAAACTATGATATAAGCAATATTCGAGTTACCAATAGGTTCATAGTGATCCCACGAAAACTATGTAATTGGACAGGGAGTCTATAAATGTTTAACCGGTTATTAATTAGCCCATGAAAACTAATAGGTTAATAGTAATCCTAGAAACTATAACTGAGACAGATAGTCTAAATTGAATGGGAATGGGTAATCCAGAATTAATTCAATTGTTTTGCATATCATCATATTATACCATTTGAATTGTTTTAACCATTGTGGATGCAGGAAGAACAGTATATGGTTTTATAAAGGTTTTGAGATACAAATGAGGGGAAACCCATTCCGCTACGCGGCGTGGTCTCACTAGATGTCTAAATGATTTGAGATGGTAGATTATTATTCATACCAGGCTTTATTCCTGACTAGAATTTTATGTTTTCCCCTTAAACTCTCGGGTACTCAATTGATTTTGAGTAGTTTAAGAGTTGAGGTTTTCAGGTACCTCTAAGACGAATAAGCTTCCGGAGACGTGCAAGAGGCATGATAGATATTTAGAGTTCTGTTTTCTTTGGACTCCGCTGTATTGTTTTTAATGGCAAAATTGTTATATTGTCTATATATACTCTGATCATCCCAGGGGGGCATCTGCATATATCGCTTTGGGCGTATGTTGTAATAAATATATTTTCTTTGAATGTGATTTGCGAATGTGGGATTATGTAATGAATTGGAAATATTTTGATATGGAATGTGATTTTGTTGAAGTTCAAATTTTTTTCATATTCATGTGTTTCTGTGTATCAATGAATCTAATACCGCCATATTTGGTCGTCGAGGATTAATAAGTATGGATGACTGCAGCATCCATAGCCGTTAGTTTGGGCCTCCAAGTAGGGGGATGTTACATGCACTCATATCAACTATAGGAGTGTCAATAACAATATCATTATAAGAGAAGATACAAGTAGCAAAAACTAAAATTATAAACATAAATAAACGTTGATAATTGTACACTATGTATGACGTACATCACCGTTGCAACTTTAAAAATGTTACAACAGACACAAGCATACATCGTAAAAAATAATACTCTTTTGCAACAATATTTGAGCATCACAAAATCATAAAATTATTGTCTATATTTTTTTAATTTGTGTAATTATCTATGACACGGGATAAAGTCGCCATTAACATAAGTATAACGGTGGGAATCATCTACTACATATATCATTAGTGACATAATTTTGCATCACAATTGTTTATTTTTAATGATGTATATGCTTACTTTGCAAATAATTGCTTCACCATAAAGAAAATTTGTTGTTGTGAACCCCATGGTTGAACAATAACGAAAACAAGTTGGAGAGCTCTAATACTACTGAACAGAAGATACCGAACAAAATTTATAAAGCTGTATTTTTGATTTCTTGTAATCAATAGATTGTTGTATCTTGTATTTCTACATTGTACTCGAGATCTGTAAGAAAATAAATGATAATTCACAGTGAATGTAGGCAATTATCAGCCAAACTTCTATAAAACTTTGGGTGTTCTTTATTTTCAGCATTATTTATTTTACACTATTTGTCTTAAATTCACTATCCACCAAACACGATTTTGTATATAAGTTACAACTCTATAATGCATAGTATCTATGATTCAACTTAATTCTTGGACGTGTTTGCCCATTTTTTACACAAACTTTTTTGGTGCTTTCACTAGTAAGTTTTCTATATGCCTCCTAAGTTTAAAATCAGAGCTAGTGTTAACGACAAATATGTCAGAAGCACCTGTGGTCCTAATCTACCCGCAGCTGGCTATGGAAAACATTTAGCAAACACTCCGACAAAGTCCGACATGGTTACCAAGGGCAATGTGGGCATAGCCATGGCCGAAATAATCGATTAGTTTGCTACCAACCAGTAAGCAATTGCGATGATCGCCCTACACCTCGGGTATCCAATACATATATGATGTACTATGGAGGTACCCGGTCGGTGCAGGACATAACCAAGAAGGTAAAGTAGAGAAAACTCAAACACAAACCTCTATAATGTCTCATAGCACACAAACAAAATATAATCACATAAATGTAAAACATGCGAGATAGTGATATAATCAAATGAATCATAAGTAAGAACATTAGAGTGCAACAGGTTCACAGACTATACAAAAACTGAAATAAAGAGTTTATACATCCCAAATCTCCAAAAAAATCTTTATAACTATCTCTCAAAATACAAATACTGACATAGCTCCATAGTACTGCACAACGGAATATAAGCGATAGTTAGCTCCAAGTATATATATATATAAGCGCAGCCTCCAGCTCATACTCCATACAGCTCCATACGCTATCCAGACTTGTCACCTCTAATCTACTCATTTAAGAGTATCCGAAATAATAAGAAGCAAAATATAAAACCTTGGATCAGACAACGGTCTGGTGTGAGCAATACATCATCTCAAAATACTATAAACCGTACATAGTAAATAGGGGTATATGGTATGAAGAACTATTATTGACCTATCCCTTCATCCAATGAGTTAGCATATAAGAATCTATATATGCTATTCTACTATCACAACCATATAAGCATACTATAGTTGAAGTACAATGTCCGATGTATAGGTATGCCACCGAAAATAACTACATCGTGTGACACCGTAGGGTGATAACAACCATGGTAAACATAACATCTATCAAACAATCCTTGCCATCACTCATGTGCATTGGATATATGATAACTCATATGGAACAACCGCAAACCAGGGACCCAATCGTAATCTTGGCTTCATTGGTGGTCGAATCCATGCCACTCCGAAAGGTTAAGAACTAAGACTACAATCGCAAAGCCCAGAGTAATCTACTATCGCAAGATCTGGACACAATCGCAAATCCATGTGGGCATCCCCACATACCCTTTCTTTACGAGCACACTAGAAGCCTTCGAGTTATCAATGATTCCTTTTCATGCGTCTCTATAATGGAGCTCAATCGTTATTCCATCACAGCTATTTCCACAGTAGGGCACAATCGTAAAACCCACTCGAGAGTTCCCACCATTGAACTTGCCCATGTGGATCACCACCACGACTCCCATCGTTAAGTCGTCATCTTCGAAATGACTCTAGACACCCATCGTAAGTCGTAGAGCCATCGTACTAAAGTCCCAAAGTCATCGTCTTTGTTGATGTTGAAGCACTACATCATAGACCCACTAGTCACTACATGAATTCCAAGGTCATCCCGAGTTGTCCTGGATTCATCTATCCTTGCTCCGCATCAACTCATCATAGACCCTCAAACTTGCCTCGAAGTACGTCTGTGCCATGCCTGAAGCTTATAGTCAAACTCCCGTGCTTCTCCATTGTCCGGTCCAACCTCCGATCGAACCAATCAAGACCCCAAAGGCCGAACCAAACCCTGTAGCCCGCACCAGTTTTGTTGGCCAGAATCGAGCCAAGTCCCAATTAGGTCCTCCATCGAGCCGACCACCCATCGAACCATTTCTCGTGCCGGGCCCCTGATCCAACCCACCACCAAACCAATTCTCATGTTTGGATCTTAAACTGACCCACCACCGAACCGATTTCATGGGCTAGAACTGAACCAACCTCACCACGAGCCAACCCTTCCCCAGCCCAGAGTCCAAGTCAAGCCAACAAATTACCGAGCAAGCCTACCACCGAACAAGCCTACCACCAAACCAAACTTCTGTAGTGACTCCAACTTTCATTTTCGCATTGGCTTCACCTGTGACAACCCCCACCTCCCTACATGCTAATCCAAAGCCTAGTGTGACTTTTAGATTCACGTCATGCCAAAAAATGCGGATTGTCAAGGTTTATAACATATCACAACACAGAAACTAATACAAGAAGGTATAATATATGATATACTACACGTTTAGAACTTACAGTGGAAGGAATAAAACATATATCACAGAAAAATATCCATCTTAGAAAATATCCAAATCACAGCCTCAGAAAACCAGTAAATAATCCAATACAGAGTACATAGAAAATACCACTTCAAGTCTGATAAAAGAGATAAACTATATTGATAAGCTAGAATAATACATGGAGAGTAAAATAGGATAAAAGCAGACTTTGAATATAAGCTCGACTCTCCAAGTATCTAGAATGGACCAGTCAACTTCTGCCCTGTCCACCTGTGATAGGGACAAAGTTGGAAAAAGAAAGGGTCAGACATAAAGTATGGTGAATAAGTGCGAGTTTAATATGATAGTCATATGAAGTTACTTTAATACTACTCTAAAAGATATAGGATGTGAAACAAGTGTTCGTGAATTCCTAAGTTCCATTACTTAAGGGTTCTTGTCTAAAATATTCTTAAACTACAATTTGTGTAGGCTAATATAATGGATCGAATCTCATGTCTAACCATCGGTCACTGCTCCTAGAGCTACTCAAAATGTAAAACACCACTCTTTTGGCAACTAACAATGGAAGACACCGCCACTAGGCTATTGTGGATATAAAGTTACAGTACTATCACCGCCACTAGGCTATTGGGAACGTACCCCTCAATATGCCTAGAGAGGAAGAACCCGAAATGCTGACTCAGTGGAAAGTCTTATCGTCTATATTCAGTTCCATCACTTGATCATAGCGTTGGCCTCTTATCGCACACTCCGGATCCTCCTCTCTAATTGTATCATATGTCTCATGAATTTGTGAATATTAGGACCTCTCATTGTGCCGAACCCACTCCATCAGGCATCTGCGCCAGTTGCACGTCCACCGTTGGAACCTCCTATGAGTGCCATTTGCGAAAATACATCGTCTTGAACAGATTACTATTCTACATTGGGTAAGCAATATTTACCCAACACTGCCACTAACTAGCATTCGCTTCTAGGGAACTAGCTTCCCTACAAGTCCTAACATGCATCCAAGTGCCCTTAAATAGACCTACAATAATTCACATTTTATATAATTTTATTTATATATTTGGGCCTTAGGCCGAGGTTCAATTTTCCAGTTTTTATCCTGAACAGTCGACCATTATTACCCCATGGTCAACCGCTATCGGTCGACCTCTAGGGTTCTACGTCGACTATTCACGTTGTAAATTAGGCTTTCTGCATACTTTTAATTATCGATTGTTTACAGGTTAATAACCAAGTCGTACAGTGATTAGTGAACCCTAATTACAATCTAAGAAACAATGTTGCAATTAACTTTAGGTTTTGTTGATTTAGGGTTTCCAATTGCAAGAGAGAGGGGTATATGCATCAATTTCCAATTGAAAGTATACTAACACTTTAAAGTTATGGTTTTAGGTTCAAATCTACGGTTTTAGCATATTCAATTTAAATTTAACTTATTCAATTTAGGGTTCTCTAACATCCTGATTAATTAAAATAGTTTATACTAACTACAATAATCAACTTATCAAAGTTGTGCCCACTCACTTCAAGCCCAAGCTTTTCCTGATACATGCGCTTGAGAATCGTCATCCCAAATCGATAGCTCCGCCTTGATCCACCTTGATTTAATCTCTTCTGTTCTTCTAGTTTAAATTGATTTGATTTTTTAGAAATTTTGGAGTTTAGGGTTAAGAGAAAATTTTGGCAGAGTTTGGTTACTCTAATTGTTTATGTGAGAATTAGCGTTCCATTAGCTTAGAATTTATAGGGGTAGGGTTTTAGATTGGGCCATTAGATTAGCATAGGAAATATTTTTAGAGAATCTGGTCCTCTCATCCTACTCTTAGTCCTAAAGCAACGAATCTCATTCGTTCGAAACATCATAAAATAATCGACAACAATCTATTTTTCACTCGTGCGGGTCGACTATCCCCATGCCTGGGTCTACCGCTACCGGTCGACCATGAACCCTTACGGGTCGATTGGTGGCCAATATTTTTTTTAAAAATTTTGAGTTTTAAATTTCTAATTCAATCTAATGCTCGTAACTTCTTCATACTAACATGGATTTCGAAGTGTTATAAATGAAGATCATCTAGAAATTCGCTACAAACCCAATGGAGCAAGTTTCATAGCCAAGTTCGAAAGTCTGTGGAAAATTTCTTGTAAGTTCTTGTTTTACTATAATTTAATTTTCTTATTAAATTTCCATCTAAATTTCTGTAAAATTTCTGGGTTGTTACATCACCGTTATGCCTCTTTCTTCGGCCTTTGTGCATTCTGTATGTAGCAATACACTCTCAACAATCTCGAGTCAATCCGTCGAAGCCTGGTTTCAAGGTTTCTAACTCTAAGTTGCTCCAATGAGCAGTTTCAACCATACAAGCATACAAGCAAACACAATACATGCATCAAACAACATTCGAACATGCAAACATACAACAATTCATTGCAAATTATCCTATAATTTTTCTCTAACCTAGCCTAACACACACCAAGGCAACCGTACATCAAATTAACATGATTAGAACACATTAAATCGTTTTAAATTCGTTTTTACTTCATGTTTGATATTAAAACAGCCCCAAAAAATAATTTTGACTTTAAAAATGGGTTTAAAGTAAGTCAAAACCTATAAAGGAGGTAAGGGATGATAAATCACTCACCAAAACCTCCAAAATTCGAGTTTTGCACGCAAATCGAGAAAAATCCAAAAATCAACAGCAAAGATGTAATTTTCTCTTCCTAAATATGTAGATTTGAAGATCTCTAATGAATCTCCTTGCTAATCTAATCTTAATCTATGATTAAACTTGATTTGTAGGAGAAAAGAGAAGGTTTTGGATGGAGAATGAGTTAATGGAGGTTTAGATGCATTTGGAAAATGGTAAAAGTTATTTAGGGGTGATGGTTCAGCCTAAAATAGTCTTCAAACCCGAAATGGGTCAGTGGGCTTGCCCCCTAACTCACTAATTACCCACTAAGCTGCTCTAAAAACTGATAATCTTCAAATAGCCATATCTCCTAGCCAGAAAGTCCAAATTGCTATTATAACCATCTCTACGAAAAGGGAAACCATAATATCTTTCCAATGGAAGTGGTCATGGATGCTAATTTAGCTCCTATCAAAGTTATAGCCATTACAAATTTCCATAGGTAAAATCGTCTGGAAAAGTTCTAAAGATTGGAAATCTCACTAATATGTATTTCTTAAAGTTGTAGAGTCATACGACTTTATAAGAATTTAAAAATAATATTTATGATCCTCCGATACGTAAAATACAGGTCGTTACACTCTCCCCTTCCCTTCTGGAATTTCACCATCGAAATCCCCAACACAGCCAAGGTATGATCAAACATAGCTACCCCGCATGCTTAACATCCATGAGCAACAATATCAAACATTCAAACATTCAAATAGAAGCAGGTAATGATATCTACACCTACCCTAGCATGTAGGATACTGAACTACCCTATATGTTATTGAAAGTGAAAGTAAATGCGATAAACAGAAGTCCCACCATGTAAAGAGCTCTGGATAAATGGTCCTCATGCTCTCCTCGGTCTCCTAAGTATAATCGCCTTCACTCTTACTCCACTAAACCTTCACCAGCTCTACTATCTTCCTCTTAAGTTGCTTCGTATCACGTCCGACGATACGAATAGGCTTAGGAAGTTTCGATGCTTTTGGTTCAATCTCGATATCATCAAGCTGAATCATTTGAATTATTACGCCTGAGTCGTGCACAAACTTCCTCAAGTGATATACGTGGAACATATTATGCATGTCCGCCATCTTCCGGGGTAAGTCGATTATATATGCTAGATTCCTGATCTTCTCAAGTATTGAAAAAGGACCAATGAATCTCGACGCCAACTTTCCCTTATTGCCGAATCGAACAATATTCTTCAGCAAAGAGATCTTGATGAACACCATGTCACCGATGAAGAACTCTAAATCACATCTCCTCCTATCAACATAGCTCTTCTGTCTATCCTGAGCAGATTTCATTCATTGCTGAATAATCTCGATCTTCTCCAAAGTCTCTTTAATCATATCTAGCCCAAGTATCAGCTTCTTGTCCGCTTTCCACCAACAAGAAGGAGCATTACATGGTCAGCCAAATAACGCCTCAAATGGTGCAATACCAGTGCTGGACTGATAACTGTTATGGTATGCAAACTCTACTAAGTGTAAATAATCATCCCACGAGCCACCTAAATCGAGAATGCAGGCTTGGAAGAGATCCTCTAGAATACGATTCACCCTCTCGGTCTGCCCATTGGTTTGTGGGTGATAAGTTATACTGAGATGCTTCTCCATCCCCAATGCCTCTTGTAAGCTCTTCCTAAACCTACTAGTGAACAAAGGGTTTGGGTCGCTCGCAATGCTTTTCGGCACACCATAACCCATTTCACATACAACTCGGCCAACTTCGTTGTCGTTCTACTAGCCTTTACGGGTATAAATCTAAACTCTTCGTCAATGTATCGATTATGACCCAAATGCTATCGTACTATCATTTGGTCCTTGGCAATCCATTGATGAAGTCTATTGAAACTTGTCCTATTTTTACTTGGGAATCTTGAGCGGTTGCAGTAAACCACTTAGCTTCTTCTACTCTGCCTTTATCAATTGGCAGTTCATGCACTTCGAGATGAATGCTCCCGCATTCTTCTTCGCCCCTTCCTATAAAAAAGCATGTCGCATATCATGTAACATTTTATTGTTGTTGGGATGTATAGTCAATCTCGACTCGCGCAGCACCTCATCCCTTAACCCATTGATATCAAGAACAAACAATCTCCCATCCTTACGGAATCAACCATCACGGTCGAGCCCATACTGCTTCATCTTCTTAGACTCTACTCCTTCCTCTATCTTCGCCATGATCTATGCTAGTCCAGTATCTTGCTTCTAACTAGTACCAATCTTCTCAATCAGGGTTAGTCTGATCATCAGGCTAGCCAACGCATCCGGCTCTAGCTCACATGGAGGTCTAAAATCATAGCCAACGATAAACTCCAACTACTTCCATTCTAGGAACATTGCTCCCAAGCTGGCATGTCTCTTACTCAAAGCATCGACGACCACATTTCCCTTTCTAAGGGTATAGGAAATGTCAAGCAAATACTATCGCCACCAACTCCAAATCATGAGTTGGGTATCCTTCTTATGCGATTTCAGTTGTCGACTAGCGTATGCGACAACCTTTCCCCTCTGCGACCACACTACACCAAGTCCAGTGCGATAGGCGCCAGTGTATACTTTCAGCTTCGCATTCCTGCTCGGAATGAATAACACCGGTGCGCTTGTCAACCTCTCCTTCAAACTCACGAACGTGTGCTGGCACCTCACATCCCAAATAAAAGTTTAATTCTTCTTCGCCATGTTGGTTAATAACGCTGCTACCTTAGAGAAGTCCTGGATAAAACATCTATAGTATGTTGTGAAGCCAAGGAAACTCCTCATGTTAGTAGCCATCTTAGTTTGATCCCAGTCCTGTACTACTACCACCTTCGCAGGATTTACAGTAATACCCTACTCAGAAACGACGTGACCCAAAAATCGCACTTCCTTCCTCTATAAGTGACACTTCGAAAACTTTGCCTTCAATCGGTGCTTCCTCAACACCTCTAGCACAATCCTCAAATGCACCTTATATTTTTCCTCCGTGCTTGAATAAACAAGGATATTTTCCATGAACAAAGGTACAAACTTATTTAGCTGATCCCTGAAAACACGGTTCATAAGATCAATAAAGTATGTCGGAGCATTGGTTAGCCCGAATGGCACAACCAACCACACATAGAATCCAGATAGCATATGAAATATTGTAATCGACACACTCTCATTTGCCACTCTCAGAGTATGAAACCTCGTCGCAAGGTCAAATTTAAAACACCCTAGCACCATAAAGCTAATCGAACAAGTCATCAATATGCGGGAGCAGATACTTGTTCTTCTTCATTACCTTATTTAGCTCATGGTAACTTACACATAACCTCGAAAAGCCATCCGCCTGGGTGGTGAATACTACTAGTGCACCCCAGTCAGGTTGCTCCTACGAATGAACCCTCTTCTCAATGGTTATTCACTTGCACCTCCAACTCCTTCTGCTCTCTAGGTACCATACGCCTCAAAGACATAACTAATGTTATAGCATCCTTTACCAAATCTATGCGGAACTCTATCTCCCTGTGTAGTGGTAATCTGGTCACCTTCTCAAATATGTCCGGATAATCCCTCGCTATAGGCACTGATGACAACTCATTATGTAGAATCTCAAGCGAGTACAGAAAGCTAACTAACACCTCATCATTAGGCAGGCAGCGATCTCTAACCTACGCCCATCATCCATCCTTATCGTCATCAACGACCTCTCACAATCCACCACTACTTCGTACTTCTAGCCAGTCCATCCCAAGAATAATATCAAACCCCACGAAACACAAAACAAAGCAATCACAAGCAGACAAACATCCATGACTTGATAAGGGTAAGTCTCGACAAACCAAGCAAAGGCTAGTCATTCCTCTAACAAGGTTTGTGACAATCCAATTCGATCAACTATATCATATTTCAATCCCGTCTATCTACCAAATCACTAGACGTGAAGGAATGTGAAGCCCAGGTATCGAATAAAACATGTATAGGTGTACCAAAAATAGAAAGCATACCGTATAATGACGCTCTTCCCCTTCTTCACGAATGGAGCACTCGACGAAGTTGGAGCAGCATTCAAAGCATAAGTAGACACAAAATGCTTATTTCTTGGCAGTTCTAGACAATCCTTCTTGATATGCTTCGGCTTGTTGCGGTGTAGCGCTTCGTACCCTCTGCCTTTCAGTCTCTGACAAGATGGCCCTTCTCCCCACAATTATAGCAATTAGGCTCCCACTTGCCCTTCAACTGAACACTCTTCTGAAACTGCTTCTTGTTTTTGTTGTACAACTTCCTCTTCCCTTCCCAACCAATTTGCATTTTTGGATCATCCTTGGGAGCAACAACCGATTTAGGCTTAGGATACAGACTCTTATGTCGAAGAGCCTTCTCCACCTACCTCTCAAAGGTCTCATCGACATATCCTACTAGCTTCTCTCCAAGATAATCATCCAGGCCCATGATGAACTTCTGATTCTTCTTGAGCAGAGTATCAATAAGAAATAGGACATACTATGACAATGTATCGAACTCAGCCACGTACTCCGACACAGACATATACCCTTATCTGAAGTCAGCAAACTTTTGAAAGAGCACCGATTTCTGAGTAGTTGGTATGTACTTCTCTTCAAATCTCGCCTTAAACTGCTCCCAAGTAATTTGATCCTCGGGATTAGTGATCTTCATGGAGTTCCACCACCCCATAGTTCGTCCCTAAAGCTGTTTAGAGGCCGTCTTCCTCTTCATCACATCCTCTGACTCCATATCCTCAAAAATGCATTCGCGTGTCTCCAGCGAATCCTGCACTTCGACGGCTGATTTCGTTCTAAGAAAGTGTTTTCCTCCAAGTGTAGAATAATCCCTGTTCAGTTTGGTAAAGTTAGCCCTTGGTGCTTTCACTGGAGCACCACCACAACAGCCTTAGTATGAGCAACTTGGGCATTTTGAACCATGTTCCAGATCATCTCAACGAACATGTTTTGTAAGTTGGGATTAGCAGCCCTCGATCCTGCCACCTCCTCAACTCCAGAAACAGAGTTCCTAATAACATTTCTCATTAGCCGGCTCATTCTTACAAGAAGTAATAAGAATGATCAGTGTCTCTAAAAGGAACAGGTAGTGTCCATGAATGCAATGCGACTTATATACTATGTAGTTTTGAAAACCGAAATATAACAAATACACTCTCTCATATATCGCTCGATCCATTCTAAGGTGATAACTCCTTCCTCATCTCTAATGGATCCAAGTATCAACTTAGGTCGTCTATGCAACTTAAGCTCTGATACCAAATGTGATTACTATCATACACCTCAGGTATCGAATATACCTATATGATGCGTTGTGGTAGTACCAGGCCGGTGCAGGATGGTAGCTAAGAAGGTATAGTAGAGAAAAACCCAAACATAGAACCTGTAGAACATCTCACAGTGCATAGACAAAATTTAATATAATCACAGATGTAAAAGAGGCGAGAGAAGAATATAATCAAATGAACCATAAATAAGAACATCAGAGTGCATCAAGTTTGCAGACTATATAAAAACTGAAATAAATAGTTTATACATCCCAAATTTCCAAAATAAACTCTATAACTGTCTCTCAAAATACAGGTACTAACATAGCTTTATTGTACAATAGAATATAAGTAATGGCAAGCTCCAAAGTATATATACATGAAAGCATGGCCTCCTTCTCATACTTTGTACAGCTCCATGCGCTATCCAGACCTGTCATCCCTAATATACTCATTTAAGAGTACCAGAGATAATAAGAAACAAAGTATAAAACCTCGGGTCAGACAACAGTCTAATGTGAGCGATACATCATCTCAAAATACTACAAAACTAGGGACCTATTCGTAATCCCAACTTCATTGGTGCCCGAATCCATGCCGCTCTGAAAGGATAGGAATCAGGCCTGCAATCGTAGAGCTCAGAGTAATCGATTATCGCAAGATTAGGATAAAATCACAAACCTAAGTGGGCATCTCCACATACCCTATCTTTACGAGCACACTAGAAGCATCCAAGTTATCAACGATCCTTTTGAATGTGTCTTCATAATGGAGCTCAATCATTATTCCATCATGGCTATTTCCATAGTAGAACATAGTCGAAAATACCATTCGTAAGTCCCCATCGTTGAACTTGCCCTTGTAGATCACCGCCACGACTCCCGTTATTAAGTCACCATCTTCGAAAATCCTCTAGCCACCCATCATAAGTCGTAGAGCCATCGTACTAAAGTCCTAAAGCCATCGCCATTGTTGACGTCAAAGCACTATGCCATAGCCTCACTAGTCGCTGCACGAAGTCCAAGGTCATCCCGAGTTGCCCCAGAGCTATCCATCCTTACTCCCCATCAACTCATCAAAGACCCCCGAACTCTCCCCCGAAGTACGTCTGTGCCATGCCCGATGCTTATTGCCAAACACTCGTGCTCCTCCTTTGTTCGGTCCATCCTTCGGCCGAACTAAGCAAGACCCTAAAGGCCGAACCAAACCCCATAACCCAAACCGAATTTGCTGGCCATAACCGAGCAAAGTCCCATCAAGGTCCTCCACCGAACCGACCACCCACCGAACCAATTCTCATGCTTGGCCCCCGAACCAACTCCACCGTTGTACCAATTCTCGTGCTCAGCCCCTGAACCGACCTTTTGTCGAACCGATTTCACCAGCCAGAATTGAACCACCCTTACCTCGAGCCAACCCGTCCCAAGCTTAGAATCCAAGCTGAGCCTACCAATCATCGAGCAAGCCTACTACCGAACAAGCCTACCACTGGACCAAACTTCTGTAGTGACTCCAACTTTCGTTTTCACATCGGCTTCACCGCTACCCCCTATTCTTCGACCTTTGTGCATTCTGTATGCAATGATACAACTTTCAACAATCTCTAGTCAATATGTCGAAGCCTGGTTTCACGGTTCCTAACTCTAAGTCGCTCTGATGAGCATCTTCAACCATACAAGCATACAAGCAAACACCAAACATGCACCAAACAACATTTAAACATAAAAACTTACAATAATTCATTGCAAATTATCCTATAATATGTCTCTAACCTAGCCTAACACACATCAAGGCAACTATACATCAAATTAACATAATTAGAACACTTTAAATCATTTTAAATTCGTTTTTACTTCAGGTTTGTTATTAAAACAGTCCTAAAATATAATTTTGACTTTAAAAATGGGCGTAAACATGTCATAACCTATAGATACATATATAGTAAGGTGAGAGATGATAAATCACTCACCAAAACCTCCAAAATCCAGTTTTGCATGCAAATCAAGGCAAATCCAAAAATCAACAGCAAAGATGAAAGTTTTTCTTCCTAGAAATGTAGATTTGAAGACTTTAATGAACCCCCATGCTAATCTAACCTTAATATATGATTTAGACTTCATTTGGAGGAGAATATAGATGGTTTTGGGTGAAAAATGAGTTAATGGAGGCTAAGATCGTTTGGAAAGTAGTAAAAGTTATTTAGGGATGATGGTTCGGTCTAAAATAGTCTCTAAATCCAAAATGGATTAGTGGGTTTGCCCCCTAACTCACTAATTACAACTAAGCTACTCTAAAAACTATCAATCTTCAAATAACCTTACCTCCTAGCTAGGAAGTCCAAATCGCTATTATGACCACTCCATGGAAAGGGAAACCATCGTATCTTTCTATGAAAATGGTCTTGGATACTAATTCTGCTTTTATTAAAAGTTATAGCCATTATAGGTTTCCAGGGGTAAAATTGTCTAGAAAAATTTTAAAGTTGGAAAATGTCACTAGTAGGCATTTTTCAAAGTTATAAAGTTATACGACCTTATAAGAATTTAAAAATAATATTTTACGATCCTCCGATACGTAAAGTACAGAATGTTACAACAATAGTGGACCAACTCCTAACATGCTTAGCACAATAGCAACTGCTAGTCACAATAATGAAGAACGAGAAAGATCTCGATCTGGAGGACTGGATATGATAAGAAGATTGCTTTTTGGTAGCGAGTTTGGTCGTGACAATCAAAGGATAAGGTATAGAGAAGCTAAAGAACAAATAGACCGTGCGAGGATATGACCTGAAGCAGGACCCAAGTAACCATTCTTTAATAGATCGATTCTAACTAATACCAAACCGGATCCAACTCTGGCCAAACCTCCACTTTCTTGTTGAAACTTTCCTACTTGAGTTGAGACCTTTTTTTAATAGAAGACATAGAAACCATCTGGAATGGTCCAAGATCCATGATCATGCTTGAGAGCGACATTCTAACCACATAAACATGGATGGAGGGAACGATCTCCCTAGAGAGAGGATCGATGACCATACTTATCGACATTCTAATCATCCTATGGAAAGGGATCTCCTGAGCCTGAAGATCGAATAGCCTAAATGATTAGGGAGTATATCTGACAAGAACAAGTAGAACGTGGCATTGGTTAAGTAATCTTATTACATATGAGATATGAACTGCTAAGAATCCTAAGGATTTCTAAATGCAAATTATGGATCCTTTTAAGGTTTGACTAACCTTATTGTACATTTTCAATAATACACTCAACATTTGATAATAAGTAGGGCCATATTAGAAGTTTATTTAAATGCTTTCCATTATTCTTATCATATCTAGCGATTAAGTGGTTCTTTCGTTTACCACCAAGATCAATTGGCTCATGGCCAATGTTGTGTGAGAAGTTCATTAGCTAGTTTAGCGGGCACATGACATAACCAAAATATGCATACTCACTTTTGGATGTTAAGCAAGAAGTGAAAAGTCTCCTCGACGATACCCAACTCATTTTAATGTTTTAGCTCCTAGCATGCAAAACGCAGATGAGAAGCTGGTTCTAATGGACTTATGTGATAGGATGCATCTAAATACAAATTTCTTAGGGAAACCGACTAAGGAGAAACCTACACCCTCCAAGAATTCTATTACGAGGCGGCTAAGTGTATGAAACTTGAGGATGTGGCATCGAAAAGACAATCTAGTGAGTTAATTCGAGTTGGAGAGTCATCTAGTATTAACACTACAACAAAGGTTGGTGATAATGATTTCATAGGAAAGAATAAAGGCTACAATCATGGTGAGCTTGGTGGAAAGAAGGTCAAGTGTAAAAGGTGGCCTGAAACTAGGTATAATGCTTATACATATCTAAATAACATCATCAAAAATATTTACCTAGCTACACATATAGAATCAAAGTATAAGAGGCTACCACCCAAGAAGGAAACAGAGAAGGATCTAAACTTTGGGAAATGTTATCATTTTCATTAGTCAGATGTGTATAACATGAACGAGTGTCACTGGTAATATATCATTATTGAGAAGTATATCTAGAAGAAGAAAGTATAGGAATATGTAAAGGACCAAAACACTGCTTAAGTTTCCATGGGTCAACCATTGAGTCAACCGCATGTAGTGGCAATGGGGAAGGTACCTGCACAACTGTAGGAAATAGAAGGATCGTGGTTAGTATGATCAAAGGTGAACCGCACGTGGTTGATAAGAGCTGGTTTGATATAGAAAGATATGCCAACCTTTAAAGAATGGCAAGTAGTTCGTGTATGTTGTGGACAAGGAAAGAGAGGTGAAAATTCCTCGTTAGGATGAGACTAAGATTATGTTCGATGAAAGGGATGTACATGGAATTCAGTATCCCTACATAGATCTAATGGTAGTCTTAACAATGCATGGACTAGCAAAAGTACACTGTGTATAAGTGGATAGTGGAAGCTCTATTTATGTCTTATTAAAAAGTAAATTTCATAGTATGAGACTATCAATAAAGGATGTTCCCATGTAACAAACTATTGCACAGTTTCAATGGAGAAGGAAAATACCCCTAAGACGAATTGATTTTTTCGTTAAGCTAAGGGACCAACCCAGATCAGCCATTAGAAAGCAAACCTTTATTTTAGTGGATGGTTTCTCACCTTATAATTCCTTCCTAGGACAACCTGCACTTTCTACTGTTAGGGTAGTGGTGTCCCAATGGTGCTTAAAGATAAAATTCTCAACTGCAAATGGTGTTGGAATTATCAAAGGTCATAAAGATGCAATAAGGAAAATCTATGTGGTCAAACTTTAAGAGAACAATCATGATGAAAAATAGAAAATGCAAAGAGGGTCATTTGCATTAAAAATTTGAATGCGTAAAAAATAGAAAAGTTCCCTTGCTTAGGTCCATGAGCGATCCTCATAATGAATTAGACCCAAATTATGGAGAAAAGAGGGTAACAAATGGGCCTATAGAGGCAATGTGGTTCGTAATAGTTTAAGAAAGATTTAACCAATATAATGAAGATTGGGTCCCAACCTGATCAAAATGTAAATGCAAAACTAGTTGGATTCTTAAGGAATAACAATGATGTGTTTGCATGGTCTCATATCGTTATGTTTGAGATTTCTCCTAACATATCATTTCGTGCATTAAATATCGATCCAAGAATGCCACTTATTAAGTAAAAAAAAGAGGAGCATGGGCATCGATCAGTTGGTGACCCTAAATAAGCAAGTGAAAGCATACTAGAATCAGCTTTATACTAATACCCAGAATGGATAGCTGACCCGGTCGTGGTCAAGAAGCCAAGTAGAAAATGAATAACTTACATTGACTTCTCAATATAAACGATGTCTTCCTTAAGGATTTTTCTTGCTTTTGAGAACTAACCAACTAGTGGATGGAACAATAGGGCATGAGGTAGTCTCATTCATGGATGTTTATGCTGGCTAAACCAAATAGCAATGTATATCCCCAACCAAGATCACACGAGTTTCATCATTGATCTGGAATGACAATGTTATATAGTGATGCCATTTGGCTTAAAGAATGTTAGAGCCATGTAACCATGGTTGGTGAACAAGGTGTTCATAAACCAGATTTGATGAATTATGGAAGTGCATAAGGACGATATGCCCATGAAACCTAGGAAAGTAAAGAACCACATCGACTATCTAGACGAGATGTCAGGTAATCTAGAGATATGGAATGAAGTTAAACCCTTTTTGGTGCTCCGTTCTGGGATCCACTTGGAAGTTCTTCAGTTTTCTTGTACGCATTTGAGGAATAAAGGCCAACTGGAGCAAATTCGGGCCATGAAAGATAAAGATTTTACAAACCCGGTGGGAGATGTAGAGTTTAATTGGAAAGTTGCAGCACTGAGTCGATTCATCTTGAAGGTTATGGATAATTGTATTCCATTCTTTGACACTCTTAAGAAGGAGAGAGGAAGTTTAAATGGACCAATGAATTCCTAGCCACCCTTTTAAAGCTCTTGGAACATTTAAGAAACCCTCAATTTTGTCTATACCTTTTTGAACCAAAAATGACACAAACACCGAAAACAGTAAGAGAGTAGAGATTAAATGAGAAAGAAAATGAAAAACACAAGAAATCAAACAGAGAACAAGCACACAAATTTAAAGTGGTTCGGCAATCTTGTCCTACGTCCACTTGAATGATTTTATTATTTTTCCACTAGATTTTGTGATTACAAGTGAAGGAATTGGTAGGAATCCCAGAGTACAATGGAGTTTGTGTGTAGCAGCAGTGTAAAGATCCTTAGAATGAAGCATGCCCCATGTATTTACGAAGCGATCGATACGAAGTGATCGATACGAACTGGTGAGCAGTCTGACTGTTTTGATCGATAAGAATGTTAGCTTTAGGGGAACGATCCAAAATGAATTATGATGGATATGAATTTCAAGACTTTTACATACTCGAACACTTGACCCCGACGAGCTTTAGCCTTGCATATTTGGACCCGACCGTAGAACTGCATATATGACTATCCTTCAAAGCTCGTCGATGGAACTGTAACTTGTTAAACCTAACAAACTTTTAATATAGATCTTTCTTCGAAGTTAGAATGGCACGGCTGAAACGGTCAACAGTGACGGTCGCTCTGGTCGGATCTCGAAGTCTCGTTTCTTTACCATCTCTTAACCTTGTAGAAATTTAGTGTACTATGCAGCACTTCACTACACAACACGATCACTCACTTTGCACTAGGGGATACGAGTTTTTTACCATCTAATAGTGGTTTTTACTGAGTTCAATAACTATGGATCCTGGAAGCTCGGAACAGCAAGAAGCTCAAAGTCCTCCATTCTCCAAAATAGATAGGCCGGACGTCCTGACTGATATAGTGAATTCTGCTCCGGATGAGCTACCGGATGTAGTGGTGATAATGAAACCAGTAGATTATGTCCAGTCCAAGATTACAGAAGAGGTGCTAGGTAGAATTTGCCTCAGGCATGGTTTGTCTTTTGAAGAAGTCCGGCTACCAGGTCCGGAAGACAGAGCACACTATCCCCCAGAGGGATTCACCACATGCAACAGATTTATGTGGTGGGCTTGAACAATGCCCCCATTAGACCAATTCATTAGGGACGTGCTGTTTTATCTGAGGATCGCGCCTTCTCAGCTTCATCCGAACGGATACGCACTACTCAACAGCTTGTACATAATATTTATGGAACATCTCCTTCGTCCCCCAACTGTCGACGAGATTAGATATTTATTCAATGTGAAGAGTCGGGCAGATAATCTATCATTCACCTTCCTGGAGGCTGTTAGGAACTGCCAAGTGGTGGCAGGCACATGGAGCAAGTTGAGCTACTTCAAAACGGAGTGGTTTTATGTGAGATGCCCACCAGGATTTGTTAGGCGATGGCTGGCCATACGTAAGTGCTATTACTTGTTTCGTTATTTAACCATAACTGGATAATATAGATCGATGCTGAATACATTGTTGTGTTTGTTTTACGGCTTTTATTCCACGGCCCAAAGGAGCACACTATAAAGAGGTAGTGAGGACACTCTAGGCGGTGCCTGCTGAGTTAAGAGAAATAGATGAAGTTCTCACCGACGACAATTTGGTCGTCGCAGGGCTTTTAGAGAAAGGACAGAGTATAGGGCTCACGGGGATTCCAAGAGTGGCCTCAGTAAGACAAGGCGGAAGACGGGCTCCCGTTATGCCTTAAGTTGAGGGAGCTTAAGCCGCGCCCAGCATAACAATCATCGAACCTCGCGATGATGAGGATACAGAAGCTGGTCATGAGCCCGCGGTCGTGCCTCCGCAGGGCCCTCGACCGTCCGAATTAAAGAGAAAAAGCAAAGCTCAGGTCTATAAAATCAAGAGGCGAAAGACTACTGAAGCAACTCAAATTGTGGCTACTTCCATAGGTCCGGAGACCTCTTCCCAGCAGATAGAAAGCTCGCTAAAGGGGCTATCGGATATTCACATTCCTGAGGACATACCATTATCCCCTGATCTTGGGTTAGAGGGGCTCTACTCCCCTTCAAGAACCAGTGCAGGCCTAACTTCAATAGATATAGAGGAGTCAACTCCAATAAACAAAGCTGCTACAACCGGTCGGTTGGGGGGTTTACACATGCATACACCCACTTCACGGTGTTACACGACATTCCATCATGTGCTTCTAAATATCCAACGGTGACTGATTTCCTTCTTCTTTTATGCAGATACAATGGTGAAACAAGGTTCTATGCTTGATAAACTCTGCTCTTCGCGCCAGTCGTCTGGATCGCTTTCTGAATCACATCGCCGCGAGAGTGAGAGAGATTATGGCCGTGGCTACCATTCTAGCGAGGAAAGTGAGTGCTACGATAGGGAAAAAGAAAAATCACACCAAAGCAAGGGCCGCTCCAGGTCGTGATCTCTGCCTCTGAAAGCGCCTTCTAAACCTTCTGGCCCCAGTAGGCCCTCTTTTGAATGTCACATCAAACAGTGCCATCTCATGCTCCACAAACCGGCGAGCAGCACTGCAGAAGTGAAACAGCCGCTCTACTGTCGTAGAATAAACCGCTATAGAGCCAACGGGAGAAGGAGCCGTCCGCATTGCTAAACTGAAGAAGGATTTTCCAAACATATGCTTCGATGGTTTCCATTTCCCCCCCCCCTCCAACTTGAAGAAATCCCAAACAACATAGAAAAACTGGTGTAAGACTATGTGCACAATGCATACAGCCAATACCGTGAGTGGGTCAAGATGGCATAGCAGGTCTCGGCTGTGTCCTTCGAACGAGCCAAGGCGATTGAGAAATTGGAGGGCGATCTTTCTCAAAAAGACAAGATAATAGAGGTGCTCTCCAATGAATTCGAGTCCTCAAGAAAAGCTAAGATGGAGACCGGCCAAAGGGCCGAGGAAGCTAAGAAATCCATGGAAGAAATGAGAAAAACTCATATGGACTTGGTGCAAGAGATGGAGCATCGCAACACCATGATCATTTAAGAAAGGGATGTCGCGCTAAAAGAAGTTGCTGAATTAAAGGCAAAGCTAACCGAGGTCACCAGAGAAAAATATGAAGCTAATAAGGTTGCCCAGGAAGTATGCGAGGTGGCGGTGAAGCTTAGAGAAGAGAGGGACACCGCAAATCAAAAGGCCGCAGAAGCTGACACTAGGGTCGACAGGGAAGTAAAAGCCATCGAGGCCAAGATGGAAGGTGAATTCGAGGACCTCCTAGTTACCTACAATGCAAATGTCCTAAAGAATCACAACTTGAACTGGCTTGGCGAGGACAATCCCTTCCAATTGTATAAGGCCTGGAACCGTCTGGTTGAAGGTGAAAAGGCGATCCGCAAAGTTGCAACTATTGATGATTTTGAATTGGAAGCTCAAGTGTTGATTGGAGACGATCCCAAAGCCCTTCACAACACAACTATCTCGCTCTAGATAGAAGCCCTGGCTGCTAAATACACAGAGGCTGGAGAAGGATCTGGGGGCAAACACCATGATACTGCTTCTGAGGTGTCCCCAACATCTCAACCTACGCCCACATCTTTTGCCGACCCCCCATTCGTCCCAAGGTACGATCCCAATAGGCCACATCTTTCTCCGGTCATCGAGAAAGGCTCGAAAGGCATGTCGGCTCAACCCGGGAGCCAATCTGAGAAAGGTACTCCAAACACTTCTCATTTTCTTCAAAATGCAGGAATGTTATCATAGGATATTATTAATATATTCTCTTATCTTTATTCAGCCTTAGATTCCGCATCGTCCAACCCTCCTGCAACTCAAGAAATTCACCACGAGCAGGAGGCTTTAAAAACAAAGACCACAACTGTGACGATTACTACTTCAGCTGGGGAGATGCATAATAGTGGTTGTATGTTTGATGATCAACTGATGGAAGCGCTTCTCAATTGCCAAAGCGATCCGAGCATTGAGGTGCCCTTTAATGTGGATGAAGACGTTATTATTACGGGCTCCTCGGGTCTGATTGGTAGTATCTCATTGAGCGAGCGGGTGGACCGGGAGGAACAAATGATGAGGGAAATTATGGCTAAGATGGAGTAGGATCTTAGAGCCGGTGGAGGTATGGCGGGTCCTGGCCCAACCTTGATTCTCGTGATTTCTCTAGGTGGCACCATGATTAAGACTAGCGCACCTTATTCTTCTGGTATTGAAAGTTCCAATATTCCACCATCTTCACACACAGGGGATACTTCAATCCCCGTGGGGTCCCAAGGGGAGACCGCGTCGATTCCCCCGACTAGAGAAAAGCCAACTGAAGCGAGCCGGTGAGGCAAGGGTTCCAAAAGAGGTTCGGGCGGTAGCTCGAGCGGGTCTACGCCAAAGAAACCTAAAAAGGACAGGAAACCGAAGGCGTAGATTTTCATTTGTACTTCCTCTTTTGTAGATAGTTAGAATAAGCTTCTTTTCTTTTGCTTTTTGTAGGCCATGTATAGATGCGGGCTTGGCCCCCGCTTATAGGAATTCTTTGGACAGATTTTGTACTTCTTTTCTAAAGAATAGTATGAATAAAATTCCTTTTTTTTGGCATAACTCTGCGTTTATTTGTTTAAGTACTTAAGCATTCACATTTCCATTCAATGTACTCATGAAGCTTTAGTCTCTGAGTCGAACTTGAGTTCGGTCTTTAAGTCTTGAGGTCATGGCCTCGGGTCATAATCAAACGTTGAACTGAGTCCCAATGTTGCGCTGTATCAGCTAGCGGTTGGTACTTGAGTTATGCCCCCAGTTCTAGGGATAGTTGAAGTAGTTAGTTGGCAGTCGTCCTCCACCTTCACTAACTTTGATTTAACTTAGTTGGAACCATTTTAAAGTAACATGAGTTTGACCGGCCAGATCACACTCGCTCATTTGCTAGTATTTGCATCCACACTTTGGGGATTAGATTTGTATGCCGGTGGTCGATCATGCCTGCTTATTGTTTAGGATTACGTCCACACTCTGGGGATATAAGTTATTTTGTGGGTGGTCGATCACACCCGTTTAATGTTTGTACTCTAGTTCACACTCCGGGAATCTAGAGTCAGTTGATAGATGGTCGATCACATCTGTTTAAGGATTAGGATCTTATTCATGCTCTGGGAATAAGGAGTTGGTTAAGGTCATGGATGGTCGGATTGCATCCTTCTTAAGCCAGTAAGCGAAGTCGTAGATGGATGGATCCATCCTCTTCGAGCTTGGAAAGAAGCGAGGGTATGGATGGACGGATCCATCCTCCTCGAGTCATGTAAGCAAGGTCGTGGATGGACGGGTCCATCCTCCTTGAGCTGGACGATCGATTCAAATCCTGATTTTGGAGTTTGCACTTCAGTCGCAGTCTGGGAGCTGAAGTTTGTTGGAGAATTGTCATGTTTCAACTCGCATTTAATTGATTGTTGTTTGTCCTCGAGCTCAGGATTTCATTTAGCGAGTGACTGGTCGAATCACGATCACTCTCTATTTGAATGAGTCCTACCGTAAGATAGAACTCAGCTTTTCGTACATCATGGCAATTGCATGATGCATTTAGGAATCACTAATCTAGCTTGATGAGTCTGCACTTTATTGTTGAAATAGGAAATCATGGCAAAGTCAGTTGCCTTATTACAAGTACAAATTCTCGAATTGCATAAACAAACTTCAAAAGGAAAGCAAACTAAATGAATAAAAGCAAGTTATATGTAATAGTGACGAAGACTCTCGCTGTTCCATGCCCTCGATAGAGTGAGACCATGAATGGTCGATAGCTTGAATGTGCCGTCTCCAAGCCTCCATTCGATGACATACGGTCCTTCCCATGTCGGTTTCATGTGCGAAGGGACCGGATAGATTTGCTTAAGCACGAGATCGACAATTTCAAGGTTTCTAGGTCGGACCTTAGCATGGTATAATCCGACGACTTGGTTGCGATGTGCGGCTACCCTCAAATCAGCCTCTTCATGCTTCCCATCCAATAAATCCAGAGATTCTACAAGTAGGATGGCATTCGTCTTCAGACCATAATAAGTTACACGGTGAGAAGGTACCTCTAGCTCAACTGGAATAGCGGCTTCAGAGCCATAAGAAAGTGTGAATGGAGTATTGCCGGTCACGGACTTGTGGGTAGTTCGATATGCCTATAAGGCCATGGGGAGCTCATCGACCCACTTGCCTCCAGCCTTCTCCAATCGTTTCTTCAAAATGGACTTGATGACTTTGTTGACAGCTTCGACTTGTCCATTCGCTTAAGGGTGAGCTACTGCTGAGAACTTTTCCTCGATGCAATATCATCGGCATAAATTCTTAAACTCGGCACTATCGAATTGGACCCCGTTGTCAGTTAAAATCGTCTTTAGGAGGCCAAAGCGACAGATGATGTTGCGCACAACAAAGTTGATTACTTTCTTCGTCGTGATAGTAGCAAGGGGCTCAGCTTTCGCACATTTGGTAAAGTAGTGAACTGCAACGATGGCGTACTTCGCACCACCTTTGGCTAGAGGCAAGGACCCTATTATATCAATGCCCCTTGTGGCAAACGGCCATGGACTGACCATTTGAGTAATCTCAGTTAGCGGGGCTCTTGGAATTCTGGCATGTTTTTGGCACCTATCACATCTCTTAGCATAATCTGATGCATCTCGGTTTACGGTTGGCCAGTAATACCCATATCTGAGTGTCTTCTTTGCAAGGGCTTGCCTGCCAGTTTGATTGCCACATTCTCCTTCATGCACTTCATGCAATACTCGCTTGATTTCATCGTGGGCGATACACCGGAGTAATGGAATAGAAAATCCCCTACTGTATAGGACTCCATCTTGGATGACAAACCGTGAAGCCTTTCCGAAAACCTGTCTTTTATCACTCCTACGCTCGGATAATGTTCCATGCTCAAGATAGTTCCTGATTGGAGTCATCCACGACTCCCTCTCGATTGTTGCCTCATGATCCCAGTCTGTCTTCATCTGATCAATTCTTGGAGCAGTAAGTGTCCCCATAGGGGTTAGTCCCATCTTCTGTGCTTCGCCAATGCTGGTCAATTTTGCTAAAGAATCGGCCTTTTGATTTTGCTCTCGAGGTATACAGTGGATGGCATAATAGTCAAACTGATTTAACACTTCCTAGACCCGCATAAGGTAGGAGGCCAATCTTCGATCTCTGGCTTGATACTCTCCTCGAACCTAGCACACCACCAGTTGTGAATCACAGTAAATCTCCACAGCAATGACTCCCGTATCTTTGGAAGGCCTCGGTCCAGCAAGCAAGGCTTCATACTCAGCTTCGTTGTTAGTTTCACAGAAGTCAAACTTCAATGCATAGGATATGGATCATCCTTCTGGGGCTTCGAGCACCACTCCAGCGCCTGAGCACCGGTCGTTTTATGCACCATCGGTGTATAGCTTCCATATATAGTTAGGAGATTCACTGGTTTCGGGCAAGTCCTTCGGTGTGGTGAATTCAACTATAAAGTCCACCGGAACTTGTCGCTAAATAGCTCATCTTGGGGTATAAGTGATACCAAACTAAGTCAACTCGATGTTCCACTTAAGCAACCTACTAGACGTTTCAGGTTGTGTCAGGAACTGTAGTAATGGTTGGTCGGTGTAAACAGTGATCGGGTGAGCCTGGAAATATGGGCGGAGCTTTCTCGAGGCTACAACAAGATAATAATCCATCTTCTCTACCTTTGGGTAGTTTCTTTCTGCCCCTGTCAATCTTTTGCTGATATAATAGACCGATCGTTGGGTCTGATCCTCTTCTCGAACTGACGCGGTACTGATTGAATTTGCTGAAACTGCCAGATAGACATACAGCTTCTCATAATCGACCGGCTTTGACAAGATGGGAGGTGTTTCCAGATGTTGCACTAGTGCCTGGAATGCTCCCTTGCACTCCTCTGTCCACTCGAAATTCCGTTTCCCTTTTCTGATTAGATCTAAGAAAGGAATGCACTTGTATGTGGCTCTAGAAATGAATCTACTTAAGGCTGACACCTTCCCATTAAGACTTTGCACCTGCTTGATGGTTTTGGGGGTTTCAAGATTCCGAATCGCCTAGATCTTTTCGGGATTGGCTTCAATTCCTCTGGCAATGACAATAAAGCAAAGGAACTTTCCAGATGCAACTCCGAAATGACACTTTAATGGATTGAGCTTCATTCTCTACTGTCGGAGTATGTTGAACATCGTCTCCAAATCACCGATGTGGTTGTTGATAGTTGCGACTTCACGAGCATATCATCCATGTACACCTCCATAGTCTTCCCGATTTAGTTTGCAAACATTCGGTTCACAAGCCTCTGATAAGTTGCTCCAGTGTTTTTGAGCCCAAACGGCATTGCCTTGCAGCAATAAAGTCCCATATCACTGATAAAGCTAGTATGCTCCTGGTCAGGAAGGCGCATCGGGATTTGATTGTAGTCGGAGTATGTGTCCATGAAAGATAAGAGCTCATGCCCGGCTATTGAATCCACCAGTTGATCAATTCTGGGAAGCAGGAAACTGTCATTGGGGTAGGCTTTGTTCAGATCTGAGTAGTCCACACATGTCCGAATGAGTCCAGGCAAATACATCAAGGTTTGCCCGGAGAAAATCAACCAGTTCCTGTGTCATCTGGGGGCCGAGCTGAGATTCGACCTTTACCACTCTGGAATAATCATCATTGTTGATCGGAACATCAATCGTCAACTCCGTCGAGGAAGCCTGGTATTCTTTGACTTCCCCTTCATCATCGTTGTCTCTAGGATCAAGATCCTTAGGAAACTGGTCGTGGCGCCCGGGCCTAGGCCCAGGCGTTAACTGTCAATCCTCCTAAAAACAAATGCAGAGAGACTCCTCCATGCCCTTACCTTTATCTTTTCGCTGCGCATCCCGTAGCTCTGCAACATAACAGGCATGTCCAGCCGCCTGAACACCATGTATAATCCCAACCCCATTGTCAGTAGGGAACTTTATGGTCAAACACCACAGGATAGCTGCCCTAAACTTCGCAAGGGCCGGTGGCCCAGAAAAGCATTATATGGGGAATGTATATCCAACACCACAAACTGTAACATCCGAACTTTTCGGCGATCACCAACGCCTAACTCAATAGGTAAATCCACCGTTCCAACTGGTATAGTTGCACTCCCATTGAAACCATGTATACGTGAATGACACGTAAAGGTCTTTCGCTTCCATCAGCATTTGATCATAAGCACACTTGAAAAGTATATTTACAGAACTTCCACTGTCAACCAAGATCCTCTTCATCCAAGCAGGACCTATCTGGGCACAAATGACCAATGGATCAATCGTAAGGGCCTCAATTCTATTGGCCTCATGGTTTCTGTAAACGATATCGTCTGTCATGGTCCTCGGTTGTTTTGCCAGGGCCCCTTCATCAGTACTACTACAACACTCGAAGTCCACTTGCCTAATCGAACTAGCATATGACTCCATTTCCTTCCAACTCCGATTAGCTGGATGAGGACCACCACTCACAGTATTAATTACCAACCTCCCACCAGTACGCACGGGTTCCTCAGGCCTAGCATGGTCTTGATCCCGATTGGGGTTAGATGGGCCCACACCACCATCCTACGGCACCCGGACAAACTGCTCTAACTTTCTCTCTCTAATCAACCTTTCAATAATATCTTGCAAATGACGGCATTCATTAGTGTTATGGTCGTAACAGTCATGAAATCTACAAAACTCCCCGGTCTGAATATGCTTCTTTGATGACGGTTTTGGAGCTGGCTTCTTATACTACCCTATATTACAGGTCTGAAGATAAACATTTTCTAGCGACATGTTCAAGGGAGTATATCGATAAAACATAGGAGCTCTGGGTCTCCCACGATGAGGGTCTCTCTTCTTTCATTGACCTCCATCACCCTTCTGCTGACTTTGTTTGTTCTAAATATTTAACTGTACTTTACCGGAGTTCTCCTCGGTCTGCTTCACTACAACATTACTCTAGATGCCTTCACCGTTGGGCCCCATGATGTCCTACTTCCTAGACTGTCTAGCATCCTCTCTCCTCAAAAACTGGGTTGCCTTTGCATAGAAGCAGTCCAATGAAGCGGGGGGTTTCCCAGCCAACCAATCACCAAACTCGGAATCAGGATCGATCCCTTTAGTCAATGCCATCAGAATAGGGTTGTTGTTAGGATTGCTGACTTCAACACAAGCAGCATGGAACCTTTCGAAATAATGCCTAAGAGTCTCTCCTGGAGATTGAGTAACACTGGACTAGGTATTAACATTCTTGGGTCTTGCGGCATGTATACAGAACTGCTCAACGAACTTAGTAGCTAACTGGTCAAAACATGAAATAGATCTTGGTGGTAGACGGGTGAACCACATAGTCGCAATGCCCCCCCCCCAAGGAGATAGGAAAGCTTCTACACTTAACCGCATCGTCAGCTCGAGCGGCATTCATGAGCCATTCATATTTCAGAATATGTTGGTTGGGATCCAAATTTCCTTCATACACTGGCAAGTTCGGCATCTTGAATCGACGGGGTGGCTCCACATGTAAAATGCCATCGGTGAATGGGGTGTGACTTCTAGAAATTCCCCAATCATCATTGGTGAGGCCTTGACTTTCCCAAATCATCTGGCGTATCATAGTTGGAATATTAGGCATCTGGAGATTCAGGGCCAAGGCATGGTCGGGTTCCATGTCACAAGAATGGTTCGGTCGCTGTCTATGGTCCGTTCCACGCCTCCTTGGCTCTTGGGCTTCATGGAAGTGAGGATCCTGGGAATGAGTGCGGCAACGAGGGGCTGGATCTAGTTGGTTCTGGATCCCATCACCCAGATCTATAGCAGCAGCTGCATTGTCATGAGCAGTGTTGTAAGGAAGCGTCCCCCTTGGGAGGAGGGTGCAGCTTCATGTCATGTAGAAGGACCTATCCTGGCCTGTCCAAGATTTGCAGCATTCGGGTGCCTGGAGGCTTTCGCATAATTCTCATCTAATCGGCGGTGTGCAGATCTGTGATAGAAGTCAAATGACGCCGAGCTTTCAGACAAGGAATAAGAGGTATGCTCCCTTCTAGATTTCCCGTGCCTTTCTTCATTTAGCTGGTTCAAGTTCCATGTTGGCGTGGATCTGTTGAGTGAGTTCTTGACGGCTTTGAGTAAGTTCACGCATGAGAGTTTGATATTCCTCTCTAGTTACTGGACCGAATGGATCTGAAGCTCCAACCGGTGTTTGGCCTGTAGTAGTCAACTGCACGGGATTTTTCTTATCCCTTCCTTCTGGATCAACGGCGTTGGAAGCGGTTCTACCAGTACGCACCATGTTAAATGTAGTTCTTCTTAGATCTAGAACAATCTGAATAGAATAGAAGGAACCACTAGAAGATAGATCTGGGTCTTATCCTTAGATTTAGCAATCCAATAGCAGCAGGGGATCCACAGAATCAGAGAAAAAAATAGAATTCTCTCGGTGAAAGCACTAAAGTGTTTGTACCAAAAATGGGCACATCACTCGTCGGATGCAATTGAAGAGATTAGAATGAAGAAGTAAAATGAAAAATGAGGCTAATCTAATAATCACACCAAGAAAATAAACAGTAACATAAAGAAAACAAGAATTTATAGTGGTTCGGCGTTATTGCTTATGTCCACTTTGAAGGTTTTGATGTTTATTGCTAATTAGAAATTGAGTTACAACAGTACAATAACTAACACTTGAATTACAATGGAGTTCAACTCAAGCAGCAACATAAAAGTCCCTTTTTAGTTGCAATGGAGGTGCTATTTATAGGTGTGGAGCTGGAAATCTACCTTGAATCTCGAAGTACTCTTTCTAAAGTCGAGGTGGGCCCACACGATCGATCCAGGGTCACTTGGGATCGATCCTTCATCGATCCAACATCACTTCGTATCGATTCGAAACTGCTCCAATTGAACTGCGATCGATCATGGATGTTCTCTATGTGTTGTGCAACTTGATGTGAAAATCTCATTGCATTTGGAGTTGTGGTTGTGGAGTTATTGATCGATCAAGGTTGCAAATATGGAGTGGTTGAACCCTTCGTATCGATGACGTGGCACACGCGTTTTATGGAGATCCATGATTTGTGCATAGTGGTGAGACCGCTTCTTTCGATTTGACTGCTTCTTTCGTATCCAACCGATGATTTGCTGTTCGAATCGATCTTATGCTCTGCTTCTCATATCGATCATAAACTCAGCTTTTCGTATCGATCAAGTAAGTAATCGATACAGACTGATGGATGCTATATCCTGGAGTCGCGTGCACTTCGTATCGATACTGATCGATACAAAATGATGGATACGGAATGAAATTGTGATGGATCGGTGCTTTGCTTCCACTTTTCTAGAGTCGTGTGTGTCTCGTATCGATAATGATCGATACGAAATCATCGATATGAATTGGATCTTTGGGATTCTTAATCGATCCATAACTTGAGCATTCGGACTTCGATTGACTTAAAATTTGGAATGTTGCTTTGCACAATGTTGTTTGTCATATCATGCTAATTGTTACATGATCTGGACTCGGACCAAGATTTCCTGCATCCATCCTGAACTTGCAGATAACTCATCTCCAGAGCGGATTGTCTTCAGTCTCTAGTCAAGTCCTTGGTATCACGGCCTTTCCAAAAGGCGGGATAACATTAAATAAACTCTTTTATTTGGTTAAACCCTTTTTATAAACAAGCTATTATTTATAAATACTTTTATAAAATAATTATATAACTTAAAAATCATTTATAAACCTTTAAACCCCAAACTGAATAAATGATTTGAGCTAATTTAAAACCATACTTTATAATTTCAAAAGGAGGCTTAGCAATCCCATGGTACTTATTTAAGTTACCATTGTTTCAATTTCACTTTCAAGTCATTCAACAATTTATTTACATAAGTCAACATACATGTAAATATAGTTCATATCCAAATCAGGAAATAACATGTCAATGCAAACTAACTAGCATATACATGTCCAAATAACAAAATAGCAGGGTGGTGATTTGTCCTGCTGAATAGATGTCCAAACAATTCAATCAATTTATAGTAGAATAAGGATTTATTCTGCTAACCTATATGTCCATATAATCAAACAATCAATCTATGGCAGAACGGGGATTTATTCAGCTAATATATGTCAACAACAATCAAATTAATTACATTGTAGCAGAATGAGGATTTATTCTGCTATCAAATGTCCACCCAATTAAACAATCAATCTATAGCAGAATGGAAATTTATTTTTCTATCAAATGTCCACACAATCAAATAATCAATCATAACCCATTCACAGGCATTTGTCTACTTAATAGTAGCAACATTTGAATTCCTTGAGTTAAAAACCATCTCTGATAAAAAGTACCTTTAAAGCAATTTGATTCTTGAAGATAAAGAATTTAAAGCTTAAACTTCTTTTTAAAATAATTTATTTACAAGTTAAACCCTTATCTAAATCATAATTAATCTTAATTAAATATGAACTTAATTTAATTCTAAATTAGGAAATAATTAAACCTTTAATAATTAATTAAACAATGACTAACTATTATATAAATAATTTAAACCCTAATTAATCTTTTATTAATTATTAAATAATAATTTAAACCTTCATTGATAATTAATATTAATTAATCTCATTTAATTAATAAAATAACCTTAAATAAATAGTTTATTTTAAATTAAAGCCTTAATTAATTAATAATTAAAAATAATTTAACACTTGCTTACTTAAATAAATAAATAAATAACCGTATATTTAATTAATAATTTATTAAAAGTAAACTCATCCTTAGAAGATAATTAATTAGAAACTAAACCTCATTAATTAAGTTAAAGAAACCTTGTTTAATACCTAATTAATTATTAATTATCAAAACTTAATTATTTAATAATTAATTATTAAAAATTTAATTAATTTTCAAAAACATCATTATTAAGTTTATAAAACATTTTCAAAACACTTTTAAGTATGAAAACTAAATTTCAAAAAATCTGATTTTTTTTGTCAAAACTGCATCCAAAGCGACTATCGCTATGGATGCAGTAACTTGAGTTTGTTTTTCTAAGCTACTAACTTTCCAATTCTCCACTTCTTACTTTTTTTCATTTCAAACCATAAGGAAAAGTTTAGAGACTAAAACAAAGTTTAATTTTAAAGTTTTAAAAACTTAAATACTTTAAAACCATTTCCTTCCAAAGAATTCAAATCTCCTTTTAACATCTCAATGTTAACTTATAAACATACCAAATCATAACCAAGTTCACATTCATATCATATCCAAACTTACAACCAACATCTAATCCAAAGTTTATAAACTATATCATAACCAAAGTTTACAAATTTACAACAATACTAAGGTAGACTTCATTTCAAGTCCACTTCTTCCATCTCGAATCATCCATATCAACAAATAACCAAACATATAACAACTCAAACATATTTCATGCACAGCATAAAGCAATTTATGCAACATATATCAAGTTAAAATCTTTGAAATTAAAACTAACGTTTACTCACCGAAAGCTTGGAAATCACAAAAATCCACTCGAAAATAGGTCATCTTCTCACTGATTTTTTATCATGTTACTCTCGAAATTTGGACTAGTCATAAATAAAAGTTTTAGGAAATTCTTTGCTCTACAATTTGAAAAAAATAATCACTTAATTAAGATTAGTTTTGAGAGAGATATGGTCAAAATAATGAGTGGTATTTTCGGGCATGAAAATATGGGTCCAAAAATAAGTCAGAAAGAAATATAATTTGACCAAAAAATATTCGAAATTTGAAAATGTGATCCAAATGAATGTGACGACCGCCCATGACCCCTGCACTTAAACCTAGAAATAGTGCGCTGTAAAGTGTGCCAGGCAGCCATGGACGATTGCCAAGGTAAGTTAAAATAGCAGAATCTATTGTATTACTCACAGCGCATGGATAAAATACAATAGAGAATATATATAGTGAAGCTTCACAGAATAGAATCTCATCAATAAAACTTCATAATAGTTGAATACAACATCTGAATAGTCAATACATCAAGCCTCACTACATATCACTCAGAGAATTATACAAAGCAGCGGAACATCCAGTACATATAGTAAGAAAATAATATGCAAGCCTCCAGCTCGTCTTCGTCATCATCCTCGTGGAAGCTAAGAACAGCACCTGTCACCTGCTACCTAGTCTGCCCGTCCCAAAATGGACGAACAGCCCAAGGAAATAAGAGTTAAAACATAAAGCCTTGAGTCAGACAACAGTCTTAGTGAGCGGTAAATTAACTAACAACATACCAAAAGAGGATAAAGGAAAAAGGAATAGGAATCCAACCCTCCCACTCCACCTCTTTCTACGGTGATAGCCCCCAGACACACACTAAGCAGAAGTAAACATAGCAAAGCAGACATTTAAAGTAAAGCAATTATCACTCGAGTCAAGGGTGATGCTATCCAAGTACAAACCCCCAAGGCCTAAACCAAGATCAGATAAGCACCCGGAAAATACCGCTCTTGAGACCGAATGACGATACAACCAAACATCCATGACTCTGGCTATCACTGTTATCATTGCTTCGATACCATCGTTAATTGAATGACCGGCACATTCTTTCAGCTGTCCCTCAAGGGCTAATGGAAACCCCAGTTCTAGACATAACTCCGCACGTCGTCGCAGCCCGTGCCTAGGACTATCGAATCTGCCCAGAGTACTTGACTACTAATCAGTAGTCTTTAGGGACTATCGAATCTGCCCAACGTACTCTTGCTTTGAGCATGCTAGAACCTTCAACAACGATGAAATCTCAGCCTTCTAGTCATCCTCCTCGACGACTATTTCCATACTAGCTCAAGCGCCTCTCGAGCAAACCATTATCCTCTAACTCGAACCATTTCACCGAGTTATCAACATGCTTAGAGTGATCCCGTCTGGATTAAACCAAGGCTATCTCATACCATGCCTCGCTTCATCTCATCATTGCAAAGCCTCATCATCATCAAATCTATCCATATGAGCTTCATCATCCGCCACATATGCCACGAGCAGCTTTTCCAATTCAAGAGCCTTTCCCTTAGCTTTTGAATTATCTTCAACAAACTTCCCAAATCAAATCATCAATCAACAAATCATAACAATCAATCAAGTCAATCATTAATCCAAGTAATCAAGCATTCAAACATGATCAAATAAACAATTATAACAATAATGGCAATTCTGTAAATAAAGAGTCCAAATCTAACAAGTATGAAAACATGAGCAATATCTCTACAACTTGATGAATGAACTTGCATAGGTTAACATGAAGTAAAATGGATGTCAAATCATCATGAACAATGGATCTATACTTAAGTTTACAGAAATGCATGGAAATCACTATTTTAACACAAAATCAAGCCAACTATCCGATATACTCCTTTGGATCCGTGTGAGAGATAATCACCACTCACCAAATCACCTAAACACCTCAAAAGCAACATACTTCAGATCTGGACAGCGAAGGATCCAACTTGATCTATCACAAATCCGCTTCAAACGATGAAATCTCTCTTCGAAGAATGTAGATCTTCAATCAAAGCTCTTGGATCTTCGATTTGATCTTCGATTTGGATGGAAGGAATCACAAGATTAGAGTGGAGAAAATAAGTGAAGAAGTGTAGAACTCGAGCTCTCAAAATGGCAGCACTTCGTCGCTTCGAAATCCGGATCCCAAAAAGTGAGGTAGAACCCGCCTATTTATAGGCAGATTTCCCTTAGGTCGTTCGCTCTTAGGTCGTCCATGACCTATCGAGTCCCCGCGACCTACGACCTAATGAAACCCCACGACCTACAACCTAACAACCCAAGCCTATGCGCATTCACGACCTACCAGTTCTGCGCGACCTACAGATACGCGACCTAACATATGCGCGCGACCTAGCGACCTAAAAATGTCACGACCTAACTGGACACAGCCTAACGACCTAACACTAAGCCAAATCCCAACGACTTAACGTACGCGCGACCTAACACTCATCCAAGGTCGTGACCTAACTAAACTCAGGGTCTCACGACCTAACACCTAAGTCATCTGGACGACCTAACTACTCCACTACTAAACTTAGGTCGCTCACGACCTAACTACGCTAACTCGCTAACTCCTATATTGCTAACTCTTAGGTCGCCAATTTCCTTAGGTCGCCAAATCCTGTAGGTTGCTAACCCTTAGGTCGTTCACTCTCTTAGGTCGCTCCAACCTCTTAAGTCGCTCATCCGACCTAACCTACCCCACGACCTAAGCCACCACACGACTCATCTCTTATACGACCTAATCCAAAGTCCTTAGGTCGCCAACTTCCTTAGGTCGTCTACTCCGACCTAACTTCTATACGACCTAACCACTATACGACCTAAGACTTAGACTCTGGACGACTTATCAACAATGCGACCTAATGACAACTGTTTTACGATGTTTCGATCCGTAAAAATACGGGTCGTTACATTCTCTCCCCCTTAGGAATTTTGCCCCTAAAATTCCAAACAACAAAGCAATTAAAGACTATTCTGCATGCCTACCATCCATAGCAATCAACAAACCATGCATCCAATTCTAGCTTAGCATGCAGAATTCTAAAACTAGAACAAGTTACAATGTCGTTAGATGACACGACACCTTAGGGCCATACCTTGAAGAGTTCAGGATGAGCTGCCTTCATCCCCTCTTCCACCTCCCATGTACAGTCGTTAACATCATCACTCCATTGTACCTTGAGCAACCAAACTACCTTCCTCCTAAGCTATTTCGTGTCGGTTTCCACAACACGAAGCGGCTTACGAGGTCTCTTATCGACTGGATCAATCTCAAAATCTTAACAGCTATCAGCAGAAACCACTGTATTCGAGTCGTGCACATACTTCCGTAGATATGATACATGAAAAACATTGTGCACACTCGACATCTTCTCTGGTAACTCCAATTTGTAGGCGAGCTTTCCAATTCGCTCGATGATCGGGAATGGTCCAACAAATCTCGGAGTCAATTTTCCTTTCTTCCCGAATCGAATAACATTCTTCAGTGGAGAAATCTTCACAAAAACCATGTCACCTACGTCGAATTCCAAATCCTTACGACGCTTATCGGCATAACTTTTCTGTCTGTCTTGGGCTGCTTTCATTCGCTGCCGAATGATCTCTATGCAATCCGAAGTCTGTCGAATCATCTCTGGCCCAAGTATCAGCTTTTCTCCTGTTTCTAACCAACATGTCGGAGAGTTACACGGTCTTCCATACAATGCTTCATACGGTGCCATACCAATGCTTGACTGGTAACTGTTATTATACGAAAATTCTACCAAATGAAGGTGATCTTCCCATGATCCTCCGAAATCCAAAACACATGCTCTAAGGAGATCTTCCAAAACTCGGTTGACTCTCTCGGTCTGACCATCTGTTTGAGGGTGATACGCTGTACTCAAACACAACTTGGTTCCCAAAACTTCCTGGAAGCTCTTCCAAAATCTACTGGTGAACAATGGGTCTCGATCGCTCGCTATACTCTTCGGAATACCATGGAATCGAACTATCCACTTAACATACAGCTCAGCCAACTTTGATGCAGTCCTAGTCGATCGAACAGGAATGAATCTTGCACTCTTAGTCAAACGATCTACGATGACCCAAATCCCTTCATTTCCCGTTCTTGTTCTAGGTAGTCCATCAATAAAATCCATCGATATTTGCTCCCACTTCCATGTAGGAACTTCTAATGGCTGAAGCAATCCACTGGGCTTCTTCTGTTCGGCTTTTACTAACTGACAGTTCATGCACTTGGAAATAAAATTTCCAACATCCTTCTTCATGCCTTCCCAGTAATAGGTTCTCTTCATATCCCGATACATCTTATTTCCACCTGGATGAATTATCAGTTTCGAGTGATGACTTTCCTTCAGAACTTCATCCCTCAATTCATCTATATCGGTAACAACTAGTCGTCCTTGCTTCCGAAGCCAACCCTCTCGATCGACCTCGAATCCTTTATCCTTTTCTGGGTCCAATCCAGATTCTAAATCACAGATAATCTTGACAAGCTTATCGTCTCGCTTTTGGCTCTTGCCAACCCTTTCCACAAGAGTAGGTCTTATCGATAAGTTTGCCAACATCTCAGGTTCCAATTCACATCTAGGCCTGAAGTCAAATCTAGCTAAATACTCGAGACTCTTCCATTCTGAAAACATGGCTCCTAACCCTGCATGTCTTCGACTTAACGCATCTGCCACTGCGTTACCCTTTCCCAGAGTATAGGCTATCCCAAAATCATATGATGCTAAAAACTCTAGCCACCGTTGCTGCTGAAGATTCAAATCCTTTTGGGAGAAAATATACTTCAACGACTTATGATCTGTAAACAACTCGAATCGAACTCCCAGTAGATAATGTCTCCACATCTTCAGAGCAAAAACAATCGCTGCCAACTCCAAATCATGAGTCGGATAATTCCTTTCATGCAGCTTTAGTTGTCGACTTGCATACGCAACAACTTTACCTTTCTGCATCAGTACTGCTCCAAGTCCAGTACCACATGCGTCGGTGTAAACCACCATCGCATCATTCCCACTTGGAATGGTTAAAACAGGAGCACTTGTCAATCGCTCTTTCAGGATTCTGAAAGCTTGCTCACTCTTATCATCCCATCTGAATACTTGGTTCTTTTTCGTCAATCCTGTTAATGGTGCAGCCACCTTGGAAAAGTCTTTGATAAATCGACGATAGTATCCTGCTAATCCAAGAAAACTTCTCACATCAGATGCATTCTTAGGTCTAACCCAATCCTGGATTGCTGCCACTTTAGCGAAATCAACCGCTATTCCATTTCCAGAGACAATATGGCCTAAGAACCTCACTTCGCTCTTCCAGAAGTGACACTTCGAAAACTTAGCCTTTAGCTGATGTTTCCGTAAGATTTCCAAAACAATACGCAAGTGCGTCTTGTGCTCTTCTTCAGTTCTGGAATAAATCAAAATATCATCCACAAACACTAGCACGAACCTGTTCAACTGATCTCTGAACACTCTATTCATAAGATCTACAAAATATGCTGGTGCATTGGTCAATCCAAACGGCATTACCAACCACTCAAAGAAACCGGATGGTGTCCTAAAAGCAGTCTTCGGCACACTATCCTTAGCCACTCTTAACTGGTGAAATCCCGTTGCCAAATCCATCTGAGAAAACACCTTAGCTTCGTGAAGCTGATCAAACAAGTCATCTATTCTCGGCAAGGGATACTTGTTCTTCTTAGTCACTTTATTCAGCTCACGATAATCCACACACAACCTTAACGATCCATCCGCTTTGGTTGCGAACACAACTGGTGCACCCCATTCGGACACACTACGCCGAATGAATCCTTTCTGTAAAAGGTCATCAACCTGCACCTTCAACTCCTGCTGTTCCCTAGGCGCCATCCGCCTAAGAGGCATCACAACAGGTCTGGCTCCTTCAACTAGATCTATACGAAACTCGATCTCTCTATGCGGCGGTAACCCTTTGACCTCATCAAAGACATCCTCAAATCCATTAGCGATTGGCACCGATGACAGTCCATCCCGTGGAACAACCAGCGAATACATGAAGCTCATGAAGACGCCTTCCTCATGCTTACATCGTATCACAATCTTTCACCCCTCCACATTCTCGACTGTCACCTCCAACCTTTCGCAGTCAACCTTTGCCGCATATTTCCTAAGCCAGTCCATACCCAAAATAATTCCGAACCCCGCAAAGTTCAGAACAAAACAATCACAAACAAAAGAGCAATCATGACTCGATACAATCAGACCACGGCATAGCATACATAAACAAGACGAACCCCCAACTGGATTAGTCACAACCAATGGCCTATCAACAATATCCGGTTCTAAACCCAACCGGCCTACAAGTTCATTACAAACAAACGAATGTGACGCCCCAATATCAAATAACACCCTAACTGGAACACCACAAATGGAAAGAGTACCCTGAACCACCACACTCTTTCCTTTCTCTTCAACGGTAGGAGCTTTCGAAGATGATGGAACGGCCCCCAAAGCATAAGCTTGCACAATCTGCCTGTCCCTTCGCGGTTCTGGACAATTCTTCCTGACATGCCCCGGCTTGTCACAGTTGTGGCACTTCACCGGCACCTTCGAATTCTTGCAATCTCTAGAGAAATGGCCCTTCTACCGACAATTGTAGCAGGTCACTTCGCCCTTTGGCTTCTTCTGGCCATCCTTACCCTTTTGCTGATACTGCTTCCTCTTCTTGTTTCCACCCTGCTGAGGTCTAAACTCTTCCTTGGTCACAGCAACAACAGATCCTTCCTTAGGAAACAGATTCTCATGCATGAGAGCTTTCTCCACAAGCTTCTCAAATGAATCGTCCAAATGATCCACCAACTGTCTCCCAAGATAACTGTCCAAGCCTGTCACAAACTTCTCGTTCTTCTGATATGAAGATTCAATGTACGACCTGGCATACTTGGACAAAGCTTCAAACTCAGAAACATACTCAAGAACTGGTCTTCCACCTTGCTTGAGCTCCACAAACTTCTTGAATAGAACAGACTTCTGAGCTGTAGAAATGAACTTAGCTTCAAATCTGGCTTGGAATTGCTCCCAGGTAATTTCTTCCTCTGGAGTATCAATGGTGATGGAGTTCCACCAATCAGAAGCTCTTCCTTGAAGATGTCTTGATGCAAGCTTCCTTTTAGTTGCATCCTCGATTCCCAAATCGCCAAAGATCCTTCTACAAGCATCTATCCATCTCTGAACTTCAATAGTCGACTCTGTTCCCAAGGAAACCTTTCCTCCAAGAGCAGAATAATCCTTACACAGCTTAGCAAAATCCACTGGTTTTGGAGTTTGAACTTGAACTCCAACATCTACCGATGGCCCTGGAGCTGGCATCCTTCTCATGATCGAAGTCATCATAGCTTCGAACATAGATGCATAATCAGCAGCCCCCTCAGCAGCACGGCCTTCCCTAGCAGCTGGTCTCCCTCTTCGACTCATTCTTAATATCTATAAAAGAAATGGTCAGAACATCTTGAGAAACAACTGCATAAAGGACTCACATACTTCTAAGCTACTATATTATATATAGTAATCATCCATCAAAATACAATTACGTCTCTCATACGTAGTTACATCAGCGAGCGTTGGGTAAAATCGATTAACCAAAGCTCTGATACCAAATGTGACGACCGCCCATGACCCCTGCACTTAAACCTAGAAATAGTGCGCTGTAAAGTGTGTCAGGCAGCCATGGACGATTGCCAAGGTAAGTTAAAATAGCAGAATCTATCGTATTACTCACAGCGCATGGATAAAATACAATAGAGAATATATATAGTGAAGCTTCACAGAATAGAATTTCATCAATAAAACTTCATAATAGTTGAATACAACATCTGAATAGTCAATACATCAAGCCTCACTACATATCACTCGGAGAATTATACAAAGCAACGGAACATCCAGTACATATAGTAAGAAAATAATATGCAAGCCTCCAGCTCGTCTTCGTCATCATCCTCGTGGAAGCTAAGAACAGAACCTGTCACTTGCTACCTAGTCTGCCCGTCCCAAAATGGACGAACAACCCAAGGCAATAAGAGTTAAAGCATAAAGCCTTGAGTCAGACAACAGTCTTAGTGAGCGGTAAATTAACTAACAACATACCAAAAGAGCATAAAGGAAAAAGGAATAGGAATCCAACCCTCCCACTCCACCTCTTTCTACAGTGATAGCCCCCAGACACACACTAAGCAGAAGTAAACATAGCAAAGCAGACATTTAAAGTAAAGCAATTATCACTCGAGTCAAGGGCGACGCTTTCCAAGTACAAACCCTAAGGCCTAAACCAAGATAAGATAAGCACCCGGAAAATACCGCTCTTGAGACCGAATGACGATACAACCAAACATCCATGACTCTGGCTATCACTGTTATCATTGCTTCGATACCATCGTTAATTGAATGACCGACACATTCTTTCAACCGTCCATCAAGGGCTAATGGAAACCCTGGTTCTAGACATAACTCTGCACGTCGTCGCAGCCCGTGCCTAGGACTATCGAATCTGCCCAGAGTACTTGACTACCAATCAGTAGTCTTTAGGGACTATCGAATCTGCCCAACGTACTCTTGCTTTGAGCATGCTAGAACCTTCAACAACGATGAAATCTCAGCCTTCTAGTCATCCTCCTCGACGACTATTTCCATACTAGCTCAAGCGTCTCTCGAGCAAACCATTATCCTCTAACTCGAACCATTTCACCGAGTTATCAACATGATTGGAGTGATCCCGTCTGGATTAAACCAAGGCTATCTCATACCATGCCTCGCTTCATCTCATCATAGCAAAGCCTCATCATCATCAAATCTATCCATATGAGCTTCAGCATCCGCCACATATGCCACGAGCAGCTTTTCCAATTCAAGAGCCTTTCCCTTAGCTTTTGAATCATCTTCAACAAACTTCCCAAATCAAATCATCAATCAACAAATCATAACAATCAATCAAGTCAATCATTAATCCAAGTAATCAAGCATTCAAACATGATCAAATAAACAATTATAACAATAATGGAAATTCTGTAAATAAAGAGTCCAAATCTAACAAGTATGAAAACATGAGCAATATCTCTACAACTTGATGAATGAACTTGCATAGGTTAACATGAAGTAAAATGGATGTCAAATCATCATGAACAATGGATCTATACTTAAGTTTACAGAAATGCATGGAAATCACTATTTTAACACAAAATCAAGCCAACGATCCGATATACTCCTTTGGATCCGTGTGAGAGATAATCACCACTCACCAAATCACCTAAACACCTCAAAAGCAACACACTTCAGATCTGGACAGCGAAGGATCCAACTTGATCTATCACAAATCCGCTTCAAACGATGAAATCTCTCTTCGAAGAATGTAGATCTTCAATCAAAGCTCTTGGATCTTCGATTTTATCTTCGATTTGGATGGAAGGAATCACAAGATTAGAGTGGAGAAAAGAAGTGAAGAAGTGTAGAACTCGAGCTCTTAAAATGGCAGCACTTCGTCGCTTCGAAATCCGGATCCCAAAAAGTGAGGTAGAACCCGCCTATTTATAGGCAGATTTCCCTTAGGTCGTTCGCTCTTAGGTCGTCCACGACCTATCGAGACCCCGCGACCTACGACCTAATGAAACCCCACGACCTACAACCTAACAACCCAAGCCTATGCGCATTCACGACCTACCAGTTCTGCGCGACCTACAGATACGCGACCTAACATATGCGCGCGACCTAGTGACCTAAAAATGTCACGACCTAACTGGACACGACCTAACACTAAGCCAAATCCCAGCGACTTAACGTACGCGCGACCTAACACTCATCCAAGGTCGCGACCTAACTAAACTCAGGGTCTCACGACCTAACACCTAAGTCATCTGGACGACCTAACTACTCCACTACTAAACTTAGGTCGCTCACGACCTAACTACGCTAACTCGCTAACTCCTATATTGCTAACTCTTAGGTCGCCAATTTCCTTAGGTCGCCAAATCCTGTAGGTTGCTAACCCTTAGGTCGTTCACTCTCTTAGGTCGCTCCAACCTCTTAAGTCGCTCATCCGACCTAACCTACCCCACGACCTAAGCCACCACACGACTCATCTCTTATACGACCTATCCCAAAGTCCTTAGGTCGCCAACTTCCTTAGGTCGTCTACTCCGACCTAACCACTATACGACCTAAGACTTAGACTCTGGACGACTTATCAACAATGCGACCTAATGACAACTGTTTTACGATGTTTCGATCCGTAAAAATACGGGTCGTTACAATGAAAGTTATGGTTTATAAAAAAAATAACCTTGATTTGGAGTATTATAGAGGAAATTATGGTCGAATGAAGTGGGAGGAAAATGGAGAAAGTGGAGATGAAAACAACTGATTTAAAACTAAATTTTTTTAAATGTTTTAAAGTAAGAATTTTTATTTTTTTTAAACTTTAAAACCTAAAAACTAAATAGAGAATTCATGGAATTTTTTGTATTAAGAACTTTAGGAGGTTGCAAATGAAAAGAAAATGAGAAAAATGAGAATAAAAATATGAAAATTAGTTTTATACCAAGACACAAATTGAATTACCAATATACCCCTATATTCATTACCCTTCATACCATCCCTTCCACCTCACCATGAAATCCGCCCACCTTAAGCCTCTCCCCTTCAAATCAAAGCCAACATCCATTAAATGCTTAATTGTACTCTTGTCTCCTTATGTTGCACAAGGTATCTGTTTGTATTAATTAATATATATATATATATATTCCTTTTATATTTCTTTTATAACTTAAATACATATGAATATACACATTCATATACCTCCCATATGGTTCTAACTTATTCTTTTATGGAATGTATATGTGTGTATGTGTAAACATAAGTGTCATGACATTTCCAATAACTTTTAGCTTACGAAAAGACAAAAATCCGAAAAATGAATTCCGGTCACATTTTCTGTTTTCCATCGAACTATATATTTTTGTAAACACATTTTTAAAAATATTTTACTATCATTATTTATCATTTAAAAGGGTTTTATTTTCATTATAATATCTATTAATTGAATATTTAAAATTAATTAATATTCACAAATCAAAGCAGTGAAATTCCGGGTCGTTGCATTTTTTATAACAAATATTCCAAAACCCTTATTTGCTTCCAAACCCTTTTAAATCAGTATAGAAAAATAACTTATCTAACTAAAGTCCTCTTCAGCATACAATCTCGCATATAATAACATTAAAATATTAATTTGTATAAAAAAATTCCAAAATTCTCCATTTCATAATGATTTAATTCAAACACTTCTAAATATATTTCCAAGGCTTTTAGAACGATTTTCCTTTTATTAAAAATAATCAACTGTGAAATATATTGGTCCAAAAATTATTCTTGACAATATACATATATATAAACTTTTTTTTAATAATTTCTACATAATAAATAAATCACATTCATCTTATTATAAATTCAAAATATTATTTTGTAAATTTCCAATTTATTAAATCCAACTAAAATTAACTTACCATTTCAAAATATAAATTTTAAGTTCGCTTTTTATTAAGATCCTTCAAATATTTCAATAATAATAATAAATCTATATTCAAAAATTTAATTTTTTAACCAAATCCTAAAAATCATTATTTTCCAAATAATTTCTATTCACAAAATTCTAGAGATTATTCCACTTTATATTTTCTATTAATAATAAAGTTTCAAAATCACTATTTATATTTAATATATTTCTATTACATCCAGCTTTCAATTTTAATTCATTTATTCCCTTTCAACCAATTTCTAGTGTCGTCTCCATTTAATGCAATCATATATTTATTTTGCACCAACGTATAATATTAATGTGCTCATCCATCAATAAATATATCTTTATAACAATCAACAATCAAAAACATGAAACCTAATTTTGTCCAATTCAATCCATTTAACTAATGATTCATTATAAAACAATCAACGGAAATAGAAGAAACAAGAATCTAGTTAATAGTTGTGAGCTATTAAATAACTCATCTTAGTTGATGCTTTCTCTTTCTCCAAACACACACCAAAGGTCCCTAAATCAATAATTATCCAAACCTCAAATAGCAATACCGCAACCCTTGCTGCACTAGCAGACACCACCCTAAGCTTCACCTTCGCTGTTGACCCACCCCAAGCCCAAACTCCCAAACCTCCATCTCTTGCAAACCCTGTCGCTTTAGCTACGTCATCTATGCATCTCCTCTAGAATCATCCGCAGTCTCCTCCAACTACCATGCAAGCTCATCGCCCATGCCAGGTCGGCAGTCGTCGTGCTCCTCTCCCGATATGCATGTCCCCTTTAGTTGCGCCTGCACGATTTTCCTTCCTCTCTCTTTGTTTTCCATCATCTTCTTTTTTTCTTTCTTTCATTCATTTTTTAATTTACGCGGATGAATAGGTTTAAGGCTAGGGAAAAATAAACGGGAAGTGAATGGGATTTGGTTAGTGACAGGTTAAAAGAAGAATCTAGAATGTGGGAGAGAAGAATGGATACTTTACATTGTTATAATTATTCTTTCTTCAATTTTGTTCAATGAAATCGTTTAAATTAATAATTTCAATTTGCCTCTTCTAACTGAAATCTAAGTATCTATATTTACATATAAATAATTTTGTCAAATATTTGTGAATATATTTTCAATTCAATTTAAACTGATATTTCTACAAAAATATATTTTAATAGATTACACATGGTATTTAAATTTAATAATTATTTTACTTTCATTGATTTTATTAATATCAAACAAAATCTCTTTTCATCTGTTTAAATCATATGAATATCATTAACATAATATATATATATATATATATTCATTTAAATATTTTATTCAAATTCAATATATTTTCTAAAAGAATCGATCCCAATTAATTAAATTCAAATCTATTTATTGTTAAATCTCAATAAATATATTTTAAAACTAAAATTATTCAGATATCACATTCCAACATTTTATTTTAATTAAAATGATTTATTACACGAGCATAGAAGGTTGGGTTATTATAGACCTCCCTTTAAGAAAATTGTGTCTTTGCAATTTCTTACAGGAAAGGCATCAAACACAAACACGACTCTAATACCCTAACTTCTGCAAACTACCACAGTATCCCATCGACCAAGCTTTATCCTCTTCAAAATTAACTTAATCCTCTAAGTAGCTTATAATTAGTGAAGACTAAACTTCTACTTCATCATCTCATTGTATGCTAAGAATTTAAATAGATTCATTTAAGGACTTTCTATTTTTCGCATACGATATAATTGTATGAAAATGTTTCGGTTGAGTCTCTTTTATAAAGAGGGTATTCCGAAAGTTTAAAACACATATAATTACATGATATACATCTCTGAATAAGCATCTCAACAGTGAGACATCCTGAAACATAGGGAAACAACAGAATAATATATATATACCACTATACGCATAAAAGACATACCTTAAATTGCATTTATTAAGTATATTTGCTTTTTATGCAAAAAAAAACCTATATAAGATCATATATATATATATATATATATAGACATGAAGTAGCATTCCATTCATAAAAAAACGGAAATATGTTGCATTTTCATTCTAGACCACTTCCCGACTAACTTTAAAGTGCCTAAAACACACAATCATGTAATGCTTTCAAAACAAAAGCTGTAGCATAACAAATTATGTGTCCAAATTTTTTTTCGAAGCATGAAAATAGTCGCGTCAAATGTTAGTGTGATTTGTCTAAACAAAAAAAATTCTGAAATGAATTATAAAACGCAGGCCCACTGCTTGGAAACCCATGTTTCACCAAATAACAAAATTTTACAAAGTTTACAAAACAAAACTGTTCCTTATTATCTTAGTCTTAAAACAAGTACAAGATCGTCAAAAATGGATGAGAGGGTCAAAATTTATAGTCAAATCACCACGGTGCTTCAGCTCAGAAATTTTAAGCGCATGTTTAAATTTTGGGTCAAGTGTAGACACATTTTGCATTGGAAAATTTCAAATTTAAAAAAAATGTAAACATTGAATTTGTTGCATATGAAAATACCTTACTAATGAAAGAAAATCAAAAAAATATGATCTAAACTCCACAATTTATGGCTATATTAATAAAGCACTATAATTTGAATTATTATTATTTTCAAAGCTCTAATCTCAAATTTTAATCTCATTTCAACTTATGTTCTCCACTTCGAAAATAATAAAATTTTATAAAAGCACCTAACATAAAGTTTTATACTTTGGAATTGTTATTATTACCATTTTTTCTAATTTCGTTTCAAAATAAAATTTCAAAAAAACAACAACAAACTCAATTCAGAATTTCATTTTTGCTTCATAATATTTATACAACATATGTACAATACTTCCATTTGAGAAATCCTTTGAAATTCCCATTATTCTACTATATATATTTTTTCCAAATGAAATAATACAATTTTCTTTTGATCTTTTTTCTAAAATTATATTTCACGGAGCCCTCCAAAATATTCTTTAAATAATATTCTCTTAAAAAAATTCCTTTTATTCCTCAATACATAATTTAAATTATTTATGTTATTTTATATCTTTCCCGAAACACTCATGATTCTATCTTTTCTTATAAATGATATTTCAATTATCATTATTTAATTTTTAAATTAATTTTTCTTTACCCATTATATATTAAGTATAATCATAATTCTAAATATTTCCTTTTCTTTTCCTAAAATCAATTCCTTATTTGAAAATTTTGAATGACATTTATTTTAAACTTACCTTTTAATTTAGGAACTCATATATATGCTTTTCATTCCTTTATATATATTCTTATAAATTTACCTATACCATTCATTCAAATCACATCAAAAGGGTCATAACTTGCTTATCTCTATATATTTATCACCACATATTTTTTCCACTTCTTAAAATAATTAATCTTTTCAAAATATTATATGACTAACTTTAAAACATTTTCCTTTTCAAAATATTGTTTATAATATTTTTCAAAGCATTACTCTCTTTCCAATGTATTGTGTGTGTGTATTAAAACATACTATTTTTTCCAAAATGTTGTGTTGAAATGCCTCGTCCTAGTGTTTAGGAATCTCTATCGATACACAGGCAAGACGCATCAACCAGAATTCCTAAAGCACTCAATGGATAAATTAACACGACTTAAACACTAAAATTATTTCCAAATATTTATAAAAATAATCTTCTTAAATTTATAAAAAAATAATTTACTTGCTTTTATTATAACATATTTTTTTTTGTGTGTATAGATAACAGTATAAGCGAACATACATCGGTCATCCAAACATATCAACAGGCAAGCATTCACTTAAGTTTTTTCATCATTCGACGTATTAGTTATATATATGTATATTATTATTATTTTCTCTTATGAAATAATTTTCCCTATTCCCTAGCAGTTTTGGAAACACTGTTGGCTCTAATAATCTTGGTTTCACCCAGAATTTTATGGGTTCACATATTTGAGTGAATACTCTTACTAAATCCCGCGCTCTAGACTGAGCCCAATAATATATTCATTTAAATATAAGCACAATATAACACACATCAATAAAAACTAACACGTTTGCTCAACGGAAAGTAATATATAAGCCTTTATTGTGTCACTCTGATCAATATTGGATACTGTAAGTCAAGCACGCATAATCACAACTTATTTATGTGACTATCCAATGTGCGAGATTCAAGTTAGGATCTTCTAAAGTTTCCCTAACCAGACAACTACCAACTCCTTTCTAAGCCACACAGAAGTCTAACATACACCATTAATACCAACACTACTAGATGAACTAACTACTTCTACCTTCACTAGTTTCATCAACTACTCTATATCTCATTCAGAGACTGACACTTAGAAAGTGGGTAGAAATAAAGATATTATATAATAAAAAAATACAAATACATCCTTAGATGATTACCCCAGTAATCATTATATATTCCTACTGTCACTTAGGTATATAAAATAAACCACCACACATCCATAGGGACAAATACTGTAAGTCTCATCTAAGGTCAAGACTCATGCCTCATATACTATATATTGTTCTAAACCTACTATGGTACTAACTGTAACACCTCACCTCTATACTACCAAATAGTATTACTAAGTAATACTATCTGATAATATAGAGGATGAGGCGATATTGGGCTATCACACGTGAATATTCCCTTGGACTAACATTGGTACTTATTCCAAAATCATAGCTACTCATCTATACGTACATGATATTAGTACAAAGCAATAAACATATGTGTTTAAAAGATAGAACAATACACAATGTGAAATAAATAATAGAGAACACATAGTCATTAACGCAGCGATAATATATATAATAGAAAATATACATAATTATCAATGGGTCAACAAAAATAAGTCGAATGCCCACTCTCTATAAAATAGATACAACACACATATCTAATATGTACATGTCAACATCATCATCATACATGAGCTACGTAAATAATGATACTTTAATCAACTAATGATCTAGCCTCCAACTATTCCCAATAATCACAAGCCGGTGCCATCATCCCTAAACCTCAAATGTCTCGGATTAACCCGAGTATTATATAAATAACACATGGGTCAAACTATGCCTAAAATGTAGATGTCAATATATAATAATAACTAGCCTTGTGTAACCAATATATCTCATCAATCGATATGTGGATATCTCAAATGTACTACATATATCATACAATGCATCATTCATCACTCTTCAAAATAAACAACTCCTCCCATAGGTTAAATAATACATTCTATCCATTTAAAAATCACACAATAACAACCATTGGTGGAACTATAACATAGTGGGTTAATCGACTTAATATCTAGTCATTATCCAACACACTCAAAACAAATGGGAATCAAGTATTGAATAAGCTCACAACCAAGAGTGGTACTACAAGCATGGCATTGTATGTCTCCATATATCGCGATAATATATTCCAATTAGGAGCCTCATAGCACACAACACGCTCTAGAGGATAGACTGGCAGCACATAGCACACACCACAGTCTTAGTTACTCCTAGTCATCGTGACTCTATGTCCATCTATATATTATGCCCACAAGCCTACTGCCCAATGGCAACTGTAACACCCCGTAAAATGAACCATAAATAAATAAAGTAAATTGAATTAAATATGATAAGGGTTGGATATGAGAATTTTATAAAAGTTTGAAGTTGACCACGAAAGTTATTCCGTTGCATCCATGGCAAAATTCTTATCTGTTTCCATATATAATATGTTGAGAACGGAGCTCAAACAAAGAAGTTATGAGCATTTGAAGTTCTAAGATTTAAATTAATTTAGTTTGAATTCAAATTCAAATTACAAATCATATTTAGGATTTAAATTTCAAAAATTAGCTTGGGGGCTAAGTAAATGATTAATTAAGGCTTAACGTTAAAAAGTTAATTAGGGAATAAAATAATTTGACAACGGAAAACAAAATAAATGCCCCTAAATAAGATAGCGGTTGACTTAAATAGGCCAACCGGTTGACCGTAGCAGTCGACAGGTTGCCCAAGGGTGGTTGACCGCTTGGCAATGATAGTTGCCAGTGGTAGCTAGGGTTTTATGTTATGTTCAATTCGGTTGTGCACTCCGGATTGAGCTGTTTCTTACCTACTTCCATCCTACGGTTCTGGTGCATTTCAACTCCTATAAATAGGATCCTATCCTCTCTACATTTATTCATATTATTTTAGGGAATACGATGAAACTCTGCCATTGCTATCTCTCTAATAAGGTTCAGAAACTCCGTAGAAAATTCAGGTAAGGATTCAACTTATTTCCTATTTGTTTCTTCTTCCTCCAATCTATCCTTATCATATTCTTCTCCAATTATTCTGAATCTAATAAATATATATACCTCTTCACTATTGTGTGTGTTTGTATCAAAAGAGAAAGATTCTGGAAGAGATCGAAAAGCTACAAATCCATTTGAGTAAATACAAGGCTAATCTGTGAGTGTAAATCTTAGTATTTCTTTTCAACAATTGTTTAGTGTATTTCTTTTGGATTTGGATATGCCTTAGGGATTTTGAAATATGATAGAAAAAATCCCCCCAAAATCCTTTTTATTTCGAAGTGTCAATTCTATGTTGAGATTCTCGATTATTTACATTAATTTGATGAGATTTGTCTCGTTTATGCATTTTGATAATTTCATAGTCTATTCCACTTCTCCTTCTTCTGGGTCAAATTGTGATCCTTCAATAAAATTAGGTGTTTAGATTACGAATTCTATTCGTAGTTTACACCACTTATTCTTACCTATTTCCTTCTAAAAGAGGAGTTGAATAGAATATGGGGTTTAGATTGCAATTCTTATTGTTTAAGTTATTCCATTGAATTGGTGTAATAAATTGAGTTTCTATTTTATTTACAAGTCTGTTATTGTAGTTTTAATTATAAATATTTATTCCCTGTTTTGGACATTAGAATTCCATGAAACCTTGGGAAATTGAAGAAAAGGACTTGTAATAATAATTTAGGGAATTGACATATAACACTAGTTTAGGGCGTAAAATCCATGCGTTTAGACCTTATTAAGCATGAATATTTATTTATTTCTATTTAGGTAATTAACGTATAACTATTGCGTATATGGCGTAGTTAATTAGGCACTTATTTACATTTATTTTTCCCCATTAGGAAGGTAATTGATTTTGAGGTGAAAATAAGAGGAAACTCTTATATAGCCTAATTATTATTTTAAGGTGTAATAAGGAAGATTCATTATAAGGCCTTATTTATGAAACGATGAGATGAGTGTGTGTGTGTGTGTAGAGAGAGTAATTGATTTGTAGCTAAGTCATAGGAATGCAAGGTCAATAGAGTTACATGATGGAAGTATGCCCTTCACTTTGAGGCTACCAGCAGTCGTATACACTTTTATTGATGTGAGATATCCTTATGATAAATATTTGTAATGACACTAGTTCCAAATTTTGTAGAGGAAATCTACCTAGCTAATCTAGCTACCAGTTCCTAATAGCGGACTAATGTGAGGCGTCATTATGAGTATGGGCCATAATACGAAGAGCCTGCTTCGGGGTTTGAGGTATTAAGTGGTCGGACCCGTCTTTTGCCAGATTAAGTATTAAATGGTCAAGGGGTTACACTAAGTGGTATCTCTACAAGGGTCTGCTTCTAGAATTAGGCCTTAAATGACGTGGTATGCCTATTTTCCACTTGGAAGTATTAAGTGGCCTATAAGATTTCATATGATGTCAGCTATATAGTATCGTTGAGGAGCAAGCTTCTAGAATTAGGCCTTAAATGACAGGGTCTGCCTATTTTCCACTGGGAAGTATTAAGTGGCTTGGGTACCGTCTCTTACATTATTAGCTATTTATGACGTATGATTGGGATATGGGATTTACTTCTGGAATGGAAGGTATTAAGTGGTTGGAGCCACCTCCTTTCCTTATAAAGAAGTATTAAATGATTTTCTGTTCGTAGACATATTCTTATTTTGAAATATACTGCCCAAGTACTGAAAATGTAAGACTTGAGGTTTTTATTCAGTAGATACTTGTTATTATGACTCCCTCCTCATTATAACACAGGTTAAGGATAGAGTGATGGCGGTGACGATGCTTAAAGGTGAAGAAGCTTGGCAAGTGGCAGTATTTATTATTATTTTCTTTCATGTGTATCCATCGATTTTAAAATTATGTAACGGATATTATATTACGGTTTTTATGGGATTTTGTGTTATGGCATTTTTATGGTTTTGAAATAAATGGGTACACTTTACTATTATATTTTTTCCATCCGTTATGAGTTCTGAAAGTTTAATTATGGCTCTGAAGTGTTATTTCTTTTTACTACCAACAGCTTGCTTTAGAATGGATCTAAGTTTCGATGGGCCTTTTCTAGGTTGAAATTTAGGCCTGTTCTAGGGTGGTTTATTACAACAACAAATTGTTTGGCTAGTGTGGCTTCTGGGTATATCATCACATAATCTAAGTATCAGCACATAGCACTTATAATGGTGATGCCACAGATCTAGTATGCGACCCAACGATCAGCCAACTAGGACGTACACTAGTTTATATGTATAAACATCATACATCACTAATTTGGACACAACAAATAGACATACTTAACCATCTTACACATAATAATGGTAACATGTACCACTCCTCATATATGAGCGTCAATCACATTCAAGAGGTAACTAAATAAGTAACCGCTCCAGTGTCCCACATGACTTAGTGCTTCTCTCCTATTTACCAAATTTTTGTGAATTCCACTCAACCTCACAATATTCTATACATTGAGTCAGAGTAATTGGAAAAATATTACCGAACGTCTCATACCACTTAGTATTACTAATCCATTTACTAACAATTCTCATGATATAGAATTAACACGCAATCACCCAATTCAACTATATATTGATTCAAAAGGGTTTTATAATAACATCTCCAATTCAATTTAATAATCAATATTGATTCCAAAGTGATTTACATTATAAATATTCTCATTATGTTTAAAAACTCTTATTTAATATCAAAGCAATCATCATTTTAAACCTTCTTTCAAATTTCAAACCTATAAATTTATTTTAAAAATAACTTATACAACTCGAAAATCTTCTTTGATATTTATGAATGCTAACAAAAGGAGTTTTAAAATTCAATAATTTCCTCTAATGAACCAATCTAGATGATATTATTTCTCTCAAAAAGGATTTGAACTTTAAATATTTTCCAAACCCATAATATCCAATTTCCAAAACAAATATTCCAAAACCTTTATTTACTTCCAAACCATTTTAAATTACTATAGAAAAATAACTTATCTATCTAAAGTCCTCGTATGTATAAATTTTTACATATATTAATATTGAGTTGTATACCAAAATTCCAAAATTCCCCATTTCATAATAATTCAATTCAAACACTTCTAAATATATTTTCAAGGCTTTTAAAACAATTTTCCTTTTATTAAAAATAATAAAAATATTAAATATACTACTTTAAAAATTATTCTTGACAACAAATGTATATACATATACATATATATATATAAACTTTTGTTAATAATAATTTACATACAATAAATAAAGCACATTCATCTTATTATTGATTCAAAATATTATTTTATAAACTTCCAATTTATTAAGTCCAAATAAAATTAATTTATCATTTCAAAATATAAATTTTGAATTCTCTTTTTATAAAGATGCTACAAATATTTCTATAATCATAAATAAATACATATATATTTATAAATTCACATATTTAAATCAAATCCTAAAAATCATTACTTTTCGAATATTTCATGTTCACAAAATTCTCGAAATTATTCCACTTTATATTTTCTATTAATAATAACATTTCCAATATTAAATAAAATAACTCATTCCAAAATCACTATTTATAGTTAAATATTTCTATTACATTCAAGCTTTTTATTTTAATTTATGTATTCCCTTCTGATCAATTTATAATGTTGTGTCTAACTAATGTGATCATCTATTTATTATTCACAAGTAAAATATTAGTGTGTTTAGCCATCAACTAATATATCTTCATAAATGACAATAAAAATAATTTGCAATCCAACCCCATCTAGTTCAATCCATATCAACTAATGATTCATTATCAAACAATCAATGGAAACAGAAGAAACAAGAATCAAGTCAATAATTGTGAGCTATAAATAACCCAGCTTGGTTGATGCTTTATTTTCTTCCAAACACACACCAAAGGTCCCCAAATCAATAATTACCCAAACCCTAAATAGCATCATCTCAAACCTTACTTCACTAACCGACATCACCCTAAGCTCCACCTTCGACGTTGACCCAACCCAAGCCCAAATGCCTAAACCTCAACCTCTTGCAAACGCAGTTGCCTCAGCCTCATCATCCGCGCACCTCCTCTTGAACTAGCTACATTCTCCTCCGCTTACCATGCAAGCTCGTCGGCAATCGCCATGCCTTCTCTCCCGATGCCAACCCATTGTGCTTGTGCCACATAATTTTCCTTCCCTTCTCTTTTTTTCGTCATCGTCTTTTCTTTCTTTTTATCGTTCTATTTTTTTAATTGACATGGTTGAGTTGGTTTAGGGCTAGGGGAAAATAAAAGGGAAGTGGGTTTGGGTTTGGTTATTAGTAGGCTAAAAGAAGAATCTAGAATGAAGGAGAGAGGAATGGATACTTCAATTTGTTATTATTATTCTTTCTTCATTTTTGTTCAGTAAAATCCTTTAAATTAATAAATTTCAACTTGCCTCTTCTAATTGCAAACTAAATATCGATATTTACATATAAATAATTTTATCAATATCTGCGAATATATTTTCAATTCAATTTAAACTGATATTTCTACAAAATATATTTTAATAGATCACACACAGTATTTAAATTCAATAATTATTTTACTTTCATTAGTTTTATTAATATCAAATGAAATCTCTTTTCGCCTGTTTAAATCATATGAATATCATTTACACAATATATATATATATATATTCATTTAAATATTTTATTCAAATTCAATATATTTTCTGAAAGGATCGATTCCAATTAATTAAATTAAAATCCATCTATTGTTAAATCTCGATAAATTATATTTTAAAACTAAAATTATTCAAATATCACATTCAAACGTTTTATTTTAATTAAAATGATTTATTACACGAGCATAGAAGGTTGGGTTGTTATAGGCCTCCCATTAAGAAAATTGCGTCCTTGCAATTTCGTACAGGAAAGGCATCAAACACAAACGTAACTCTAATACCCTAACTTCTGCAAACTACCACAATATCCCATCGACTAAGCTTCATCCTCTTCAGAATTAACTCAATCCTCTATGTAGCTTAACATAAATGAAGACTAAGCTTCTACTTTATCATCTCGTCATATGCTAAGAATTTAAAGAATTTAATTAGATTCATTTAAGGATTTATTTTAAAATTATTTTACCATGTCTTGTTTTAGATATTTTATATGTAAAATTTTGAATTCAAAATTTATTAACTTAGTCAAAAATCAATATAGATACTTAAATATTTTATTAATTTTTTTATAAATATTTTGAAATTATATATATATATATATTAAACTATATATTTTAGATAATCAATTTGTATATAAATGGTGAATGTATATGTTATGGATATAAATTCCAAATTTATACATACACATTAACCATGTAAACAATTGCTATGTAGCACATGCATGACATACACCCATGAGTATATAATGATATACTCATTAATAATAAAAATATCGATTAATTGAATTCACTAAATAAATATATAAATAAATTAAATGAAATTGGATTTTATTTAAATAATCTTGATCTAGTCTAGTAAAACCCATTAGACTTCATGGGACTACTATGATCAAATAGGAATTTTTTTTTAAATGTACCTATTTCTCCCGCTGTAGGCCGGTCAAGCTCCAACAATGGTATCAAAGCCCAAATGGTCTATACGTTCTAATTAGTTAACATTTGGAGCCAACTAAGTAAGTCTACTTATCCGATAGGTGTCTAAAATAGTAGTGTCTAGGCTTAAGGTTGAATAACCAAGCATTTTTCCCTCCATGGCTACTGTCCTAGCCCAATGGATTAAGTGAATCCGAAAGGTCGGCCCAAACATATTCAAATTAAGATATGAAAATTTAACATATTTTAAATATAAATATAAAATTTGAAATATAAATTGAAATTTTGTAAAGGTTATAAAATAAATTAAATACTTTCAAAAATGTTTTGAAAAAAATAATTTATTTCAAACCTTAATATATATTTAATCCATTTGATTAACTGAATAAATAAAATAGTTAACTAAAATTTAATTTATTAAATCTATATATATTGATATATGTATGTAAATGTTATTATTATAGTTACATACTTATCTTAAATTTGTTTAAGATGAGTTACATTAAATTTGCGAATTCATTTAAGTATTTAATTAAATAAATGAATTTATTAAATAAAATTAATTAAAATATACACATATACTGATATGTATATATAAACAAACTATAAATATTATAGCTAATTATTTGTCTTAAATTAATTAATACAATCTATATAAATTAATTAAATATGGTTTAACTAATCATAATTAAAATTAATTTAATATGATTTAATTGATAAGATACATGTATACATTATATATAAACAGTTTAAATTTATATAATTATTTTGTATAAATTTAGTATAAGTTGGCCTGTAAGAAACCCAAATTGATTTTTAGGAATAAGTACATAACTAAAGTATGTATATTTCGATTTCAGATTAGTTTGATACTTAAATCACGAAGGTATTTCATAAGAAATACATTACTCCTTAAAGCGATATCGCCCAAAAAACATAGATTAAAGATTGTGAATCTTTAATATATAAAGTTGTCCTTTACTATTTACATATTAATAGAGTACTTGCATACTATCTAGTTATTGAGAAAACTCAAGTTAGAGATGTTATGTGTTAATGATATTTTTCATCACGTAAGACCAAGTTAATTATAACGACCGCCCTACACCTACGATGCAGAACGGTTGTCAAAGGAAAGAAAAGAAGTAAAGAAGAGGAAATAAAAGACAAGAGAATGGAAAATTAGAAAAAGGAAACATCAAATAACCAAATAACATGTCGTATATCTCACATCGCATCAAATAAAATATAATAGTCAACATAGATATAAAACAGCTGAGACAGTAATAACAATGTGAACTAATCATCAGAGTATAAGATCTGTAGAGTTATACAACATAGTAATAGAGCTTATACAACTGGAAAATAAACTCAACTAATACATTGTCTCTAATAATAGTAGGTCAAACACTGTCAAAGTTCCATAGTGTCACACAACGGAATATACAATAACAAAATCAAATATAAGTATGGGTAAATGTCACCTCCTACTAGTCCATCTATAGGACTCCATATGCCATCCACACCTACTCTCTAATCTACTCATTGAAGAGTTCTTGAGATAATAATAAGCCAAACTAAAACCTCGGGTCAGACGATAATCTGGTGTGAGCGATAACCAATCTCAAAATACTATAAAAGTCAATATAGCATACGGAACAAAGGGTGTACGAATCATACCTGACCTGTCCTTGCAAACAAAGAGTTAGCATATAGCATAGATAATATGTTACTCTTTAACATCATAAAAGGGTAATTCATACTCAATAAACTGTCGGGGTGCCTAGGTATATCCATACAAAATACCTACTCCATACTAAGTAAACTGAGCGAGGTGTCTAGATATCCCTATGCACAATACCTACCTCGTATGGCATCCCTAAGGTGACAGGTGGCTAGTTTAGCAACCATAACAAACATAACATCCATCAAACAATACTACCACTAGGTATGCTTTAAATATATGATAACTCATATGGTCTGCTTTCTATCAAGGACTAGTGGAAATCCCAGTTCTCCGTTGTACTCTCGTATATTGCAGCCCAAAGCCGGATACGTGTCTCACAGCCCAACTCTGGACATTAGATTTAAAGCCACAAGTTCAAGGTATATGGATCCTTGCTATCAATCCATGGGCATCCCCACTATACAATACCCCTGCTTTGAGTACAATAGAAAACACTTCAAGTCATCAACGATCCCTTAGTACATACACATCCATCCAAGCCCCACTACAACAAACTGGGGTTTTCATAGCGTTTGAAAAACGCAATTATAGTTTACCATAGCATTTCGTTGAACGCTATGGAACGACATGCTATAGTAGATCATCAACTTCTAATAGCAAAAATAAAACGCTATGCAAAATCATATTTCCATAGCGTTAGAAAAACGCTATTGCAAGTATATGCTGTGGTTGACCAATAACTTGTAGGCAAAAATAAAACGCTATAGAAAGTCTTGTTTCCATAGCGTTATGAATTTTACGATAGTGGCTGCTTTTCTCTAACATTTTTAAAATGCTATAAAATAGAATATCATTTTTACAGGTTTTATTTAATGCCATTTAAGCTTTCAAAAGCATCAATTAACTATATAATATATAAATATTATATATTTCACATGTATAATATCCTTTAATCGATTTCTTCATTGTATATAAATATAACAGATTTTCACATATGTTATACCATACTGAAACAAAATATGTAAATTAAAGCACATGATATTTCATACATATTGTTCAAATAAATTTCTTGTGTTCATACATAATATTTCATACATATTACATATTTGCAACAACTACCTAAAAGAAGGTTTCATATTTATCTTCTAGCAAATGATGCACCATAACAACTCACCTACTAAAATGATACACTATATACCAAGTGATTCCAAGATTACACACTGTTGAATCATATTTGGATGTAGCAGGCAAGAAAGTTTCTCACCTAGAAAGACGACATCACCACCAAACATCAGTGCAATTGGAAGATAAGACAAGAGAAATGAAATTTTAAAATATATTTACCTTGCTGAAGGACAGTGCCGGCCCTTTGGCTGGGCAACATGGGCAACAGCCCAGGGCCCAATTTCTAAGGGGGGCACAATTTTTTTCCAGTCCATCTATATTTTGTTTTTCAATCCCAAAAAAAAAAAACCTAAAATCAACGCAGTTTCTCACGTACAGGAAATTACTTCGATCGGAAGCCGAAGCATTCTACGCGACTTCCAATTTCCGATTTTCAATTTCCAAAGCAGCTGTTCGATATTCAATGGAAATAACGTTCTTCTCCATGTCTCCTTTTGATTCAGGCTTCTTTCCCTCTTCTGATTTTACCAATCTTACAATCTATAAAGCCCTGAGATTAAGATTTCACAACTTATCAGCATCTCTAGATCCAAATCAATTTCGGATTCCTGTGGATTTCAGAATTCAATCACAATTCACAAGGTATGCTTTAAATTTAATGTGTTTACTGTGTTTTTTTTTTTTAATTTACTGAAAGAAAAACTAAAAGCCTAAAATGGTACTGTCTGTAGCTGCATCTTTGTTGATTCTGATTTCTGAAGCCAAAAGCAATTCTGCGACTCCTTCTACTACTTGTCATTATATTTTCAGGTTTGTTTGACTGTATGTTTTAATTTCAGTATTTTTGTCTATTGTTTTTTTGACTGTTTTTATCTGAGTAAAAAAAATATACATCAAGGAATAACATTTTGATCTTGTTTATTAACTGCAGTTTTTTTGAGATTAATACCGGTTTGTTGGATGGAAGAATGATGTCATGAGGAGATGTAATTATTTGGAGAATGGAGAAGAGCTCATGAATCAGGTTGTATTTCTCTAATTGATAATTTTTACTATTTTTAGAGCTTAATTTAGTAGTTGGTACCATCATGAAACAATTATCTGGATCTCAAAAAAGGAAAAAACGACAAAGACAAGAACTTATAACTCAAAGTTTACAAGGTTCCCTGAATAAATATTTCAACAAACAATCAGATTCATTAGTTGAATCTGAACAACTAGTTAGTATCATAGAAAACGAAAATGGCGATCAATTGATAAATCCACTTGAGGTAAAAAATGATGTTGAAAAATCGAAAGAGGAAGATAGTGATGAATACGAAGAAATATATGAAAAAGGTGAAGATGCGATTAAAGTAATGGATAATAGTGATATTGACAATCCTCATGAAAACAACCGTATTGTCAATAATTTTAAGCGTTTGGAAAATGACTTGAGCTTAAACATTTATGATCCTAGAATTTGGGATAATCTTCAAGGAGAACTTAGAAACTTACTTATTGAAAATGGACCTAAACGGGAAACTAATCTTAATTTTCCAAAAGATGAATACTCAAGAAGATTTTCTTCAAACTATTATATTCAAAATTTACCGAATGGCGAAACTCGTGATAGGGAATGGTTAGTGTATTCAAGAGATTTAGATAGAGTTTTTTGTTTTTGTTGTAAGCTATTCAAAACAAAACCATCAAAAAGTCAATTAGCAAGTGAAGGAATTAGAGATTGGAAACATCTTAGTAAAACACTTGAACAACATGAAAATAGCATTGAGCACCTTCAAAACTTGAAATCACTGAAAGTGCTAAGACTTGGGTTGAAGAAAAATCAAACTATAGACAAAGAATTGCAAATGCAAATTAAAAGCAACACGCTACATTGGAAAAATGTAATGGTTCGAATCATTGCTGTTGTAAAATGCCTTGCAATAAATAATTTGGCTTTTCGTGGAACAAACGAAACAATTGATGATGATGCTAAAGGAAATTTTTTAGGTCTTGTTGAAATGATTTCAGAGTTTGATCCTGTAATGCAACATCATTTTCAATTGATTAGAAATAAAGAAATTCATCATCATTATCTTAGTCATAAAATTCAAAACGAATTGATAACCATTCTAGCGTCCAAAGTTAGAAATGCTATAATTACAAAATTAAAGAGGCAAAATATTTTTCTATTATTCTTGATTGTACACCCGACTCAAGTCATAAAGAACAAATGACTCTGATAATAAGATGCGTTGATGTGTCGTGTTCTCCGATAAAAATAGAAGAATTCTTTTTAGAATTTATAAATGTTGTTGATACTACTGGACTTGCTCTTTTTAATGAATTACAAATTGCATTAAAAAACCATGGACTTAATATTGATGATGTGAGAGGGCAAGGGTACGATAACGGATCTAATATGAGAGGGCGACATCAAGGTGTACAAACAAGATTGCTTGAAATAAATCCAAGAGCATTTTACATGCCATGTGGTTCTCATTGCCTTAATTTAGTATTATGTAACATGGCAAATAGTTCTCATAAAGCGAAGTCATTTTTTGGAGCATGTCAATGCATATATCTAGCGTTTTCTAACTCAACAAAGCGATGGCACGTTTTAATTGATCATATAAAAGGTTTAACTTTAAAACCATTATCTAACACACGATGGGAGAGTCATATTGAAAGTATTAAGGCAATAAAATCACAACTTTTTGAGATTAGAGAAGCTTTATTCAAATTAGCAGAAGTTACAGATGATGCGAAACTAAGTAGAGATGCTCAAACTTTAGCTACATGTGAGCTTTCAAGTTTTGAATTCATACTATCTTTAGTTATTTGGCATGATGTTTTAAACAAGATAAATGTGGTGAGTAAAAAGTTACAATCAGATGATATGCGTCTTGATATTGCTGTTAAACAACTAGATGGTCTTGTTTCTTTTTTTGAAAAATATAGAGAAAATGGATTTAACTTAGCGATTGAAGAAGCGAAACAAATAGCTATAGATATGGAAGTTGAGCCAACGTTTCCTACAAAACGACGAATTCAAAGAAAAAAACATTTTGATGAAACAATTGATAATGATAGGGAACAATTGTCTGCACAAGAATCATTTAGAATTGACTATTTTATTCATATAGTTGATATCGCTCTCTCCCAGCTAAGGACCAGATTTGAACAAATGAAACTTTTTGAGTCTGTATTTGGTTTCTTATTTGATGCTCAAAAATTAATGAACTTAGATGATGGGGAATTACTAATTGCTTGTGTAAATCTTGAAAATGCTCTAAAAGGGATGAAATTTCTGATGTGGTTGGAAAAAATTTATGTTCTGAACTACAGGTATTGCAAGTAATGTTGCCAAAAGAATCATATGAAACAGACAAGCCATGGACTTCGACAAGAATGATTGAGTTTGTGAGAGAAATAGATATGTTTCCAAATGTGATGATCGCTTACAGAGTATTATTAACAATCCCTGTGACTGTCGCATCTGCTGAACGGAGCTTTTCCAAATTGAAATTGCTAAAATCATATTTGCGAACTTCTATGTCTCAAGATAGGTTGAATGGGCTAGCGCTTCTATGCATCGAAAAAGACATGTTGGAAAATATTGAGCAAGATGACATAATCAACGATTTTGCTTCAAAAAATGCATTAAGAGCAATTTTTAAATGATGTTGTTGGACTTTAACTTTTTGTCTTCTGATGATTAGAAAGTTGTAAGTTTTATGTTTTCGGAGATGTAATGAACAATTTAATTAGCTTTTAAGAAAATCATTGTTGTGTTTGATTTATGTGTTTATTATTGTTTTGAAGTGTTGTTTGTGTTTGTAAGAAAGGGCCCAAACTTGAGTTTTGTCCATGGCCTAAAATGACGTTGGACCGGCCCTGCTGAAGGATATGTCTACATCCCAGAATTGGGTTTTACAGATGCATCAACATGGGAGAACACGGTAATGTTGTAGTATGTTGGATTAAAACTTCCATACTTCTGATTTAAGGCATTTGTTGAACGACCTGGAGATCAACTGGAAGTTATATGAAACATATGGGAAAAAATAACTACTATGCGATTCAGTTTTCCAAGGAGGACATTACTATTGAAGAAAAAGTATTCGTTCTTTGGAAAACTACTCATAACTGAATCATGGCACCCAGATTTTGAATACAAAGCTTTAGATCTCAGTACAATTCATATATAGGTTAATCAACATAACCTAGATATTGAAATGTGGAGTTCTGATGCTATTTCTATTATTTCACGTTTCAACAGCAAACCAATTCGCATGGACACAATAACTTGTGAAACAACAATGACAAAGTTTGCAGAGGTATTAATTGAAATAAACGCATTGTCTGATTTAGTTACAAATGTCCCTATATTATTACATAATGGAGTTAAAAAGGGGATATCTGTTACATATGATTTCATCCCTTATAAGTGTTCTGAATATAAAATATTCAGCCACAAAAATGAAATGTATGCTGAACAACTGAAGCCATGGTGTATACCCAAACATGCTGCAAGAAATGACTGCTTTGGACATGATGGAAAACCTAGGACAAGTGAAGATAATAAAGGAAATGCTAGTACATGCGCTGATAATGTTAGCATGACTCAACCAGTGGGTGACAATGATATACCTGAAGCAAACACAGCAGGAGAAAAGGAACCGTCTGAAGTAGTACGAAATGCACCAATGCATCAAGATATTTAGTAGAAGACGATACCCTTGATTTTCTAAATGAAGAACTCCTGATCATAATTTAAACTCCGAAGAATTCATCAACAACATCACCAAAGTTATCATTGAAAACTTACCATTAGACAAGGAAATAGCAGATATATCAGAGTGTGTCACTGCTCAACAAGAATTATATGAAAAACAATATTAGTAACAACAGTGAAAATAGCTAATGATTACACAAAATAGACGGGGAGAAAATGAATTTAAACTAGGTAACTAAACTCAAGAGTTTCTTTAAAAATAAATAAATAAATATATATATATATATATATATATATATATAAATATATATATATATATATATATATATATATAGAATATTCATGCTTAGGTAGAGTATAAGATCAAATATATATTCATGCTTAGGTAGAGATTCCAAGATTTGGGATGCTAGATATATAGATGTCAAAATAGCATCTTTGAGTAAGTCTAAAACCCTTAAATTATCTCCCTTCACACCAAAGCACTCACATCACAAACTTGTAAATTTAATGCACTTTCTAATGTGATCCTACATATCACAATGATATAATGGCTATTAAACCCACATTTTTGCCAGCCAAGAAACAAAAATCCACATGGGTTTATGAAATCATATAAGCGTTGCTACAGACCCAGAAAGAAAAAGGATCTAAGAAAATATATGGTCAAAATAAGTACCACGATAATTCTTCCGTGAGTACCAGCCTAGCACCACTTTTAACACCGCTCTGCACCAAGCTACAAATGCGATCCTTTGACTGCAAATGGATTGTACAAGAAAACAAAAAAATGTAAATTTACAACACTATTTGCAGCTATGGTAACAACAATCTTATAATTTCACTTCCTTACTAATCACTAGACCAAGGTCTGTTCCAAGCTCAATGCCTGCATTTACGTTAAGTGATTTAGCTTATTTTATTAATTCATCCTCCCAAAACACCACACACATATATATATATATATATATATATATATATATATATATATATATATATATATATATCTCAAAACTAGATATATATTACACATTTATTAGGGATACTTGGTAAAAATATATTGAGATCCATTGTAACATGAACAAGAAATCTCAGATTACACGTTACACATTTATTCAGCAATGGCTGCAAGCTCATAGACAATCCTGTATTTCTTGTGCCACAGCCTCAAAAACCCTAAACCCAACTAATTTAGTTAATTCTAAAAAGTATATCCTGGAAAATTATCGTTTGGCGACAAGATCTGTTCTCATTCAAATTGCAAAGAACAATTTTACCAAACGGATGATTTTCGAATCCAAATGGAACGAGCAATAGCTGCACAGTAATGTATATTATCGACTATTCTGTTCTTTAAGTCACTTCTGTCTTCTTCCAAGTCACTTTCCCCGAATGCTGCCTTCCAAAGATTTGGTTATTCTTCAAATGCAACATCTGAGAATAATGAGAAGGAATCTACATCTGAGATCAATGAAAAGGAATCCGAAGAATCCACAAACCAAGATACTAATGAGGCTAAAAAGACAAAAGATGAAGCTGCAGCATCAAATAATTACAGGATGCAGAAATAGAGAGTGATCTATCTATTAATGACCTCCAAAGCTTCTTGTAGAAAAAGAAAAGTAGTTCGTATTGAAGCACAAAGAGGTAGAGGAAATGCAAGATAAAGTTCTTCGCAGCTATACTGAAATGGAGAATGTTTTAGATAGGACGAAACATGAGGTAGAAAACACTAAGAAATTTGCTAAGAGTTCGTTAGATGTTGCGGATAAATTGAGTAGAGCTTCATCTATTGTGAAGGAGTGTTTTTCAAAAATTGATGCATCTAAAGACTCAGCTGGTGTAGCAGCACTATTAAAAACTCTGCTGGAGGGATTGAAATGACCGACAAACAATTAACAGAGGTCATTAAAAAAATTTGTGTAGAGAAATTCAATCCTACCAATGAGATATTTGATCCTCATTGCCATCATGCAGTTTTCCAAATTCCCGATGAGTCCAAACCATCTGGAACTGTTGCTGTTATTATTAAGCCTGGATATATTATTTGTGATCGCATTCTTCGCCCTACTGAAGTTGGTGTTACTGAAGGTGGGAAAGTTGAGGAATCCGATGATAGTTATGATGAGTGATTTGTTAAATTCAGCTAAGCTAATATTTTTTTAATTTTATCTGCAATAGTTTATCGATACTATGTATATTCTTGAGAGCAATGTATGAAAGAATGTAGGTTAAAAGAAATTCAGCAATTACTTTTGTACGTGTTTGGTGAAATGGACCAGATTGTGGAAATTTATTTACACAATCAAGGCAGTGTGTTGGATATCTAAGGATGAAAGAAAACCTTCAGTTGTTTATTCCGTGGCCTAAAGAAAAATAGGTGAGCGGTTTTACAAAGGTTCTCTTGCTCTAGAGATAAGGCCCGAGTTGTGTGACTCGGTTCCAATTAAATAAATGGTTGATGCTATATCCAATGGAGCTTCTCCATGGCTAGTATATATGCATGAAAATATGTAGTTATAACTTGGAGCAACAAGAAAACACTAGCAACAAGAAACCACAATATGTGTACTTTGAAACTAAAGGTAGAATAATTAAGTTACCCTAGTTCTACAAAATAGCAAAAAGCCTAATGTGAAGGAAAAAAGCCAAACGTTAAGCATTTACCTTGTTAATTGGATCAACATATGCTTCTCAAAACTCACTATATATTTCCTTACCGTGTGTTTTAAGGAATGCAAGTGCATACCTACATGAGAATAATCATGAATGAAATAAATATATTTTTATTTATGTACAAAAAATATGGACAACATGGTGGAATAAATTCCACAATTGAGTAGCTGGTATGGGTTCTAAAATATGGATTAAGTGTGAGATTATGCATCAGATTACAACGAATATAGAAAACTTTAACTTGGATAAAACTGATGTGTCTTTGATTTAATAATGAATCTTTTAATTTTAATCACATTGGTTTATCTTTCAAAACAATAATTTAAATTACTCTAATTTAGCCACAGCCTACTCAATATGCTAATGAAACAAAATAGCATAATATATTTGTAATGGACCCAGTACCATTGAACCGGTGCTAGTAAATTGGAGAATCAATGCACATTATACTAAGGTGTTATGATATAAGTTTCAAAAGAGTGTGAGAAAGAGAAGACAATGGGTTAAAGTACGCAAATATATGAAAATGTGCTAAGATACGTTAACTTATAGGATATCAATAAATAATTCCAGTCAAAAATTCATTTCTAAGTAGGCAAAGAACTGTTGAGTCTAAGTTGTCACCAAATATCAAGCCAAACTCTCTTTGATTTTTAACTGAGGCAAATACCTCAACTGGCCTAAGTTCCGAACTGGGGCAAATTTTAGCTTCTGCTGCACTTCATGGGAGTGGCTATGTTAACATGTCATATTAAGTTAGGTTAAAAGGGTTTGTGATGCAGCCTAGAAAGTTGAAGACATAGGTTGTGTGCGACCTATGATGCTGGTAAGTCGGGTACGACTTAAGGAGGGGGCTAACGAGTTAAGACCTCATAAAGATTTGTGGAAATTTCAAATTTTAGGTCGCATACGACCTAACGAAACCCTTAAGTCGTTTCAGCAACTTGGGGAAGGTCGGCAACGACCTAGTGGAGACGCACGAGTTAATGAATTAGACCCTGGAAATAAGTCGTGGAAAGTTGTTGAAGTCTTAGGTCGTTCACGACCTAGTGAAGGTCGCTCACGACCTAAGGAGGATGGTACACGAGTTACTGGATTCAGTGTGAAGGAGTGCGAACGAGCTAAAAGAATACGACCTAAGTTAGGTCGCGAGATGGAAGTTCGATCTATGATAGGTCGCAGAGTTTTGATTCGACCTAAGTTAGGTCGCGTAAACGACCTACGACATAAGTTAGGTCGCGAGATGGAAGTTCGATCTATGATAGGTCGCAGAGTTTTGATTCGACCTAAGTTAGGTCGCGTAAACGACCTACGACATAAGTTAGGTCGCGTACGACCTACGACCTAAGTAAGGTTGCAAGAATTTTAGGTCGCTCACTGCTACAGTTCGTTAAGCCGCTTATGGGATAAGTCGCATGAAGTGTTAGGTCGTTAACGACCTATACTAAGTCGCTGAAGGAAGCTGATGTATTGAAGTTAGGTCGCATGAGTTATATTTTAGGTCGTGACCGATATATGTGTTGTAAAAGAGTTGTGTTGTACTTATGTTGTATTGTTTTTAGGTCGGACCGTCTTAGGTCGTGATATTTTCTTAAGTCGTGATATTTTCTTAAGTCGTGATGTTTTTTTTAGGTCGAAGGTTATAGGTCGGAAACGACCTAAGTGTTGTTGTAATTTGTGTGTGTTGAGTTGTATCGCCTATAAATAGGCCGTGAGTCTCATTTGTAAAAGGAGGTTGATTGTTGAATAAAATTCTCTTTTGTTAGCTTTGTGCTTTCAATTAAAATCGGTAGTTGAGTGTATCTCCTATCTCCACTTTCGACATTCGAGTGCGCTCGAATCTTCGATCGTTGAAGCCAATTCGCGGAATCAAGTGCGCTTGATCAATGCTCGAAGAATTATAGATCTCTCTTCACGGTATCGTGCGCGATCAACGTGTCAGAGATAGCTAGAATTCGGTATCTTCGGATCAACGAATTCGGGCATTTCAGTATTTCTCAATCCACCGATTGCTACGTTCATCGATCTACATTGTTTTGTAATATCCGCTGCGTCATTTGGTATCAGAGCTTGTTTTAGCCAATCATAGCTAAATCGAGCCTTGGAGCCGATTTGTTTGAAGTGTTGAAGTTGTGTTCATCGTGTTCATCATATTATTGCAACAAAGAGGGAGATTTCGATCCATTACACTTTGGATCAAAGTTCGAATTGTGTTTGAATTTGAAGAGTTTGTAAAGTTACAAGTATGCCGCCGAGAAGAGCTAATCATCACCAAAACGTAGAAGCTTTGTATCGAAGAAAAGAAGCTGATGAGATGGAGCAAAGAATCAATGAAAATTTTAGTGAAAAGCTTAACGAAGGAATCGGTCGGTTAGAGAAGATGATGTTAGAGATGAATAAAAATCGAAGAAGGGTTTCACCTGAATCTAACCATGGGGGAAGTAGAGTCTCACCACAATCCAATCGAGAAAGAAGTGTTGACAATGATCAAAGGCATGGGAGGAACGTGGATGATCGTGAACGGAGGAATGTAGATAGAAGGGATGAAGGTGGAAGACGTGATGGTAGTAGAGATGTGGGTGGACGAGATAGACAACGATATACATCTGATTTTGAAGAGGAGTATGATGGTGGTAGTGTTCGAGGACAAGGACGAGGACAAGGAAGAAATCACTCTGAGTATGATCACAAGTGGGAGTCGGGGATGAAGACTGAAATTCTTGAATTCAAAGGTGGTATGCAAGCGGAGGAGTTTCTAGATTGGGTGGCTAATGTTGAAGAGATTTTTGACTTCAAGGAAGTTCCAGAACATCGTAGAGTGAAGTTGGTTGCTACAAGGTTGAGGGGTAGAGCTTTAGCATGGTGGCAGCAAACCAAACTTACACGTGAACGAATAGGGAAGTCAAAAGTTGAATCTTGGGAGAAGATGAAGAAATTGATGAAAGCAACGTTCTTACCTTACAATTATAATCTTTGATGTATCAACGTTTGCAGAATTTGAGGCAGGGTACAAAGACTGTTAATGATTATGCAGATGAGTTTTATCAGCTTATTGCAAGGAATGATATTATGGAAACGGAAGAGCAGCTGACATCTAGATTCATTGGGGGATTGAGAATGCAGATTCAGGATATGGTTAATATGTTCGATCCAAGATCTATGGCAGAAGCACATCAGAAAGCGTTGGCTTGGGAGAAACAGGGACGACGAGGAGGTGGTGTGTTTACTAATTCCAACAATCAGGTGAAGGGTGTTAGTGTGAGTTCTAATGTTTCTAAACCTATCAGTAAACCAGTGGTGAAGGAGGTTGAGAAGGCAAAGGTTAACAATGGTTTCAAATGTTATAATTGTCAGGAATTGGGTCATAAAAGCAATGAGTGTCCAAAGCCAAAGAAGAGAACCATGGTTGCAGAAGTTGAAGATGAGGATGTTGATGGAGATTGTTCTAGTCCAGCTGAGGAGGATGAACAGGATATTGCATCAGGAGATGAAGGTTGTAATCTAATGCTGAGGAGATCATGTTTGACACCGAAGCAGGAAGAAGCTAGTTGGTTGAGGAGTAATATCTTTCAGTCAACATGCACTATACTGGGGAAGGTGTGTAAATTAGTGATTGACGCAGGAAGCTGTGACAATATCGTTTCAACCGAGGCTGTAACAAAGTTGAAATTGAAAACAGAGAAACATCCGAATCCATATAAGTTAGCATGGTTGAGAAAAGGAGGAGAAGTGAAAGTGGATAGACGAGTTCGTGTTCCATTCTCTATTGGGAAGAAATATAAAGACGAAATCTGGTGTGATGTAGTCGAGATGGATGTTTGCCACTTACTATTGGGAAGACCATGGCAGTATGATCGAGCAGTACAACATGACGGTCGGACCAATAGCTACAGTTTTATGTTTGAAGGTACAAAGATTATCTTAGTTCCAAAAAAGAGACCACAAGGAGAAAGTAAGTCAGAAGAGATTGAAGAGCTGAAAACTTTGTTATCCTTGAAAGAGTTTGTTAAGGAGGTTGAGGAAGAGCCGGAAGTATTCTTGCTGATTGGGCAAGAGAGCAGTGAAGAGGTTGAAATACCAGAAGAAGTAAAACCAGTTTTGAAAGAATTTGAGGATGTATTTCCAAATGAGTTACCGAAGGAGTTACCGCCACTAAGAGACATTCAACATCAGATCGATCTTGTTCCGGGAGCAATGTTGCCACATAGACCACATTATCAAATGAGTCCGAAGGAACATGAAGAGTTGCGAAGGCAAGTGGAAGAATTGCTTGAACAGGGGCATGTGCAGGAGAGTTTAAGTCCTTGTGCTGTACCGGCTTTATTGGTACCCAAAAAGGATGGAACGTGGAGGATGTGCACAGACAGTCGAGCAATATTGAATAAGATCACAGTCAGATACAGATTTCCGATGCCGAGGCTTGATGATCTATTGGATCAAATTAGTGGGTCTGTAATCTTTTCTAAGATTGACTTGAAGAGCGGTTATCATCAGATTCGCATTAGACCAGGGGACGAATGGAAGACAACATTCAAGACGAGGGAAGGGTTGTATGAATGGCTGGTAATGCCGTTTGGTCTATCGAATGCACCAAGTACATTCATGAGAGTGATGAACCAAATTTTCAGACCATACATTGGGAAATTTGTGGTAGTTTACTTTGATGATATTCTGATCTACAGCGCTAGTACAGAAAAGCATGTTCAGCATTTGAAGAAAGTGTTAATTATTCTTCGTGAAGAACAATTCTATGCTGCTACAAAGAAGTGTGTCTTTATGGCGAGGAGTGTTTTATTTCTGGGGTATGTTGTGTCGGAGGAAGGAATACAGGTTGACCAAAGTAAAGTCAAAGCAATCAGAGATTGGCCGCAACCCAAGACGATAACGGAAGTTCATAGTTTTCACGGGTTGGATTCATTCTATCGAAGGTTTATTCCACACTTTAGTAGTGTGATGGCGCCTGTTACAGATTGTATGAAGGGTAAACAGTTTTCATGGTCAGAGGAAGCAGGGGATGCTTTTGGGAAGATCAAGAAGTTGCTGACGTCTGCACCAATTCTAGTATTACCAGATTTTCAGTTGTTGTTTGAGCTACACACTGATGCGTCAAAGGTTGGGATTGGAGGAGTGTTGAGTCAGAGGGGACGTCCAATTGCATACTTTAGCGAGAAGTTATCAGGAGCAAAGATGAGATACAACACATATGATGTGGAATTTTATGCTCTTGTGCAAGCTATCAAACACTGGAGACATTATCTATTTCAGAAAGAGTTTGTTCTTTACACTGATCATGAGGCATTGAAGCATTTACAAGGGCAAGACAAGATTTCAGCGAGACATGCATCATGGATTGCATATCTACAACAGTTTACTTTTGTCGTTAAACACAAGTCAGGGGTGACGAATCGTGTGGCTGATGCTTTGAGCAGGAGGAGTCATTTGTTGACTACACTGAAAGTTGAGGTGGCAGGGTTTGATGTGTTGCCAGAATTATTTGTCGATGATCCTTACTTTGCAAAGTTTGTTGATAAAGTCAAGGAGGGAAAGACGGATGAGTTTATGATGGTAGACGGTTTTCTGTTTAAAGGAAATCGATTGTGCATACCTGATTGTAGTTTGAGAATGAAAATTGTGAAGGAGCTACATGAAGAAGGCCACGTGGGTAGAGACCGTACTTTACAGTTGATTTCGCAGTCTTACTTTTGGCCATCGATGAGGAAAGAAGTGGAGAGGTTTGTTGAAAGATGTCATGTATGTCAGGTTTCGAAAGGAACTGCAACCAACGCTGGATTATATATGCCGTTACCGGTACCAACTAAGCCTTGGGTTGATGTGAGTATGGACTTTGTGTTGGGGTTGCCGAGAACGCAGCGTGGTAATGATTCCATTTATGTGGTGGTTGACCGATTTTCGAAAATGGCACATTTTATTGCTTGTAAGAAGACGGCGGATGCTGTTCATGTTGCTCAGTTGTTCAAAGAGATATATCGACTTCACGGATTGCCAGAATCGATTGTGTCGGATAGGGATACTCGTTTTCTAAGTCATTTTTGGCTAAGTTTGTGGAAGATGGTGGGAACGAAATTGAACTTTAGTAGCGCTTATCATCCGCAGACGGATGGACAGACCGAGGTTGTGAACAGATCATTGGGGAATTTATTGCGATGTCTGGTGAAAGATAATCTGAAAAGCTGGGATGTGAAGTTATGCCAAGCAGAGTTCGCTCATAATCATGCTATAAACCGTAGTACGGGTTTCAGTCCATTTCAGATTGTATATTCGAGTTTACCGAAGGGGCCGTTGGATTTAACGGTAATACCACACTCGAAGGGGACAGTAAAGAGAGCTACTGATTTTGTTAAAGGGTTGATGGAGTGTCATAGAATCGTTCAAGAACGATTGGAAAAGGCAAATGAGAAATACAAACTATCTGCAGATCTGAAGCGAAGAAGTGTTGAGTTCAATGAAAGAGATATGGTGTATGCTGTATTAACAAAGGACCGTTTTCCAGTGGGCGCTTATAATAAATTAAAAGCCAGAAAAATTGGTCCCGTAAAAGTCGTGAAACGAATTAATGAAAATGCTTATAAGATAAAGCTGCCGGAGGATGTGTACACTTCTGACGTGTTCAATGTTAAGCATCTCATACCATATTGTGGGAATGAACAATCTGATGTGGAAGAATTTACAAATTCGAGGACGAATTTTTCTCAACCTGGGGAGGATGATGCAGCCCAAAAAGTTGAAGACATAGGTCGTGTGCGACCTATGATGCTGGTAAGTCGGGTACGACTTAAGGAGGGGGCTAACGAGTTAAGACCTCATAAAGATTTGTGGAAAGTTCAAATTTTAGGTCGCATACGACCTAACGAAACCCTTAAGTCGTTTCAGCAACTTGGGAAAGGTCGGCAACGACCTAGTGGAGACGCACGAGTTAATGAACTAGACCCTGGAAATAAGTCGTGGAAAGTTGTTGAAGTCTTAGGTCGTTCACGACCTAGTGAAGGTCGCTCACGACCTAAGAAGGATGGTACACGAGTTACTGGATTCGGTGTGAAGGAGTGCGAACGAGCTAAAAGAATACGACCTAAGTTAGGTCGCGAGATGGAAGTTCGATCTATGATAGGTCGCAGAGTTTTGATTCGACCTAAGTTAGGTCGCGTAAACGACCTACGACATAAGTTAGGTCGCGAGATGGAAGTTCGATCTATGATAGGTCGTAGAGTTTTGATTCGACCTAAGTTAGGTCGCGTAAACGACCTACGACATAAGTTAGGTCGCGTACGACCTACGACCTAAGTAAGGTTGCAAGAATTTTAGGTCGCTCACTGCTACAGTTCGTTAAGCCGCTTATGGGATAAGTCGCATGAAGTGTTAGGTCGTTAACGACCTATACTAAGTCGCTGAAGGAAGCTGATGTATTGAAGTTAGGTCGCATGAGTTATATTTTAGGTCGTGACCGATATATGTGTTGTAAAAGAGTTGTGTTGTACTTATGTTGTATTGTTTTTAGGTCGGACCATCTTAGGTCGTGATATTTTCTTAAGTCGTGATATTTTCTTAAGTCGTGATGTTTTTTTTAGGTCGAAGGTTATAGGTCGAAAACGACCTAAGTGTTGTTGTAATTTGTGTGTGTTGAGTTGTATCGCCTATAAATAGGCCGTGAGTCTCATTTGTAAAAGGAGGTTGATTGTTGAATAAAATTCTCTTTTGTTAGCTTTGTGCTTTCAATTAAAATCGGTAGTTGAGTGTATCTCCTATCTCCACTTTCGACATTCGAGTGCGCTCGAATCTTCGATCGTTGAAGCCAATTCGTGGAATCAAGTGCGCTTGATCAACGCTCGAAGAATTGTAGATCTCTCTTCACGGTATCATGCGCGATCAACGTGTCAGAGATAGCTAGAATTCGGTATCTTCGGATCAACGAATTCGGGCATTTCAGTATTTCTCAATCCACTGATTGCTACGTTCATCGATCTACATTGTTTTGTAATATCCGCTGCGTCAGTTTGGCTTGGAGAGTAGTGTCATTCTTATTAGAGTTTCCTATTTGATATTTTTAGCTCAGTAATATTATTATAATTACTTTTACCATCATGTTTCTAATGCACAAGAATAATAATAAAATCATATCAATGATGCATTCTATTCATAGTTCTTCAAAAATCATGCTTCAAAATATGTTTCTATGTGGACATCTCGCCTTTCTATGGTTGAAGTTTAAACATTAGTTTCAATATAGTGCAGTTATGTGCTCAAATGTTCACCATTTCCTTAAAAAAGACAACACTAGAGTGGAGAAACAACATGGCATGTAGAAAGCATATGCCAACCTATGAAAAACTAAACACTGTATGTTACCAACATCATGTATTATGAAGTGACAGTGAAAGTTATTGGCTACACAACTGCAATGCATATACCACAACCCAATAATTTATGTCGTGGTGGCCAATATAGTGACTAGATATTGTTTTTAGCAACACCCAGGTAACTTGTATTTGTGAACTAATTTTCGATTCATGAATATTTTCTCAAATGGTCTTGGCAAACCAGTAAAATATTTTAGTCTTTTTAGTAGCAACAAGATTTTTCCCCTAAAAGGTTCGAGAACCATGATAAAATGATGCTAACTATTAAGATAATGAAAATGGAATATTTAGATTTTGAAAGATTAAGTTTGAATACAATCTTGATCAAAATTAACATAAAATATAATTTTGTAGAGAAATTAATAGAGAAAGATAATTATACAATTGTGCAATATCAAGGTCAAGTGGAAAGCAAACTAAAAAATGTATAACTTTTGCAGTTGTAAAAAACTTAGGTTACCTAAATTTCTCTGATCATCTCTTATGCATTAAAACATAAAATTCACATGAAATTTATTTTCATATTAAATGATATGCATAAACCTATAATCATAATAAACTTCCAACATTGTAAATAGATATTCATAATATACACTTCAGTGAACTTAGCTGTATTAAGCATAAACATAATAATGACTTCTTTAAAATAACACATATAACCAATATAAACAACTGTGGCATTTTATGCAACTGTGACATTTTAGTTTCACCTATGATTTCTAAATCATATCAGTTTCTGCTCGTAAAATTGAATCACCGACTCCAATTAAAAACTAAATGAAAACTGAAGACTGAATCTATTATAAAATCGTAATCGATTTGCTAACTAGTGATGACCCTTGAGAAGATGGAAGATTAAAATGGACTGAATAATTTACTATTTTAACTTTAAATGGAGCAAGTGATCCAATGAGTTAATATATATTAACTGGAAAAACAATTCACTGTATCATGTTACTATGATTAGTTGTTTTGTTTTTCAAATAGTCAAAGTAATATTTAAAAATCTTTCATTTGTTTTTTTCAAAATTGGTCTTTTCAATTTTTCTTCCAAAAACAACTGTTTTTTGAAGCTATCCAGACGGTTCACTTTCTCAGAAGGTCCTACCACTTTGCTAGAAGTACGGTTATGCTTAAACATGTTGCACCTGTGGTGAAAGCACCTATTGCTTATTCTATACAACGATGGGGTTATAGAAGACAATTATTGCATAGGTTGATGGATGAGGGTTCGAACACTAAATGTGTGTGTGGTTTAAAAAAAGCACACAATGCATTTTCGTGTTTTAGAGGCGAAACGTAAGCCTAAATGCTTTTAGGTATAATAAGCTTTTCAGCTGAACACTATGCACATGACATATCAAACAATCAAACAGAAAAAACATTTGACACTAAAATCAAAACATTAAACATTCAAACTAATGTTATTATATTATATAAAAATTTATTAGTTTGTGTGTAGAAAACAATGAATGAACAAAACATTTCATTTCTAGTAGACACAACATCCAAGTTTCGTTTTCGTTCTCTTTGTATTTTTATTGGGTAATGTACATTGGTAATCGATTTGATAATCATTGAAGGATTAATTTTTGACATATATTCAACAAACTTTTGCTGAAATTGATTCAGAATGAATTGTTTTGTGCTTTGAATTATTAATAAGAGATTTATGGTTGAAGGAATGAAAATATATATTCAGAATTGATCAGATTGTAGTTTTATGTCAGCAGCACATTTTACAAAAAAATGTACTATATAAATATCATTACCATAAACCTATCATTATCACTATCAAATACTCACCTAATTTCATCTCATTTTCTTTACATCATAACAAAATGGGGTTAAATAAATTACCTCAAAATCACGACTATTTAGTTAGGCTGAAAAGAGGATAAAAGTATCACCACAGCATAATTAAGGGTTGTAATAACCTGTAAACATGTGTTAGGAGATAGTAATGAATAGATTAAGAATCATAAGAAGTGAAAAAAATATAATAAATGTTGTAGTACCTCTCACGGCGTTTCAAATTGGAGTGGCATGGTTTTAGCGTTTTGGGCAGTTGAAATGGTGGTGACATGTTTAGGGATTAGGATCGAGTGTAGCAGAGAGATAACGACACCAATACCTAGGGATTAGGATCGACTGTTGATTACGGTGGTTAGGGTTTTGGGATTTAGGGATGATTGGTATGCGTGATTGTTGATCGCGGTGGTTTAAGGATTTCACGATTTAGGGATTTTGGTTCGTTGTTGTTTTCTAGAGGTGATGAAGTGAAAAGAGGATAGGGATGAGGTTGTAATAGATGTGATTTTTTCTTCCCGCAAAATAATTATTTCCCGCCTTTTTTCGATAGTGTTGAATACTCCGTATTTATTAGTGCATAGCATTGAATACTCCGTATTTATTAGTGTGAATACTCGTCATTCCATAGCGTTGAGAGGAGGAAAAGCGAAAAAGCTATGTGTCGAGGCTATCAAAAGCCCTGGTTTTTGTATAGTGCCCTATCAGCTCAATACGATTTCCACTATTTAGAACCCATCAGGATCATCCACTCCATGACTCATACCACAAGCCTCATTAATACCTACTCCTTGCTTAAGTCACAAACCGTAGGTACAAGGTTTCTAATCTTTGGTACCTACAACCTCTACGCGTCACAAAACAAAGATACAAGGCTTTTCATCATGTTGTACATCGCCATCCTCCAATGATGCAAATGAGCCAACACCTCCAGCACGATCTATAGAGTCTAGAAACTATCTACCTCGGAACCAAACCCATACACCGTCGAGTCATAACCCAAAGTACCAACTCTAATGACGAAGCACCACATCATCGCCTTACCATCTAAATCGCTTGTCGTAGAGCAACAACATCAAGACTCTAAGTTGGTCGCATGAACAAACCATCAAATTATGCACCATGAAATCTCCTCAATGTCCAACTCAAAGGTTGGCCAAATCGCCAATCAATAATAGTGATGGACATTGACCACTCTATAATGGTCAATACCAACAACCTTGGTCTTGTACTTAACCAAAATGGATAGGTACAAGCCAAATGAAAACATCCAGCATCCATCCTGAAGTCGGAAGCCTCATCTTCCACCTTTAGATCCATCGACACATATCCTAACACTACTCTACAACTTATCTCGTTTATTAGGTTTCCACGTGTACGAAACCCCAATGTACAAGATATTCCCCTAACATCTTATCACCGCTGATCGGCATTTTCAACCAAAAACAGCCAAATAAGCAACCATGCAACCAACATCCACACATACATTCAAAATAACATACATACAACATGTATAATACATCCATATCAACCAATAGGGAAATCATATCACAATAGCCCAAATCTAATAATTCCCTAAAACTGGCATATCGATGGGAAATATGTGATATTCGATATAAATCATTTTAAAATACTTTTATTTTCTGTTATAAAAATCCAGTAGGTACATAAGTATAGGAAAATCACATTTTAAAATAAAAAATCGTTCCAAAAAATCGATCTAATACTATACAACCAATTATATATGGTGAGAGACAATATCACTCACCTAAATAAAATATATCCAAACTAGTGCCAAAGTGTAGATCTCTCCATCACGAGCGCAATGGAAGAAACCGTATCCAAAACGGACCTCGTATGCAAAAGATATGCATATAATAAAAATCAGGATTAAATAAGCGATTAATTAACTAATTAATTATTGTGCTTAGCGTTAATCCTACTTCCTCCTTCCCTTGTACATGCACGCTATCACCAAAACCCCTAGGCCGTATACCAATTTGCAGTGGTACGGAGCTACGCTCTGTAACGACCCGAAATTTTTATTGGTTTAATAACGTAATTAATTGAATTTTGTTGAAATTTTAAACAATTGAATTTTGAAATAAAAATTTGATATTTGGAATACGTCTAATTAAACACCGCAATTGGTAAATTTTCATCTGATAATATGGAAGTTTATTTTATTGTGTAATTTTATTTCAATTTAAATAAGTTAATATTTGATGATTCCAAACCTGAATTTTTTTCACAATAAATTTCTAAACCCTCTTCTGAGTGAGACGTCATATTTCGTTTCTTCAAATCTGGACTGCTATTGCTCCGTTTACCTTAATTCCGGCATTTTAGCAGCATTTTCGGTACCGATTATCGACTTTTGATAGGATAATCGTACCACTGATATCTGTATGCCATTTTGATCATCTCGTTGTACTGACCTCTGCGGTATATTCGATTCTGTATTTTGAAAGCCGGTACGCAGCAAAATCCGTGTAAATGGTAACTGTATCGGTACCGTATTTGAGCCTTTCGGTTTTGTTATGTCTTTCCTTTTTCCTCTGTGCAAACGAATAGCCATCTGCTATTAATAAATTCAACCTTTGACCATTGCCATTCCCACCTGTTCACTTTAATAATTTGGTTCGTTCAGTTTCATTTTTGTCATTTCTTTTGAGAAAAAATTTATAATATAGAAGTTCGTATATTATAAAGTCGAGTGTGGCAACTCCTCAGCTCCACATTTCTGAAACTATTGTTCATCACTATTCTTCTATTTAATAACTTGCTTTTCATTCTACTCGTCTCTTTCCTTCCATTTCTGTATCTACCTAATCGTTCTGTCCTTTGAAATGAAAATGTAAATTTTCTTTTTATTTCTAAAGGCTTTTATATGTCTGCTTCTATCCATCCTTTGAAGGAGGTGCCTGCTCGTCCATACTCTTATTTTCCTCTCGCCATCAGATAACCCGGCCGCCTTCTCCTCGGTTCACCGCCAACCCGAACGCCTTTCTCCCTCTTTCCCATCTCTGCACGTAGATCTACAACCCATCACCAGTCGCATCACAAAAGACCACCCACTTTCCACCATACCGTCTTAGATCCTTCGCCGCGTCAGCCCCGCACTCCACCACCCCGAGCGCAGCCTCTCGCCACCTTCTCCCCTCCTTCGTTGATACTGTAAGTATACACATATCTATAATAGTTTGTTATAGTTAAGTATATATATATACAACAGTTTTGTTTACGTTATTAGTATATTTGGTTATTATATAAATGTTTATATATATATTTTTGTATGTTATGTAACCAGTCTGGTTGCTATGTATTTTACTGTTTGTATATAAACAATAATGCACAATATTTTATTCTGGGTACTACATATGTATTATTATATAGGTTACTGTAAAGTATATTGTGTATATAAGTATATAGTTGTTCGATTTCTTCTATACCTTATGTTTATTAATAATGTACGAAAGCTAATTTTTTTACATATAATATATATTGATTTTTAAGATATATCTGTTAGTTTATATGAGCTTTATAACCAGTATTATATATATATTTGTTCGGTTATTATATAGTAGAATTGAAAGGGTAAAATTTTGTTCCTTATATATATATTAGCTTTTATAAGATTGACGTGAGCTTTTATTGTGTATTGTAAGTGTTATATATTAAATATGTATTCTAAGTTATATTTGTTGTTGTATGCAAGTTGTTTGTATCAATATTCTAAGTTATATTCGTTGTGTGCTATATTTTAAATTTTCAGCTATTGTATGTGTTTTAGTATATAAAGTTACATATGCTTATTTATTTTACTGCAAAAATTATATATTGTTACATAAGTTCTAGTTAAGCTTTTGAGTTTAGTGTTATATGTATATATGCTTTATATATACAGATTCGTATGTAGGATATATATTGATTTTATTTTTGTTTTATAGAGTGTTGATTTTAAATTTGTTTATATATAATAAGTGTGTACAATGAATAGTTATACTTGCTGTAGTCTGAGTTTATGATTTTAATTTTTAAATATAATAATAATAATATATATGTTGGTACCAATATATGTGTTTTAATTTGAATAATAGAATTGAAATACATATACATTTAATATAAACGTGTTGAATTTAAAATATGTTATATATATATAGTTATATACATAAGCTCACTTATACCATTTATTTGCATCAATCCAGTTTTGACTTGCTCTCATCGATTCTATTTATCAACCTTGTCCATCCAATTTTGTGTCAATCTAGCTTTGCTTTGGAGTTCGTAGCTTGTTCTGTTGTCAACCTATCTAGCCTCGAAAGGTGAGCAATCACTCACGATTTACGTTCTTATATTTATTAAATTTGATTTCAATTGAAACGACAGTTGAAATATGCTGCTGTAGTTATTTAAATTGTCATATATGTATTATCTGTAACTGTTCACCTGTGGGATATGACACCATATCATGTTGTTTATATTATATTGTTATTGATGATATATGCCTGTTGTTGTATTTTATATTATCTGTTATCACTCTCCAAGTTCCCTGTTAGTATATAATTCACTATGGGTTGAAATGATACATACCCAAACGGACTTTAGAATAGGAGAAAATCGTTATGGGTTGAAATGATAAACCCAAGCGATTTTCATTTGAATTGAAATTGGGATTACGGGTTGAAATGATATCTACCCGTATATATTTAAATTTCAGATTGAAATGATAAATATCTGTATCACTTAACCATATGATAGATATATATACAGACACCGTTGGTCCTTATATATAAATATTTTGAAAATAAATTCTATGGATTTGGGAAGAAATATATGGTCTTAATAAATGTTGATTTTTAAATTATTATATATAAATGGTAATGATATATATATATATATTTAATAATAATATTTAATTTAATTAAGATTGATTTAATGCATATAATATGGTTAAGTATTTAAATTTATGTTTCAAAATAGATTTTGGTAATAATTTGAATAAGTTAAGGTTGGGAAGATAATTTTATTTAATTAAACTGATTTGAAACTTATTGAAATTGAGATTTAAAAATATGATTTATAACTTGGGTTTGATTCAAGTAATTTAATGAATATTTCTTGTTTAAATAAATTTAAGGAAATATTTAGTAAAAATGTAATTTAAGGCTAGTTAAATGATATTGAATTTATTAAGTGAATATTCCCTGATTAAATAATAATGAAGTTAAATCAAGAGCTATATGAAATTGTTAAATTTAACTTTGAAAAGTTGGATATTAAAGCTTTGAAATATATTGAAAATTTAAATGGTCTATTTAGAACTGAATTGAATTGATGAATTGAGCTTTGAATAAATTTGAATTTGGAATTTGAGTTGATTTGAATCGATTTGTGAAATTTGAGGAAATTATAAATACTTTACTTTATAAATTATTTAACCTATATATATTATTTTGGAAAATATATATATTTGAAATGAAAATGATATCTTGGTTTTGAAGTATAAATTTATTTGAAATGACCACGGTGTTATAGTATATATTTCTACCTTGTATATAGTTCTGCAGATCCTTAGAGGATGGTTATCCCAAACATCCTTTAAGTTACTTGTATTTCAGTTGATATTTCACTTGAGTTGGATTTATTGATATAAGAATGTTAATCCTGACTCGAGTGTTTTGTGTTTTGCTTTACGCTCGGGTCAGACCGAGTGATACAGCATTTGAGACTCACCTTTGGAGTTTGGAGCTTCCTTTGGAGATCCAACTATCGCCTCAGCTTTCAGCTCTTCTAGTTGATTTGTTCAGAGAAGTCATCTGTTGTACTGGAGACTTCACTGCATTTGAGATATTCTGTTGTATTTTATTTCTAACTCTGATGTTTATATAGTAGCTTCATGAACTACTATTTTATCTATTCCGCTGCGTATTATTGTATTACTTTATGTCTGTGATTCTGTGATTGATTTATTTACTGTATATGTTGAGTTTTGCCAAATTTTAAATTAACAATATGATATTTTGAACTATTCAAGTCAGACATGTGTGGATTATTGTCGATTTGAATGGTCCAAATTAATGGGTCGTTACAGTTGGTATCAGAGCTTTGGCTCTAGGCAAAACTTAGCATATATGAAAATTTATTTACAGAATCACTTTCGTTCGAGTTTGAATCTCTTCCTTTTGACTCGATTTCCTTTGAACTTTGGAACGTTCCTTGCGGTTCCAAAATTCATTCTTGTCTCTCCCTATTTGTATTCTTTTGATTCTGGAGTGTCCCATAACTCCACTTCGAATGATCTCTATAAGAATAGGCGATCCCGCAAATCTTTGAATGATTTATAAAGGGGTGGAACTCCTTTACAATTGGCATTGATTCACCGGAGATTTATATATCCCTCGGTTTAGATGCTGTTATCTCTTGTTATGCCAAATTCTATCTCTGGCGATCGAATGCCGATTGTTAGCACCAAAATTGGTCACTAACCTCGTTGAGAAAGATTCTGTAGAGATATAAGTGATGAAGATAAATTAAACAAGGAAGAATATGCTAATTTAAATGCAGAAAGTAAGAACACCGGATTTATAGTGGTTCAGCGTAATTGCCTACGTCCACTTTGAGGTTAAACTTTATTGATCTTCTTAATGATTGATTACAGATACAATTCGTAGATTAAATGCTTGAATGCAATTGCTAAGTAAAGAAGATGAGTCTTGAAAATGGCAGAGTCTCCTCAGTGTTCCCGAAAAAAGGTCCTTTTTCACTGTGCCCCTGCCCCTCTATTTATAGACAAAGATGGGTTGTACTTCCCAGGTGGGCTTGGTAGCCGAACACCTTGGCCCAAATGGAATGGTCGTTGTATGCCGAACCAAATAGGCCGAACGGTTGGATGCCGAACCACTCTCTTCATGCCGAACGAGGCGCTTGTTGCGTGGGAAGAGTAGAACGAATATCAATCGAAGCCGAACGTGCCTCTGGCCGAACGAAGCGTCTGGCCGAACGCTACCTTTGGCCGAATGAAGCTCTTAACCGATCAATGCCTCTGGCCGAACGATGGCTCTGGCCGAACGTTGTCTTTAGCCGAACAATGTCTCTGGCCAAACGTTGTCTTTAGCCGAACAATGTCTCTGGCCAAACGATATCTCTGGCCGAACGATGTCTCTGGCCGAACGATGGCTCTGGCCGAACGTTGCCTTTAGCCGACCAATGGCCGAATGAAGCTCTTAACCGATCAATGCCTCTGGCCGAACGATGGCTCTGGTCGAACATTGTCTTTAGCCGAACAATGTCTCTGGCCGAACGTTGTCTTTAGCCGAACAATGTCTCTGGCCAAACGATGTCTCTGGCCGAACGATGTCTCTGGCCGAACGATGTCTTTGGCCGAACGATGGCTCTGGCCGAACGTTGCCTTTAGCCGACCAATGCCTTCGGCTGAACGATGGCTCTGGCCGAACGATAGCTTGTGACGATCAATACAGCCATGCCGAGTAATTGTACACGCCGAACATTTTCTGATGCCGAGTACTACTGGATGCCGAGTACTTCCCGGATGCCGAGCACCGCTGGATGCCGAGTACCTAGTTGCCTGGTCAAATCTCCAGGAAACACTTTCCCCCCAAAGTGTATTACGTAGCTGAATCGTGATACGCTTTGAAATGCATATCCCCGTACTTCGCTTCGAATCTTGGTTAACTCTCCTTGGAGATGCCTTCTTGAGAATATCAGTGGTGGAAGTATGTGCCCGATGCGGTATAAATGCCGAACGATACGTTCCTCAGATGCCGAGCAACTCCATGGTTTGAAGCCGAACGCTACGGCTTTGACCGGTTCTACCGGATATAACCACTTCGACTTTCGCTTTCTCCCTATAAAACCAGGCACCTCCCCTCTTCTCTCCTTTTACACTTTTACTTCTGTCACTCCATAAAGACTTGCAATCCTCGCCAGTCAACCAGACTTAAAGTCTAATCAATCCTTCCTAAGCTTCGATCTACCAACTAGGTATTATCCCTTCTACGATTTAAATAGTTTCAACACGAGACAGCCGAGTGGGTCATGTTTGATTAGATCGTCTTTATTGCTGAACGATGCAAGGCGAGGAGGAATAATCCAGGAATGTTCGCACATAAGATCATTGGGCGATTAGCTTCTTCGTGCCGAATCGAAGCTAAAAGAGAAGAAAGAAAAGTGGAAGCGTTGGAGGTGGTATGGGTGTCGAACGACATTCCTCTGTTTCGGCGTATGTTATCATGCGCCGGTCAGTGAAATGGAAGACTAAGGTGAAGGCATGAATTAGTGGGATGCCGAATGACCACGAATGCCGAACAATATCTCAGCCGAACAATACCAAGGCCGAACATTACTTAAATGCCGAACAATATCTCAGCCGAACAGTACCAAGGCCGAACGCTACTTAACTGCCGAACCATATCTCAGCCGAACAATACCAAGGCCGAACGCTACTTAACTGCCGAACCATATCTCAGCCGAACAATACCAAGGCCGAACATTACTTAACTGCCAAACCAATTTATGTCGAACAACATAAATGCCGAACAATGCAAATGCCGAACGATACAAATGCCGAACAACATAAAGGCCGAACAACATAAATGTCGAACCACAATTCACTTTGGCCGGACAAAACTTAGCCGTACATCCCGAATGATACCTTTAGCCGAGCAGGAATTAGGCCGAACACTAATTAACCATGCCTATCCATACAGCAAAACAAGGACCAGGACCTAAGCATACTAGCATATATGAAACTGACCCAGACCATTAACTCCCTAGCTCTAGTAGACATAAATTTGAACTTAGATTAACATTCGTTTTCTGAATCTGAAATGGTAATCACCACAAGGCGGGCTTTTTGAGATGGTCAGCAATGACGGTCTCAGAAAGCGACGATTCGAAGCTCATTTTTATATCTTCGGATTCTCAATGCTTATACACGATTGCTTGCACTAGTTCACACACCGTGTGGGGGGGAGTATTCATGTTGTTAATTCTAACGTTGAATATTTTTCAAGTATAGTTTTCATAGGCGTTTAGACAGATTCATTATTTATTGGGGATGTCTAAAAAGTCTAGCTCCGCCACTATATCTGATAGGCCTGGGCCGTCATCAAGGCAAGAAGTCGCTGACACTTCAAATCCGTCGACTTCCCCTGCTCATAACTTAGCTCCTGATGCCCTGGAGGCTACAATTCTCTTAGACAATCCGATCGACTCACAGGCTTCGAAGATTAACGAAGTCGCACTTCGGCGAATATGCTCCATCCATGGAATCCCCTTTGTCGATGTGTTGGTCCCATCGCGACACGATCGTCCTCACCTACCCCAAGTTGGATATACCGCTTGTAACAAGTTCATGTGCTGGATGGGCAGCGTGCCTCCATTCAATTTATTTCTTCAGGACATGTTGCAGTACATAGACATCGCCCCGTCGCAGCTGCATCCAAACGGTCATGCGTTCATATACGGGACCTACCTACTCTTCATGGCCGTCTTCTCAAGGCCTCCAACTTTTGACGACATCAGATATATTTACATGATCAAAAAGTGGAAAGATAGCCCCTATTTTATGTTCCTCGAGCCGTACCACAAGTGCCAGATTTTAACCGAGGCATGTAGCAAATTCTCCCTGTACAAACAGGAATGGTTCTATGTGCGTTGCTCACCCGGTTTCGCGAGGAGATGGGTCGAAGGCAGTAAGTCTCCTCCCTGGGTCGACATTCACGCTCTACCGGAGCTATGCTTTTTCTAACTCCTTGTTTCATCTTTTTCAGGTATCAACCCGCGTCCTGAGAGCCGAAAATATTCCGAGGCCGTCGAAGCCATTAGAGCTCTTCCTGCCGAGGAACGAGACATCCGAACCCTCCTTTCAAATGAATCACTATCGAGGTTCGGACTGTTAGCAAGTGGTCGCCGGATTAGTCTCCCGTAGGGTGTTTCCATTCCCAAGCCTGCATCCGGTAAAGGGAAAAAAAACAAGCTGGACTGTCCTCACGCCATACTCCCGATGCACACGAAGGGGGTGAACACAAGGAGGATGAAGCTCCCGAGACTCAAGGCGAGAATGTGGGTCCCGCTTGGAACCCGGCGGTCGAAGTGCACGATATTGAAACGTCGTCCTCCCCTTCGAAGGGAAAGAAGAAATTGACGTACAAGATACGGAAGGAGAAAGTTGGCGGAACTTCAAAAGTTACGCTCATCCCGTCAGAGAAAGAGGCTTCTTCACAGCATATGGAAAGTTCTTTAAAGGGTCTGTCGAACCTTACCATCCCCGACGATATACTCAATTATGGTTTCGACGATCCGGAAGCCCTTAAGTTTCATTCGCTGGCTAGAGGCAACGCGGGAGTTCAACCCCCAGCCCAGGAAGATAATACTCCAATCAGTAAAGATAGAGGAACCGGTCCATCGGGGGGAACACTAGGACACACACGCACACACGCACTTCACCAAACACTTCAAGTTTTTTCATTACCCCGATTTTTCTTAACTCGTTGTTATTTTTATTCTTTGCAGGTGACATGGGACGCTCCCACGGACTCGATTGCCTCCACGGCTCTTCCATATTTCATCATCCCGGACGGGATTCAGGTTCGGGTAGGCGCAGGGACAGAGACGATTACGAGGATCGAGACAACCGTCCTCGCGAATCGTCCTATCGAAAGAAAACATATTCTCAATCTTCACATTCTCGTGATCCTCTTCCTTAAACTGAGATAGATAGAGAGAAGCTTTCACGTAAGGGGTCCCTACCTGATGTCTCCCGAGAACAACATTCCGGTTCGTCAAGCACAAGGCAAACTCGGGAGCATCGGAAAAGAGCAGAACTTTCAAAGCCTTCTCCCCTTATTCCTACGGCTGACCCCACTATAACAGAGAAGATGGTCGAACTTAAGGCCAAATTCCTAAAAATCTGTTTGGATGGCCTGAAATTTCTCCCAGCTATTCATCACATCCCCGGGCATGTCAAACAGAGCGCTCTTGACTACAACAACGACGTCTATGTTCAACATGACGCGTTTGCACATTTGGTCGAGAAAGTCTCGGAGGTATCTGTTGAGCGACAACATGAAATTGATCGTTTGAAGTTGGAAGCTGGCTTTGATAAGGATATCATCAAGAGTCAAGATGAAGAGCTTGCTTCATATAAGTCGAAACTTGAAGCTGCAGAGCAGAGTGCAAAAGATACTGCCGAGGCCGTCACACGTCTAGAGGCGACCCATAAAAGGGAACTTGACGAAGCAGTTCAACGTAGCGGAGCCCTTACCTTAGAAAAAGATTCTGTCCAGAAAGAAAGGGACGCGCTTGCCCTGCAAGTCAAAGAGCTGAAAGAATTGCTCTCTAAAGAGAAAGAGGAGAAAACAACTACTCAGGAAGAGTCCCAACGATACTGTGACGAAATTGTTGCTACTCGGCTCTTGAAAACGAAGCTCGATGATGAACTTGCTAGGGTTGAGATAGTGAAAAACGAAGCCCGCGAGGAGGGTAAGAAAAAAGCTTCTGAGGAGATTGACTCTCGCCTCGAAGCAGCTGCAGAGGCCGGTAGAGAAGAGGTCAAGTGCATGTTCGACCCGCTAATTGCTGAATTCAACGCCCGCGTCCTCATGCACCGCGACTTGACATTCCTAGGCGAGGGCTATCTCGAATCTCTTGCTGAGGCCTGGGAAACTTTAGTGAAGATCAGGAAGATCAAGTCGGGCTCTGAGGAAGTTGATGAGGATGCCCTGGTGAAAGAATTTCTTAGGGGGAACGAGCCAGCGGACTTATCTGCAGCTTTGGCTCTTTATAGCAAAGGCTCTCCCCTACCAAAAGAGAAAAACGACGAAGTTGGTCCATCTGGGGCTAAGACTGCAGCTCCTCATTCTGCTGCTCCTTCCTCTGCTCAATTGGTCGGTCGGCCAACACTTGACCCATTCTAGCAGCAACCGGCTACGATCCAGAAGATCCCGGGCTTGGCGTTCATGTGCTATCCCCTATTATAGAGGGTGAAACTCCACGCGCAACCGATAGCCAGCTAGAACACGGTACAAAATTATTCTTTTAGAAGTTAAAAGATCTGTCACTTTCTAGTAGCGATTATTTGTCCTAATGTTCATTCTTTATGTTTTCATGCAGGCTGCTCTGATCCTGAACCAACTCCGAGGAGCGACGATGCCAAGGAGGAGGCAGAGAAAACAAGTGATGTTGCTCATGCGGGAGTAACTCCTGGCCCCGACGCTCAAGTGATCGGGGCGCTAGATGACGATAAGTTTGATACTTCATCTCCTGCCGAAGGGAGTGATGAAATCGAGATCATTGGCGCCTCCGAACATACTTCGAAGATGAGCATGAAAGAGCGTCTCGCCGAAGAGGAAAAAAAGAAAGTCGAGATCAAAGTTGAGCCTGAAATACTAGAACTTACCGACCCGCGGAATAGACTTTTGAAGATCATTCTCCCTGGCAAATCCAAACCGCTGGATGTTCCTTCTCCCACTCCTGACTCCGCTTCTTTAGCAAGCAAGAAATCCAAGAAGAAGCGTGAGGGAGAGGGATCGTCTGAGAAAACAAAGGAAGACAAGAAGAAGAAACCAAAGAAATAGTCGTTATACTCGTTCAACGAGATTTTGTTTAGGTCTTGTAGCTACTTTTCGTTTTTTCATTTCCGTAGTTTGTGTAGATAGATTTTTGACTCCAAGTTTCGGTGGAATAACTGTGTAACCCCATTTTGGACTATTAAACGAAGTTTAGTTTCTTTTTCACTCGAATGATTCTTTTGCTTTTTTGGTTTTCTGACTAACTGTGGTCATAACTCAAGTTCTTATGAGTTGCATAATTTTCCAATCCGCTCTTACATTGTCTGAACATTCTGGGGAGTGTCATATTTCTCGACCCACATCGTTGAGTACTTAGAATTTTTTCTAAACCCACGCTCCAGGGATTTAGAGTAATTCAATCCGCATTCAGGGGACTCGAAGATTCGAATTGCCTATACTTTAGTTCGCATTTCGGGGACTTAGAGTACTCCGGTCCGCACTCAGGGGGCTCGGCGATTGAAGTCGTTTATACTCTAGTCCGCGCTCTGGGGACTTAGAGTACTCCGGTCCGCACTCAGGGGACTCGGAGATTGAAATCGTTTATACTCTAGTCCGCGTTCTGGGGACTTAGAGTACTCCAGTCCGCACTCAGGGGACTCGGAGATTGAAATCGTTTATTCTCTAGTCCGCGCTCTGGGGACTTAGAGTACTCCGGTCCGCACTCAGGGGACTCGGAGATTGAAATCGTTTATTCTCTAGTCCGCGCTCTGGGGACTTAGAGTACTCCGGTCCGCACTTAGGGGACTCGGAGATTGAAATCGTTTATACTCTAGTTCACGTTCTGGGGACTTAGAGTACTCCGGTCCGCACTCAGGGGACACAGAGATTGAAATCGTTTACTCTCTAGTCCACGCTCTGGGGACTTAGAGTACTCCGGTCCGCACTCAGGGGACTCGGAGATTGAAATCGTTTATTCTCTAGTCCGCGTTCTGGGGACTTAGAGTACTCCGGTCCGCACTTAGGGGACTCGGAGATTGAAGTCGTTTATACTCTAGTCCGCGCTCTGGGAACTTAGAGTACTCCAGTCCGCACTCAGAGGACTCGGAGATTGAAGTTGTTTATACTCTAGTCCGCGCTCTGGGGACTTAGAGTACTCCGGTCCGCACTCAGGGGACTCAGAGATTGAAGTTGTTTATATGAGTTCGTACATCACACAGAATAATGTAACTCCAGTAATACACCAACCGACTGTGAGATATTGAAACATTAGTAATTTATGGGAAAGACGTCTTCAAGCCTTTATTAATGAAAACCAACTAAACTGCGTGATTACACGGTTAAAAAGAAACTAAGTGATGACGGAACGAAAACATACAGGAAATAACTGTGCCTAAAACAGGAAAGAAACATGCTAAATGTAATAATGTCGCAAATGTTCACTGTTCCACGCTCGGGGGAGTGTCACGCCATCAACGGTCGCTAGCTTGAATGTTCCCTCTCCAAGCTTCCGTTCAACGACGTATGGACCTTCCCAGTTGGGATTCATACGTGATGGTACCGAGAAAACTCATTTCAAAACGAGATCACCCACATCAATTGAACAACACTCGAAATCTGCATGCTTCAGGGAACTAGCATACCGCTCCATCTCCTGCCAATTCTTATCCACGGGGTGAGGCCCGCCGATGATCGTGTTTATGACTAGTCTACCCACAGTCCGGGCAGGCTCCTCGGGATGGCATGGAGCTGGTGCACGACCTGGGTTAGATGTTCCATGTCCTCCTTCCTGTGGATCCTTCACAAATTCCTGCAACTTTTTCTGCCTGATCAACTTCTCTATAGCGTCGTGTAGGTGTCTGCACTCTTCTGTATTGTGCCCATAAGTCTCATGGAAGCGGCAATATTTCCCAGTCCGCTTCTGTTCCTCGGTTGACTCTTTTGGACGTGGCTTTCTGTACTGAAAGGTATTGCAGGTTGATAGGTAAATGTTTTCAAGAGACGCATTCAGCGGGGTATACTCGTTGTAGCTTGGAATTCTCGGCTTCCACTTCCCCGCTTCTCTCTTCTTCCCTTGATTTCTTCCTCCGGACTCCTTAGGCTGCCCAGGCTTGTTCTGGACATTGACTTGGACTTTTCCCGAGTTGTCTCCGGACTGCTTCACAGCAATGTTGCTTTTTACGGACTCCTGGACTGGCCCCGGTGCCTTATCTCGCCTTACCCACCTGGCTTCCTCTCTTCTTATGAACTGGTGTGCCTTTGAGTAAAAACGCTCTAGCGTAGCCGGAGGTTTTCCTGCCAGCCAGTCTCTGAACTCAGAATCTAGATCCACACCTCGCATTACAGCCATTAGAATTGCATGATCATTGGGATTACTGACTTCAGTTGCTGCAACATGGAATCTTTGTAAATACTCCTTCAATGACTCCCCAGGAGTCTGGATTACACTTGATAGAGACATCACGTCCTTCGGGCGAGTAGTGTGTATCCTGAACTGTTCTATAAACTTCTTAGCCAACTCCTCAAAACTGGATACGGACCGCGGAGGGAGTCGGGTGAACCACATAGTAGCGATCCCAGATAGAGTAATTGGAAAGCATCTACACTTGGTTACATTGTTTGCTCTGGCTGAATCCATCATCCACTCATACCTCATGACATGCTGTCTGGGATTAGTCTTTCCTTCATAAGCCGGGATAGTTGGCATACTAAACTTCATGGGGTACGCTGCCTGTAGAACGATGTCTATGAGCGGAGTATGACTTCTCGACACTCCCCAATCGTCATTCAATAAGCCTTGATTCTCTTTCATTAATTGCCTGATCATGGCTGTCAGGTCTGGTGTTTGTATAGAAGGTGGAAGGCTAGAGTCTGTTCTACGTGACTGATCATGTTGATGCCTCCTCTGTTGGAGATCTGCCAAATGCGCATCTTGAGGTTCGACATCGTTAGTGTTTTGATGGTCTGGGCCTCCAGCCTCCACCTGCACTCCAGCTCCTAAGTTTCCAGCTCCGACTTGGTCACGGTCTCCAGTCATTCGGACAGCAGCACCCGCCCGCGCAGTTTCAGTCTTACGGCGCCTACGCCTAGGAGGTTCATCGGATGAAGTTGAGCTGTCGGATGAGGAGTAAGGAGCGGGATTGCCCCCAGCATTCTGTTGTTGTTGTTGAGTGAGTTGTGCCATCAGGTTGGCGTTAGCATGCATCTGCTCTCCTAGTTGTCTCCTGCTTTCCCTGAGTTCTCTCATCAAGTCGTTGAACTCTATTCTGGTGACAACCGGAGTCTGGTCCTGGGCGGTAGTTCCTACACCCGGAATCGCTGGCTGATTGCTAGGTCCTTCCTGTTGCACGCTAGCAGTCTCGTGGGCGTCCGCATTATGGGAAGCTGACCTGGTACGTGGTCTCGCCATTATAGAGTTATTGGTATGAACTTTGAGTAGGATCAACGGACGTCCTATCAATAAGTCGGTTCTTCTTTGGGGGATTTGTTCAATCCAGTAGCTTCAAAGCAGATCCTTGAGGTCTGAGAATTCAACTCTCAGTGAAAGCACCAAAGTGTTAGCACCAAAATTGGTCACTAACCTCGTTGAGAAAGATTGTGTAGAGATATAAGTGATGAAGATAAATTATACAAGGAAGAATATGCTAATTTAAATGCAGAAAGTAAGAACACCGGATTTATAGTGGTTCAACGTAATTGCCTACGTCCACTTTGAGGTTAAACTTTATTGATCTTCTTAATGATTGATTATAGATACAATTCGTAGATCAAATGCTTGAATGCAATTGCTAAGTAAAGAAGATGAGTCTTGAAAATGGCAGAGTCTCCTCAGTGTTCCCGAAAAAAGGTCCTTTTTCACTGTGCCCCTGCCCCTCTATTTATAGACAAAGATGGGTTGGACTTCCCAGGTGGGCTTGGCAGCCGAACACCTTGGCCCAAATGGAGTGGTCGCTGTATGCCGAACCAAATAGGCCGAACGGTTGGATGCCGAACCACTCTCTTCATGCCGAACGAGGCGCTTGTTGCGTGGGAAGAGTAGAACGAACATCAATCGAAGCCGAATGAAGCATCTGGCCGAACGCTACCTTTGGCCGAATGAAGCTCTTAACCGATCAATGCCTCTGGCCGAACGATGGCTCTGGCCGAACGTTGTCTTTAGCCGAACAATGTCTCTGGCCGAACGTTGTCTTTAGCCGAACAATGTCTCTGGCCGAACGATGTCTCTGGCCGAACGATGTCTCTGGCCGAACGATGGCTCTGGCCGAACATTGCCTTTAGCCGACCAATACGGCCGAACGATGGCTCTGGCCGAACGATAGCTTGTGACGATCAATACAGCCATGTCGAGCAATTGTACACGCCGAACGTCTTCTAATGTCGAGTACTACTGGATGCCGAGTACTTCCCGGATACCGAGCACTCCTAGATGCCGAGTACCTAGTTGCCTGGTCAAATCTCCAGGAAACACCGATTTGCCTCAGAATTCTGCACCGATCTTATTTTGAAGTCACGGATGACCCTTCCGTGATTTATAAAAAAAATCTATCTTCTATTTTGAAATTTAATTATCTCATCTTCATTCGAGCCTATCTTCGAATCAAAATTCTATTTGATTAGAGTCCCTCTAATTTGAATCTCTACCCTTGTTTTGAAATACATTTTCAAATCCTCCTTTGAAAATCGGGCTTGTTTGTATTTTAGAAATTGTTTTATATATCGAAATTATTATTTTGATAAATATGATTTTATTCTATATATATAAAAGTGAAAATGTTTTCGATAAGGATTATATATACCTTTTAAAAATGAGAATTTGAAGTTTGAAAGGATTTGAAATTTTGAAAGTTATATAAGAAATTTGATTCATCTAAAAATGATTTATAACTGAAGGATTTTAAATTGGAAATCCGAGGAGTTGAATTCCGGTGTTCTGAAATTGGTTTTAAGATTTTGAAAATATATAATAATATGATTTAAAAGTATTTTGCGGATAAGAAATGTTTCAAATGATTTTAATGAGTTTCGAATGGTTTCGAAGAAATTTCAAAAGAAGTTTGAGAAAATAGAAGTCCAGAACTCACTTATGTCGTTGGAAAATAATTTCGGTGATGAGTGCACGCATCATCGACATTGATTTTCGAGTTCAGAGTGGGGGAGAGGCCACTTTAGTAGCATTGCTACGCGAGTGATTTTGCGAAACCAATTTTGATTTCAAATTCCGAAGTAAGATTTGATATTCAAAAGATATATGTATATATATATATTAGAAATGATTTGAAGTAAGCCGGTGTTCAGTCCTCGAGTTCCGGATTTGATATAACCATATCTATTAAAATTGATTTACTGATTTGTTGCTGATTTCCAACTCTTGAATTTGAAAATGATTTCTTCAACTATTTTGAAGGTTCGAGCACTTCCAAATCAAGGTTAACTTTTCAAAGCTAAGAAATTTTGAAAAGTATAAAGTATATAAGTTTGGTATGTATGTTAAAGTATGTAGTAATATGATTTAAATAAGTTGAAACTGTTTTGTTAAGTAAATGAATAAGGCAATTTTAAATTTTTCTAATATGAAATTTAGATTTGAAATGTTTTGAAAAGAAATTGTTCTTCAAAATATTTTGAATAAAGTTTAGTTTAAATGTTTTAACTTAGTAACATCTTTATGAAACTATATATTTAACAAGTTGGAATAAATATATAAGTGTACGTATGCTATTTTATTCGCATAATTAATTTGATCCAGGTTTGAGTACACAAGTTCGAGGTGAATTACACCATTTCGTGTTAGGATTTTTCATTCGATTCTTGATGGCGAATATTTGATATGGATTTTGGGCTTGATTCTAGAATTCTCTATCATAGTATATGGATATGCAAGGAGACTGATGGCTTCTAGTCGAGAAACCATATCGAAATCTGCATTAGGGAAGTCGAATGGACAATACTAGTTCGAAAGCGAACTTGTGTGATCGAGCGAGCGATCAAATGTGATTTTGCGAAATGATGACGTTTGTACATCTTATATTCTAATATCAGCGATATATTTTGACGCTGAAATTGAAAGCCGTAAGGTTAGAATATCTTTGCTTACTAAAAGAAAATTTCCAATTTAAATTACAAAGATATATAACCCATAAAAGCAAAGATATTCAATCCCATATGGCTCTTCATACAGCGAAATTTATTTTGTAAAATTTGATCCTTATATAAGATGGACCTTATGTAAGTATAAGATGATTTTGAAAACATTTGATTTTGGAAATGAATTGGTTGACTTAAATTATATTGATTTGGAAATTTGGATTTATTTTCTAAATTTATTATGTTGGAAACTTTAAAACTAAAGATATTTAAATTGAGAAGAAATAATTTGGTGGGATTGTATATGATTTTGAAACTGAACTGATATTGAAACAAATTGAAATTTGAGAACCATTTTTTTTACTAAATACCTGATTTGGGAGTTCTCGAACTTATATAAAAATTTGGTTTGTATAAGTATGAGGTTGATTCGAAAATTATAGATTTGAAAAGGTACTCAATTTGAAAAGTGAAATCTTATATAATTGAAGTCTATATAAGTGTGATTTGATATACTTTTGATTTTGGAAAGGTATTTGATTTGAAAATTAAATCTTATATATAATGGACTTTATATAAGTACGATATTTGAAAGTGATTTGAAAAGGTACTATATGATACATATTTTCGAAGTAAAGATATGGAAAGTGCCTTCTGCTTGATATCCGCTTTGTGGCCACATTGTGGATTCATTCTATCGATATTTCTCTGATTTTTGGTTTTCCGGGTATGATACTCGAGTGTCCATCGAATTCCATGGCGTTACCCATGGTCTTACGAGCGCGACTGCATAGCATAATTCACCTGGCTGGATGGCCCAGGGGTATGGATGTTTCCTGGGGGATTCAGGCGTAACCATTGTGTATCCTGTGATTTATGTAGGTCGTATTAGTAGCGAAATCCGCAGGGCTGAGAAAGCTTACGGATACGGATGTTTCCTGGAGGATTCAGGCCTAACCATTGTGTATCTGCGGTCTACTAGTCATCATGGCGCAATTCGCAGGGCTGAGAAATCTTACAGATACAGATGTTTCCTGGGGGACCCAGGCGTAACCTTTGTGTATCTGCGATCCATGGTTAGACAAAGGTTTTGTTTGTTTTTTTTTTGGATTGTGCTTTCCATATCTATTTTTTTAAGTTTTCCAGTATTTTCACTGGGTGTTGAAACAGTTCTACTAAGTACCTGGAGAATTCTAGTTTGCGCCTGATCAACACACTGCCAGAGTCTACAGGAACGAGGATAAACTTATTGAAATATCAAGTTATAAAAGTATTTTTGAAAGGAAAATTTGTTTCGATATAAAAGTATTTTCAACAAAGAAATTTTGTATTAATATTTGAAATTAAAACCCTTATGGTTCTAAATTTATTATTCGTGCCCGATACTATTCTTTTGAATCTACCTTATCTGCCCAGCTTTATTCATCCACCTATATTCTGTTTTTCCAAATCCTCCTTCTTTTCCTTGTTGACTGTATCCTTTTTAAATATTGTTTATTTATATACTACCTGGTTTAATAGAAAATTTTAGTGTTAAATATTTAGAAGTTATCAATTAAATAAAACATATTTAAAGTAAATGATTAGTGATTTATTAATAATATTTGAAAAGTATCTTGAGATAAATTAATAAATTTATGAGTTATGGATTTAATGTTTTCAATAGCTTCTTTGTAAATACAAGTAATGATGTAAATAAATGTTTTCAAATAGTTTCATATATTTATAAAGGTGTTAATGGTATTTATAGAGGAAGCAAGATATTTTACAAATGGGTTTGAAAAATATTAAAGTATTAAAGATAATTGAATTACGAATGAAGTTTTCAAATGAATATTTCAAGTAAAATTTATATAGTTTAAATTGATTGTTTATCCTTGTCTTTTAATATATCTTTTCTGTCTGGTTATTTCTATTCTCCTACCTCCTTCCTTTTCGGGGACGAAAAGTTTTGAGTGGGGGAGAGTGTAACGACCCGAAATTTTTATTGGTTTAATAACGTAATTAATTGAATTTTGTTGAAATTTTAAACAATTGAATTTTGAAATAAAAATTTGATATCTGGAATACGTCTAATTAAACACCGCAATTGGTAAATTTTCATCTGATAATATGGAAGTTTATTTTATTGTGTAATTTTATTTCAATTTAAATCAGTTAATATTTGATGATTCCAAACCTGAATTTTTTTCACAATAAATTTCTAAACCCTCTTCTGAGTGAGACGTCATATTTCGTTTCTCCAAATCTATACTGTTATTGCTCCGTTTACCTTAATTCCAGCGTTTTAGAAGCATTTTCGGTACCGATTATCGACTTTTGATAGGATAATCGTACCACTGATATTTGTATGCCATTTTGATCATCTCGTCGTACTGACCTCTGCGGTATATTCGATTCTGTATTTTGAAAGCCGGTACGCAGCAAAATCCATGTAAATGGTAACTGTATCGATACCGTATTTGAGCATTTCGGTTTTGTTATGTCTTTCCTTTTTCCTCTGTGCAAACGAATAGCCATCTGCTATTAATAAATTCAACCTTTGACCATTGCCATTCCCACCTGTTCAATTTAATAATTTGGTTCGTTCAGTTTCATTTTTGTCATTTCTTTTGAGAAAAAAATTATAATATAGAAGTTTGTATATTATAAAGTCGAGTGTGGCAACTCCTCAGCTCCACATTTCTGAAACTATTGTTCATCACTATTCTTCTATTTAATAACTTGCTTTTCATTCTACTCGTCTCTTTCCTTCCATTTCTGTATCTACCTAATCATTCTGTCCTTTGAAATGAAAATATAAATTTTCTTTTTATTTCTAAAGGCTTTTATATGTCTGCTTCTATCCGTCCTTTGAAGGAGGTGCCTGCTCGTCCATACTCTTATTTTCCTCTCGCCATCAGATAACCCGGCCGCCTTCTCCTCGGTTCACCGCCAACCCGAACGCCTTTCTTCCTCTTTCCCATCTCTGCACGCAGATCTACAACCCATCACCAGTCGCATCACAAAAGACCACCCACTTTCCACCATACCGTCTTAGATCCTTCGCCGCGTCAGCCCCGCACTCCACCACCCCGAGCGCAGCCTCTCGCCACCTTCTCCCCTCCTTCGTTGATACTGTAAGTATACACATATGTATAATAGTTTGTTATAGTTAAGTATATATATATACAACAGTTTTGTTTATGTTATTAGTATATTTGGTTATTATATAAATGTTTATATATATATTTTTGTATGTTATGTAACCAGTCTGGTTGCTATGTATTTTACTGTTTGTATATAAACAATAATGCACAATATTTTATTCTGGGTACTACATATGTATTATTATATAGGTTACTGTAAAGTATATTGTGTATATAAGTATATAGTTGTTCGATTTCTTCTATACCTTATGTTTATTAATAATGTACGAAAGCTAATTTTTTTACATATAATATATATTGATTTTTAAGATATATCTGTTAGTTTATATGAGCTTTATAACCAGTATTATATATATATTTGTTCGGTTATTATATAGTAGAATTGAAAGGGTAAAATTTTGTTCCTTATATATATTAGCTTTTATAAGAGTGACGTGAGCTTTTATTGTGTATTGTAAGTGTTATATATTAAATATGTATTCTAAGTTATATTTGTTGCTGTATGCAAGTTGTTTGTATCAATATTCTAAGTTATATTCGTTGTGTGCTATATTTTAAATTTTCAGCTATTGTATGTGTTTTAGTATATAAAGTTACATATGCTTATTTATTTTACTGCAAAAATTATATATTGTTACATAAGTTCTAGTTAAGCTTTTGAGTTTAGTGTTATATGTATATATGCTTTATATATACAGATTCGTATGTAGGATATATATTGCTTTTATTTTTGTTTTATAGAGTGTTGATTTTAAATTTGTTTATATATAATAAGTGTGTACAATGAATAGTTATACTTGCTGTAGTCTGAGTTTATGATTTTAATTTTTAAATATAATAATAATATATATGTTGGTACCAATATATGTGTTTTAATTTGAATAATAGAATTGAAATACATATACATTTAATATAAACGTGTTGAATTTAAAATATGTTATATATATATAGTTATATACATAAGCTCACTTATACCATTTATTTGCATCAATCCAGTTTTGACTTGCTCTCATCGATTCTATTTATCAACCTTGTCCGTCCAATTTCGTGTCAATCTAGCTTTGCTTTGGAGTTCGTAGCTTGTTCTGTTGTCAACCTATCTAGCCTCGAAAGGTGAGCAATCACTCACGATTTACGTTCTTATATTTATTAAATTTGATTTCAATTGAAACGACAAATGAAATATGCTGTTGTAGTTATTTAAATTGTCATATATGCTATTATCTGTAATTGTTCACCTGTGGGATATGACACCATATCATGTTGTTTATATTATATTGTTATTGATGATATATGCATGTTGTTGTATTTTATATTATATGTTATCTCTCTGCAAGTTCCCTGTTAGTATAGAATTCACTATGGGTTGAAATGATACATACCCGAACGGACTTTAGAATAGGAGAAAATCGTTATGGGTTGAAATGATAAAGCCAAGCGATTTTCATTTGAATTGAAATTGGGATTACGGGTTGAAATGATATCTACCCGTATATATTTAAATTTCGGATTGAAATGATAAATATCTGTATCACTTAACCATATGATAGATATATATACAGACACCGTTGGTGCTTATATATAAATATTTTGAAAATAAATTCTATGGATTTGGGAAGAAATATATGGTCTTAATAAATGTTGATTTTTAAATTATTATATATAAATGGTAATGATATATATATATTGATTTAATAATAATATTTAATTTAATTAAGATTGATTTAATGCATATAATATGGTTAAGTATTTAAATTTATGTTTCAGAATAGATTTCGGTAATAATTTGAATAAGTTAAGGTTGGGAAGATAATTTTATTTAATTAAACTGATTTAAAACTTATTGAAATTGAGATTTAAGATATGATTTATAACTTGGGTTTGATTCAAGTAATTTAATGAATATTTCTTGTTTAAATAAATTTAAGGAAATATTTAGTAAAAATGTAATTTAAGGCTAGTTAAATGATATTGAATTTATTAAGTGAATATTCCCTGATTAAATAATAATGAAGTTAAATCAAGAGCTATATGAAACTGTTAAATTTAACTTTGAAAAGTTGAATATTAAAGCTTTGAAATATATTGAAAATTTAAATGGTCTATTTATAACTGAATTGAATTGATGAATTGAGCTTTGAATAAATTTGAATTTGGAATTTGAGTTGATTTGAATCGATTTGTGAAATTTGAGGAAATTATAAATACTTTACTTTATAAATTATTTAACCTATATATATTATTTTGGAATATATATATATTTGAAATGAAAATGATATCTTGGTTTTGAAGTATAAATTTATTTGAAATGACCACGGTGTTATAGTGTATATTTCTACCTTGTATATAGTTCCGCAGATGCTTAGAGGATGGTTATCCCAAACATCCTTTAAGTTACTTGTATTTCAGTTGATATTTCACTTGAGTTGGATTTATTGATATAACAATGTTAATCTTGACTCGAGTGTTTTGTGTTTTTCTTTACGCTCGGGTCAGACCGAGTGATACAACATTTGAGACTCACCTTTGGAGTTTGGAGCTTCCTTTGGAGATCCAACTATCGCCTCAGCTTTCAGCTCTTCTAGTTGATTTGTTCAGAGAAGTCATCTGTTGTACTGGAGACTTCACTGCATTTGAGATATTCTGTTGTATTTTATTTCTAACTCTGATGTTTATATAGTAGCTTCATGAACTACTATTTTATCTATTCCGTTGCGTATTATTGTATTACTCTATGTCCGTGATTCTGTGATTGATTTATTTACTGTATATGCTGAGTTTTGCCAAATTTTAAATTAACAATTTGATATTTTGAACTATTCAAGTCAGACATGTGTGGATTATTGTCGATTTGAATGGTCCAAAATAACGGGTCGTTACATGCTCCATGAAATCAAGTGTCCTGCATGCCATCATGCTTCTCTTTAAGTGCTCGATCCGTCCATGCCAAAATCACCAAGCCCGATGCCCCCGTGTAAATCGCGTCCCCACCATCAAATTGCCATGCTGAAAATCATGCCTCCTATCTCTCCACCGCACATCCCAAAATTGATGCCATCTACACTCCATCCCACAAGAATCACAACGGTGATCTCCAATCTGCCTATCTTCACCTTAAGTTCCGGCAAATTGAAACCCTAGATATGGCTATAAAGAGGTCGATGTCACCAATGAAAATCGATCAAAATTCTGCCACGGTCCATATGATCTCAATGGATTTTGTTTCGTAATTTATCGTTGAGCGAACTGCTCGATTTTAAGTTTTGAATTGAATTGGGGAGAGTGGTCATTTTTTTTCTTTTAGGAATGTAACAGTAAATGGATAAATGAAAATAGAGAGAGGAAGGGAAAGATGAGGTGGATTTATATTAATGTAATATTTAATTTATTTGAATTCTCAAATAAATCGCCATACGTTCCGAGCCTGTATGATCACACGACGCATTCGATCATAATGAAACTCATCTGCCTACATCGCCTCATTTTCCCGGTGTCAATGGTATAATCTCGTCGCTACCTAAGCCTGCGCCCCAAGATGTTAATTTTGCACATTTCGAGATTGTTTTGGCCATTGGAACTCAACGGAAGTGGTCTCGAGTCCTTATTCGGCCATATGCAAAAAATCATATTTTTGGGCCTTCGTTCAATTAATGATTAAATATTTAAATAAATTATTTAAATATCCGATCATTAAAAATATGGGTCGTTACATTCTCCCCTCCTTAAAAAGATTTCATCCTTAAAATCACAAATTAAAGAGAACATCTCTTAACCCATATGCTCTCAAAAGCCTCTCGGATTTCGAAAAAATTCGATAGCACCTCCTTTGTGCGGCTAGGTCCGGGAAAAATTCCACTACAATAAAGATATATATATATATATCATATATTTAAACATACTAGATCATATATAGCAATCATCTCAAATAAATATGCTATATCCAACCATAACTATCCCGCATGCCTAACAACCATACAAACATAGGCTATCATCTCAAATGCTAACAATCCAACATCAAACATGCATACATGAGATATATCATAAAAAAGTAACATCCATGCCTATCCTAGCATGCAGAATACTAAACTATCTAGTATAAAACATCGAATATGATATCCTATATGAAAGCCGACAACAAAAATGAAATCTCACCAAATAAAGAGCTCTGGACAAGCATTCCTCATGCTCTTCTCGGTCTCCCATATAAAATCATCTTTGCTTTCACTCCACTGAAGCTCTACTACTCTACTGCCCTCCTCATAACCTGTTGTATCAGATTTATGGGTACAAATAGGCCTATGAGGTATTGATGTCTGGTTCAGCCTCAGTATCATACAATCGATTCAGTGTCAAATCCAAATGCCTCTTATAAGTTCTTCCAAAACCCACTATCAAACAACGGGTTTCGGCCACTTACAATGCTCTTGGAGCACAATGGAATCACGCTATCCATCCATATTTAACTTGACAAATACAAATACAGATGTTGTTCTATTGGACTTAAGGAATACAAATCTAGCATTATTTGTCAACCAATCGACTGTAACTTAAATGTTATCATACTATCCTTAGTCATTGGCAATCCATTGATGTAGTCTATAAATATATGTTCTCATCACTTGAGAATAAACAATCTCTTATCCCTATAGAACCAACAATCTTGGTCAAGTTTGCACTGCATCGCCTCTATAGACCTTACTTATTCTTCTAATTTAGACATGATCCCCCTGGTCTAGCCTAACGCCTTTGACTAGTACCAACCCGCTAAATCTAAGCAGGTCTGAGTGTCACACTAGCCATCACCTTTAGCCATGGCTCATCGAGTTATGAAGTCATGACTAGTGATAAGCTCGAGCAATGCCCACTCTGGAAATACTGCTCCCAAACTGGTATGTCTTCCACTCAAAACATCAACAACTGCATTTCCCTTACGACTGTATAGGAAATGTCAGAATCGTAGGAGGCTAAGAACTCTAACCATCGCTGCTGGCAAAGGTCAAGATCCCTTTGGGTGAAGAGATACTTCAATGATGTGGAATCACTGAACAACTCGAACCTCTCTCCTAAAAGACAATGCCTCCAAACCCCAAAGCAAACTCTATCACCACCAACTATGAATCAAGAGTCGGATACTCCTCTCGTGCGGTTTCAGCTGTCGACTAGCATGTGACAACCTTACCTTTTGGTATCAACACCACACCCAGTTAAGTACCACGGGCATGTGTGTACTATCACCTCCTCATTCCCACTCGGAATGAGTAACATCGATGCACACATCAACCTCTCGGTCAGATCCACTAACGCGTGTCCACACCTTGCATCTCAAATAAAATTTTGAATCTCTCTCATCCAGTAGGTTAACGATGCTGGTACTTTGGGTCTATTCAAATTTTGGACTACCATAACCACATGATCTACAGCGATGTCCTACTCTAAAACAATGTGACCCAAGAATTTCACTTTCCACCTTCAGAAGTGATACTCTAAAATATTATCATCAACCAGTGTCTTCTCAACACCTGCACTACAATCATCAATCATGTATGCTATTCTTTCGTCCATGAGTAGATGAAAATATCATCAATGAGCATAAGCACAACTTACTCAAGCGACCCCTCGAAACATGGTCCATGAGATCAACAAGGTATGCCAACACGTCGGTTAGCCTGAACGGAATAACAACGAATCAAAAATCAAAGTAGTGTACAAAATGCTATGATCAGCACTCTCTCTCTAAATACTCTCAGTAGGTGAAACCTCATCACTAGGTCCAACTAAGATAATATCCTCGTACTATAGAGCTGATTGAGCAAGCCATCAATAAACAGGAGTGGATATATGTTCGCCATCTCATTCATCCCACGACAACTAACAAATAACCCGAAAGAGCCATCTGCCCTCAAGGCAAACACTATATGTGCATCCTACCTAAATATACCCCTACAAATGAACCATCATCTCAACAGGTCATCCGCTTACATCTTTAGTTTCCTAAGCTCTTTGGGCATTATATACCTAAAGGCATAACTACTGGTCTAGCTCCTCTGACCAGATCAATACGGAACTTAATCCCCATATGATGGTAATCTAGTCACCTTGTCGAATATGTCCGAACACTCTCTCTCTACAAGCATAGATGACAACTCATCATATGGAATATCGAGCGAATATAGAAAGCTAACCATAACCCCATCCTCTACAGGTAGCCAATCGCTACTTTTCGCTCCTTCACAACCCCAATCGTCACCAATGTCCTCTTACAATCCACCACTATTTCGTACCTCCTTCGGCCAGTCCATTCCCAAACTATAATGCCGAACCCAATCAAAACCCAAAACAAAACTGTAGCAAGAAACAAACATCCATGACTCAATAAGACAAAGTCTCGACAAACCATGTATAGGCTGGCTGAGCCTAACTAGGTCCGTCATAATCAAAGGTCGATTAACCATCTCGAGTCACAAACCCAATATCCTCATCAAATCTTGATATAAAGGAAAAGGAAACCTCAACGTCAAAACAAAACACGTATAGAAATGCCATAAGTAGAAAGCATGCCTCAAACGGTAATGCCATTTCCCTTCTCTTTCATCGATGGAGCACTCAACGAAATTGAAACGGCAATCAATGCATTTGCTTCCACGGTTTACCCCTACTCAGTTGGTTTGGGACAGCCCTTCTACACTAGGTACAGGCTTTCTCATCATAAATCCTTCTCGATCATCTTCTCGAAGCCCTCATCAATATGACCCATCATTCGCTTCCTAAGATGATTACTCAACCCAATGTTAAATCCTTCATCCTTTTTGTATGGGGCATCAATGGAAAATAGACCGTACTTCGATAACACATCGAATTCGACCACATACTTCGACACAAACATATTGCCTTACTTAAAATCGGTGAACTCTCTAACCAACACTGTCTTTTGGAAAGTTAAGATAAATTTTCTTCGAAATGAACTATGAAGTAATCTTAAGTAAATCGATCCTTGGGAATCGAAACTATAAAGACACTCCACTAGTTTATCGTTTATCACTAGAGCTATTTAGAAGTTAACTTCTACCTCATGGCATCATCTAACTCCAAGTCATCGAAAATCCACTTGCAAGTAGCCATCCAATCATGCCTTTCAATAGCCGACTCCATTCCAAGGAACGATCTGCCTCCTAGACTCTCATCTTTATGCAGCTCGGTAAAGTCTACTCTAGCAATTTGCACTTGAGCACCATAATCATTTAGAGCAACTTGAGCATCCCAGAAAATGATTTGCACCATTTTTGCAAACATATTCTATCAATTAGGGTTGGTGACCCCGATCCTGCCCACTCCTCAACTACGAAGATGGAATCAATAACAGTATTTCTGACATGCCAGATCATTCCTACTCTATAACAAGGAAGATCAGTCTCTCATAAAGAAAATTGCATCAATAGTGCTCGTGTGTGTAACACAACTATATATACTATATACTACTATATAGTTTTGATAACCAAAATATATAACAAATAAGAACTCTCTCGTATACACATACACTCTAGATCCAGCCTAAGGCGATAACTCCAAAACTCTCTCTACTAGATCGCGGTATCAACTTAGGTTAATCATATAACCTATGCTTTGATACCAAATGTAACGATCGCCACGCACCTATGATGTAGAACAGTTGTCAAAGGAAAGAAAAGAAGTAAAGAAGAGGAAATGGAAAAGAAGAAGAAGGAAACATCAAATAACCAAAAAAAACTGTCGTATATCTCACATCGCATCAGATAAAATATAATAGTCAGCACATATATAAAACAGTCGAGACGGTAAAAACAATGTGAACTAATCGTTAGAGTTTAAGATCCGTAGAGTTATACAACATAGTAATAGTATCTATATAACTAGAAAAAAAACTCAAATAATACACTCTCTAATAATAGTAAGTCAAACACTGTCAAGGCTCTACAGTGTCACACAGTAGAATATACAATAACAAACTCAAATATAAGTATGAGTAAACGTCACCTCCTACTAGCCCATCTGCAGAACTCCATATGCCATCCACACTTGCTCTCTAGTCTACTCACTTAAGAGTACCCAAGATAATAAGAAACAAAAAATAAAACCTCAGGTCAGATAGATGGCCAATGAAGCAACCATAACAAACATACTAATCCATGGGTGTCTAGGTATCCCTATGCACAATACCTACTTCGTGTGTCATCCCTAGGGTGATAGATGGCTAGTGAAGCAACCATAACAAACATAGCATCCATCAAACAATACTAACTATCACCCAGTGTGCTCTGGATATATGATAACTCATATGTCCTCCTTTCTACCATGGACTATTGGAAATCCATGTTCTCTATTGTACTGTCGTATCTCATAACCCAAAACTGGATATGTGTCTCGCAGCCTAAAGCTAGACACTAGACCTAACGCCACAGATCCAGGATATACGGATCCTCCCTACCAATCCATAGGTGTCCCTACTATACAAAACCCCTGCTTCAAGTTAACAAAAAATACTCTAAGTCAACAATGATCCCTTAGCACATACACATGCATCCAAGCCCTACCAGCTCAATACAATTTCCACCATCTAGAACACACCATATTTCTTCACTCCACGACTCACACCACGAGCCTCTTCGGTACCTACTCCCTACTCAAGTCATAAATCAAAGTTACAGAGTGTCTAATCTTCGGTACCTACTACCCACACGAGTCACAAACCGAAGAAACCAGGCTTTTCATCATGTTGCACATCGCCATCCTACAATGATGCGAATGAGCCAAAACCTCCAGCACGATCTAAAGAGTCCTGAAACTATCTACCTCGGAACCTACTCCATACACCGTCAAGTTATAATCCGAATTACAAAATCTCATGACGAAGCCTACATCATCGCCTCACCATCTAAATCGCTCATCGTGGAGCAACAACATTAAGAATCTAAGTCGGTTGCACAAATAAACCATCAAATCACACACCAGAAATCTCCTCAATGTCCAAGACAAAGATCTACCAAATCACCAATCAACAATAGTGATGGACATTGATCACTCTATAGTGGTCAATTACAACCACCTTGGTCTTGTACTTAACCAAAACGGATAAGTACAAACCAAGTGAAAACGTTCAGCATCCATCCTGAAGTTCGAAGCCTCATCCTACACCTTCAAATCCATTGGCACATATCTTAACACTACTCTACAGCTTATCTTGTTCATTAGGTTTCTGCGTATACGAAACCCCAATGTATAAGATATTCCCCTAATACCCGATCACCGCTAATCGGTGTCTTCAATCAAAAACTGTCAAACAAGCAACCATGTTACCAACATCCATACATACATCTAAAACAGCATGCATACAACATGTATAATACATCCATATCAACCAATGGGGAAATTATATCAAAAATAACCCAAATTTAATAATTCCTTAAAAATGGCACATCGACGGAAAATATGTGATATTTGATATAAATCATTTTAAAATACTTTTATTTTCCTTTATAAAAATCTAGTAGGTATATTAGTATAGGAAAATCACATTTTAAAACCAAAAATCATTATAGAACATCGATCTGATACTATACAACCAATCATAGTATGATGAGAGACAATATCACTCACCTTGATAAAATCTGTCCAAACTCGTGCCAAAGCGTAGATCTCTCCTTCATGAGCGCAACACAAAAAAGCGCATTCAAAACGGACCTCATATGCAAAAGATATGCATATAATAAGAATCGGGATTAAATAAGCGATAAATAACTAATTAAATAATTAATGACCATGCTTAGCATTAATCCTTCTTCCTCCTTCCCCTGTACGTGCACACTATCACCATAACTCACCAGGCCATGTATCAATTTGCAGTGATACGGAGCTATGCTCCACGAAATTGAGTATCGTTCGCGCCATCTCGCTTCTCTTCAAATGCTCGACCCATCCATGCCAAAATCACCAAGTCCGATGCCTCCATGTAAATCACGTCCCCACCTTAAATGAAATACGTACATAATCTATTTGTAATTATCTTATGAAATTGAATGCAAGCTTCATATACATACATACATACATACCTACATATATAATATTATTTTGAATATTAAATAATTTTTGTTGTTACATACATATGTTTATTTATATTATTTTAATTCAAAATTTATAAACGAACATCTGTGCGAAATTATAGATCTAATGTTGAATTTCTTCCTATTTCAAAACTAGATTTCAAATTGTTATTTTTAAGTTGTAAAACATATATTATAAGTTTTACACACATATGCACACACAAATATATATATATATATAATTTTAAATTCAAGTATAGTTTGTTATTATTTATATATGTGTGTGTGTCTATATATGTTTGTATTATTTTGATTCAAAATTTATAAAAGGACTTTTATGTAAAATTAAAAATTTAATATTGGACTCCTTTTTAAGTCAAAACTAGATTTCAAATTGTTAATTTTAGATTTCAAAATGTGTAAAATAGTTAAAATCAATTTTTATATGTATATATATAATTAATAAAAACTATGGACAATAATGACATACATACATACATATACATACATACATACGTACACACACACACACACACATATATAAGGGAACAAATATATCCATGGCGGTGTAAATCACAATATGTATAAACGAACACATTAACTATGTACACTGTTTAAATGTTGCACTTGCGTTATACACATAAAGTGTATTTGATCCGCTCACTATAATATATTTAATTTAAATTAAATAAAACTCCATTGAAACAAATAAAATAAAATAAGATTTTATTTAAAAAAATAGACCAGATCTAATAAATCTTTTAGACTTCATATGTCCAATAGATCCAAATTAAGATAATTTTTTTTTGAAATCTACCTATTTCATACGCCTTCGACTGGCTTAGTTCTTTCAACACGCACATAAATACACACACACACACACTATAATTCAACATTTAAATTTCAAATACTTATATTTGACTAAATAATAAAACATTGAATATATTAATTTGAAAAAAAATTAACTCAACTAAAAGATTTGACATTGGTTTACAATTTGGATAACATAAATATGAATGTATATAAATATAAACAATTCAATTAATTGAATATCAAACCTTACTTACAACAAAATGAAACTATGAAAATTTATGTAAATTTTATTGTAACAAATCAAATCTACATTAACAAATAATTTTAGATCCAATGAACAATAACAGTACAAAAATTTAATCAAACACAAAATTAGTTATTTTATTAAATGACAATACACAAAAGGTTTTAAATTAAGTCCAATAAGTGGTAATCTAATATACATATCTATGAATTTGGTAATGTTTGAACATCATGAATGGATTAATAAAAAGGAATTGAATCTGAAATAGCCTTACCCTTTACAACACCTTGATTTGAAAATCCTTCTTAGATTCCTTGAATCGATCATTAAGACTTTAGTAGAATCAGTTGAACCATCATATTTTATTTTATTTGAATTGATTTTAAGTGAAAGGAAGAAATAAATTCGACCATAAGAGAGATTGGTAAGCAGCTATGAAGAGAGGAAGAAGGAGAAGAAAAAATTGAAGAAGAAAGAAACGAGAGATTATTTTAATGGGGAGAATTGAACCTTTCCAATTCTCCATATTAGAACTTCCCTTCTTTAATTCCCTTCAACTATCAATCATGGTGAACCATTCTTTCCATAATTAGAGCAAAGTTTCCAAAATCCCATTTGAGTAATTATCTCTATTTTAACTATATTTAAATGTATATCAATATTGTATATCGATTCATGTATATATAAATTTAATATATACATCCAAATAATTACCAACAACACCCAAAACATAAAATAAATAAAAAATTAATATTTCTTAAATATTAGTTAAATTCGAAACAGTTCATAAACAAAGCCCTTGGTTCAATAAAAACATTTATTATTAAACATTGTACTCTAGCCAGAGATTTTGACTTTAAGTTAACTATAGTTGCCCACGATGCTAACCTCATACAATTGAGGAGATGAATTCTCTATTGAACCGTGCTTCACTTCCAATGCTTTAAATTAAACCCAACTATAGTCAATTGATGGATCTCCAAGCCACGATTTAACTAAATCGATTACTATTCATATTAAAGTTCCACTATATTCTTAAGTCAAGGGAACTGTGTAACATTGTCACGTTGAGATTTTATATTTGACCTAGTTGTTATCACCAACAGGAAAACCTCAAATGAGTTGTTCCATTTTTATTCAATAACTACAAGTACATAACCCCTTGTTGCATTTTGCAACCATGAGTAATACATTGCCTAACATTTGGAGAGCGTTGCGCACTCTGGCTTCAACGGATGAATCAATATCCTTTTCTTGAAACATGTTGATTAGGAATATTCAAAACATAATGTCATTTTATTTTGGGATTACTTACTTACGGTTACATATATTTGTAACTATAATCACATAACATTTTGTTTATGGATTTCTTATTATATACTTTAAATTAATTATATCAAAATATAATAAAGTATATAAAAGAAAACAAACATCGTTATAATGAACAAGATTGACTATATAGTAACACACACACATATAATTATATATGCCCCTAGTGCATACCATTAACTCTTTCAATTTCTTTATAAATGGTAATACTTCCTTTTTAACCTTAATCAAAACCAGTTTGTTATTATCATTATTTATGAATTTTTCCAGAAGTTCATAAATAATAATCTTATTAAAATTGACTATTTCGTTTTTATCCAAATCACTGTATTACTATTATTAATAAATATTTTCCTAAAATATATAGTTAATATCATCTAACACCTATGAAATATTTTTAAATCGATCAATTTCTAATTATTATTTACTTTAATTCCTTAAATAGTGAATATTACATAATATTTACTTAATGGTTAACTAATCATATCACAATATTAACCAAGGGATACAATTATGCCTATGCCTATCAACAATCACAAATGATAAAATGTCAAATCCAACAATATACATACATCCATTTAACTATATCAAATAATAAATCCAACTAATAACACCAAACCAATACTATTACTCAATCAATTAAAATAATTGAATCTATATTTCCAAATATATTGATATAAATCGAGGAATTAATCATACAGAAAGGTGTATTTATGTCGAATAATATCCATTTTAAAAATATAAATGTAAATACTTACTACATTTAAGCTGCATAAAGGCTCTTTCACAAATATTTTCCAAATCTAGCAATTTTGGACCAAAATGTCCATAATCTTGTCATGATTCCAATGCAATAAAACTGAAGTGGATCAGAGGTTGTATGCAAAAGATATGGTTATTCGAACATTCAAGATTTAAGTTGTAATTAAATAAGTTATGCGGACATATAGGTAAAATTAACTCTCTTTTCTAGCACGGTCGAACCTGACATTCACCTAAATCTGCCTATTTCAAAGTGTCGCTACCACCACCTAGAGCCACCAAACACCAATCTGACGCCATCTATGCCCCTATCTGACTCTCCCTCGTTGAATACCACTAGCCCTAAGTGTTTCTAGTCAAGATGTTTCAAAAACAAGTTATTGATGCATTTGTTACGAATAGTTTATGTAACACTCTCTATATGATGAACAATAATGTACTCATAACTGTCGAGAGCATCAAGGGGTTATGTGCTTATAGTTGTCAGGAACAATTATCGATATGCTCACTGAAAATATAATATAGGTTATTATACCTAAGTCAAATAGAATATCTCATGTGACTATGTGTAGTGGTGCTTTGACTTATGAGCAATGTAAATCTTTTGTATGAAGACCTTACTTTGGCTATGGTCAACCGCATTGTATTAATTCACATTATGACCATAATTGGGTATGTGTCTAGATACATGAGTTGAAACACCAATTAAGAGTGGATTTATCTCCTTTGACATAGAGGGTTAGAGTCACAGTAATGTGAAGTCAACTCAAAGTCAAAGTCTATAGTCAAAGTAGCTCGATTAATCGATAAAATTTGTCGATTAAACCAAGTGACTTTTGAGTTTGAGCTTTACAATCAACTATATACATTGTTAGAGTGTTGAACTTTGATGAAGCTCGACATGTCGTAGTGACATAATAATGCAAAGACACGTTATGCAATATCGTTGCTTAAGGGTGTCGCTTTAAAAATAGATTAGAAATTAGATTTCACCTACATATCCTGTAACATCTATACTCGTTTCCACTACCATTCTTCAAAAAAAGTTCGTATGTTGTTTAATATTAGAATAGATTAAATATTATTGATGTATGAGTTCGCACTTGAGACTTCACAAAAGACATTTTAACTCGTCTAAGTTAATTTAGTGAATAACAATTTATAAATATTATAAATTATTTTGATGGGGATGTATTAATGTGAATTTATATTAATATACATTTTAAGGATTTATTATTTATTTAAGTATATGATAGTTATATATTTATTTAACAGGTAAATAGACACAAGGAAGAAGTTCTAAAAAAATTTAGTCTCAGGGACAACAAGTTTGTTTTTTAGTTTGAAGGACACTTCTTAGTATAAACTGAAAATGATAGTTACAACTATCATTCTGTGATTTACACTAAAAAGTGTCTTTCAGCCTAAAAACAAACTTCATGTCCCTGAAACTAAATTTTTCTCTAACTTTTTCCTTGAGCCTAAAAACCCCTTTATTTAAATTGAATATTCCTTAAAATAATTTAAATAAGCAAGTGGAAATTTGATATTGCCCCTTATTTTTAGTATTAGTGCATCAAAACCCTTCCTAAAAACATATTTTAAGTTACACCCCTATTTTTCATTTTGGAAAAAAATTAATTTTTTTGAAAATTAAAACTGAAAATTAATTGCATATTTATATGATCAAAACAATTATTTTGAAAAAAAATGCACATAAGTTCAAAAATTTCAAATATTTGCATATTTCTGTATAAATATTTGATGAGTTCTCCTTAATTATCCTAAAACTTAAAAATAGGGTTTTTTCTAAACCTATTTTTGGGCACGGACAACTGTGTATTTTGAGACTTAAAGAGGTTGTTTTGACAACAGTTCCCGATAAATAAAATATTTATTTAAATAAATATGTTATAACATATTTATGGTTGAAAATTTTATTATATGATAATAAACCCATGGTCGACCATATATTTAATCATATACAAAGAAATGGTTCATTTTGATTTGATCAAATTAAGTAAGAGAGATTTCCATATTTTTAGCAAAGAGACTAGGGATAGTTGCAACTTTTATTCCTTAACTCTCCATATCAATTAATCCATCTCTCTCATATTTCTCATTCTATTCACCTCCACAATAACCATTACTAGATTAAACTTAGAAGCAATTTGAAACTTTATCCTAAAGTCGAAGAACAGTTCTTGAAGAGGAAGCATTGACAGTTCATCATGAAAATAAACGACATCCTCTTTTAGGTAATAGTTTATTCATATCATTTTATATATATGTAAATTAAATTTTTGGCATTATTAATTTTTTTCTAAATATATATGAAATTATATTTATGAAAATATTTTCATATTTGTATATGTCATGCATATACACATATAAAATAATATATATACATACATATACACATATACATATACATACATACATACATATAATTCATGAAATGTATACATATACGACTTTATAAAAAATTAGTTTTCTGAAAATAGTTTTATACATAAACACACGCATCTATGTATACATAGTGTTTAGAGGGAATTAGGCACAAGGACAAACTTTGAAAAAAAATAGGTTGAAGGACACCAAGTTTCTATTTTGGACTGAAGGACAAACTTTGAAAGAAAATTAGTCTGAAGGACAATGCTAGTTATAACTAGCATTATATTCAGTTTTTACAGTATAGAAAATGCTATTATAACTAGCATTATATTCAGTTTTACACTGTACAAAATGCTAACTATATTTAGCATTGTCCTTCAACCTAATTTTTTTCACAGTTTGTCCTTCAGCCTAAAAACGAAACTTGTTGTCCTTCAGCCTAATTTTTTTTTCAAAGTTTGTCCTTATGCCTATTTTCCACTTTTATTTATTTATTTCAGAGAAAAAATATAAATCCAAACCGAACACGATGGATTTCGGATCAAGTTTGCATGATGAAAAATAACATAAAGCCCTGATCAAACCCGACCCAAACCGTTATGACCTAAAAACATTGAAATATATGCATGTTTAATGTTATTATCCAATTCGAGTCAAACCAACCCAACTTGATCCGAACCTCACCTCTGGTCAGGTCGGGTATAGATTTTAAAATATATAGTTTGGGTCCGACAAAACCGAACCCGTTTGGAACTGATACTCATCGAGTCGGGTCGGGTCGGGTTTAATTGGATTACATAACGTGAATGTAGAATTTCAAAATAGCGAAGAGAAGGGATACATGTTAGCAGAGTTTGGATCCTAATTTTAATGTTTTTAGGTTTAAGTAAGATAAATATGTAGATTTACTTATTAAGCATTCACATATTTCGTCCAAATCATCTAACAACGGCCATCACTGACTTTCAAAGTATTAATCCATCATCGTATGATAAAGAGAACCCACAGAGATGAAAATCAACCTAATGCACGTTTATTTCCTACAAGTTTAAACTAAGGGGATAGTAATTTGTTAACCTGTATCAAACACCCAGAAATCAAATGAAAGCACCAGTTCGATTAAAAATAAAAGTAAAAGCAGAAAAGGAAAAGGGAGACACAAGATTTTTATACTGGTTCGGCATAATATTCGGCCTAGTCAACTTTAATCTCTTTTATTAGTTGCTTTCACTACACCAAAACAGGCAAATCCTAACATTTATAAGTGTTACAAATAATTTCAGTAACACTTTTTAAGTGTTACTCTTGGATTACAACTATTTAGATTCGATCTGACCATAATCTAGCGGATCCCAAAATTACAATGGTGTTAAGCGAGTATGTTGTGGGGAATAGAAGTGAAGAAAGTCTAATGGAAGCTCCTAATATAATAGTGTTAATGGAAATCCAGTAGAGAGAAGAAAATCATTTTCTGGTAGCAGTTGGGTTGGTATTTATAGTGGAGTTGGGGAGGTATGAGTCAAAGGCCCATCAGCAACGAAGTCCAGAAGTCGGACCAGAGTCACACCAAGAGACTTGGGCCAACTCGAGTCATAATGATAACTCAAGGCCGACCTAAGCCTTATAGGTCGGAACTGAGTTATAATCCTTGGTGCGACTTGCACCACTCCACTTGCAAGTTGTTCCCATCTTCTAGTTGAGTTGGTGTGTGAAGTTCAGGAAGTGAATGGGTCAACATCCATAAGTTGGACCCGACTTATAGCATAACTCGAACCCGAGTTATGTGTGTTGGTCCAATCCATGTGAAACCTTTTCCAAGCTCTTTCTTTGCCTTTTCTAAGTGCACTTGTCAAGTTTCAAGTCATTCTGTTTCCAGTTCAATCTTCTAAGTCCAGCTAAGTGTAGAGCACGATAACTCGGTACCAAACTATGGTGATAACTCGGTACCGAGTTATGGACTTAACATATTTTTTTGCTGGAATTTTCCCGAGCTATTTCCTTAGTCCATCTGAGTGTGCCTGCCAATTTCAAGTCATTTCGTCTTCGTCTCGATGTTCTACCTTCCGGTTGAAATCTGCTTTGCTAAAAAGCGGGTTAACACTTATTCCCCAAAGTACGCATTTCGAATGTAAGGTGTGCTTTGCTCAAGAATAACTTCTAGTAATCAGTTTTCGATGGTTGAGCCCTCCAGCTGCTTCAATCATAATGAATCATCTAGTTTATGCGGATCCTCTTGTCAATCATGGGTCGTTCCAAACCTGTTACAGCCTAAGGCTCTAGACTTTGCTTAAGTGTAGTTTATACATCATCATCATTATGATTTCATTCGAAGTTATTACATCACATATCAAAATATTCCCGTGTTCATCCGAGGATTTATCTGTTTTGTTCTAATTACAAGGCGTTCAAATTCTTTTATCAAATCTGTATCTGTTCTAAGGTTTGATCTCTCCAGATCATTTTATATTCAATTTAAGATAAGATGACGATCTCTCTAGATCGTTTAATGTTCTATTTAAGGTGGACCATCTCTCCGAATTGGTTATCACCCGATCTAGGGTTTTAACCTCTTCGGATCCTTGTGGAGCCCGTCTTGCTTTCCATCAAAGGAACTCAACGACCAAGTAAGCTCATCTACTCGCTCTCCGGTGAGGGGACTTACTTTTCGTACAAGCACATCCACTCCATCTCCGACAAGGGAGCTTGCACCTTGCACTCCGGTCCCTTCTCTACGGACTGGACTCAACGTGATCAATATCAATCATCACATTCAATGTGTTTTTTCCAAAATTTAGATATCAAAGCAAACAAGTAGAAATCCTAAGTGTTCATCCCAAGCATCCGACTCAAAGCGTGCCTAGAGACCAATCTAGGTCTCGTACACATGTAAGCGATCCAAGGTTATTATCGTCCTAAATAGTCATCTCAGGTATCTAACTCAGAGCGTTCCTAGGGACCATTCGGGATCCTGTACACATGTAACCAACCTGAGGTTATTGTTGTCTTTATTGCTAAATATGAAAAGTAAAATGCAAGAAAAGAAAAGAAAAAGGCAGAGCGAGAGAATCGAGTTCGACTCTCGTTCATCCCGATCATAGGATTTCGAGTCTCAAACCCGATCCCTGGTTGTTGTGTGATGCATTCATTGCAGATGGTGGTTACTCCGACCGCACTATTGTAGTTTGGTTCCTCGCGTACTGTTGCATCTATTTGCTCCGACAACTTCTTCTATCGGATCGCAAAGGTGTCGACACTAATTCATTTCATGTCCATCCAACTCGTGGAATATGCAAAACTATCCAGATCTTTTCTCCCGATTAGTAGGTTCTCTTCTTGTAGGCTTTCGATAGTGGATTTGCCCCCTAGTGTGCAGATATATCCTCTTCGGGGTCTCAGTCAGATCAGTGTAGGAAGAGTATTTCGGCTCTTTTTTGTCGTTTTGGCTCTCCAAAGTCATTATTAACTCTCCTTTTCCCTTTGCTTTTTCCAATTCTTGCTCCGGACAAGTCACTGTTATCCACAACATTAATTTCAGCATCCTCAACTTCATCCTTAGCTTCAGCATCTTCCTGACACAAATATCTCTCAGCTTAATAGTAGAATTCTACAAGATCCATAGATGGATCCCTTTCTAGTGTACCTTTGAAGTCGGTCTTACTCGCGACTCCAGATACTGCCGCCATTAGGATTAATGATGGATTCGGCTTGTCAACTGCAACCACTGTTGCATTGAATCTTGTTAAATATCTTCTCAAGGTCTCTCCGGGCCTTTGTCTTACGCTTGATAGTGTCATCACATCATTTAGTCGCGAGGTGTGAACTCTAAACTGTCTTACAAATTTGCTTTTCAATTTGCTGAAGGACAACAAGTTTGCTTTTTAGTTTGAAGGACATATTTTAGTGTAAACAGAAAATAATATTCATAACTATCATTTTGTGATTTATACGTGTCATTCGGCCTAAAATGCAAACTTTTTGTTCTGAAACTAATTTTTTTTACCACTTTTTCCTAAGCCTAGAAATCTCTTTCCACTTCTCCATTTCCTTTCCACAGTTTTTTTTAGCCCTAATCGACCTTCAACTCCACCGAATTTTTCTTTCCCAAATTATCCATCGTCCACTCAATTTATTCGTTAATGATTTCATTCTCTTGACCGTTGGAAGCATCACCGGTAGGATGTCTCCTTCTCAACTTCATTTATTAAGCAGGAAAAATCGTTTACAATTCGAAATAACTATACTTGTTTGATTGTGGGTTCTTTTGGTTTTTAGATCTGGTATCGTATTAATGTTTAGCCATAAGATTTTATATGAATTTCGACGTAATGATAACACCCTCTTCCATTTCATGTTATAGTTTATAGTTTATTTACTTATATATATATATATATATATATATATATATATATATATTAATAATAACTTTTTCCATTACTGATATTGTTGTGCATATTAGCCAATTTCTTTGTTACTTGAAATTGTCATTTGTTTTACTGTGTCACATGCGTTATTTCTACTATCGAGTTAGATGGAAGTATGGATATAAATCATTGACGACGTAAGAAGAAGTCTCTAAGGTTTTAGATGAAAATCAAAAGCAGTAGCACTTTAGTTACATCATATCCACTTGAGTAATCAGCGTTAGATGTCCATTATTTATACCATTCTAATTTTAGGTATGGGACAAACTTGATTGCCATAATGTTCTTTTTGTGATGGGTTTTTATAAATCAAGATGGTATGGATGGATTAATGTATTTAAATTTTGTCAACAATAACAATTTTTAAATGCACCTACAGGTAATGTTTGGAACTTATATGCACGTGTGCCATGGACACAAAAGAAGAAGAACTATGTAATACTTGAAATTGATCAACTCAAGATATTCTCCTAACATTTTCTGTAGGAGAATTTCTATATAAAGTGGTACAATTTTAACTTTGTCCCTATATTTGATATTTTCATATGAATTTAGAAGTTGTTTGTTAATATTAGGAAAATGAAATTTTAGACGGAGCATAGAAATATCTATTTCTAATAAGCTATTTCAAACTCATTCGCAATTCATCATCGGCTGTTATATTAATTTATTATGACAAACATATATACTTTTTGAATAACTATATCATTGTTTACAATGAAGCATAGATGTTGGTAAGGCTTTGATCACATCAACATATGTAGTGATATATTTGGTAAATTTTATTTTTAATCTCATAGGAAGTAAAGCTTAAAATTTTCTTGAAATATTAGTCGTTTGTCGTATCAATTTAATTTTCTTCCAAAAACCCGTTCATAACTTATTTATTCCACCTGTTATGGAGTTTAAAATTGTATTTTGTTTAAGTACGCTATTTCGCATTGATTTGTCAAATACATATGTGATCTATTTACAAGATTCATCAACATATGGATCTTCAAGTTGCACAATCTATTTTTTCATTTACTTTTACCATTTTTAGGTTGTTTTTAAATTATAGTCCAATGTGCCCTTTCTTACTGTCGATTTACTCATTTATAACAAGTTACTTAATTTGATGTTTAACTTATGGGTATGTTGTTTAGCGTATGTCTATTTTAACTTATGGGTAGGACATGAGTTTTAAATCTCCTTCATTTCACCTGAGATTCACTTTTTGCACTTGGATGGGATGAGGTTTCAAACATGATATTTGATTATTTAACATCCATCTCATCCGAGATCTTAATTTCTTAACCCGAGATATAGACCGAGATGTTAAACTGAGATTTTGTATGAAATTCGAGATTTGAAAGATTGCATATGACAAATGCACGCATGCATACTCAAAGAGCAGAAGTGACCGTGATAACCAGATATACAAACGTACTTCGAAATATGGACAACCCATCTTTATAAACATTCGTAGTTTTTGTATTTTGTGAAATTGTCAGGTAAAAAATATATATATACAAACCGTAATTTATGTATTTGTGCTGTGTTCGCATCAAAATTGGTACAAACACCCAATTAAGTAATAAAAATGTAAAATATCAAAGAAAGGGACATAACAAGAAAAGAACATGAGATTTTTATATGTTTGGCGAATATTCCGGCTTTACGTCCTCTTAGTCGATTTTTATTGATTATCCTCTATTATTACAAAACCGTTTTTACAACTCGGTAGGAATCCAATCCAGAAAATTTCAAGATTATGATTTTACGACTCATGGTTGTTAGAAGCTCAAAATTGAGAAGAAGAGAAAATTCCTTTTCAAGCACTCTCCACCTCTATTTATAGGCGAAGACCTTCGAGATGATCTTCGAAAATTGCTACATACGTTTTCCACCTCATGCACGTTCTTCCACACAAGTCGCAAGCCAAACCCCGAACCAAGCTTCATATGTCAGTGATGACCCACGAGCCCCAAATCGGCATCGATCTGGCATGGGATTCAACTTCGGGTCATCATGTGTGTTGCTCTAGGTTTTGCTTCACTTCATTTAGTTGCTGCGCCTTCTATTTCCTGCTTCACTTGCTTCGGGCTTAACCCGAGTTTCTTGCTTGTTTTCCTAGGCCACCACTGAGTGATGGTTCGATGCCGACTTGGCAAGGGCAAGCTATAAACTTGAGTTAAATTTTCTTTTCTCATTTCTTGTTATCTCCACTATCTTACCTTCGTACGATATTTTCCAAGTCTTCGTGTCCATTTTTCGTTGCTTTTTTGTTCATTTTAACTATTCAAGTCCATTCGAAGACTGTACGAATTTTGCTGATAACACTTTGCTTTCTAAAGCATGCCTTGTGAATGAAAGTGTGCTTTACTCAGGAACAAATGTTGAAGTCGGCAAACCACTAGCAGTTGAGCTCTCTGGCTATCAACTGATCAAACCGGAACGAATCATTTGGTTCCTTCATCTTTACCTGCAAACAGAGGTCGTTCTAGACCATTATAGCTAAGGAATCGAGTCCTTACTTGAGTGTTAGTCATAAATCACCATCATTCCATGTTTTTCTGGAGTTATTATATCATATATCTTATCATAAATCGAAATTGTTTTGTGTTCATCTGGGAGTTAACTATCATCCATCAAAATCGATGTCATCCCGTGTTCGTTCGGATTCAGATCATTATAGGTAGATCATCTGTCGGGTAACCAAAAATCAATAATTATGTGAGTTCATTGTCACCGATTGGAATGTTATTTATAAATCGTCTAGTGTTGCTTAGTAACTCATTATAAGAACGCCCAATTGAATCAGCAATGACCTTGATCAATCGTTTGGTTATCATAAGTTATCAATCAGGGCAGTGCATTGCCATCGATCAGAGTATCATTTATAAATCGTCTGAAATAGTCCAGCATCCCATCATAAACGAGTCCGGCCGAATTGAGGCAATGGCGTAACTTGGTAATCATCATTAAATCATTTTAAAGTGAGTTGGCGTTCATATCTAAAGTCTATTTTTCGATCTTTTCGGATCACACGGTCAATGTCCGGGCTAGCTTATGATCTTTTCAGATCGTTAATTCATGCCGAGTACACTTCGCTCACTCTTCGGTGAGGGGACCCAATGACCGAGCAAGTCCATCTGCTCACTCTTCGGGGAGAGGACTCACTCTTCGGGGAGAGGACTCACTATCATGTACAAGTCCAATCTACTTGCTCTTTGGTAAGAAAACTCGCATCTTATGGTTTGTTACCCCATCTCTCTGGTCGGGAGAACTGTGCTCAATCAGTTCATAAATGAACATCAAACAGTAACCAGTTTCCGTTGGTGTTTCACATTCAATATCAGTCATCATATTCAAATGATTTTCAATTAATTCACAAATCTACATCATAGCAACAAATAAACATTCAAAACATTCATCTTACCGAGCATTACTCCCATACATCCAACTTAGAACGTGTCTAGAGAATGATCAAGGTTCCATACACGTGTAAGTGACCGATAATAATCCTACATCGTTTATTTGCAAACGAAAGCAAAGTGTTGGAATCAAATCTGACCTCTGTTATCCTGATCATGGGTAACCGTTTTCGACTTAAATCTAAAGCCGCTTCCTGGTGCATTTGATGCAGATGGTGGATGCTCCTGCTACATCACTGCAGTTTGGTTTCTTACATATTGTTGTAGCCGGTTGTTCTGAATCTGCTCGTCAATCAGATCTTGTAGGTGTCTTCATTTATTTGTTTCATGCCCGTCCAGCTTATGGAACATGCAAAACTTTTCAGATCTCTTTTTCCGATCCGTAGACTCTCTTTTCATCAGTTTTGGGTAGGGAATCTGTCACCAGTATACAAGTAAATTCTTTTTGGGGTTTCGGTTAAATCAGTGTAGAAAGAAAATTTTGGTTCCTTCCTTTGTCGTTCGGTCCTCCGAAATCATCATCAGCCTTTCGCTTTCTTTTGTCTTTTCCATATCTGCTCCAAACGGTCCTTTGTCATCCATGGTATTAACCTCAACATTTTCAGCTTTGGTATCCTTCTGACGCAAGTATCTCTCAACTTTTTGGTAGAACTCCGCAAGATCCACCGACGGATCTCTTTTTAAAGCAATTTTAAAATCTGTTATATTCGCAACTTCATATACTACCGCCATTAGAACCATTAATGGATCGGGCTTATGAATTGCAGCAGCCGCTGCGTTAAATCTAGTCAGGTAACTCCTTAGGGTCTCTTCGGCTCTATGTTTCATGCTCAAAAGTGTTGTTGCATTCTTTGGTCGTGAAATATGAACCATACTCATGAATTTATCCACCAATTCGGTCCACGTGCTGATGGATCCGTTTTCCAGTTGTTTGAACCACATTGCTGCAAAATCTGTTAAATATAACGGAAACACTGTCTCATTACCTCCTCACAAGCAGCCAATACCTCCATATGTCAGATGGATCTCATTAGATGGACGGTTGGATCCGTCTTTCCATTACATTTCCAGCGTTGGCAGTTTGAAATCTTATGGATTTCATGTGTATCAGATGTTGGGGGTGAATGAATTTCTGTTCACGTCTCCTAAACTCTGGCCTGGTAATCCATATCACAGCGCCTGTCTAACCATTTCAACAATTCTATTATTATCATCCAGTAGAACTCTTCAATCTACGGTCTCATCTTGCCTCCCGTTCCTATGAGAAATCTCTGGCTTCAACTACTATTGATGTATGTTCGCATTTTGATCTCTGATCTGCGGTTCAACATTGTTTCTAACACGTGCTCTGTCCTATCTCAAGTCAACATCAGCCATGCCCCCGCCTCGTCAACTCAGCACCGACTTGTTAGGTTGATTTGGCATCGAGTTGTGAGGCCTCCAGTGGGTTGGCTCCACTATGTTCTGCTCCGTCTCCAAACGCCCTCATTCCATCTTCTGGTCTCTGGTTTTGGTTTCTAGCGACTCCAGCTTTTCCTTACTGTTCCATTCTTTTGAATAATCCGTTTAGCATTTCCTTCTTGTGAGCTATTATTCTATCCTGCATCTCCTTCATCATTCTCTCCATCTCATCTCTAGTTACATAGATGGATGAGAGGTTTGATTCCGAGGACACCTTCTGACTTCTCCTTTGTTCTTGTTGACTTTCTCCAATCATAGGTCTGGTGTTAGGCCTCTACATCTTGTTTAGATTCAAGTTTCAAGCTGCTAAGTCTGAGCTCTTCTCGGTGAGAGCATCAAAATGTCCGCACCAAAATTGGCACACACCCAATTAAGTATAAAAATGTAAAATATCAAAGAAAAAAACAAATAACACAAAAAGAACACGAGATTTTTATAGCGGTTCAGCGAATACGTTGACCTACGTCTGCTTAGTCGATTCTTTATCGATTATCCTCAGTTTTTATAACTCGGTAGTCGGAACTTGGTAGGAATCAAGCTCAGAAATTTTCAGGGTTATGATTTTACAAATCATTATAGAAGTTCAGAATTGAGAAGAAGAGAAAGCACTCTCCACCTCAATTTATAAACGAAGACCTTCGAGCTAGCTAATCTTCGAAAATTGCTCCACACGTTCTCCACGTTGTGCACATTCTTCCACACAAGTCACAAGCCAAATCCCAAACCAAGTTTCTTGGATCGGTGATGACCCATGAGTCCCAGATCAGCACCAATCTGGCTTGTGGTTCAACTTCAGGTCATCACGTGTGTTGCTCGGGGTTTTGCTACACTTCATTTAGTTGCCGCCTCTTCTATATCTTGCTTCACTTGCTTTGGGCTTAACCTGAGTTTCTTGCTTGTTTTCGTAGGCCACCACCGAGTCATGGTTCGGCGTCAACTTGGCAGGGCCGAGCTATGAACTTGAGTTAAATTTTCTTTTCTCATTTCTTGTTATCTCCACTATCTTGCCTTCGTACGATATTTTCCAAGTCTTCGAGTTCATTTTTTGTTGCTATTTTGTCCAGTTTTATTATTCAAGTCCGTTCGGAGACTGGGAATTTTGCTGATAACATGCTGTGATTTGTTTTCTGTTTATTATTTAGTTAAAACTGAATTATGCATGATTACTTTGTGTATTTGTTGTCTGATATATCACTTTGAACTTAAACTGTGGTTCTTTATGACTTTGTAGTTGTTACTTTGTTTTGTTATCGTGTCTGCTGTTTTACCACTTTATACTTGTGTATTGCTATGTTCTTTAAACACCCGTAGTAGTTGTGTATTTATTCTCTTATTTTACCACAATAGTTAAGATCCATTTTTACATGCTCGCTATCAGCATTGATTTTTAAAATTACAAGCCTTTGTGTCATAATTCAGTTTAATATTGAAATTTATAATTTCTTCATACCTGGAAAATAAAATATTTACCAACTAACTTATATGCTTCAGCATAATAGTAGGCTAGCAAATATTCACAATATAATTCAACATCTACTCGTGTGCGAAGCACGGGTAGCATACTAGTTATGGAATATATGTTTCAACTTGTCGTGTTAGGGTAAGATCCTCAATAAGCTTGGTGATTGACGGATGTTTAATGTGGAGTAACTATGAATCACCTCTTTGATCGATTTTTTCCCCTTTCTTTCCTATGTTACCTTGACAGGTAGAATGCTAACTTATATTATTCATGTGCATTATTTGCCTTTTTAGAACATTTGTCTCTTAAGTGGAGTCAAGTACCATTTTACGAGAGCTATGCCTATGCTCTCTTCTTTTAGATTTTTGCCTTTAACTTGATCATTTTAAGTCTTCAAGGTTGTTTCTAAGCTATCATGTCGACTGGTATATTCTCTTTCTATGACGCTTGATTTCTCTCATTTGAATTGTGTATTCTCTAGCCATATGCTATATGAACGTCTCAGTCAAATTCGGGTGCCTTGATACAATTTCATATAGCCTTTGAGTGCCAAGTCAGTTCCACCATGAGATGCAGCTTTTTGCTAATGCTTATCATCTCATTGTTTCCTCTTATGATTTGTTAAAGGCACCCACAAAACCTTAAGGTGGATGATTATATACCATCGTTATCTTGCTTTTATGGTATCCGGTAACCATTAGAATTTCATTTTATTGCAAGTTACCATTATTGTAGTTAGTGTGATTTCTCTTAATTCTTCGCATGTTCTAATTGCAGTACTATATAGTCCTTAGCTTTGTAAACCTTGATAACATCATTCTACTTGGAGAAAAGAAACTATAGTTTCTTAATATTCCTGGTAAATTTCGTTTCATACTTATTCATGCTAACTGATCAGTAATCGATCTATGAAAAATGTTGATGTGTGCCTATTGAGTACACACGATAGGGTTAAGCAATCACATGAAAGACTTATGGATTATTTACCTTTCATTTAAATATGGGTGAATTTGCGTTAAAATAATGTTTTTTTTTTCATGTTGTTTATTGTCTGCTGGTTTTCATTATTGTTAACATGTGGGTCCAATGAGTATGTGTGAATCCCTATGATGAAAAGTTTAGTAATCGGAATACATATATTTACCATGAATGACTGGTGCTCCCATGTCAGTTAATTTTGATGTTGGTTGAAGGAACCAAGATTTCATGCAATGTTGAAATAAGGCATTTCTGAGGGACTTAAAAAGTTTGAGTTTTTGGTCTCGGTGTCATTTCAGGCCTTTATTTTTTTGTGAAGTTTGAATTTATTTCATTAAGTTTGGAAATTTTGTTAAATATTTTGGTTTTTGAATTTGGGTAACTTCTACGGAAATTTTACATCAAGCTTACATTGTATAATCTGTAACAAAAACTTGATCGTTAGTCGCCATTGATCAAGATAAATCCTTTTGTACATTACTTGCTTGTTGGTCGCCATTGATTTGGAAATTAATTTTCTATAGTTTTTGAACAACCATACACTGTAAATCTTTGCATTTTTGAAAGCTTAAATCAATTATAACAGCTTGTACAGTTGCTCTAATTTACTTTGACAATAAACAAGTACAGCCACATTGCCTGTCAAACAAGTATAATTTAATATAACCAACTCATTCATATGCCCTAATTTATTATCCTGCCAGCTATTTTCATACTTCGTTTAATCCTTTGTCAACTCTGCATATTTTTCTCTCCTTCATTTCCTTTTCTACTTTCCTACTTAGTTTCTCCTCGTGATGGGGAAATCGGTGGAACAATAATTTCAGGTGATTTTTTCTTTCAATATGCTTGTGAAGTCACTTTTAGTCCTTTTCTTTCCTTACCAAAAAAGGTTGATTTTCACCCCCTATTCCAAGGGATTCAACATTTAACTATAATCACTTTGATTGGCTTTTGCTGTGTTTTATTATTTTTCTTTGTTATACAGACGGTTTGAAGTGTAATACGCAAAATAGAAATTCTAAGAGTTGAAACGTTAAATCAGTTTTCTTGATATTTCTCACCATCCTTTCATTCTTTGAAATGAATGAACAAGTCTCTTCGTCAGTGAGTAGATTAGATCGAATCAGTGCTCTTCCAGATGAAATAATATGCACTATCCTTTCCAATCTTCCTGTAGAAGAATCAGCAAGGACATCCATTCTATCCAAACGATGGTGCAAGATCTGGCTCCTCTCTCCTATCGCTGTTTCTGATGAATCCATTATCAAGCAATCCTTCACCTATTCCACTCAAGAGAAATCCAGCTACGCTTCGTGGATCATAAATACCTTGTCCCATATTATTTCTACGCACCCTGGACCTATTCATACCTGCCACTTCATTCTACCTATATAGGATGAACACCACAAAACCCTAAAAAAACTCTTAAGAACACTAACCTTAAAAGGCATCCAAATTCTCAAAATCCATGACGACTATCGTGGTTTATTTCTGGTTCCTGGTTTTGTTTTGGAATCCGAATCCCTTGTGGAAGTTGAGTTCCGGTCTGTTTCCATATTAGATCGATCACGAACCGGTAGGGAAATGTTTCCAAATTTAAGGAAGTTGACTTTGGTGCAGTGTAATTACAATCCTGAATCCTTTGACGACTTGATTTCGTCTAAATCAATAATTGAGTTGAACTTGTCTTATACTGGCCTTGGGGATGTTGTTATCGAATCTCACAGCATGCAGAAATTTTCTGTTAAACTTGATGATTATACCAAGCTTATAATTAAAGATGCTCCAAAGCTCGAGTCATTCAACTATTATGACTTACCAAGAAATTCCAAGTTGGTGATTTTGCATGCACCTAAACTCAAGATTCTGAGCTGTATTGACATGTTCTATGTTTCAATTAGGGAATTATCGGTTCAGATTCCATATAAAGTACATGAAGATACATGGTGAAATCACCTACTTGCCTAGCTTACGGTCCTTGAACATTATAGTTCATATCGGTCGTAGCTATGTGGCAAAATTAATTCCACGTTTTCTTGAAGGCTTCCCCTGCTTGGAAATCTTACAAGTCAAGATAATTGATGATCATCTTCCAGTGATGATGCTTGTTCTAGCTCTGATAGTTCTTCCAGTGATGATGAATACGATGATAAGGATAACAATGACGATATTGTTGTTGATGATGATTATGCAAATTATGTTCATCTGACATCCAACGTTAACTGTCTCAACCACCACTTGAAAGTATTAAGGGTGGAGAATTATTCAGGAAGGCAGTCCCATTTGGATTTTGCCAGTCTCACTATTGCAAAAGCTAGAGTTCTTGAAACAGTGACACTAGTTTATGGTAATGATTTCGAAGATAAATGGATAGAAGAAGCTCAAAAACAATTCCTCGTGCACAATGGAGCTTCCAAGATGTTAAGGGTATAATTTGTCAAGGAAAGCGGAATTTCAATGGTTTAGTTAACAGACTGATCAGACACATGTTTACTTGTTTTTATCTGAATGAAGTGGATTTCATTAGTGGTGCTGTTATTTTGAAAATAATTTGGGTATTGGCGACTTTTTCCTCAAATGGGACTGGCAAACATCGTTAAGTACTGATTATTATCTCTTATAAGGTATGCTTATTATTTTGCTTGATTTTTCTGGAAAACGTTAGAAGGCCCTCATATTCTCAGCTTGAACTGTGCTAGTCTTGAAGTCTCCTACAAAAGGCAATGAAAGTTATCTCCTTCTAGGCTAGTATCATGCGCAACTTGTAGCTTTATTGATATTACGCAGTAAACATTGTAGGATCACTTCATTTCTATTTGTTGATTGATGCACCATGAATGGTTGTTAATCATGTTAAAATGCTACGGCCTTGGATTTTGCTTGTTACCTGTATTGATATTTTACTGAGCAATATGTGATAAACACCGAATTTTTTTCATGCATAGTGCAATTCTTGTAGCTCAAGTTGTGGATAAACCGACCGGCTGTTTATGTAGGGTATCAAATTTAAAGAAGGGGCTTAAACTGCATTTTATGCTAACAGGTTTCTTCCTAAAGTTGGATACCATGCCTAGGCAGTTTATCTGTTCAGTTAGCTTTGTGCGTTGTTGTATACTCCAATCCTTGATGCGTGCACTGTAATAAGCTCAAATTTTACTTTTGTGCACTGTTCAATCACACTTTGTGCAATGTTACTCTTAGTGGCACCATCTGTTGATAGGCCGAATATTGCATAATTTAATTACCATTAATTAGTTTTATGCGGGTTAAAGAAAGCCTATATCGTCCTGTAAATAGCACCTCGGTTCCTCATTTTTAATTTTTAGCATAACCAATAATGACTTGTTCAGTTCAAAAACTAGCCACGGTGTAACTATGTATGGTTTTTTCACTTTTCCGTGGTTGGTTCGGAGTGATTTTGTTGCTGCTCAACCAAGGTTCAAAGTTCCGTTTCCGTTTCGGTCTTTGGAAAATTTTAAATTTTTGTTTCCATTTTAGAAATTTCGGTTTAATTCCAGTTTACAAATTCCGGTACTTTCTTGTAAATATGCCAATAAATATACAATGCTAGTAATTCATTCAAATTATATAGAAGATACAAAACATACAACATAAAAAAATTAATACCAAAAACTATTTTTTTGAGCATCGTATGAATTGTGCTCATCGTTATCTTCGTTTTGTATTCGATTACAATAAGGTAAAAAGGCATACTGCTGCATTTGATCTGAATTTAAAAATGTGGTCATCATATTATCAAATGGTGAGGGCTCATCTTGGCTACTTGATGCATCAGTGTTATTTGTTTAATTTACCCCGTAGTACGAATAACCTCCAGTATAATCAGATGTAGAATACCTATAACCAGCAATATTATTATATGTGTGCATGTCTTCATAATTACGTTGATCTTCATTTTCAACATTCAAATTTCTATCTCTTCGTCCACTATAATCATCTGCATCTTTTGTAGTATAATTTTGGTTAGGTCTTTGAGAATCGCCATAAGCAGAGTAAACATCATAACCACTAGAACCAATATCATGATCACTAGCATTACTTGAATCATTATTTGATGAACTACTATTTTCACTATTATGATCTTTTGTTCTTTGTACAGATATATTATCATTATTTGACCAAGGATTGTCGCTTCTATCATCAAGCAGTGGATTCTCAACTTCTCTAGTCCGTTCTGCTAATGGATATTCCCCATGAAAGATGTAATCTAGGTCAATAAGTTGATCGGTTGTTTGTTGCCGTTTAGCATGTCGTAGTCTCAACCGCATATTGTAATGTACAAATACCAGTTTTTCCAAATTTTCCATTTTTATTATGTTTCTCAGCTTTGTATGAATCATCGCAAATGTTGTTCAGTTTCTTTCACAGTTTGAAGAAGAAACTATTTGGCTAAGAATGTACATTGCTAAATGTGTTAAATTTAGAGCAGTTTCTCTGCCAATTATTGACCACCACATAGCGGCAAGACATGACTTAATTATTTGTTTTGCTTTTGTAGAACCGAACACATCAAGTTTCATTTTGTATTTTTCCACCTACACAACATTTATTAATAGACATGTCATAATTTGAAAAAGAATCATAAGTAGTTGAGTATTATGTTTTATTACCTCTTTCGAAATTTCAATTTGCATAACAATATCTGGTACCATTCTTTCAAGGATGTTTGTCCATCTATTTAAAACTTCATCATCATTTGTTGCTTTATCTCCATATTGAATATGGGGATTGAGAAAATAATCTAAAAGAATTGAATAGTTAAAAGAATGTATTGACATGATATGCATTCGTATAATTGTGTAATAGCTAAAAGAATTACCTGCTGCATGAATAGGTCGATGTAACTGCCTTTTCCATCTTTTATCGATTATATTCCACCATCTTTAATACTGTCTTGAACCAACATTTTTCTTAATTAATTCCTTCGCTCGATCCATTGCTTCGTACAAATATCCCATCTTTGCTTTATCATCATTGTCCACCATTCTTAAATTTTTTACAAGTGGACCAAATACGAGAATAATAGCAGCAATGTTAGTCCAAAATTTATCGCTATGAATCAAGTTATAGACAAGAATTGCTGTTTTTTTGTCTTTAGGATCGAGTTTTGGAATCTTTGCACTCCACTCCCTCGAATAGATCATCCTTCTCAAATTCTCTTTACGTGTGTATATGAATTCTAATGCAATAAAGTGAGTAGCAAACCTGGTTACCGCTGGCCGAATTAATTCTTTGTTGCTTGTTTCTTTTCTCATTATTGTAAGTAGCCAACCATGATTGTATATGAATCCTGTTATTGACTGGCAATTTGATATAATAATTTTTACCTCGGCTTCTTTTGAAATATCCTCTAAAATCAAATCGATGCAATGTGCTGCACATGGTGTCCAATATAGTTGTCTTCTTTTTTCTATTAGTAATTGACCAACAAATTTTTAATTTGCTCCATTGTCATTGTCAGTTACTATTTGCACAATTCTTTCTTCTCCAATAAAATTAACAACATTATCCATTAGACCACAAATATACTCAGCACTTTGAAATTTGTCAGTGGCGTCTACATATTTAAGAAAAGCAGTTTCTTGAGTGGAGTACACAAGAAAATTTATGATTTTTCTTCTATTTTGTGTGCTCCAACCATACACATCAATGTGCAACCATACTCATCCCAAAATTTGGAGTAAGCATTAATATGTTGTTTGAGCGTACTCTAAATCTAAATAAGTTTTCGAAAGTTTCCCTGGAGTGGGTGTTTTAACTCCAGGACTAGCTTCTGCAATGGCATCAACCATTGTTTGATAATAAGGACTACTTGCAGCATTATGGGCAATATGGTTAAAATAAAAAAATTTAGATATTGCACGTCCCATATGCTTTTTGGCAGCTTTAATGCCTTTTATTGCAGTTTTAATTGAAGGTTGAGATCTACCTCATCGTGTTTGAACATATGAATCTATACTGGAAGCTGCACGTATCTCAAAATCATTATCCACTCTTAAGGATTTAGAACGATCGACGCGCTTTACTCCGCTAGATCCTACGCCTAAACGTCGTCTTTCATCACTAATATAAGATTCTTTATTTGCTCGAAAGATATGTTGAACATCTCTATCATCTTCATTTCCATCACTTCCAGCGTCTGAATTTTGTTGTTCGGGCATGCTCATCAATTCTTCTTGCACACGTTGTTTTTCAAGCTTCCCATGGCTTCGTTCGTTTCTCTTTTTGATTAGATGTTCCTGTATAAGTTTTCTGACTTCTTTAGAAACGTTTGGACATGGTGCAACATCGCCAGCCATTGCTGCCAAATGTTCTTTCATACGTGTTACACCTCCACCAGAAATTTTTTTATGGCAATAATTGCACTTCGTTTTCTTTTTATTGATACCGACTGCCGTACAGTAATTCCAGACAATATCACGATTTGTCATATTCAAGCACCTAAATAATAAACAAAAATTATACAAATTATATAACATAAATTTTTTAATATCCACTTCAATTAACTAAAAAAGTTATAACAAAAAGCAATGAACATTATATAAAATAATCGAGTTACATATATGTTTTGAATTATTCAAATTAAAAGTAAACATGCACTCTGTAAACTTACATTCACGCCTATGGACCACAAACTTACATTATTCAAAACATATGCTCATATTTAGTAAGTAATTGTCCACTAATCTAATTTTAAAGGCTAGGTAATTGTCAAACAACCAATTAATAAAGTAAATTACATTCACTATGGAATTGTCCAATAGCCAATTAACCAAATTTAAAGCCCAACCCACTTTATTATTCCATCTCCAAATCATTTGCCCTAGTTCTTACCGCTCAAAGCCACCTATTCAATTCACGTTTCCAGACTTCAGAGTCCAGACGCGAAAAAGGGGGAAAAAATTGAATACCTGCTTCAAGTCGCGCGCTTAATTTGATCGAAGCTTTCCACACGGCTGCGAATTCCAAAATCGAATACCTTCTTCCAGAGTAAACTTCGGTTGCTCACAGCTTCGAATTGGTGAGTTTTTGTGTATTGTTCTGAGATTGTTATGCTTTTTATAGCCAAATATTTGATTCTTTGCAAGTTTGAAAGTTGAGACCATGATTTGTTGTCTGATTTTTTGAGTAAAATGTTAAACTTGAATTGATTGAAGCCTGCTAAGATTCTTGCTTTATGAATGATATGATTTAAAGTTGTTTTTTTCTTCAGTTTTTACTTTACTGTAATTTTGCAGGCGCGTGAATTGATTCTTCCTTGCTTTGACAGTTTTTTTTGTTCGAGATGACGAAACGGGTTTTTTTGACGATTCTGTTCCGGTCATCGCTGGAACCGGGCCAAGATGGCTGGAGTTCCGGCACGTCGGACGGAATGTGGAAACTTGTGCTCAACTGAATAGATGATTGGTTATTATACCGGCAAAGCTTTCGCCGTTATAATATTATAACGGTAAAGTTTTCGCTGTTATAAATTTATAACCGCGAAGACTTCACCGTTATAAGTTTTATAAGTTTATAAATGGAAGAATAAACTTATAACAGCGAAGATTTCGCCATTATAAATATATAACGGCGAAAGCTTTTTGCCGTTATAAACTTATAACGGTAAAAGCTTCGTCATTATAAAACCCATATTTTTTTCCAGAATCAGTCCGTGGTTGGTTCTGCATTTAACTGGATGTGCAGCTCGTTCGTTCAGTGGAAAAACATGAGAGAGTGTGAAGTGAACAGGTCGTGCTGTTGGTAATGGTCTAAGTGTCCAATTTAATCTCAGTCATACATCACTTGATTCAATTAAAGTGATTCGGTTTCCAACATGCTATTAAAATAAAGTGATGATACAAAATTAATGGTTGAGATGAAGTTGACATGTGAAGACATATTAAACGGGGATAGAAGAATCGAACTTTGTAACTTTAGACATGGGAAAGTTAGAGATTCTCACTCACCTTGTTATACTTTGAATCACTTTATGTTCCATGACTTTGATTTAACCACAACGAATCCTTAAAATTCGGAGGTCTATTTAAAATATAAATTATAGGTGCTTTATCATTTATAACTAACATTTTTAATCAGTCTGAAATACTATGCGATAAAAAAAGGTTTAATAAACGATGCTAAATTTTATTCGTACAAATAAGTAATATTTTTTATAATTACATATTGCTACCAAAACCTAATCATCACAAATTATGTATTAATATATTTTGGCTCTCGTATAATGGTTTAGGACCCTTTGGATCCCTACTCAAACCAACCTTAATTTTGAAAGTTCATTATTAAACTCAACGATTTAGCATTGAAAATATTTTGAAAATAAAGTTCAACACTGAAACCTAACGACTAGGGTATTTTAATAGGGATTTTATGGTAATGATTACAACTACTATTTTGTCAATATCATTATCGTGGAATTTTATTGGGAAGCAAAAATTGCATACCATCACTGTTGCTCGTTTTTTTTGTAAAAGCATAATCAAACCTGTTATGCTCGAAGCCTGACAACAACCAGGGTATTTTAATAGGGATTTTATGGTAACGATTACAACTACTATTTTGTCAATATCATTATTGTGGAATTTTATTGGGAAGCAAAAATTGTATACCATCACTGTTGCTCGTTTTTTCTTTGCAAAAGCATAATCAAACCCGTTATGCTCGAAACCTGACAGCAAAGGGTCGCTTTAGTAAGAGTCGACCAACACGGCCCTATAATAATATTAATAATAATAAATCAATTAATATAACCACTATATTAATTTATTTATAACAATAATTCATAACTTTTATAAATTATTTGAATAAATTTTTTTGGTCAAAAGTTGAGAGTTAGGTTGTGTGACTTCCAGGTGTGAACTTTGCCCACGGTAATATTAAGCAATTTAAATATTAAAGCCTGTATGGACTTTGCTGAAGCATAGTTATGGACACGAGTTCGGTTGTTTATAGATTATCTAGGTGAAATTCAATTTTTTATATTTTAAAGTGGCATCCTTAAGCAACGATATATTGTGCACATTTTCTCTTCGTTATCAATATATCATTTAGATACTTAGAGCTCGGTAAATGGTTAATACTCTACTAATTTCCATAGCTAATTACGAAGTCTAACATTAAAATCCATTGTTTAGTCCGATAACGACCATCGGCTAACCGATTTGCTTTGGTCAAAGACTTTAACTTTACGTTGACTACCAGCTACAGTGATACTAACTTTCTACTCAAATGGGACAAATCCTTTCTTGAATAGTGTTTTCTTTAAGTGGTTCAATTTGTACCCAACTATGACCTTAAATCATTAATACCGTGTGATTGATCATAATCAAGGTATAGCTTAAACATTTTAGATCCATAGTATTATCAAGTTAAGAAACTACTGCATATCGTCACATGGGATATTCTATTTGACTTTTAACCTATAGAAGACTCTTTGTGAGTCTTTCTGTATTTGTTCCAAACAACCACATATATGTAACCCTTTGATGCCCCCAATGGTCATGAGTAATTCATCGTCCATCATACAAAGAGCGTTATATACAACAGTCTCAATGGGTATATCAATATCATGCTTGACACATCTTGACTAGGAACATTTAAGGGCAAATATTTATTATATATGATTCAGTATCCGTGGTTACAAACACATACATAACTGCAGTCAACTAAAAAAATTTTATAAGGATTTTCTACTTGTATATATCTAATGTATTTAAAAGTTAATTATATTTTAATATAAAAATGTATAAAATAGGAAATAAAACCAAAAGCTTACTTTAATTCGAACAAGATTCTCTATAAGACATAGGTTGTATAATCAAATTACATAACTGCCCATAGATCAATACCCTTAACTCTATTATTCTCCAACTTTCACTTAGGGCCAATTATGGTGATCCGTAATCATACTCTCGATCTATTTTCCTCGATAGGGCTGTCAATGGATACCTGAAAAATCCGAAATCCGTCCGCATCCGTATCCAAAAATACGAATATTATCTGATATCCGAAAAGTGGATGCGGATATCCGATATCCGATATCCGAAAAGAATTTCGGATGCGGATGCGGATATGAGTATATCCGTATCCGAAAAATATCCGTCCGATCCGAAACTAGGTATGTTTCTAATAATTATTATTTTAAGTAGACGGCTAAATTAAATTTAAAAAGCTATGGTGGATGGAAGAAGGAACAAATATTATCTATTGTTTTAGTTTGTTTTTGTTTATTAAAATTGTTGTAATAGTGTATGAACTTGTTTGACATTATGTATGTTGCTATTTTGTCATTTGAATTGCTGTAATATCATATGAACTTGTTTGACATTATGTGTGTTGCTATTTTGTCATTTGAAAAACTGATTAGTATTGTAGTTTGTGTGTATTTTCATTTGAGAAAGTGATTGTTTTAGTTCAAAAATATTAGTATAATAAAAAATTTATTAAATTTCGGATGCGGATATTTAGGATATTTTCGAATATCCGGAAATATTCGCTTTTTATTTTCGGTTGCGGATATTTTCGGATATCCGAAAAATATCTGCGGATGCGGATACAGATGTTAATTCTCTGATATCCGCGGATATCGGATGCGGATTCGGATGCGGATTTAAATTTTCGGATGCGGATATAGCCATATCCGCATCCGTTTGCATCCATTGATAGCCCTATTCCTCGAAAAAACATAGGAAGGCCTTAGTGAGTGAATCTATAGTATTATTATTTCATATCTACTTTCTAATTATACCTCTCGGCCATTGATAAACATTTTTATCACGTGTTAATTGCAAAGAACATATTTCGATCTCTTATTAAGTTATCAGTTCCTATGCAATCTATATTGCATCACTGCTATCACAATATGTTATTGGATGCTCAATGATGGGAACCATCCCTAGATTTCTAATAAATTATCATATATATACCGATTTCATTACAGCACTATTCAATGCGATGAACTTAGCACAATATCTCGTTTGAAACATTTCCAACCTAAAGACCCTTTGTTAAGGGAAATGAATTTGAGAATGACTTACTATTTTCGATGTCACTCATGAAGTTCGAGCTTGAATACTCCTTCTTATGGAGTTTTTATTTTCATAAACAATTCTCTAGTAATATAAATACTCGAGAATACTCTTAACTACCATTCAGTGGTTTTAACTCGGAAGTGATATTCACTCAGTGCATGAGCTGCATAAGCGAATTTCGATCTAGTACATAACATAGTATCTTTGATGATTCCTATTATTAATGGATTAGGAATCTATCTCATATACTCCATATTAAACATTTTTAATATGGCGACTGTGTATTGATCAGAGAACTTCCAACATCCTCTTTAACCGAGTATAAAGGATGCACTTTCAAACTATCATTGAGAATTATACAACCAAGCTTTAACTGATTTTAACACTATTGCATCATTACCAATCATGTAACGATCCGTAAATTAATCGCTTTGTATTTGAATATTTAAACCATTTTTAAGTATTTAAATAATAGATTTTAATAACCAAATAAACATATTTTAAATATTAATTAATGATATTAAAATCGTTTTCAAATTTTGTTTACCAAAATAATTAGTTCAAATAAAATAGAAAATTTGACCGAAAAACGTTTTTCGAAATTTCGACTTTTCGACTCATCCAAAATGTTGGGCACATTTTGTATAACTCATATACACATGCACACACATGCATATATGTCATGTGATAAGTTAATTATAGTGTTAAAGTTAATAACCATTCTTAGTTCAAAATAAGACACGATTTGACTAAATACGCATATAAAAACCTAAATAAACCTAAGGAAGTACACCATCCATAACCTAAAACACCCTAGGTTAGTATAAAGGGTGCTATGGACGTGGGAAACAAGGTATGGAGGGAGGTACGGTGTTGTGTATTCATGACAACTTTATGTTATTTTAATGCTCAAGTCATTTTACTAAAATGCCCTTCTCATTTGCCTATAAATACATGCCTCCTCTCACCATTCTTCACTTTACATCTTCACTTCTATATTCATTTCCATATCTTCACGTATTCATAAATTTACATGGCTTCCATTTGTATGTTCATGGCTTAAAGCGATTCACTTATATGGAAACAATTTATTTGTATAATTACCACTAAACATCGAAGAAGTAGACTTGTCGCTATTTCAAAAGTTAAGAATAATCGTGAGACATGACTTTGAGGTAACACTACCTTGACTTGTCCGGTATTATTGTTAACCAAGAAATAGTACAAGTTTGAATTCGATGAGTGGTGGTAAGTATACAAGACTTAATTTTCATATACGATCGTTTTATATCCTCGATAGTTGGTTTCTCAACTATCGGTAACTTCAGCTTCTTTATTATCGTCATTCTAAGATGATGCGTGGCTCTGTTGAGCTTTGTTATCCTTTTTCGAAAATGACTAAATCCAAAGCGTGAGAGGAAGCCAAGCTATGTTGGGTTGCTCCCATTAGGGTACTTTCACATCTCATCTTGATTTGGATTTGGTAGCGCTATCAGATGTGAAATATTCGGATACTCGGTAAGGTTTGGTGGGGTCTGGCTTGGTATTGTTCGAGAAGTGTCATGTAGTATATGAGCTTCTCAGAAGTATATTACTAGAGGTATACTTTAAGGGTGGTGCACTTTCCTAGTAATTTGTTGGAAATTTTTCCTTTCGTTATTTGATTCGTGCAACGGGAAGAGTCAACCACTCTTCACGATGTTTAATTATAGTTTTTGTCTATTCTATCAAGTTTGGACTGTTATCTTGTTTTAACCATTCTGTCCAGTTTGGATTTTGTTCAGACTATTTACATTCTTTCAAGTCTAGATCTTCGTACTATTTTTACCCATCATTTATATTTGGATTTGTTTCCTATTTGTTCTTTTCCATTCTTATGTTTGGTTGTTTATGTGAGAGAGAACCCGTTCTCCGTTAGCGGCGTTGTCCCACATATTATTGTTAAATACATTCCATTTTGTTTCAGAGTTTTACTCATACCAGGTATATTGTCTGACCCGAGTTGTTTATTTTCCCTAAACACTCGGGTACTCAATTATATTTGAGTAGTCCGAGAATAGTAGGTTTCTCTTTGGAGCTCTTTGAAGACGATGATCGAGTAGACGGCTCCTTAGTTATCTAGTTATTTCTTTCTGCTGTATGATTATGAAGATGTATTTTTAAACCAAAAATGATGAGTCAGAATGTATAGCTGCAAATTGTTAGATGCAGTACTATTGTTTAACTCAGATAGCTCCATGTAAGGAGTAACTTTTTGTACTATATCATTTTGTATTATATGTAACCATTCTATCGTGAGGTTTTTCTATTCTGCCTTGCTCTGTTCTTTATTTTACCCCACGATGATTCATTTTTCCGATGCTTGGGCGACGGCACACGAACACCGAGGATGTGTTAAGTGTCGTTCCTAGGGGTCAGAAAGGTGGGTCGTTACAGTTGGTATCCGAGCTTAGGTTTAGCGAACCCTTAAACCCTTGTGGGGTAAACTCTCTAAGGATATGATTAGTAATGTCCTCGGATAAATCTGAGAGTATAAATATATATATTGAGTGCGTATTTGTTAGCGTTATAAAAATGTTTTATATTATTTTGTTTGATCCGTTGAGTGGTATATGAATTCTGGTCGATGCGTCTGATCAGCGTTATTGATAGTGTTCCTAAACACTTGAACAGACCTACTGATACAATATTGTTTTAAAATGGTAAAAGAAATAATTTTACATAGGAATGTATTTTTTTATATAAAAGAATGATTTTAATTTTTTTTTTAATTTAATGGTATTGATGAGTTGATTATTAGGAGATGATAATATTTTATTATTATCATTTAGGATTCATTTAGTTATACTCATCCAGTTTGAGCATTTATTATTGTTGAATAAGTTCATAAGAGATTTTCCTTAGTAAGGTATAGGTTAGATAAATATGAATTAAGGAACCTTGAGAATGAACCCCTTATGAATTAAATTTCACAGTTTTACTATAAGGTGTTCGGTGAAAGGGTTATGTTAAAAGTCATCTTTTAATAGTGTTAAGATTAAAGTAAAATTTTAACAAAAAGTTGTTTAATATAATATAAATATTTGAGAAATTTAATTATAATAAAGGAGAATTATTTAAATACGAGTTTAACTCACATTTAATTTTACTATATCATGTCTATGATACTATAAACTATTATTGATTTCTTGGATGATAGTTAGATTTGTTTGATTTATTGTTTGATTGAAATTAATCTGGATGTTCCATTTAAACTGTTGAATTGTCGTTATAGCAATTTCCACTATATCATCATTCATTAAATATCATCCCATAAACCCTTGTGTGTGTGTTTGAGTTTGAGCTTGTGTTTTCACAAAAGTAGATGTTTAAAATTCATTAATCACTTTGATTAATGATATTTTAAATTAATTAATCATTTTAACTAATGGTGTTTAAAATTAATTAATCTTTTTGATTAATGAGACTTGAATTTAATTAGATCAATTTAATTATTGACGTTGAACTTTAGTTAATCATTTTAATTAATGATTGGTTAAATTTAATTAATTGTTTTAAATAATAGTGTTTTGAAAATTCGTTAATCATCTTAATTAATGATGTTTGAATTTAACTAAATCATTTTAATTAATGATATTCGAAATGTAATTAAGCATTTTAACTAATGATCATTTTGAATCTAATTAATTTTTTTTATTAACAGTCTGTAAGTTTTATAAATCATTTTAGTTAATGTTAGTTGAGATTAATTATTCATTTTAATTAATGATTATTTGAATTTAATAAATCATTTGATAAATGATATTTTAAGTTAGTTATATGATTTAATAAATGAATTTAAAGTAAATTAATTAATTTGTTGAAAGTGTTTTGGAAGTAATCAACTATTTTATTAAAGATAATTGATTTGTTTATTAAAGGAAATTGTAAATTTGATTAATTATCTTTTGGAATAGTTAATATTGTTTTAAATTTATAAAAGAGATTATAAATGTGATTTGTTATCTTTCAGGATAATTAATTTTATTTTAAATTTAATAAAAGAATTTAAATTTGATTTATTTTCTTTGGAAAATTTATATTGTTTTAAGTTTTTTTTTAAAAGAATATTATAAATCATTCCCCAGGACGATTAACATTGTTAGGAATTTATAAAAGTATTTAAATTGTTTTATTATCCTTTGAAATAACAAATAATAAATGATGGTTTTTAAATGAGAACTTTTAAATAGAATTGTTTATAAATAAAGCTAAGTGTAAATTATTTTGGGATTTTAGTAAACGATGTTTAAAATGACATTTGTTTTTGACCCTTGTTTTAATACACTTAATATTAAAATGTTATATTTTAAAATAACATTTTAAAGATTTTTTGGAAAATTTAAATTCCGGAATTATTCGAAATGGTTTTAATTTTTTTTTTGGGAAAAAGTAATAGTGGTATTATTTGGAAATATTTCTAAAATATAAATATTTTGGAAAAGAAATTTCAAACGAAGTGCAATTTCTTTGGGATAATTCGAGGAAAAAAAATTTCGGTTAGTTTTGTGGTAATCTGAATAATCTTTTAAGTGACAATCACGTGTTTTCTTAGGCGAACGTTATGGAGTACTTAGTAAATTATTCTCTTTATCATTGTACGATCGAAATGAGTCCAAATCCGAACGAATCCAAAGCGAGCTTTAGTTAATAGAATTATTTGAAGTTATTTCATAAAAGAAATATATGTAGTACGTTTATTTAGTTTTTAAGTTCCCTCAAAGGGAATTGATTCCAAATAAATAGTATTTTTGATAAAAGATTGTTTTGGATAAATGAATTTTGACCTTTAGAGAAGATAAGGGATAATTTAACATTGATTTAATTGTGTTAGACTGGATAGGAAGGTTTTGATAACATTGTTTATCAAAACCATATATATTATTTAAGTATCTAGGTAGTGTAAACTAATTGGTGTTATTGGGCCAGTCCATAAACAAAATCCATTATAACACCTTAGAGGAAAAAGGGTGGGATGTTTCTAATAGACACTGTTTTATTAAAACCATAGTTTTTGTTTAGAACATGAAAGTGGTGTAAACTATTTGTTGCTTTGGATCAACCCATAAACATCGTCCATTTTAACACTCTAAGTTAAAGAGGTCGAAATGTTGATCCGGTTTTAAAGACCCAAATTTTTATTAGATCTTCACTTAAATTGTGAAAAGTAAAATAAAATTTGTATTTGTATGTACTCTTAGGATATATAAGAGTATTATACAAGAAAAAGGGGTGGAATAAGTTATCATTTGGTGTTTTATAAAGAAACAACTTTATAAAATATTTTCAAACTTAGGTGAAAATTTATGAAATAATTCATAAACAATTTGAGTATTGAATAAAATACTAAATGAATTCAGAAATATTGGTATAATTAAGAAACCAATAATTTTAGAAAGTGACTTTCAGTTTTGTTTGAAGGAGCATAGGTAATCCTCTAAGCAATAACCAAAGGCCGAGGAGCAAAATGGTACGCTTAGGAAATTGTTTATATTCTTAGGCAATCAAGAAAGTTTTAAACCTAAGTTAAGATTTGTTTGTTAGTCATTTGACATTTTAAGTAATGTTAAGTGTTTAGATTTTCCTTTACGGATTATGATTGGTTTGATTGATTGGGTGGTCTTATATACCATAGTTTACAGAGTTAAAATTCATAAACTAAGGTTTTTGAATTGTTATTACTAGGACCTAAATCCCCGTGATTTCGAAAAGTGATTTTTGGGAAAATTTGAGAAATAAATAGATTGTTTGCTCTAGTTGTTGTTTTAGGAGGAACCAGAATACCACTAGAAGCTCCATATTGTTTTAATTCTAGAGTTTAACATGTTTTGTTAGGAGGACCCCCTCCTTGACATTTTTGATTTTGGTTTTTGATTTACTTCTCTTTTTGAGGAATTCGAAAATAAAATTCGAAAATATTTTGAATATAAAACCTGGGTATTTAGTTCAAAATTTTGGAAGTATTTTGGAAAATGTTAGATGCATAGCATTTATTATAGAATATTCTCTTTAATTGTTGCATATGTTTGTTACATTACTTTTGGTTGCATCATGTTACCTGATTGCATATGGTTGTTATAGTGTTTATATTGCATATGTTTATGCTAGGAAAAATATAATTAATTAGGTTTATTGAAAACCAAGTAAGTAAATCGATTTTCTTAGGATGGTTATTACTTCTTCCACTCCATAAAAATTTCGGGGATGAAATTCTTTTAAGGGGGGAGAGTGTAACGACCCGTAAATTAATTGCTTTGTATCTGAATATTTAAATCATTTTTAGATATTTAAATAATGGATTTTAATAACCAAATAAACATATTTTAAATATTAATTAATGATATTGAAATCATTTTAAAATTTTGTTTACCAAAATAATTACTTCAAATAAAAAAAAAATATGATCGAAAAACGGTTTTCGAAATTTCGATTTTTCGACATTGGAAAGTCGTCAAAAACTTTGTGCACATTTTTTATAACTCATATACACATGCACACATAGGCATATATGTTATGTGATAAGTTAATTATAGTGTTAAAGTTAATAACGATGCTTAGTTTAAAATAAAACGTAATTTGACTAAATATGCATATAAAAACCTAAATAAACCTAAGGAAGTACACCATCCATCACCTAAAACACCCTAGGTTAGTACAAAGCATGGCTAAGCAGGGGGGCTGCTATGGACTGGGAAACAAGGTATGGAGGGAGGTATGGTATTGTGTATTTATGACAACTTTATGTTATTTTAATGCTTAAGTCATTATACTAAAATGCCATTCTCATTTGCCTATAAATATGTGCCTCCTCTCACCATTCTTCACTTTATATCTTCATTTCAATATTCATTTCCATTCTCTTCATGTATTCATAAATTTCCATGGCTTCCATTTGTATGTTCATGGCTTAAAACTATAGTTTTTCCACTTCCATCCACTTAAAACTAGCTTATACCTTCTCTACATCACTCTACTTACCAAAACAACACCTTAATGCCCAATTTCAACCATGGCTGAGCCCACAACAAGCCCATGGCCGAACAAAAACATCCCATTTAAGGACCCAAAGGTCCGAGCTTAAGTGGAGTGAAGTATAGTTCGTGTATCGGCAAGTTGTTGTAGGAGTTCGGCTTAGTTCGGTTGCATTTTTTTGAGTAAAGCTTCCACCTTTGAACCATAAAGTTTAAACTATATTCATGCTGATATTTGTAGCTATTGAACGCTTATTGTATAGTTTTAATAATGTTTTGGTTTGTTGCTTGAAAGTTAGTCGCTTTGAAAAGTTAGTAAGCGAATCATAAGACATGTGAAATTTTATTAGTTAAATTTATGCCTTTGTTAATAAATGCTTGATATATGTTGTATTATTGTAAATCACCATGTATATATGCTCATACCCTTGGTATGTGATTTATGGTTGTATTTGGTATGTGATGTATGGTTTTATTGCAAATGAAAATTTGAATTTCGAACTGCCCGTATAGCAATAGTCACTATATCGGCACTTTTAGAAAATCACCTTTTACGAAACCGTTTGGTTTCATTATCTTGCTTGGAATTATTTTACAAGTTAAGCAAGTTTTTAATTAATGATGTTTTCAAAAATAATTAATTATTGTAATAATTATTATTTAATTTAATTAATTATTAAATTAATAAGGATTAAGGTTAACCAATTAACTTATTAACGGTGCGTTTTAAATTTAACTAATTACTTAGTTAATGATGTTTTAAAATTAATTAATCATTTTATTTAATGATGTTTAAAGATAATTAATCATTTAATAATGATTGATTAAAGTTAATTAATCAATTTTCTAATGATGTTTTTAAATTAATTAATCTTTTTAATTAATCATTTTTAAATTAAATCTATTTGTTTTAACTTTAAGTAACCTCCCCTTTAATGATGTTTTAAAGTTGTTAGTCATTTTAAATAATGAGATTTAATTAACATTAATTAATTTAATTAATTATATTTAATTATTACTGGTTATTTGAATTAATGATGTTTTAAAGGTGATTTACCCTTTTCAATTAACGGCATTTAAAGTTAATTTATCAACTTAATTAATGAAGTTTCAAAGTGAATTTATCGAAGCAACAAAGATGGTTTGACTTTGTTATTCATTTTAATTAATGATAGTAAATTATTTATTTATTTATTTATTTTAATTAATTATAATTAATTTTTAATTTAAATTAATGGTGTTTAACAGCGACTAACTTCTTTTGGATTAAAGACGGCTGAAGTAAATTCATCAACTGAATTAATGAACTTTTAAAGTTAATTAATCAATATCATAAGAATGTGTTTAAGTTATTAAATCCTTTTATAATGATGTTTCAAATTTAGTAAACTCTTTTAACAAAGTATTTTAAAGCTAATACTTGTAATGTAAACCAAGCATAAATTCGGGTTTTTAAAAGAAAAAGTTTGATTCGTTTATGGAAATGAGTTAATTTCCACAAAGCGATTCACTTATATGGAAACGATTTATTTGTATAATTAGCACAAAACATCGAAGAAGTAGACTTATCGCTATTTCAAAAGTTAAAAATAATCGTGAGACATGACTTTGAGGTAACACTACCTTGACTTGTCCGGTATTATTATTAACCAAGAAATAGTACAAGCTTGAATTCGATGAGTGGTGGTAAGTATACAAGACTTAATTTTCATATACGATCGTTTTATATCCTCGATAGTTGATTTCTCAACTATCGGTTACTTCAGCTTCTTTATTATCGTCATTCTAAGACGATGTGTGGCTCCATTGAACTTCGTTATCCTTTGTCAGAAATGACTAAATCCAAAGCGCAAGAGGAAGCCAAGCTATGTGGAGTTGCTCCCATTAGGATACTTTCACATCTCATCTAGATTTGGATTTGGTAGCGCTATTAAATGTGAAATATTCGGATATTCGGTAAAGTTTGGTTGGGTCTGACTTGGTATAGTTTGAGAATTGTCACGGAGTATATGAGCTTCTCAGAAATATATTACTAGAGGTATACTTCAAGGGTGGTGCGCCTTCCTAGTCATTTGTTGGAAAATTTTGCTTTTCTTATTTGATTCGAACCTTCGAATTGTTTTTATGTAATTGTAACGGGAACGGTCAACCACTCTTCACGATGTTTAATTATAGGTTTTGTCCATTCTATCATGTTTGGACTGTTATCTTGTTTTATCCATTCTGTCCAGTTTGGATTTTGTTCAGACTATTTCCTTTCTTTCAAGTCTGGATCTTTATACTATTTTTTCCCATCATATATGTGTACATTTGTTTCCTATTTGTTCTTTTCCATTCTTAGTTTTGGTTTTCGTTTATATGGGAGAAAACCTGTTCCGCGTTAGCGGCGTGGTCCCATATATTATTGTTAAATACATTCCTTTTTGTTTCAGATTTTTACTCATACCGGACATTGTTTGACTCGAGTTTTTTATTTTCCTTAAACTCTCGAGTACTCAATTATATTTGAGTAGTCCAAGAATAGCAGGTTTCTCTTTGGATCTCTTTAAAGACGATGATCGAGCTGGCGGCTTCTTAGTTATCTAGTTATTTATTTCCACTGTATGATTATGAAGATGTATTTTATATCCAAAAATGACGAGTCAGAATGTATAGCTGCAAATCTATTAGATGTAGTACTATTGTTTAACTAAGATAACTCCATGTAAGGAGTAACCTTTTGTACTATATCATTTTGTATCATATGTAACCATTCCATTTTGTGGATATTCTATTCTGCCTTGTTCTATTCTTTATTTTACCCCACAACGATTCATCTTTCCAATGCTTGGACAATAGCACATGGACACCGAGGATGTTTTAAGTGTCGTTCCTAGGGGTCAGAAAGGTGGATCGTTACAAATCATTAGCATATTGTTTACTTATAGTATTAGTAATTTGTTGGTACCTTCTTTTTTCTTTCTTACAAACACATGCTTCCTCTGCATTTTACTGAAACAAAACTATTTAATTTCTCCATCAAAATACTTGTTCAACCTCTAGATGCTTGTTTAAGATGCAATCTTACAAAGTTCATAATCTTTATTATCGGTCTCATTGACTACCAGGCAGTTTGGCTATGGTGTACAAATAGTCAACACTAAATCATTATTGAGAAATTGTGTCTCAACATCAATGTGCTAAAACTCATAGTTATAGTATGCGATAATTTGCAAATGGAATTCGAATGGACTTAAGCATTCTGAATAACGAAACTGCTTCACTAGTTTTAACATTTGAAATCAAATACTCATTTATGGTCGATGGACAAAATACTCTTGGGTACAATTTCCAAAATCAAAGTTTGTTAATGTGCTTTCGTGTACAATTTTTAATACGCTTTATCCTTTTGTGCTTGGTTAAATTTGTATCATTTAGTAATCAGTTTCGAAGTTGGAGACTTGGATCGTACCACAATACCACTAGTTTCTTTAGAAAGAAATTCCTTCAGCAAGAAGATGGCTTATGTGAAAACAATAATTTGATTCTCAATGCGATGGAATAGACATTCAAACATTTTACGAATTTCCAATAGACTTACGTAAAATAGATTTAATTTTGAGTTTGTTAAATTTACGTTCATAATGGAGGTCAAACAAACACATCTCTTAGGCCATTTAAGATGAGATTTTTCCCAATTTATATCTTATATGGAATTGTTATCTCAGCTTTAGATGAAATAAAATTCAACATATGTGCTTACTCTTAAGTACGTATCCTTAAAGAAATAGGTAACTCAACTTCACTCATAATCAATCGTACTTTATCCAATAGAGTTTGATTATTCATATTATCGACACATAGGATAGGGAGGAGTGACTTTGAGAGCAAATTGTATTCTCCTTTAGGAACTCTTGAAGCTCATATCTAAGATACTACTTCTTCGATCAAATCAAAGTATTTTAAATCTTTTACATATCTTATTTCTGCTTCCATTTTATTTCTATGAATTTATCATAGATATCTAAATTGTGTATCAAACACACCTTCTCATTTATGAGAAAATTCATTGTTTAATTAAATGAAGTTAGTGGATCCGCTTTCGGTATCATTAGACCCTGTACTACATATATCTATATGTATCAATCCAAAAAGTTTTTCAACTCTTTTGTCTCTCCCATTGAATAAGTGCTTTTCCGTTAACCTTTGAGATACAAACCACAAGTACCATATGATTCAGAATAATATGATTAAAGAAAAGTGTTGCTCAATTTTTTCATAAGTAAAAAGGCAGACTAATCAAGATATTTTGGGCTGGTCTGGAGCGGTCTACTTTGGATGGGTCAAAGTCAGCTCGTAAGCTAGCAGCAACTTGTGCCAGATTGATTGGGTTTCCTATGTATGATGATAACTTGAATCTAGCCTAGGCCCGCATTGGCTCCCCTGCTCAATTGCACGTCAAGCCTTTTACTGGCGAAGCCTCCCGATGCAACAACCCCAACAACCAGCTCGTCCGTCAAGATAAGGCACAAGCTCGGCTCGGTCCATCTCCCATTGGCTGATCGACTCTCGTTCTAGTCCGCTTACAACCCAACTCTAGGCCAACCCATTTGCTCAAGTATCTTTCCCTCTGTTATCTCCTGATCGACATAATTTTTGACTACCTCAAAAGTGGTTCGTCATGGATCCAGCTTTGATACCACCCCCTACCGCCTCCACTCCATCTATTCTCATCCGGCTTGGCATGCCCTCGGCTCTCACCGGTTCCCATCCTCCTTATAGTCTCAACAGACTAGCTTGGCCCGTCTTCCCACCTAGGCATGCAGGAGCAAAGCGATAAGAGGTACAACCAAATGTACCTATTTCAGACAAGAAGCATCCGCTACAAGTACAAGCGAATTTAATGAAAAGCATTGTAGTGCATGCTCCTGTTATAGTTCTGTTGACCTTCATCTTAGCTACACATTACTTTCTTTCGTCAGCTATCCCTCATTAAGTCCATTCAGCCATATCAATGGTCAGACGTGCTTTACGCCTATTTTGCAACAAGATCTCAGACGTCCAAGCATCGGTTCAACTACGCTAGGAACCTCATGCATGGCCACTTCCAAGGGGTTGGTTGGCCCTCGGTGGAAGGGAACCAGGTTGGTCGGGCCCTCGGTGGAGGAAACCCTAGTTGGGGTCTCTATCGAGGGGACTGTGGTTGATTGGGTCCTCGGTGGGGGGACCCAGAGTGTTGTTACCCATGATCCGGTATTAAAGCTCCTTGAGATCAGTAATTCCCTAAAAGTAGCAACTTCATTAGTCTTAGGTGTATCATCTTTACTTATTATTCTCTTGTGATTCTTTGTAATTGTAAGAGAGTCGTATAGTAAGAGAACTTCACTGTAGACGTGTGCAGCTAGGCCGAACCACTTTACATCTTATGTCATTTACCTCTAAAAACTATTTTCCTTTAATTTTACATCATGAAGCCAAGCATTAGCAAGTAACATTTGCTTTTCATAATGCATTATCATAATTCTAAGGTTGATGAAAAATACCGTCAACGTTCTGGCACTAGGAGGGCTTGTTGGAACAAGCTAGCCTACAGTGGAGTTAAAGGATAAATTAAAAAAAAAGATTCTTTATTGGATCTTTAATGGGTCTATGAGGTCTAAATTCATTTAGAACTTTTCTAAGTTTCTTTTAAATAAAATCAATATTTTATATTATTTCATAAGTATAAAGAGTTTTAAATTTAATTTGAACTCAAATATATAGTAATGAATATATCAAATACATTCTATATGTATAGTGAAAGTGCAACATACAAGTAGCGTATAAAGTTAATATGTACGTATAGAGGTGTTGGGATTTACACCGCAACGGACATATTCATCCTTTATGTATGTCTTTGTTGTCCATAGTTTATTTTGAAATTATATAAAATAATAATATATGCATATATATAGTTTACTTATATTTACTTATATATTATATGTTAGAAAGTTATTTTACCTAATAAAAAGTTTACATAAATATTGTAACACCCCTTATTTTAACGACCAAGTATTTAAATGATTAATTTAAATTTTTGGTTATTAATTGACGGAACGTCCATTATACTCGACCTTTACAAACAAGTGAATTAGGAATCGAAACACCCATAGTTTATTTCACTTTTTCAACATGAGTAAAACGAGTATAAACTTGGCTATGTTTGGAGTTGATAATTTTCGGGGATGAATAGTGCCAGATGGAGAGAATTTTGGCTAAGCCCATTAGCTAGCCTATAAGTGGCTAACTCTCTTCATTATTTCATTTCCACTTCTCCATTCACATTTCTTTTCCTTTCCCTCTCTTAATCTTTCTCTACTCACCCCTTAATCACTTCTAATCCCATAGCCCTAAACCACTCAAGAGAAATTTCTAAATTCAAATAAAAATCACCATAATTTCTCTCATGCATTTCTCTACAAAACCACAAAGGGATTAGCTTAAATCGAAATAAGGGTGGAGTTCTCGGATTTCAAGAGAGGGAAAGCATGAGTTTTGGTGATTGGAGCTTGATTTGGGAAAGAAGAAGGTGAGTGTGATGATTCTCTATGAAAATTTATGTGTTAAACTTCATATTTTCATTTATTGATTAATATAAGATTATATGAAGTGATTTGAATGTGGTTTGGGTTGAATTAGGCTTGTATCCATGCTTCGAACATGATTATATCATCTCACTGTTTGTTTAAGACCTTAATTACTATTTTTGAAATAGTTAGTAAGCTTAGAGATGGATTTTGGGATAATTAAGTGATTATAAGTGTTATTATGATGGATTAGAGACTAACTAGATGACTTAATCAAGTGCATATCATTTGTTAGTAATAATAAAATTAATTTAAATGTTTTAAAAAAGCCAGTAAGCTAATTAAGTGATTAATGGAGCTTAATTAGTACTTATGAATATTATTTAAAATCAAGAAATGATTTTTATAAGTGAATGGTTTATTTATAAATATTATTTGTGTAAAGAAATAATTTTATAAATAAAATTGATATTTTATAAAATGAGATATTTTATGAAATAGTATAAAAGTGATATTTTATAAAAGAAGCGATTTTATAAAATAATATAAAAGTGATATTTTATAAAATATAGATTTTATAAAGTGGAAATTAGGTTGAAGGGCTTTTATTTCCAAGGTAATTAGTTTTAAGGACAGCACTTTTGAATAATTAGTTTTAAGGACAATTTATAGGATAATGATAAATTCATTTATCTTTTTAAGTTATACAGGAAAATGATAAATCCTTTTAGCATTATTTCTGTATAACTGAAAATGATAAATTCTTTTATCTTTTTCCTGTAAAATGTCCTTAAAACTAATTTTTCAAAAGTAGTGTCCTTAAAACTTATTACCCACACAAATAAGCCCTTGAAGTGAAAATCCCCTTTTATAAAATAGTATGAATGAGATGTTTTATAACAAGTATAAGATGTTATAAAATAATACGAAAAAGATGTTTAATAAAATGGTTATGAGGTTTTGTAAAATACTATAAAATGATGTTTTAATTTTATTGAAAAGATTTAGTAAATAAAAGTAATATTTAATTTAGTAATAATTGAATTACTCACTCAAATATACGTTTATGCATATGCACACGAGAAAATATGTGTGCATGTGTGTTTAAAGAATATAACAATCAAAACGATGGGCGTATTGTAGTTAGGATTTGTTGTATGTTTATTTGTTTAAAAATGTATGCAATTGTTTGACTATATAGATATACTAATGTATATAAGTGCGTTGCAGGCATCTCACGTAGCCATAGCAACTACGGTGTGCGCTAAGTTGCGTGAGAGCATACCGGGTCGAGTAATCGCTCTGACGAAGCCCGAAACGTGATTCTGTGGTGTAATGTGTGTTTGTACCAAAATTGGGCACAACACTCTTCGGATGTGTTTGAAGAGATAAAATGAAGAATATAAATGGAAAATGAGGAAAATCTAACAAACACACTAATAATAAGCAAGAAAAACACACAGAAACACGCGGATTTACAGTGGTTCGGCGTATGGCCTACGTCCACTATGAAATGATTGACTATATTAACTTTTGCTTGCTGGTTACAACGTGTAACAACAGTAGAATTCGAGTACAACAATGATTTCGGGAGAGTCTGGACGTCAAAGAGCCAAAAGTCCCTTTTTTGTAGGTCCAGGGTCACTATTTATAGGCGTAGGTTGCAAATATCTTGCTCAGATCTCGGAAGACCTCTTCTCTCATGTGGGTGGGCCTACACGATCGATCCCATGCCGCTTGCACTCGATCCGTGATCGATACGAACGAATTTCATATCGATTAGTATTTCTTCCAATCGAGTCGACATCGATCATGAACATTCTTGAGGATGTACGCAAGCTCCTGTGAAAATTTGGTGGCATTTGGACTTGTAGATTTCGATTTATGATCGATGCAAGTTTCGATTTATTGAAGGCTGCTGACTTCGCATCAATCTACTTCACATCGCTCTATTCATATCGCTTCCGAGCACGTGCTTACTAGTTGACATGGCGCTAACTTTTTGGATCGATCCACTTTTCCTGCCGAACGATCGAGTCTTCCTATGGATTCGCCTCGTTCGGATCGACCCGGCTTGGCCTTGTTCGTATCGATCCACTGCATCTCACTTCGTATCGATTTTGTGCATTCCACTTCGTATTGATCTTTTGCATTCCACTTCGTATCGATGGAAGGTGTTGACTTCGTATCGATCTGTGGGTGATCGATACGAAGCATGTTTGAAACTTGATCGATACGAAATGGACCCTCGTGTTACTGTCGATGGATACGAAGTGGGTGGATGTGGATGGATACGAAGTGGACGTTGATTGATCGATACGAATAAGCTGGAGATGATGGATGCGAAGCAGTATGAGGATGGATGGATATGAAGAACGCTGCTATGGATCGATACGAACTTGTGCTCCCCTGATCGATACGAAGCCATGCGCATCTGATGGATTCGAACAAGATCAATACGAAGGAGGTTTTTTCTGATTGTTTGATGGATACGAACAGGATGATCACTTGAGTTGCATAGATCATATCTTGAGCATACGAACTCGGATTGACTTGAAATTTGGAATTTTGGCCTTCATAGCTTTGTTTGTCGTGCCTTGTCAATTGTAGCTCGATCCAGACTCGGACAAAATTTACCAGTATCCATAGTGAACCTGTGTATAACCGATCTTCGGGACGGATTGTCCTTGGTTTCCAGTTAATTTCTTGGTGTCATGGCCTTGCCAAAAGGCGGGATAACATTTGCCCCCCAAAGTACGTCTTGTGTGAACATGACGTGCTTTGAAAAGCTGCAATCTTTAGTCTGAAAAGTTCTGTTTGATTCGTTGAGTAGTCATAGCTTTTTCGTCAAAAGATGTAACCTTTGATCGATTTTCAGTAATATAAATGCTGAACTGATGATTGCCAATGATTATGCAGTGCATTGTTGTAACTGAGTGTCGAGTGTTAGCAATTTGTTGTTCACTGTTGTAATTGTCACCAGGTGAGCATTCAACTCCTGTATATTTGGAAAATTGAATGTTAGTCTGTCATACATGCACGTATGTTAACTTGACTCCTATTCATGTTTGCACGTTCATGGGTCGTTGTCAAGTTTCTTTTTTTTGGATCGAGTTTCGTATCGATCCTCACCTGGATCAATGTGAAATTCAAGTTGTAACAACGTTAGGTGGTTGTTTTAGTGTATCCCTTCGTATCGACCCTCTCCTGGATCGATTTGAGAAGTTGGGATATGCATTTCGTATTGATGGCCATCGATACGAAATAGTGGTCCTCTGCAACGCTGCGTATCGATGGATACGAATCCTGGTGGTCTTCAAAGTGAGGGATACGAAATTGTCATTTCGTATCGATGGATTGATGGAGACGAAAAGCTTGCTCTGAACCGATTTGAGTCGATGGTTATGAACAGTTGTGGCTTTAGTTCGATGGTGGATGAATACGAAGTATGATTCGTATCGATGGCATGCGATACTGCTTTTTACCGGTTATTAGTACTGGGAGATGAACTGTTTCCTTCCCTTGGTTTCGTACCCATATAAATACATTGTGGACTTAACCAAAAATTTCACATGCCTACAGACTATGTCCGTATCGATCGAAAGATTGAGAAAAAGAAACTGTCCTCTGCCTTCAAACCAAACAAAACTTTAATCCTTCGAATCGATTGCTTAAATTAGGTAATTAACTGAAATAATCCTTTCTAGAATGATGAGACTCGAGATTGAAGCCAATTCATTTATAATCATGGCCAATTCAGATGATGATGAGGCCGAAATTGGGTCGGAGTATAGTTGAAGGAGAAGTGAATGGAGTTCAGGCCGATTAGAGAAGAAGAAGTATCGAGGGTTATGAAGGCAGCGTTCGTATCGATCGAAGAAAAGCGATTCATATCGGTCTAAGTGTATGGAGTTTGTATTGATCAAATACAGCAAAACTTTGTATCGAATAAGGGAGCAGCTTCGTATCAATAGGAGGTGGTGGGAATTCGTATCGATCTGGAGCGATCGATACGAAAGACTAACTTCCTGATCGATACAAAGCATCGGGTATGTTGACCGATACGAAGACATTGCCTATGATCGATACGAGAGGAAAGCCTTAAGATCGATACGAAATAGTTTCCCCCACGATCGATACGAATAGAGCTTCTAGCGATTGATCCAAGTCTTGACCTTGACAAATATGAAATTTTTTGCACACTCGAACATTTGACTCCGACGAGCTTTTGCCTTGCATAATAGGATTTAATCGTTTCACTGCATAATTGACTGCCCTTCGAAGCTCATCGCTGGAACTGTAACTTGGCCAATTCTTTGAACTGTAACTTGGCCAATTCTTTGAACTGTAACTTGGATCGTTCTCCGATGTCTGGATAGTACGGTTGTAACGGTCAGCGATGACGGTCACTCCGGTTGAATCTCGATGTCTTTTCATTTGAACATCTCTCAAATTCCATAGAATTATAAGTATTATATAGCACTTCACTACACAACACATTCATGCACTCCACACTAGGGAACACACGGGCTTACTATCATCTAATGAAGGTTTTTGATGAGTTGATTAGTTATGGAATCTACAAGTTCATAGCAGCAGGAGCCTCAAAGTTCATCTTCTCTGATAATAGGGATCCCGACCATTACAGCCGAAGTAATAGGTCCAGCTTCGGACGAGCTGTCGGGAGTAACTTTTATCGCGAATCCAAAAGATTCCATGCCATCCAATGTCTCCGAAGATATGCTAGGGCGAATATGCTTAAGACATGGTTTATCATTAGACGACGTTCTACTACCCGGCCCGAAAGACAGACCACACGCTCCCCCAGACGGGTTCAAGCCTTTAATCGCCATTCGTGCACAGCGGGAACACTTCCTCCATTCAACCAGTATATTCGAAAAGTGTTAGCTTTCTTTAGAATCGCTCCGTCGCAATTACATCCAAATGGATATGCACTGTTGAGTAGTCTATTCATCGTCTTTATGGAACATCTCTTTCGACCCCCTACTCCAAAAGACGTCAGATACTTGTTTAATGTTAAGAGTCGGGGAGACAATCCTTCATTCACGTTTTTGGAGGCAGTCAGGAATTGCCAAGTGGTGGCGGGATCCTGGACCAGGCTTAGCTACTTTAAGATGGAGTGGTTCTACGTCTGATGTCCTCCAGGGTTTTCTAGCCGATGGTTAGCAGACATAAGTGCTGCAATTTTACAGTAGTTAATGAAATAGTCATAATTGATTTTGAAACTAATATCTTCTTTTCTTTACAGCCGCAATTCTGAAACCTGAAGGTGCTCAGTTCAAAGAAATAGTACGGATCCTTCGGGAAGTGCCGAGCGAAATGAGAGATATGGACTCGGTGCTCACAGATAGAAACTTGAGGATTGTCGGGCTAATCGATCGAAATCAAAGCATAAGACTGGAGGGATCGCTTAGGGCAGCCCCGGTGAGACGGGCTAAACATAGAGCACCCGGGATTGTAATAGCTGAGGATGGCGATGAAGAAAATACGCTCACTGATGACGAACCCATAGCCGGGCCTTCTGATAGTTTTCAGGGTTTAGAGGAAAGGAGAAAAGGCAAGAAAGTAGCACATAAGCATCATAAGTCTTCAAGATGGAAATCCGTATTCGTGTCCCTACCAGCCTCTGGTGTTAGAATTTCAAAGGCTCCTCCCTCGCAAATAGAGAATCCTTTCGAAGGGCTCGCTGACATTCCAATTCCAGACTATATGTCGCTTCAACACGACACCGAATTGGAAGGGCTTCAAAGTATCTTAGATTTAAGCGAGTCACTTCCTACAAGTGTGGCCGACATATCCGGTTGGTTGGGGGGTTTAACACATGCATACACTTCACGACACTACACGATTTCCAATCATAAGTTATTCATTTTTGGAAATTACTGATTCTGCTTTTCTTTCTACTTTACAGATATGATGACTAGGCGAGAATCTATGTTAGGAAGCCTTCGCTCCGCACGCCAGTCATCCATTCATACTATGAGTCCCATAGGAGGGAAGTTGATAGAGACCGCGATCGCGGTTATTCTAGTCAAGAACGTTATGAGAGGGAGAGGGATAGAGAATATAAATATCGCTCCCGATCACGCTCTCCACCTCCTCGAGGTCCAACACCACCCTCCGGCCATGGGAAACAATCCTTAGAGCCTCCACGCCAAAAACCGTCTTCTCAAGCTCCCAGGTCGGATTCACAGCACCGTAGAACCGAGGCTGAAACTCCTATTGTCATTGAACAAGCCATTACCGAGCCCACTGGGGAAGGAGAAATCAAAATTGCCCAGCTGAAAAAAGACTTCCTAAACATTTGTTTTGACGGTTTCATTTTCCCTCCACACTTAAAGAGAATCCCAGTCGAGGCGGAACAAACTATGCATGATTATATCCATGATGTTTACAATAAATATAGGGAGTGGATGAAGACTGCAGATAATGCCACAACGGTGGCTTTTGAGCGGGAAAAAGTAATCAAGAAGTTAGAAACCGATATCGCCCAAAAGGACCGCATAATACAAGTGCTTAACAATAAGGCTGAATCTTCCAGGAAGTAGGAAATTGAGGCCACTAAGAAAGCCGATGAGGCAAATCAGTCCATGGAAAGGATGCGACAAACGCATTTTGCTTTGGTCGAGGAGATGGGCCACCGAAACACCACCGTTACAACTGAAAGCGATGCTGCGCTAAAGGAACTTAGCTAGCTTAAAGCCAAATTCTCCGAAGTCATCAAAGAAAAAGACGATGCAAACAAAGTAGCCTAGGAGGTGTGCGAACAAGCTATGGCGCTTTAGGGTGAAAGGGATGCGGCAACACTTAAAATTCGGGAGGATGAGGCCAAGGTTGAGGATGAAGTTAAGATGGTAGAGGCCAGGTTAGAGTCTGATATTGAAAATCTTCTGATCACATACAACGCTAGAGTATTGAAGTACAGAGATCTAACCTGGCTTGACAATTATCCAACACACCTGTACAATGCTTGTGGCCGGTTGGTGCAAGATAAGAAAGCTGAACGACAAGCGAAATGAGTCGATGAGTTCGAGCTTGAGAACCGGGTGCTGAATGAGGATGAAAGGAAAGTTCTCCATGATATCACGATCGCATACGAAAAGGAGAAACTTGGCACTCAGCATTTAAGAGATGGAGAAGGTTCTGGCGTCGAGCACCATGATGTAAGTTCTGAAACTCTTGCGCCAACTCAGCCTGAATCCACATCCACGGTTGATTCTCAGTCCGTTCCTGCTTATAATCCCGATCAACCGCGGTTATCTCCAGTTCACGAGCACGTCACTGAAGCTACTCCAGTTCCGCCTGCAAGTCAAACTGAGGAAGGTATTCTAAGCATTTCTTGTGCTCATTCAGTGTGGGAAGCGTTATTTGAAGTAATCACTAATAACTTTTTCTTTGTCTTTATTCGGTGATAGGAGCTACATCTACTATGCCTCCTGCAACCCAAGAGTTACATCATGAGCAGGAGGATATCATAACGGAAGCGACCACGACAACGGCTACTGCACCTATGGATGGGGTACAAGGGAGCACACTCACTTTCGATGAACAGATGATGAAGGAACTTCTCGGTCATCACAGTGACCCCTTTGCTGATCTGCCGTTTGTCATGAGTGGAGGAGCACCCGTGACTAGCTCTTCGGGCCCAACTATCAACGTCCCTGGCGATGCTCAAACAATTCACGAAGAGGAGATACTGGCTGAAATCAACGCCGAGATGGAAGCAGCTGCGCGGGGCGGTGGCTTTGGAGGTGGAATGGCGAGACCTGGCCCAGCCCCCTTGCAGATGATCTCCCCGGGAGGAACGGTCGTTGATACAAGTGTGCCTCGTCTGCCTGCTAACATTGATCCCATCCCTCCGACTCGGCCTTCGGGAAGCATTCCTATTCACTTGAGTTCGGAGGAGGAAGTTGATATAATGCCCCCAACTGGAGATCAGCCGCCAAAAGGCAAGGGTTCGAAGAGGAAACCAATTGGCGAATCCAGCGGGTCAACGTCGAAGAAGAAGCCGAGAAAAAATAAAGAATAGATATGTCTCTTCGGCTCATTTTTGGTAGATAGATAGGAATCTACTTTTGTTTTCTTTTTTGTAGGCCGTGTATAGATGCGGGTTCGGCACCTGCTAGTAGGACTTTTGATATAGTTTTGTACTTACCCTTTTTCTTCCAAAGAATAACTGAAATAAAATTTCATTTTGTCTTCAGCTCAAGTTGTGTTCATTTGTTAAAGTGCTTCAGCATTCAAACTTTTCATTCAATACACTTATGGAGTTTTAGCCTAAATTAGTGACCCGGGTTTAGTTGCTAAGTTCCGGAGTCACGGCTTCGGTTCGCGATCGAGCGCTAAGTTGAATTCCAATATTGCATTGTCTCAATCAGTGGCTGGCACTTAAGTTCTGCCCCCTGTTCCGAGAAGAAATTGAAAAGATTGGTTAACAATCGTTGATTGCCTTTAATATATCGGGCTTAACTTCGCTGAAGCAGAATTGAAACAAGACAAGTTCAGGTGATCGAATCACACTTGCTCGTCTATTGGCGATCGCATCCACACTCTGGGGATTACACTTGTAGATCGGTGGTCTGTCACACCCGCATAAGGTTTCGAGATACGTCCGCGCTCCGGGGACTTAGGTTATTTTATTGGCGGTCAGTCACACCCGTTTGACATTCAGAACTTCGTCCGCACTTTGGGGATTTAGATTGATTCATGGGTGGTCAGTCACACCCGACTTGCATTTATACTCTAGTCCGCACTTTGGGGATTTAGAGTTATTCGATGTTTATACTACAGTTCACACTATGAGAATCTGGAGTTATCTAATGTTTATACTCCGATTCGCACTTTGGGAATCCGGAGTTAGTTGATGGATGGTCAATAACACCGATTTGGTATTTATGTTCATACTCCAGCTCGCACTCCGGGAGTCTAGAGTCAGCCGACAGACGATCAGTAACATCTATTTAGGCTTTAGGATTTCGTTCGCACTCCGGGAACGACGGATCTATCAGGATCGTGGATGGTCGACTCACATCTACCTTGAGTTAACAAGTGAGGTCGTTAGATGGATGGATCCATCCTCCTCAAACTTGGTTAAATATGGGCGAAGTCGTTAGGTGGACGGATTCACCCTCTTCAAAACCGCATTTACAGGTTTATACTCCAGTTCGCACTCTGGGAATCCGGAGTTAGTTAGAGGATTGTCGTGTATCAATCTTTTTTTTTGGCTTCAGTGTGATGACTTGTCCCCGAGCTTGGGTTTCACTTAGTGAGTGACCGGTCGTATCACAGTCACTCCCTATTTGAATAAATCTCACCATACGACGGAACTTAACTCTCCATGCATAGTGATGGTCACACAGCGCATTTCAAACAAATCACAGCTCTGGCTCGAAGAGATTGCATTTTATTGCTGAAATAAGAAAATATGGCTAAGTCAGTTGCCTTATTACAAATTCAAATTTCGGAATGCATAAACAAATTGCAAATAAAAATTATACTGAATAAATAAACAAAGCCTGTTATGTATAGTAGCAACCTAAACTTTCGCTGTTCCAGGCTCTTGGTAGAAGGAGACCGTCAACGGTCGATAATTTGAATGTGCCATCCCTGAGCTTTCGTTCAATAACATACGACCCTTTCCATGTAGGATTCATATGTGAAGGGACCGGGTAAATTCTCTTGAGGACGAGATCGCCGAGTTCAAAGGTGTGGAGTCGGACCTTGGCATTGTATAACCGGGCGACTCGGCTTCGGTATGTGGCTGCCCTCAGATCAGCCTCTTCACGCTTCTCATCCAATAAATCTAGAGATTCGGAAAGTAATATAGCATTTATCTTCGGGTCATAATAGGTCACGCGATGAGAAGGTACTTCCATCTCGACTGGAGTAACGGCTTCTGAACCGTAGGAAAGAGAGAAAGGAGTGTGGCCTGTTGCCAATTTGTGGGTTGTCCGATAAGCCCATAAGGCCATAGGAAGTTCATCGACCCATTTGTCCCCGGCCTTTTCCAGTCGTTTCTTCAGAATAGACTTTATAACTTCATTAACAGCTTCAACCTGTCCATTCGCTTGAAGGTGTGCAACTGCGGAGAACTTCTTCTGGATGTGAAACCGTTGACAGAAATTCTTAAACTCAACACTACCGAATTGAGCTCCGTTGTCTGTGACGATGGTATGTGGGAGGCCAAATTGGCAGATAATGTTGCGCACTACAAAGTTGATCACTTTCTTTGTTGTGATTGTAGCAAGGGGTTTAGCTTTCGCCCACTTGGTAAAGTAATCAACTGCGACGATGGCGTACTTCGCACTACCTTTGGCTAGAGGTAGAGAGCCAATAATGTCAATGCCCCAAACTGCAAATGGCCATGGACTGACCATCTGAGTTATTTCGGTAGGTGGGGCTCTTGGAATTCGAGCGTGCTTCTGACATCTGTCACATTTTCTGGCGTAATCTGATGCATCGCGATTTATGGTCGGCCAATAGTATCCATATCAGAGCACTTTCTTTACAGGAGCTTGCCCCGCGGTTTGACCGCCATATTCTCCTTTGTGTACATCATGCAATACTCGTTTGATCTCATCGTGAGTGATACACCGGAGTAAAGGAAAAGAGTACCTTCTTCTATACATTACTCCATTCTGGATAGTGAACCGCGAAGCTTTTCGAAGAACTTGTCTCTTTTCACTCCAGTGCTCCGGCAGGGTCCCATGCTCGAGATATTTTTTGAATGGAGTTATCCATGACTCCTTATCGAGAATGACCTCAAATACCCAATCTGTTTCCATCTGATCGATGCTCGGGGATGGTAATGTTTCCACGGGGACGATACCCATTTGTTGCGCCTCACTTGTACTAGCTAACTTTGCTAATGAGTCGGCCTTCTGATTGCGCTCTCAGGGTATACAATAAATGGCATAATAATCAAAATGATTCAGTATCTCCTAGACCCGAGCTTGGTAAGTAGCCAGCCTTCAGTCTTTGGCCTAGTACTCTCCCCGAACTTGACATACGACCAACTGCAAATCACAATAAATCTCCACAGCAATGATTCTTAAATCTCTGGCAAGTCTTAGTCTGGCAAGCAGGGCTTCATATTCGGCTTCGTTGTTGGTCACACGAAAATCAAACTTTAAAGCATAGCATATAGATCGTCCTTCTGGGGTTTCAAGTACAACCCCTTCACCTGAGCAACGGTCATTTGATGCACCATCAGTATGCAGCTTCCAGATATACTTGGGAGATTCATTGGTTTCGGGCAAGTCCTTCGGGATAGTGAATTCAGCTATGAAATCTGCTAGGACTTGTCCTTGAATGGCTCGCCTTGGTATGTAAGTAATGTCAAACTGACTTAGCTCGATATTCCACTTAAGTAACCTTCCAGACGTCTTAGGCCGCGTAAGGACCTGTCGTAACGGATGGTCGGTGTAGACAATGATAGGATGAGCCTGACAATACGGACGGAGTTTCCTCAAGGCAATAACAAGACAATAAGCCAGCTTTTCCAACTTTGGATAATTTCTCTCTGCCTCGGTCAGTCGTTTGCTAATGTAATATACTGGTCGTTGTATCCGATCTTCCTCCCGAACTAGGGCAGCACTGATAGCGTTCTATGACACCGCCAAGTAAATGTATAATCTCTCACGGTCAATAGGCTTTGACAGAATGGGTGGTGTAGAAAGATGTTGAACTAGAGCTCGGAATGCGCCTTTACATTCCGTAGTCCATTTAAAGTTTCGTTTCCCTTTTCTGATCAGGTCGAAGAAGAGAATGCATTTGTCAGTGGATTTTGAGATGAACTTGCTCAATGCTGCTACTTTCCCGTTGAGGCTTTGGACTTGCTTTATAGTTCTCGGAGTCTCAAGATTTCTTATTGCCCAGATCTTCTCAGGATTAACTTCGATCCCTCGAGCGTTAACGATAAACCCGAGGAATTTTCCGGATGCGACCCCGATGTGACATTTCAACGGGTTGAGCTTCATTCCATATTCTCGGAGGATATTAAACATTAACTCCAGGTCTTTGATATGATCAGTGGAGAACCACGACTTCACGAACATGTCGTCCACATATACCTCCATGGTTTTTCCGATCTGATCAGCGAACGTTTGATTAACTAACCGTTGGTAAGTTGCCCCAGCATTCTTGAGTTCGAAAGGCATAACTTTATAGCAGTAAAGTCCCATATTGGTTACGAAGCTGGTATGCTCCTGGTCGGGCAAATGCATGGGTATTTGATTGTTGCCAGAATACGCATCCATGAAGGATAAGAGCTCATGTCCAGCTATTGAGTCTACGAGCTGATCGATCCGGGGAAGTGGAAAAATGTTTTTAGGGCAGGCTTTATTCAAGTCTGAGTAATCAATGCATGTTCTCCATTTCCCATTTTGCTTTCAGACAAGTACATGATTTGACATCCATTCCGGATATAATGCATCTCGGATAAACCCGTTCGATTTGAGCTTTTCTACCTCTTCCTTAAGGGCGGAAGATCTCTTTGGATCCATACCATGACTTTTTTGTTTGACCGGGACATGCCGTGGGTCAATATTCAATGTGTGGCTTGCGATGTCTGGCGAGATCCCACACATGTCAGAGTGCGTCCAGGCAAACATGTCGAGGTTTGCCCGAAGAAATTCAACCAATTCCTCTTGCATTTGTTGGCCTAACTGAGATCCAATCTTTATCATTCTAGAATCGTCATTATCGTCGATCGGAACATCGATCGTTAGTTCGGCCGAGGAAGCTTGACTGTTTTTACTTTCGTCTTCACTTTCAGTATCTCTCGGGTCAAGATCCCTTGGGAATTGGTTGGGGTCCCCGGGCCTGGGCCTAGGCGTGAATTGTCAATTCTCAGCAAAGCGGACACAGAGAGATTCCTCTACGCCCTTTCCTTTTTCTTTTCGCCGTGCCTCCCACAGCTCAGCAACATAACAGGCTCATACAACAGCCTGGTCTCCCTGAACAACTCTGACTCCATTGTTGGTAGGGAATTTCAAAGTCAGACACCAAGGGGAAATGGCAGTCCTGAACTCGGCTAGGGCCGGTCGGCCCAAAAAAGCATTGTATGGCGAATCTATATCCAATACAACAAACTGTAGTATCCGGACTCTCCGGCGTTCTGCAATTCCCAATTCCTCTGGTAGCTCCATCATCCCAGTAGGTATAGTCGCAGTCCCATTGAAGCCATTGATGCGGTATTGACAAGGCCTCAGATCTTTTGCTTCCATTTTCATCTGATCGTAAGCTCGCTTAAACAATATATTTACTGAACTTCCACTGTCTACTAGGATCCTCTTCATCCAAGCAAGACCTATTTGAGGTGAAATGACAAGTGGATCAATGGTTAAGGCTTCGATTCTATCGGCATCTCTATCTCGAAAAATGATGTTGTCAATCATCGTTTTTTATTGCTTGGCCGGAGTCCTGTCTTCCAAACTACTACAACATTCGAAGCTCGCATGCCTTACTAAACTGGCATATGACTCCATTTCCTTCCAGCTTCGGTCAGTTGGATGATGACCACCACTAACAGTATTTATCACCAACCTCCCGCCAGTACGAGCGGGTTCCTCCTGTCTTGCCTGATTTGGCATATGTTTCTGTTTCGATGGGCCCGCATCTCCGGACTGCGGCGCCCACACAAACTATTCCAACTTCCTTTTACGTATCAACTTCTCAATAATATCTTGCAAATGACGACACTCATTCGTGTTATGCCAACGGTTATCATGAAATCTGCCAAACTTTCCTATCTGAATCTGTTTTTCCAATGACTGCTTTGGAGCAGGTTTCTTATACTGAATAGTATTGCAAGTCTGTAAGTACACATTCTCCAACGACATATTCAAAGGGGTATAATTATCAAACATGGGAGCCCTACGTCGTGGCCTACGGTTCTGATCTCATTTCCTATTTTGGTTTCCGTTGCATTTCTGTTGATTATGTTTATTCTGTATATTCAGTTGTACCTTTCTGGAACTCTCCCCGGTTTGTTTAACATCAACTTTGCTCTGGATTCCTTCCACACTGGGTCCTGCGTCATTCTTCTTCCTAGACCATTTCTCATCCTCCCTTCTCAAGAATTAGGCTGACATGGAATAGAAATGGTCCAATGACGCGGGAGCTTTTCCGGCCAACCAGTTGCTGAACTTGGAATTGGGATCGATCCCCTTAGTTAGTGCCATCAGAATTGAGTTATCGTTGGGATTACTAATCTCAGCGCATGCAACATGAAATCTCTCCAAATAACGTCTCAATGTCTCTCCAGGAGCTTGAGTGACACTAGACAAAGTATTAACATCTTTCGGCCTTGCGACATGCATGCAGAACTGCTTAATAAACTTTGTCGCCAACTGGTCAAAACACGAGATAGATCGTGGTGGTAAACGAGTAAACCACATAGTTGCTATGCCCCTTAGGGAAATCGGGAAGCTTCGGCACTTGACCGCTTCATCGGCTCGTGCAGCGTTCATCAACCATTCGTACTTTAAGATATGCTGATTGGGATCAAAGCTCCCTTCATAAACGGGTAGAGTCGGCATCCTGAATCACCGAGGTGGTTCAGCATAAAGTATATCGTCAGTGAAAGGGGTATGACTCCGAGAAATTCCCCAGTCGTCGTTAGTGAGACCCTGACTTTCACGGATCATTTGACGGATCATCGTCGGGATGTCCGGCATCTGGACATTTTGAGCATGTTGGGCCAAGGTGTAGTCGGGTTCCAAAATGTGAGGAGGGGCCGGTCGCGGTCGACGGTCCATGTCTTGCCTCCTTGGTTCTATGTCTTCAGGGACATAAGGCTCAGGAGTATGGTTGCGTTGGCGGTGGGTTGGATACGTTCGGTTCCAAGCATCAACTCCCAATTCAGTAGCAGTGGTAGTGCGGTTATCGGTAATGTGATATGGGGCAGTACCTCCTCGGGAGGAGGGTCCAGTCTGATGGTTGGTTGACGGGACAACCCTTGGTTGCCCAAGACTCAAGGTGCGCTGCTGTCCATTAGCTTGTGTGTAACTTCCGTCCAGCCGTAGGCGCGTGGATCTATGATTAAGGTCAGAAGAGGCTGAACTTTTAGTGGATGAATAGGAAGCCTGATCCCTTCTGGATCTCCTTCGTCTTTGACGGTTTAGTTGATTGGTCAGTTCTGCGTTGGCACGCAGTTGCTGAGTAAGCTGTTGGCGGCTTTGAGTAAGCTCTTGCATTAGCAATTTAAATTCTTCCCTGGTGATAGGGCCTTGCGGATCTGATGGTCCGGCAGCATTATGATCAACATGAGGTAGTTGTACTGGGATCTGTCTATCCCATCCTTCTGGATCTATGGCAGTTGAGGTAGTCCTAGTGTTAACCATGATGGATAGCGAAGCTCTTTCCTGGACTTGATGCAAATCTGAATAGGATGGAAGAACTTTAAACTTGATATCTAGATCTCCTTCTTAGATTTATGCAATCCGATATCGATAGTAGATCCAACGAGCAGGAGAAAAACCGGGTTTTCTCAGTGAAAGCACCAAAGTGTTTGTACCATAATCGGGAACAACACTCTTCGGATGTGTTTGAAGAGATAAAATGAAGAATATAAATGGAAAAAGAGGAAAATCTAACAAACACACCAATAATAAGCAAGAAAAACACACAAAAACACACAAATTTAGAGTGGTTCGGCGTATGGCCTACGTCCACTATGAAATGATTGACTTTATTGATTTTTGCTTGCTGGTTACAGCGTGTTACAACAGTACAATTCGAGTACAACAATGATTTCGGTAGAGTCTGGACGTCAAAGAGCCAAAAGTACCTTTTCTGTAGGTCCAGGGTTGCTATTTATAGGCGTAGGCTGCAAATATCTCGCTCAGATCTTAGAAGACCTCTTCTCTCATGTGGGTGGGCCCACACGATCGATCTCATGCCGCTTGCACTCGATCCATGATCGATACAAACGAATTTTGTATCGATCAGTATTTTGTCCAATCGAGTCGAGATTGATCATGAACATTCTTGAGGATGTACGCAAGCTCCTGTGAAAATTTGGTGGCATTTGGACTTGTAGATTTTGAGTTATGATCGATGCAAGTTTTGATTTATTAAAGCCAGCTGACTTCGCATCGATCTACTTCGCATCGCTCTATTCTTATCGCTTCCGAGCACGTGCTTGCTAGTTGACATGGCGCTAACTTTTTGGATCGATCCACTTTTCCTGCCGAACGATCGAGTCTTTCCTATGGATTCGCCTTGTTCGTATTGACCCGGCTTGGCCTTGTTCATATCGATCCACTGCATCTCACTTCGTATCGATTTTGTGCATTCCACTTTGTATCGATCTTTTGCATTCCACTTTGTATCGATGGAAGGTGTTGACTTCGTATCGATCTGTGGATGATTGATATGAAGCATGTTTGAAACTTGATCGATACGATATGGACCCTCGTGTTACTATCGATGGATACGAAGTCGGTGGATGTGGATGGATACGAAGTGGACGTTGATTGATCGATGCGAACAAGCTGGAGATGATGGATGCGAAGCAGTATGATGATGGATGGATACGAAGAACGCTGCTCTAGATCGATACGACCTTGTGCTCCCCTGATCGATATGAAGCCATGCGCATTTGATGGATTCGAACAAGATCGATACGAATGAGGTTTTTCTGATTGTTTGATGGATACGAACAAGGTGATCACTTGAGTTGCATCGATCATATCTTGAGCATACGAACTCAGATTGCCTTGAAATTTGGAACGTTGGCCTTCATAGCTTTGCTTGTCCTGCCTTGTCAATTGTAGCTCGATCCGGACTCGGACAAAATTTACTAGTATCCATAGTGAACCTGTGTATAACTGATCTTCAGGACAGACTGTCCTTGGTTTCCAGTTAATTTCTTGGTGTCACAGCCTTGCCAAAACGCGGGATAATAATGTGTTTGTATACTTGTTTGTAAATGTGCATGAATGAGCTTGCTAGCACGTGTAGGCATCACATAAGCCTAGATAGTCAGTTGAGTGTGTTTGGCATTGTTAGAGGAAGCCGGGTCTCTATGGTCGTCCGTTTAACTCTACGCGTGCAAAGAGTGGATTTCGTGGCGAAATCGATTTTCAACATATAAGGAGCCACTTCCAAAACATCAACCAATGAACACTGGAAGAGATCCGATGTGGCAAAGAGAGGCTACGGGAGTTAGGTGACTCATCGGGCGAAGCGATGGAGAAGACGGTGCTCGAATCGACGATCGGTGGTATGTCTTGTGCAGGACCTGGGCTTTACTGCCGAGGACTTGCCACCACCGGTGTACCGGTGGTGGACTGACCTAGGCAATAAAGCCCAGGTCAGGTGTAGTTTCGAGCAAGGTTTTTCCTAGTTTCGGGTGCAAGCTTACATGTGGCTTCGGCTTGACTTCGAGGAGACGTTTGGCTACTCGGGGACGCGGAAGACACGATGAAGTTTCGGATCTAGACACTAATGCAATTTGATTATATGTGATTAACAATAATCGACAAGATCGAGCACGGGGTCGGTACGATGATTAGTTACACGATCACATCTGATGTGTGTGTACGATCGAACGAAGTAAATATGTACCTTCGGGCTTTGTCCCTGGGGTATGTATAGTATGATGAGTTGTATTGGCCTTATATTAGTGGCCTTTCATATTATCGGTCTTATATTAGTGACCACACGCGATGTTATATTCAATGTATACATGTATCTATACGACATCCGGGTTCCTTTATGGTCCCTATATTACACGAGACACGACCATCGTTCTCTTTTTAATAAGAGGCGCACACAAGTTATTCGAGAAATCCTTGATGTCCTAGAGGAGGATGATACTTGTGGCACCCTACCTCTGTACCCATACTATCCAAGAGTATTACTAAGTAATACTATCAGATAATATATATAATGAGCCTGTACAAGGTACACACGTGAATATTCCCTTGGGTTACCAGTAGTGCCTTTTAAAACATCAAACAAGTAACTCACCTAAGCATACACAATATCGAAACAAAGCAACAAACACATATGCCTCCAAGATAGAACGATACACAATATACAGAAATACCAGAGATCATAGAGTCAAACGCAGCGATAATATATGATATACCGTATAAAATATATATCCAATATACATCATGGGAATATACATATAAATGACTATCCAATACAAGATAATGGTCTATAATAGTAAATATCTATTCTCCTCTATGCCCAAAAAGTACAAGCTGGTCCCATCGTTCCTGTACTTGAAATGTCTCGGACTGACTCGAGTATTATATAAATAGTAAACGGGTTAGACTATATCTAATCCATGGTCATTAAACATATAGGTTACAGTATATGCTGAGTATAAAAAATTATGATAATGTCATCACAACAATCTCAAATATCATACACTTAGAACATCATAAAGTCCAACATAAAGATGTCATCACCTATATAAAACAAATCATTAGAAATCAAGAATATGCAATGTGTGAATCATCCATACAATACAATATCATCATATAAAATGAAATCATCAAGTGAATAGGGCTAATACACATCAATCCCTAATATAATATCATAAAATCATATAATCTATAGATAATGTGAGATAGCCTGTCAAATCATCCAAATGATATCCAATACTACAAACCACAATGGTAATCGATTGGAATCCAAATCACAATCAATAAAGAAAGGCTATATCTAGAATATCAAACCATAAGAGTAGATATAAGGGGACTGACTACACTTTAGACACACAACCTCTAGAATAGCCAACTCATTGGATAGTGAATAATATATGCCAATCCATAATACACACATAACCCCAAACCAGAAATGGAGACTGATGGCATACAACATGGTCCAGGAACCCAAGGTCTACTAGCCTTCTGCTAATAGCTGGATCTGTTCCTACAGTTTTCAGTTACCTCAACGGACATTGTGACCCACATCCACCTATGGCTCATCTACGTGCGGCCTTGGTCACAACCCTGCACTTGCCCCTATAGTAATAGACTGCAGGCCTATTCAACACAAGGGACTACCAACTACCAATCCTATGATGCGCAACGAATATCTTAACAACAATGGTGTCGCGGATCCGGGGGACGACCCCACGATCAGGCCGTTAGGGTGGATACTGACCAATCTGGTTCACCTGAACCATAAAAGGAGCCGAACACAAGTGGACGGCATATTGTACTCATATCGTATATCAACATATAGCTTTAGACATAAGCCGACATGCGGCTTTATATGTATGTAAGTCAACACATGACTATAAAGTACTAGAGCTCTAATCCTAGCCGACACACGGCTCTACCTATATGCCAACACATGGCTATAAGATATATCGATCACATATTAACATGATTGTAATTCCCGTTCGAGTGACATTTACTTACAATGAATAATCAAACAAATAACATAACAGTGTCCCATACTACCGCATGTTATTCAGGTAATTATTCAAGGTGTATAAATTACACTTGATCCACACTAGGTATTTCTATATGATAAGTCCGATGAATAATCGAAAAAGTGTTACCGAAAGTCCCATACTAGATAGTATCACTAATCTGTTTATTCAAATTTCTTATCACACGGAAATGAAATCTTATAAATCAAATAAAAGGATGCCATTCATCGTATCATCTTGAAGTCACCAATCAAATTTATATCAACGTGAATCATTCAGAATATTGAAATCAATATAAAAATGAGAAATATGAAAATAAAGAAATCATACATAAAATCCTAATTTTAATTCAAACTTGAAATAATAATAAAGTTTAATAAAATATTTCATTAAACGATTAAATCAATTATTCAAATATTGATATAAAACGTCCAAATCAATTTATAAATCAAATATCCTTTATAATAAAAATCACTTAAAACAATATTATTATTTCTATAATACATTATATAAAATAGCTATATATATATTACATTTTCCTTTATCACAAATTAAAATTCATAATATATTATAATACTAATTTAAAAAAAGTTTTATAAACAAAAGAAATCTATATTTATATTTTTAATTAAAAATATTTACAATTTAAATGTATCTAGATTATTTATAGTTTAATAAAATATTCATAAAATACTTTTAATAAAATTTGAAAACTCTTAGATAATTTTTCTAAGCTGTCCAAACATTCATTAAAACAAGCGATAAATAAATGTCGATATAAATATAATTATGGAGTAAAATTATTCCACAAATATATCAACAAACAACGATATGAATATCATATGACCCGAGTCGAGTCCATCGAACTCTGGTCAGACATAAAATTAGCACACATCGACATACAAATAAATATTTAGTTCAATTCACAAACGAATAGAGTTCCATTTGAAAATTGACGCTTTCAACTAACGCAACTGACCAATTATCACAACATCATCAATATCAACCAAATTCATCACAATAAACCAATCAAACAATTCAACCCATCAATTAACCCAATATATCTAGCAATTTCACTCAACTTAGTCATTTAAGCAATAATTGGGGATAATTCAACCAAGTCAGCACCTCCACCATCGCACCCAACCAACGCGCTCCACCTTTAGCCACCACATACCTCTAATTGCCTGTGTTTCCAAAAGCGTAGCTAACATCAGGTTGCAGCTCACCGAAGCCGCCTTCTTTCAACCTCTGATTGCACCACTACAATGATAGGCATGGACATCTCCAACATCCCAAAATCGCACGCATCTCTGCCTCGATGCCGTGACATCGCCTCAGCCACCGATATCAGATCGTGGTTATCTCCATATTGCTCGCCTTTGAATCGCTATTCTATCTTCTTCTTTTTTATTTTTTATGAAAACGCCATTTTGTAATTAGAAGATTAGGACTTAGGAAAGGATGGATACAAGTTTGATTTGGCTGAAATGAAGATGTAGGAGTATTCCAGAAGAACGAAGAGAAGGGAAATGAGCTTGGATTGAATTCATTTTATTCTCCTTTCTTTTATTTTATACAACTCTTTTAATTTACTTAAAACTGATTTAACTTCCA